>OX465442.1:10288845-10899168 GCA_950005045.1 Agrotis exclamationis
CGATTATAATAATTAGACCTACCTCTGTTACTTGAAGAATAGTTAGATTTTTCCGTACGTGCACCTCTACCACGTACCGGTTGCGCCATAGGCCTTCTCATGTAATTAGACCTTTTCTGATAACCATATACACGATTGTTATAAGACTTACCTCTTAGGTGACCGTAACTCATGATTGAACTTTCCGGTTGAGACGACAGCTCTTCATCCATTGCTCCCCTGATAGCATCTTTCAGCGTGCAATAATTACGCGCCGCTACAATAGTGCTAACACGACTATTTCTCAGGCCGTCAGAAAATCTTTTAATAGCATTTTTCTCGTTTATGGATTTTAAAATTTCGTACCTCTTGGAATCCCCGTCGGCCTGTGAAATGGTCAAGTCGACAAACATAGTCTCAATATCCTTACCGAAATCTTCTATTGTTTTTCCACCTTGTTTTGCGCGCTGTAATTGGCTTTGGATTGCCGTATCAGACTTCTTAGACAGTAGGAAACATTTCATATCTCTTATTAATTCTGTAATTGAAGAATAATTTTGAGACATGCGCAATTTTGCATTTTCTGACAACCTTGATTTTAAAATAAAATTAATTAAGGATTTTTTATCTGTGTCATCTAACATAGCTTCGTACATTTCTATATTTGATATCAATTGTTTGGTAACGTTTTCGTCACCAGTCATAACGGGTAGCAAAGAAATTGCCGTTTTTAAATCAAATTTTTCCATGTTGGAGTTGATGCTTTCCGATTCCACAACAGAGCAAAGTAACTTTATCTTATTGAAACTAGCTTTTATCTTTTCATATAAATTTTCTAAATTTTTAAGATCAGATGATTTAATTTCTCCACTTGATATCTTATCTTCTATGTTTAAACTAATATTATTGAATTTTTCATATAACTCGCAAGCTTGTGTATATTTAACACTTAAATCTTGTATCGCTCTTCTGGCTGGTCCTAACTTCGTAAGATACTCTTGGATACACTTTAATTCTGTTAAAATATTATTAAGATCATCAGCCACGTTTTTATATTTAATTACCAGAAGATAAATAGGTACCAAAATAAGACCTACATACTCTATTACTAAAATTAACTCTAGCTTCTTCTTATACATGTAGGTTAAACATCTAGGAACATTAGTTCTTTGAAGCAGAAACAATAATAGAAAATTATAAGTAAATAATATGAAATTAGAGCTACCGTAGTTTAGACCTTTAGTATGGAGAGGTTACACCAAACACTTAACGCACCATCACATTGAGGCTATTTATTGTACGCACACTCGACGTTTCACTTCACTTTACACTTTCACTTTCCTGAAGACTACTGCGCAGTGGGCGCACGCTCAGCAGCGATTGGTACAGATGTCCTGCGTCTCGATGAACCTCGGAAGCTCCGGAAGGTAGCGTGGAACACTTCTTGCCTTATCCACCGTTTATGGCATTTCTCGTAAAACTTATAAGCCATATATAGGAAAACAATCAGACCCATAAAAGCCAAAATAGACAAAATCAGGCTATTCATGCCCAGATGCCAGCCTAGGTCTTGTTGCTCATTTCCTTTATTGTTTCCAGCTGCATTTTGGTTAAGAAAAACCTCCTCCTTATTTTGTGTTGATTGACACATTATTTCAGTCCGTTTTTGTTAACTTCGTGATCACAAGTAATGTTTTTACCACACATTGTCACTACTATTGTTATAAAATTCCGAGTAAAACGCGGTTGGTGGTCGTAGTTGCGCCATCACCAGTTACAGGCAGGGTCGCCATGTACTGTTTGGTGTTCGAGGGATCAATCAAACAACCATCTCGCTTAAAGTACTAACCTTTAATGTCTCACTTACATACTAAGTTACATTTATATAGGGAGAAGTCGTACACACACTACACTTAAGTAGGTGTTAAGTATTTTACTGTCACTTACCTACTAAGTAAGAATTGGATGATTTTGACGACGTAATAATTATGTATTGTATTCAAGTATCTTGATCTGGCCCACGAGGTTGTTGATATGTGGAACGTGAATACAGCAGTCATTGTGCCGATAGTCGTGTCTGCCAATGGCTTAATTGCCAAGAGCCTCGAACAACATCTGTGGAGGCTCTCGCTTGGCAGCTGGATCAGGCGCCTGATTCAGAAGACTTCTGGACACGGCGCGTATTGTTAGTGTTAGAAAAAGTATTTTAATGTATGGCATCACAATTGACTGGTAGTATATTTATTTTTTGACTATAGCAACAGCTATGCCTGTCTTTCTATCATATCTGTCATTTTGTTACTTCACTAAAAAACTACGTTAGAGCTAACATGGTATAATTAACAATTTATGTTTAACTTGCTTCTTGATAGAAGAAAATATAAACATTAAAGCTGCAATGAGCTAGTTTCTTTGCCGCCGACTCCATCTACGATTCCCTGTCGCACTGACTGCAAGCCACACTGCATCCACGACGACCTCCATCTTTGAACAGTTAGGAGGTTCCTCTCTCAGGAGCGACCACCGGCGGCCCGGACCCTGTTCCCGATGCTGGTGGACTGCTATTTTTTATATTTTTAAATGTTTTTTTATTTCTTTTTGTAATCAATAAGAAAAAAGATGAATATAATAGAGATGTAAGTATTGTGAAAACAATTATTACTTTTGTGTGTTTTTTATCTTGTAAAATCATCAAACGAGTCCTCCCGCCCGGGGCAGGACGGGCTGTCAGACTCGTACTAACCAAAATCTACGGTGATCCTTCAATAGCCAGCCCTTTACGTTCCAGGGCCACGGTAATCTGATAAAACGGTCCCGCGCCCCGTCAGACTTTGGCCCTCTAAGGGGGCCCAGTCAGATTGCTGACAGCTCTTTGAGGTGCGCGTGCACGACGCGCCGACGACCCGGGCATGGTCCATGATCGGACGGCGAGTCAACCATTACTCGCCGTCCGCATGCCCAAATTACTTTTCCTTGGCATAATTCTCAGCCTACTATGTACAGAAAAGGTAGTCCAAAATAAATGGCCAAAATAAAAGTTTTCTCGAACAACACACCTCTTTAAAAGTTTGAATGGTATTTCTTGGCAGTTGTTCCATCTCAGTGTTTTGTTACGTCGCATACCTGTTCGTTCCTCTCGATTTAATGTTATAAAATTACTGGGAATGAAACTGCACAGAAATTTTACTTTCGTAAATATTTTGTTCTGTAAATGGTCGCTTTTGTTTAATGATTTTGGTGAAATTTAAAAACGAAAACACGGTAGTTAATGTTTGTAAATATTTTGGGTGGGAAATCATCACTCGCCTTGGGCGCGTGTCACTCTTGTTCCTTCGGTGGCCCTTTGCGTTCTAGGTATACGGTATCAGGCACACTTCAGGGCTATCAGGGTCCCCGTGAAGGCACGCGCCGTCTTCGCCTGAACCTCGATCATACAAGCTAGGTACCCACATAGGGTTACCATCTCTAAAATTTGGAAAACAGGACAAGATGCGTGAAAACCCTCGATTTTAGAGTCCTGAACCCGGACATGAGTCGAAGTGCGCACCGTGGCAACTGCGTCGGGAAGGTGACGGTGAAGTATGCAAGACTTAAAATTTTTAAACCCGGATTACAAATGAAACCCCCCTGGACGCTCCCCGGATGCTCTCTAAACTAGGACAAATCCGGGGAAACCCGGAAGGATGGCAACCCTATCACTCATCTTCTTGTTTTTGGAGCTCGGACATGTCGATTGTTTAACCATAAAGCCGACTCCTGAAGCACAGAGTTATAGCCAAGCAACATTGCTTTTCATGCCCTTTTTGAGGGTGTAAAGAAAGTAGAAAAGAACTTTTTTTATCTTGGTAATAAATCATCAAATGAGTCCTGCCCGAGGCGGAGCAAGAGGGACTGTCAGACTTGTACTGACTAAAATCCACGATGTTCCTTCAATAGCCCTTTACATTCCACGGTCACGGTTACTTGTTTAGACAGTCTCGCGACCCCGGCAGGCTTTGGCCCTGTAAGGCGGCCGTCATTTTGCTGACAGATCTTTGGGGCACGCGTGAACGCGTGGAACACGACGCGCCGTCGACCCGGGAGGAAAGAACGAGGGTCCTCCAGTAAGCGGCACAATGATCCTACAAGATAAGCGTGAGTAGTTCCGCTCAGGGAACAAGATGGCGCTAGACGACTTGTATAGCTCTGTCTCTCTCCGACAGCCGTCATGGTAGGCCACCTATTTCGCTATGATCACGAAATATCTCTCCTCATCGATGTTTCTATACTCACCCAGTTTATAAAGCGGAATAAAACAAAAAAATAACGATTGTTAACAAATATAATGTATTTAACAAAGTAAATAAATACATAAACTTATGATTTAAAACCTTAATTCGATAGAAAAGCTTTCTTACATCTAGTTTGTGGTTCATTTTCTTTGTAATTTCTGGTAGGCACAAACGACTGCATCAATAAAGCTATTTAAAACCAGTATACTCCGGATGTTTATTGAATGAAAATATCATTTAAAGCTAGGCCAAGATAAATTGGTTTTCTATAGCTTGTTACGGAGCTGTGTATACAGTAAGGGAAATAAATTGTTGAGCAATTTATTGCCTACTAATTTCTACAATACGAAAGTTGTATGATAATTATAATAACAATATCAGTCAATAATTTGCTTTAAAATTAACAAATGTTTGAGTATCTAAGTGCCCCAATTTTATGCAAGAATTTTATCGTAATAAAAAAACATTTACATTAAACCCACGCATGTACCAATGTGTCTTTTTTAATAAATAGATACTTCCAAGTTTATCTTGTACATCACTGACGTTGTTGACGGAAAACATCGTTACAACATAAGTCCAAAGCCAAGTCAAAGGCCTGTCTTGTTCCCAGAGGCGGCTTAATTAACTCTGGCACCAGAGATGGCCTTCTCAGCCATAATTATGCTCACACGAAAAAGATAGAAAGAAAGATTTTTGTTGTGAGTCAATTTGCTTAACTAATAATATCTCTGATTATACAATATCATAAATGGTTTTTTCTAAATATCAACTACTACCATCTTCAGCTAAAATTTTCTTTAATTCTGATTTTAAAAATGTTGCTTCTTCTACCATTTCTTCGCGCGTTCTCGGTGGCTTCGATGGGTGGCCGGATTTGAATCTAAAGACATAGGAGTAAGGTTTAATTTTGTATAACTAGTTAGAACTTTTAGTTATAGATATACGGCTTTATTACAAAACGTGGTTTAACTTAGTTAGACCAAGCTTTAAATCAAAAATGATTTTTTTTATTTCGAACTTTATTTCTACTGTCGTAAAGTTATTAATACAAAAACCGAGTTTAGATCCCGGTCTAAGTTGTCAATGTGCATTTTAGAATTTGATAGCAGTTGGAATAAAGTTCGAAGTTCAAAAATTGATTTTTGATTTAAAGCTTGGTCTAAGTTAAACCACATTTTGTAATAAAGCCGATAGAGTTTATATTTTTGGTGTGTAACGACAAACCTATCCGGAAGTGTATAAACGGAAATGGAACAGGATTTTTAAAAAAGACTATGGACAGGTCATTCCCAATCTTTTTACCTATGAGTACAAATACCGGCATGGATCTCAAGATCCGCTGACCTTCACCTGCGCAGAAGTAAGTTATTAGGTCCCTTTGGTAGATAAAGTGAGGAACGGGGGCGGGGAAAGTGCAGTGATTGGTCCGCGTAGCGTGCCGTAGCGCATCGCGTCATAGCCGCCACTCGGGATTCGTTGTTTTGTACGTTTTATTTGTTTTATTGTTCGTTTCATTTGTCGATAAGTGTACGATGCGCAAAGCGATCCCCACACTTACGCCGAGCGCTCAAGAACCGTGCCCGTGGTTGTATGTCTCAGAGGTAAAAAGATTGGTTTGGGATTTCATCTTTTTAATAAAATAAGCGATAGACATAATTTTAATACTAGAAATAAAGATAAAATTGATCAACCTTATTTTAGATTGGCTAAAGTACAAAAATCTTTTATGGGGTACTGTGTTAAATGTTACAATAAAATACCTTTTTTTTTTTTTTTTTAGGGTGGCAAAATCATCAAATGAGTCCTCTCGCCCTGGGTGGGGCTGGAGGGACTGTCAGACTCTTACTGACTAAAATCCACCCGTGTTCCGTCGGATGCCCTTTACGTTCCGGGGCCACGGTATCCTGGATTAAGAAAAATCCGCGACCCCGGCAGGCATTTGGCCCCATAAGGGGCCCCGTCGGTGACGCGTGAAACACGACGCGTCACCGACCCGGGCTTGGTCCTTGGTCGGACGGCGAGCATACCCATTACTCACCGTCCGCAAGCCCGCTCCGCCGCTGTTCCCTCTGCTGTTCAGAGGGACACGCGTTGGAGCGTCCACCCGACAGGCTATTTGCATACGGGCAAAGAAACCCCTTAGGCACACAGTGCCTAAGGAGAGTTTTTGCCCGCATCCCAGGGTGCACCGGCCCGAAAAACTGGTCTTCCCCCCGGACGTATCCGAGAGGGAACTCCAGTCCACGGGCGCACGTGGAGGTTTCCTGTCTTAGCACCCCACAATAAAATACCTAAGGAAATTTTAACACTAAATGAAAGAAAATTTAAAAGTTACATAAAAAATACACTTACAAGCATATTATAAATTAGAAGATTATATCCAAGATAAAAATGTTTGGAAACATGCTGGTCCTGCTCCATAGTACAATGTAGGGCTTAAACAGAATCAAGCTGGTTGAAATTTGAATGCTCACACACTTATATTGTATTTGTAAAAGAGCTGTAATTTCAATATTTTGTTAAATGTGAACACCATGTACCTTTTTGCTATTTTTGTTTTATTTCTTATTATTTTAATTTTTAATAATATTTAGTGTACATTTTAAAGGTACATTGCTTTCACATTATTTATTTTAAATGATGTAAAAAAATATTGTAAAACATTTTTAAAAAGAGTAAGTATGGAGTTTCTTGCCCATTCTTCTTCATACAACCTACCTTTGCGAATGGGTGTAGATTAATTCCCATCCCATCCCATTTCCTTAATTTTAATTATGCAACGTTTAAAAGTGCCTCTTTGATGGCCTAATTAAAATAAATGATTTGACTTTGACTTTGGGAATGACTGTGCTATTTTGAACGGTTCAAAAGTTGTGACCTCTTTTCGGGATCAGATAGGCAATAAATGCCTAGAAATTGCGATACAATTAAATTTTCTAATTTTAAAAGTAATAAAAATGTCCCAGTGATTGAAGTTTCTCTATTACTTGGTCCACTTTGGCAAGTGTAATTAAATTATTTAAAAAAAAATTGGTTTTGTTTTACAACTTTAATACTGAGTTTTTCAAAACAATATTGTATTTTAAGTTATTTTAATACATTTACCGTCTTAAAACAAAAGTATTTGACGTTGATATAAGGGTCGTTTTGCAGTTACAATTTTTTTAGACAAGTTTTCAACAGATGATTAACATTTTGTAGTAAGACAGTTTATACTTACTGATCATGTTTAGCTAGTTCCAAGTATATGAGGTCGTTATCAATGAAATCTCCTTTCTTTCTCGGCATTATGTGGCAATGGAGGTGCTAAAATATAGAAATAAAATTTTATTAGTAGACGCTAACTCAAGACGCAGTGCGATGCAATTCGCCGATTTGCATCGCCAGCCAACTAGAAGATAGATAGTTTTTTTTTTTATCGTGGTAAAATCATCAAATGAGTCCTCCCACCCAGGAACTGTCAGACTTGTACTGACTAAAATTCACGGTGATCCTACAATAGCCCTTTACGTTCCAGGATCACGGTTACCTGATGAGACAGCCCCGCGACCCCGGCAGGTTTTTGCTCTCTATGGGGATTCCATCAGATTACTGACAGATCTTTGAGGCGCGCGTGAAACACGACGCGCCGTCGACCCGGGCATGGTCCTTGATCAGACGGCGAGTAACGGGTGACTCGCCTAAGGTGGCTGGAAACCGCTCGCAATGTTCGATGCAAGTGAAAGTCAAATCATTTATTTCACTTTCCACTCTATGATTTTACCATGTATTTGCATCTTTATGTCGTAGTCGTAAGGTTGATTTTCACTTATTGTTGGTTGGCGACGCAAATTAGTTGAATCAGCAACGCTTTTATATAATTACCCTGACAGTTTGTCCCGCTTCCCTCCCGTCTTGTATCGTCACTGTACACGACTGCGCCGAGTGTACAGTTTCCATCAACTGAAACAAAATTATACATACAGGGTGTGTTGGAATGGCTAATAGCCATGGTGTCAAGAATGTAAAAACCTAAGAATGTAATTTTTGACAGCCCGCGATTCGATGTGAACTAGCGTCATGAAAAAATGTGATTCAATGTTATATTCCTACTTTCCTATAAATAAAAGGATCTGAAGAATCAAGAAGTTTCAATCTAATAAAACATGGTGGCAGCGGTTCGGAACAATGGAAGATAAGTCTTTGTCTTTATTACACGTAATACAACAACAGACTGAGCTCCTAAAGTCTATGCAAGACGAAATTGCTAGACTATCACATGGAACGACTCAAAATATAAATGTTCCCTGGCCAGCGCCAATAAATATAAACTCAGACCCACAGGATGAATTTAAATCGTTCCTAAGTTCATGGAGTAATTATTGCTCAGCAACCCAAATGAAGGAATGGTCGGCGGATCAAGAGGCTCGAAAAATTAGCATATTATTCAGCGCCATAGGCGCCGAAGCAATTAAAAAATATGGTAACTTTGGCCTCACGGAGGCCGACAAGGCAACTAAAACCTGCCAGGAAATTTTGGAAATTATTTCTACAAAAATGCTACCCAAAAAAAACATCATTTACAATAGATTCATTTTTTTAAGCAGACTTCAGCAAAAATATGAACCTTTTGACGTTTTCTATGCAGACCTTACGAAGATGGTTGAAGAATGCGAATATAACTCGTTCAAAGAAGAAATGTTACGGGACAAAATTGTTCTAGGTTTATTAGATATGAAAACAAAGAAAGAATTATTAAAAAAAGATAACCTAACACTATCTGATACAGTTAATTTGTGTCGTGCTGCTGAGGCTACTGAAAAACAAATGAAAGATTTATCTGGACCAACAACTTCGGAAATAAAGAAAATAGAGGACAAAGATATAAGTAAAAAAAGAAAATGTAAATTTTGTGGAAATTATCATGTGTTCAAAAAAGGAGTATGCCCAGCTTGGGGCACAGAATGTGAAAATTGTAAAGGGAAAAACCATTTAGAGAAAGTATGCAAGAAAAAGAAACAAGTAAAGGTGGTAACGGAAAATAATAAAGAGGAAGAACAAAATAGCAGCCTTGCCTCTGACTCTGACACTGAATATGTCATCAACAAGATTGTACAGAATAAGAACAAGAACTTAGCAGAGTGCCCACTTGAATACTTTGCTAAAAACAAATGGAAGACTACAAAATGTTTACTTGACACAGCCGCCGATGAATGTTTAATTGGTATGCAGAATGTTAATGAGATGTTGGGTACAAGTTATGTAAAAAAAGAAATGCGCCCTTCCAAGAAAACTCTTTTTGGTTTTGGAGGAAATAATATTGTAGTAAATGGTGAAATAGATGTAATTTTAAGAACTAACATTTCAGGTCACAAAAAGGATCATTTTATAACTTTTCAGATAGTACACAACACACACATTCCACTCTTATCATGCCAAGCTTGTACGAACATGGGTCTTGTGAAATTCTGCAAGGAAGTACGATGCAATTATTCACAGGAAACACAAAAAATTATAAACAAAAATATTCTTCAGTGTTTGAAGGTAGAGGAAGCTTTTCAGGCGAAATAGATCTGGAAATTGATAATGCAGTTCCACCAGTCATCCAAAAAGCTCGACGTGTCCCTGTGGCTCTACGACCAATGCTGAAAGAGGAATTAAAGAGATTAGAAGAAGAAGGGATAATCACAAAAGAAGATAATTATACAGATTGGGTAAGCAATATACTTATTATTAAAAAGAAATAAAACTTTAGAATATGTCTAGATCCAATTCCATTAAACAAAGCTATTAAAAGGCCTAATTATCAATTCACTACAGTTGAAGAAATTCTACCTGAGCTAGGTAAAGCTAAAATATTTTCTACATTTGATATCAAAAAGGGATTTTGGCATTTGAATCTTTCTGAAAAAAGCAGCAAATTAACAACATTTTGGACACCATTTGGTAAATACCGATGGAAAGTAGGGTAAACTACCAGTCATTGGACACAGGGCAGGTAATCCAAGCGAAATAGGCATTTAACGCTACCAAGAGTTGCCCGCGATTGCCGCAAAGCGAGCCGTGCGCTTACGTCGCGGGGACTCACGGGGAGTGTCACATTACAGATAAGCAGGCAGTAGGTCAACTTGTCTTATTGATTTATTTTATTATTAAATATAAAATAAGAGATTTGATTCATTAAAAACTTGTTTTATTATAATATTTTGTAGTAATAGCGAAGTCTTTCTTTTTTTGTAATAAATTAATTTGAGTAGATATTTTAAATGGAATAAACTCTTATTAAATTAATTGATGTTTTAGTTTCTAGATCGGGTGTTCCAAATGCAATAGGTAACGCAAGGACGATAATGCCGTAAAAAACGCATGAAATCACATTTACGTAAACCTTGAATTTTCGCTTGCCACAATCTAAGCTAAATAGTATTCTAACAGCATTTGCCTCCCCCCTATCACGTGGCACCACAGCGCTTTTCAAATGAACTTCGTTGACCCCGTTGAAAAACTTACCATTGAGCTTATGCTAGCCCAGTATTTTGGCAGGTCATTTAGAGTTACCTTACCCCCGCGCTGCATGTCACGTGGCGCGAGAGCGCAAAAGATACCACCTTGATCTTATACTAGTCTAGTACTTTTACTGATTAGTAACACGTGACGTCATTCTAAATCCAATATGGCAAACCATTCAATATGGCTGAATAGTTATTTTTAATGCATTTCTACAGGGAACCGATCAATTTACCGAATTTTGTTTGTTCGAATTTCATTACACCGAAAACTATTGACCGACATCTCTTTTGCTATATGCATTATTTGACATATTTTCAGTTCATCGAAGTATCATTAGCCATAAGTATTATTTTACCGAAGTATGTTCCGCCGATTAACAAAATAACTTTTTACTATTGACCGAAGCCTCTTTTAAACTTTTTTCAATTGCCAAATGATTTATTTGCCATATTTTCACCATACCGAAATAAAATTTTACCAAAAATTAAATTACTGTCATAAAAATTCAATATATTCTGCTACAAAACTTTGTGGCGGAAACGAAATGCTGCAAAACCGACTTTACGTAGTCATGTCTGCCCTACCCCTAGAGTGTAATTTAAAATCGCGTAGGCGCGGAGGGGTGGGGTGGCCCGCGAGCTGAGGAGTAGGTGGTTGGAACGGCCGCCGCCGCGGCTGAGGCTGGCCGGCAAAGCCGGCCAGTAAACCGAAGCTGCGGTGGTGAGCGTTCAAATCATCTGCGACGATAAGCTCGCGTGGGGCCACCCAAAACCCCGCAGCGCCGGAGCCATGACAGAAACAATGCTTGTTGCATGTTGCATGCTTGCTTGAATGCTGCGTGTTTGCTGAATGTTGCATGCTGCGTGCTTGCTGCATGTTGCATGCTTGCTTGCATGCTGCATGCTTGCTTGCATGCTGCATGCTTGCTTGAATGCTGCATGCTTACTTGCATGCTGCATGCTTGCTTGCATGTTTTGTGGTGCTTGTTTGCATGTTGCATATCTGTTTTTATGCTGTATGCAAGTGTATCACGATACAAACCTTTTTACAAACACAAGAACAAAAGAGTATCAAGAATCACACAGAATCCGCAAAAAGATTCGGACACACGTGCTAGCCAGAACACTAAAGGTGAAACCTATGATTCTGAGAAACTTTATTATGTGTTATGGAATTCACAATTGCTTTTCGCATTAACATTATTTTTACATTGGTCAGCGTTTTCCGATGTGCCAACATATATTTAGTTTCTGTGGTAAGTCCACGTAACTTTTTGCAGAAATTACGCAAGATATGATTCCGGCACTCGATTTTTTCAACCGTCAGATTTTGATTTTCGTACGGTTTGGCGTTGAGAATTTTAGCGTAGGTTGACGCATCACCATCTCCTATCATTCTGCCGTATATAAGTCCATACATTGGAATCGAGGATTTAAATCCTTCGACTATAATTTGAGTTTCCATTGAGCTTGAAGAACCTGTGTAGTTTTTGAAACAGACATGCTGTTTCGGATCGACCTTTCTGTTAGCGGCTCTGGCACACACCAAGCAATATTTATTTTTTACTCCAAGATATAGAACTTGGCCAGTCTTTCTGCCAATTATTGATGCCGTACCCGATGAAGATTTATAATTTGTTCCGTAAGACCTAGTACACCATGAGCCATCAACATATACGTCAATGACGGGGTAACCGTTATTTGTTCTTCCTTCTGCGAGCGCTATTTCTTTTTCTTTTGCTGCAGCAGCCGCCAAAGACTCACTAGCAGTTTTCTCCCATTTTGCATAAACATCATTTTGCAATTTTAAATAATATTTTGAAGAAAATGTCGGTATATTCATGGAAGAACATAATTCCTCAAATGTAGAGTATCCAATGCCTGAAGCTATGATTCCCGTGGTTGCAGCTATATTTAAATTTACTTGCTGCGGATCCTTGTAATCTTCAGAATGGACCAGACAAGTTTCTTGGCACATGTTGCACTGGAATTTAAAAACAGAGATAAGCCCTAGACTTCTTTCGCTGATTAAACGAAAATTACTCATCTTGCAATCGAATAAATTATTATGTCGCCCTTTTTCTTGCAGTTCTTTAAGAAGGAAATTTATATCAACGATTCGACGTCCTGTAACAGGATGAAAATCATCTTGATTTCTAGCCTCTTCTTCAACAATAAATGTATTACGAATATCTTCCATTCCACTGAAACAATGAATGAAAAACAATTAGGCTTTTATAAGATATACAAATACAAACTCACGGGTTGACTTTAGACTAGCAACTCTAACATGAATACAGAGGTTTCAATTTTAGCTTGGTTAATTTTGTAACGAAACTTATTACTGTCTGTTTTAGCTGTATGTCGTCCATAATGCTTAAACAAATTAAATTATATTCTGCCACATTTTTCAAAATCATTAAAATATACTTTTTTTTTTTTTAGCGTGGTAAAATCATCAAATGAGTCCTCCCACCCCGGGCAGGGCGGGAGGGACTGTCAGACTTGTACTGACTAAAATCCACGGTGTCCTTCAATAGCCCTTTGTGTTCCGGGGTCACGGTAATGAGATAAGTCCCGCGACCCCGGCAGGCTTTGGCCCTCTTGGGCGGGGCCCCGTCATCGTGCTGACGCTCTTTGAGGCGCGCGTGGAACACAACGCGCCGTCGACCCGGGCATGGTCCATGGTCGGACGGCGAGTTGCCCTTTACTCGCCGCCCGCATGCCCGCGCCTACGGTGGCCGGAGATCGTCTTGCGACGTCCGACACCGTGGGCGTCTACCATTGCGGGTGGGGCGGAGGGAGGACGCTGTCCTCTCTCTCTCACGGCCCGCCTCCTCCTTAATTGCCATTGTTTGGTGGTGTCTGAAAAAAGACCATTCTATTAAGATTTCTGAAGCAAAAAATAAAACGCGTTCCAATTTTGCACTCAAATTCATTTATAAAATAATAAATTTATCCATAGATTAGTACTTAGTAGGATAGGTACACAAAATAAATATATACCTACATAAGTACAAAAGGCGGGCTTTACAACGTGCGATAGATGCCCGCACACATAGAACTCAAACTAACAAACAAACTATCTCAAACAAATGCCCGTCGTCTCGTGAGTTGTACGAATATGTCTGTGTGGGTGCCTTTTCGCTTGGAGTTGGTACCATTTTGCCTTGCGATAGGTATACTAGATACTTACTTTATATTTGTGTTTTTTTTGGACGCATACATTCCTTTGCATCGTGGTTTTGATGCACTGCAACAATAAAAAAATGTTCATGAAAACGTTATCAAGTTATTCTACTGTTATGATTTTACTATGTATTATGTTGGTATCCGTCCTTGAGACTTCAATGTCGGTGCCGGTAGGTACCTACCTACATATATCCGCAGAAAGGAACAGAGATCCCTAATTTCCTACTCATATTATACCTTTGCATCTACCTATGTATGTAAGTATGTATGTATGTTCCGTTTTCATGTCAAAACGGCTGTTTTTGATAAATTTTGGTACAGAGACAGGTGGGACACTAGAGCCGGTAATAGGCTATATAGGAGAGGGGTTGGCTGGCGAGCGAGGCCGGGGCCAACAGCTAGTAGGTAATAAACACACACAGGTGCGGCCGGCAACGCGGCGGCGGCGCGCGCTGCACTTCTATTGTTATTATAATATTACCTACCTAGGTACCTAAATAGAGATAAGAAGCGCACTCTTATTGCTATTTCTTAGAAATGATGGACAGGTTTCGAAAGTAAAGGTAAAGATAGACCGAAGATTAGATTTAAAAATCAAAAGACGAATAAGTATTTAGATAATATTAGTATGTGAAAAAATAAAATTGTAAACAAACTTACCTGATTTCTCGTCTAACCTTCCGGACTTTGCACCTGGCTACTTTCTTGTTTTTATTTTTATTTCCCATACTTCTGTGCACTAATAAAAACAAATAAAGAGTAACTGCCTTCTTTACACTATGTGATAGCCGCGCGCTAGAAAAAGGGACACAGGTCTCACCTCGACAAGGCCTAGCGGGCGACTGAAGTGACGAACGCGAGCCGCTGTGTTATATATTAATTTATTATTAAAAAAAACAAGCTATTTTGCAAAATGTAACCACAAATTACTTTTCTCTACGTTATTACCTTTTTTAAGATATGGTTTTTAGTAGTAAAACATTTATAAGCTTTGAGAAAAACAAGAAAAACATGAAAAAAATATCGATTAAGCCTGTTTTTCGGATTTTTTTTTATCGAGTGAAGTTTTCGATATCGTGTTTTGAACCACAAATTGTCAAAGTACATAGAGTAAACTAGAACAAGTTCTTTTTTTGGATTTAAAAAATCACGATTTCTTTATTTATTGTTAAATCAAAGTGATGTAAAATTGGGAATACCTGGCCTTAAGGGCCATACATTGACGAAAAATAATTCTTGGACACATTTATGAATCTACGTGCTAGAATTGTTATTATTTTGCTTATTCAATATGTATGTGAACATAATTTCATTTTAAAAATTATACTTTACAGCATTAACATTAAAAAAAATCCTGTTAAAAAAAAAGTACCCAAATATATAGTCATTGGACAGAATTTCTATTGTTGGACAGTCTATACTAGTTAATGGACAGCACAATTTAGCTCATTAATGTCCTTTTATAAATCGTTAAAATAGCAAGTAGGTAATAAAGGGGAAAACAACATTTTAGTAATGTTTATTATGATATTATTAAAATTGCTTTTACCTACATATCTCTTAGAAGAAACATTAATTGCTTTCAAACTACTCCGTCTTAGCAACTCTTATGTAATACAAAAAAAAAAAAACTTTCGTAGTCTTTCTCTTTCCCCTTGGGCATCTTTGGTTTACTTCTAAACACCGTTATCAGACAGTACCATTAGTTAGGTAGGTTTTAGTTTGGACAGGGTGTCCAATGACTAAATTTAATCTTAAAATTAGTCATTGGTCTTTGGACAGGTTGTCCAATGACTAATTTGATTCTCAAAATTAGTCATTGGACACCCTGTCCAAAGACTAGTAGAAGTTGCTTAAGAGCAACACGATTAAAAATGGTTTCTTTGGCCTAAATTTATAGGCAGTAGAGTCCAAAATAATTACAATTATTTTTAATTTAAAAAATGCAGTTATTGGACACTTGTCCAATAATTCGATTTTAAACAAAAAAGTTTTCAGTTATTGGACATTACATAATAACATAAAAAATCTATTTGGCTGTATGTTATCATATTAAAATCAGTACAGAATACCATAATACATTACTGTGCAAACTACTAAGAACATAGGATGATCAGGTAGAATTTAAATCGTTAAATAATGTATAGATAAACTTACCAAATTCTTTATTTCTCACTAGAATGACCGCTAACCGTGCGGATGCCGAGAAAAGTAAATAATTTTGACCAATTACTGCCGTCTATTATAAATGTTTTGAACTTTTAAGTATTACCAATAAACAGAGTGCAGAAAGAGTCAGTTGCATTGTTAGACTCGTGAATCATAACCTTAATAAAAACGATTAAAGGGAGTTCTGTCCAATAACTGATAGCGTCCAATAACTGGTAGTTTACCCTACTCCCTTTTGGCATTTCTTCAGCTCCAGATCATTTTCAGATAAAAATGAGTGAAATGATTCAGGGATTAAATGGAATTGAAGCATTGGTAGACGATTTGCTTGTGTATGGAGTTGGGGACACAATGACAGAAGCTATTATAGATCATAACAAAAATCTTGAAAACCTATTAATCAGATTACAAAAATATAATTGCAAATTAAATAAAAATAAAACAAAACTTCTACAAACTTCAGTAAAGTATTATGGTCATGTGTTCTCTAATAAGGGTCTTCAACCAGATCCATCAAAAATAGAGTCCATTGCTAATATTCCTATCCCAAGAAATAAAAAAGAAGTTCAGAGATTTCTGGGTGTAGTAACATATCTCAGTAGATTTATTCCTAACTTAAGTAATAACTCAGTATATCTAAGACACCTTACACATGATAAAATTGAATGGCTATGGAATAATAAAGCTCAAAAGGAGTTTGACACACTGAAGTCCTTGATCGGCAACATAAAAACATTAAAATATTATGACAAAAATGAACCACTCATTGTAGAATGTGATTCCAGCGAAGGAGCCCTGGGGGTGGCACTGTTCCAACAGAACCAACCAGTTGCATATGCATCACGATGCCTCACTCCAACTGAAAAGAAATATGCTCAAATAGAGAAGGAACTTCTGGCAGTTCTTTTCGCCTGCAAAAGGTTTGATCAGCTGATTATTGGTAACACAAAAACAATTATCAAAACAGATCACAAGCCATTATTAAATATATTTAAAAAACCTCTTCTTCAGGCTCCAAAAAGGCTACAATCTATGCTTTTAATGTTACAAAGATACAGTCTTGAATTACAATTTGTGTCTGGAAAAGATAATGTAATGGCAGATGCATTATCCAGGTTTTATTTAGAATGTAAAGACATCGAAACCTCAAAAGACATAAAGATATTTAAAATTATAGAAAAAATAAATCCATTGTTAAACTTACCTATAACGGACAGCTGCATACAGGAGATAGATAATTCTACATCAAAAGATAACAATTTTCTAGCTTTAAAAAAGTTTATTCTACATGGATGGCCAAGATATTTAAGAGATGTGCCAGATGCTATCAAACAATACCACGGCCTCAGAAATGAGTTAACAATCTTTAATGGTTTAATACTTAAGAATCATGCCATATTAATACCAGAAAATTTGAGAGAAAAAATGTTGAGTAAATTACATAAAGCACATTCAGGAATTGAAAATACATTAAAATTAGCAAGAGACGCTATATTCTGGCCTTCAATGTCTAATGACATAAGAGAAATGATTAAAAATTGCACCACTTGTAATAAATATCAACCAAGCCAACAAAAATTTACTATGCAAAGTCACAAAATACCTGAATATCCATTCCAAATCATATCAATGGATGTTTTCTTTTTCAACCAAAATGGTAAACAAATTAAATACTTAATAACAGTTGACCATTACTCAGATTTCTTTGAAGTTGATGTACCAAAAGATCTATCCTCCAAACAGGTAATAGAAATTTGCAAGAAAAATTTCTCACGACATGGAATTCCAGGAATAGTAGACAGACGGTGGAACTAATTTTGTCAGTCAAGAATTTGCAGACTTTGCTTGTAAATGGAACTTTACTCAAGTTACATCATCTCCGCATCATCCACAAGGTAATGGCAAGGCGGAAGCTACAGTCAAGATAGCCAAAAAATTATTAGTGAAAGCTAATGATGGCGGTGAAGACATGTGGTTGAGTCTGCTATGCTTGAGAAATACACCTAATAAATTGGATTCAAGCCCTGTGCAAAGATTATTTTCACGAAGAACAAGAGGATACTTACCAACTATTAAAACTTTACTGAAACCAAATGTGGTTGAAAATGTATCAGAAGACATTAAGGATAAAAAAGAGAGGGTAAAACACTCGCATGACAAAAGATCCAAAAAAGCAACCACATTAGAAATAGGACAGCCTGTATCAGTTCAGATTCACCCTACAACTGACAAAACTTGGACTCCTGGAATAATTGCAGATGTGCTTTCAGATCGTTCCTACTCAGTAGATGTTAATGATACAACATATAGAAGAGACCTTGTACACATTCGTCCACTTCAACCACAGCCAACAGATGTAACCGAAACACGAAATGTAACAGATATGACACCATTACTTCTTCCCGTTGATATGGAACACAAACAGAATAATACTTTATCTAATACACATCAGGTCAATGACAACACTTTATCATATCCTAATAATTCCTCAATTAATCTAGATGATAACCATGATCCTGTAACACAAAATTGTTTACCAACCACTAATCCAGTAACAAGTTATCAATCCGGTACTAAAACTCCTGCCTTTAGTAACTCGCCTGGTCCCTTACCTAATGACAACAAACTTGTTAGACCAAGAAGAGATATAAAAGCTCCTGCTTATCTCAAAGACTATGTATGTTAAAGATTAAGCATAATGATAAGTTGATTAATACAGGGTTATTTTGCAACCACCATCCAAATTTTCAGAAATGGTTTGGAATCGATAACCTTATCAATTAATGAAATAAAAATAATTAAAAAAAATTACATGATTTTCACCAATGTCCACTACTAAAATCACAACGTGTGGAATAAATACAGTTCAACAATAGGTTGTTGAACTTGACTGCACACGCGCTTACCTCGGGAACGCACACAAACAGCACGCACTACGCCCCCCTCCCTCACACGTCGCACCCCGCACAGCCCCCGGTCGGCCATGCGCCGGCGGCTTTTTGTTTAGTTGACCGTGACCTAGTTACGTGCGAACGTGTGCCATTTTTTTGTCGCTCTCCCTCTTCTTCAATCATCATCGCACGACAGATATGGCGACTTCTTATTCTAATGCAGAGTGTAAAGAAATGATCAGCTGCTATCTTTTATGTGGTGAATGTTTAAATGGTGCGCAAAGAATGTACCGTACAGAAAGTTTACCGCGTTTACAAAGAAGAGGAATTAATTCGCGAGTGCCTAATAAAAATCAAACAGATACTTAAAACATTAAAAAATAGTTAAGAAAAACATGCACGTTTGTGTATTGAGAGAAACGGACTCCATTTTGAACAATTACTGAAGTCCTACACGTGATTTGAAGGTTAATCGAGTTTAGGTATGTGGTAAGTTTATTATTGTAAATAGCTAGTTGATTCCAATTTTTTAAATACGCAATAATAAAAACCAATAATTTCACATTCATAATTTTATTATGTCGGTCTTAAGCCCCTAAATTAAGAAGGGAAAATTGGAATGAACCCTTATAAGTAAGACCGCGTAGGTACCTACATCAGTCGCAGCGAGCGAGGTCAATAACCTTGCTGCGTGTCTCTACATTCTGATTATTTTCGGATATTTTCTTTTGAATGTATTTTTTTGTTTTTGTTATTATTTGATTACAATGTTTCACATATGAAAATAATTTAATTAAAAGTCCTCGATTTTAAAATTTGGATGATGAATGAAAAATAACCCTGTATAGCATAATGATGTTTTAGATTATATGTATGATCATTATACCTAGTGTATTAATATAGTCTGCTAGATTCTAATTTGTATTTGTTAATAATTGTTTTTAAAAAAGACAGCGTGTTGGAATGGCTAATAGCCATGGTGTCAAGAATGTAAAAACCTAAGAATGTAATTTTTGACAGCCCGTGATTCGATGTGAACTAGCGTCATGAAAAAATGTGATTCAATGTTATATTCCTACTTTCCTATAAATAAAAGGATCTGAAGAATCAAGAAGTTTCAATCTAATAAAACAGGGTGTTAGGGACATCGTCGCACAAACGGATACCATGGGTCCAGGACATGATTCTGGACACCCCGTGTTGGAATTTTTCGTCGGTTTTTTCCTATTTTTTTATTTTTATTAAGTTTGTTTTTTTTCCCCCTCTGTAGAGGGCCAAAGCCTGCCGGGGTCGCGGGACTTATACCATTACCGTGACCCCGGAACATAAAGGGCTATTGAAGAACACCGTGGATTTTAGTCAGTACAAGTCTGACAGTCCCTCCCGCCCTGCCCGGGGTGGGAGGACTCATTTGATGATTTTACCACGATAAAAAAAAAAAAAAAAGTTTGTTTTTTTTTATAGTGAGCCGCGCTTAGAGTACTACAGGTACTGTGGTACTAGGCACAGTATTTAGGTATACGATGAGCTTTCATTATAAACATCTAAGAAGATACCATAGTTTTATTTACATCGCTACTTTTAGTGAAAGTAGTAAATTAATTACTTTTTATTAAAAATCTCATTGGGTTAAGTAAGAATAACGATTATGAACAGGCTAAAGTAAAAAAAACATTTTGAAAATTAGGAAAAAACCGACGAAAAATTCCAACACGGGGTTCCAGAATCATGTCCTGGACACATGGTATCCATTTGTGCGTCGATGTCTCTTACACCCTGTATAATAAACATTTACTTTGGAAGACGTTCACTTAGGGAGCTTACTGACGACGGGATGCGATGCAATTCGACCGATTCCAACTACAAGTGAAAATCATCCTTACCACTACGACATATGACATAAAACGTGCCGTTACCTACGGGTAGATGAAAAACAAAACACGCTCGCCACGACGACGTAAGTCAGTCGAATTGCATCATTATATCGTAGTAGCAAGGACGATTTTCATTTTAGTTAGTAGAAATTGCAAATCGCACCTAACCCAAGCTACCTTAATGTCGGTTCATGAACTTGCCGCCCGCCGCACTGGTCACCGCTTAGACCATTTAAATAATTTATGGTGGAAACTATCCCTAGTGTAAAAAGAGTGTCCATGTGAGTTTCTCGCCCGTTCTTCTCCATAGAGATCTACTTCTTGGAACGGGCATCTACGGTACTTTCACAGTTTTTATGTCTTATGACTGGGACTGTAGCACCATAATTTTGTAGTATCTAATATATAAAATTCTCGAATCACAGTTTTCGTTGCCATACTCCTCCGAAACGACTTGACCGATTTTGATGAAATTTTTTGTGCTTATCCGGTATCTATGAGAATCGGCCAACATCTATTTTTCATCCCCCTAAATGTTAGGGGTAGTCCACCCCAATTTTTTTTTTTTTTTTTAGACAAATATTTTAATTTCTATTTTTTATGGCAAAACAACGTTTGCCGGGTCAGCTAGTTTAATTATATTTTTTGGTCTTTGACAATTCAAGTGCCTATAACTGGCCTACTTGAAATTAGTGAGTAGAATTTTGAATTTTTGAGTTTTGAAAGTCGTTTTTAAAGGTAAAAACACTTACCCTTTGTACAATTCTTATCGTCCTATAAAAGTCTGATGCCTCTTCTTCAGTCAAATCTTTATTCCTCTCCGCCATCCTAATAGGAGCTACTAAGACGTGGCCCGGTATCACACATCTGTGAGAAAAATATATGAGAAAGAAGTTATTTTTGAGTGTAAAGAAATATCAGCTTTGTGTGGGTAGAAATGAGGTTCAAAATTGATTGTTGTTTTTTTTTAAACGGCATGGGAAATTTGGGTATGTTTTCAAAGAAATGTAATTCTTGAAAACGTGAAAATAAAGTACGGAATAAACTCAAAGATTTGTTTGATGCGCCGATTAGGGCTTAAAGTAACGGATTCCGTTGACTGACTTAATTTTTTTAAGAGAATAAAAATTAACCGGCTTCAAAAACCACCACAAAAAAGTGTTTAACTTTTTTTTAATTCATAGACTTTTTGCTACCGACTTCCGTCTTTAAAAAAGTTTTTTATTTTACCCTTGTTAGTTTAATATTCACACCAAATTCACCCTCAGAGTAATCGGTGCACATTAGACATGGGCGCCGCCTTAAAAATTCTCGGCGGCGGCGCGCTGACCAATTTCAATAGCAGCGGCGTGGCGCATCACAAATCGTCTCGCAAGAAGACTTGACGAGTTTCAGCCTCCGGAGCAGTCTGGGGTTCGCGGAGGATTTAGCACCACACAATGAGGCAGGTTATACAGAAGTCCGAAGAGCATAACCAGCCCCTGTACTTAGCATTTGTGGATTATGAAAAGGCCTTTGACTCCGTTGAAACCTGGGCTGTTCTGCAATCACTGCAGCGATGAAATGTCTCTATGACGCCGCGACTATGAGTGTCCAAGTACAGAACCAGCAGTCTAAACATACCCTGCTGCGCAGGAGGGTGAGACAGGGGGCTGTTATATCCCCGAAACTATTCACCAATGATTGTTGGAATATTAAGTCAGTCATTTTTGATGAGTCAATCACGAAAGCAAATACACGTCTTTACGCCACTCACGCCGCGCGGTGAATGTCGGCGGCGGCGGCGGCGTGCGGAGTGCACACGGCGGCGCCGCGCCGGCGCGGCGCCCATATCTAGTGCACATACATAAAAAACTGGCCAAGTGCGAGATGGACTCGCGTGAAGAGGGTTCCGTACGATGTTACCTATCACGTTTTTTTAAATCTGACCCAAATTGGTACGCAAAATATTGAGTGATTTACCATGTTATTTTAATATCATGGACTTCTTTTAGGTTTTCCTATAAACTATAAGTAGAAAACTAATTTCTGTATTTTTTTCAAAATTTTAGGTTCAGTAGTTTCTGAGATAAGGGGTCGGGGGGAATGGTGAAATTTCGTCTATTTTCTTGAATAACTTGGAAACTATTTAATTTAAAATTACAAAAACAATACATTTAAGATCTTCTCAACAAGGCCTTTTATTTGATATGTCACACGATGCAGTTTTCAATTTTTTTTTTTTTTATAATAATCGGTCTTACTAGACCGATTGAGTTGAAACTTGTGTCAACACACGAGTGATCCTATAAGGGTTCCGTTTTTGTATTCGGACGTACGGAACCCTAAAAACAACGGAATTGAGAACCTCCTACGTTTTTGAAACATTTTCGGTTACAAATAAAACTTATCTCTTTAACGTTACTTAGTATTAAATACTAAGTTTCATTTATTCTCTTACTCGCGGTCATGCTTACTAACTAGGTATTCAAATCATTTATGGAAATAAAAACTTTATTGTTTCTACATTCACTCACCTTAAATTAACAAAAGCATAAGTCAACTTCGACTTGAAGAAAACACAAGTTTCTGGTACTTTGACGTGTCCGAAATCGTACTGCGGCTCGTCCGGACTGACTGCGTGAGTGTCCGGAACCGAACCGGACACGTTGTCCGTCAGGGGACCGGAATCTTTATGGACAGGTAGGAGATCCTTGCGTAGACTTAGATTGTATAGGGAGTATACGTTTCGTCTGGAACAATTAATGATTAAGAATTAGGAATTTGCCGCGACAGTGTTTTGTTCGTGATTATGTCGTCGATATATTTGTTTTTATTTGCGAACAAAATGTCTGAACAATGGCGGCAACATCTTTTTGATTCAAATTTATTCCTAACGTTCGATTTATTATGGGCAAACACTAGAGCGCAGGCGCGCGGGCGGTGACCGCTTGACTAGTACACCGCTCGCTGCTCGCTTCCGCCCCGCTGCCGCCCCGCTGTTTTCGATGGTCGGTCCATTTGATTATACGCATAAAATCCTGCCGCTCCCGCTCCGCCGCCGCCGCCGCCCCACTGCCCGCAAGACTCGAGGCAGCGGCCTTACAGTACTCGTTTATGATGGTGTAAGAACATGTAACAAATCGCCTTGTGAATACTCAACACAACTTCGACTTCCAGACAAGCGACCATCAGACGGCTTACTATAACACAGCGCATTGGCCAAATCAAATAGCGAGCGAGTGTAACTGCATCTGGTATAGCCCATCCGTCCGGGTTTCCCCGGATTTGTCCTAGTTTAGAAGGCATCCGTGGAGCGTCCGGGGAGCGACCGTCCTTCATTTGTAGTCCGGGTTTAAAAAGTTAAAGTCTTGTGCCGCCCGCGACTCACACACACTTCACCGTCCCCGAACAACTCCCGACGCAGTTGCCACGGTGCGCACTTTTACTCATGTCCGGGTTCTGGACTCTAAAATCCGGGGTTTTCACACGTCTTGTCCTGGTTTCCAAATTT
Source organism: Agrotis exclamationis (assembly GCA_950005045.1). Lineage (NCBI taxonomy): Eukaryota > Metazoa > Arthropoda > Insecta > Lepidoptera > Noctuidae > Agrotis > Agrotis exclamationis. The sequence goes on from OX465442.1 coordinate 10,313,206, forward strand.
CAGGTATGGCAACCCAAATCTGATAAGACTGAAGCTGAACCCGACAATAATTGTAATAAATCTGCTTATTTGAACGGCCCGTTTTACCTTGTACCGACCCGCACCTACCTGTCTGAACCAACAACCTGCTTCTTTATAAAAACACACTAAATCATTATTAAAAAACATACCTCCTATGCTGAAAGACAGGCATATTCCTCCTGACATCTTCGATTTTCTTCTCGTTGATCTCCACGACCTTGTAGCAGGGTGACTCCACCTCGCAGTCCGCTAGGACTTCGCCCCACGGGTCTATGGCGACGGCGTGGCCGTAGGAGGCTCGCTTGGCGTTGTGTTTCCCTGATTGGGCGGGTGCTATAACGTAGCATTGATTTTCTATGGCTCTTGCTCTATGGATGAAAAAATGGTTTAAGTGTTTTAGATGTTTATGAAAACATGGCTGTGTTTTCAGAACAAAAAACCGGCCAAGTGAGAGTCGAACTCGCGCACGAAGGTTTTCGCATCATTATCCATAAAAACGGCAAAAAACACGTTTTTTGTATTTACATTATATTCTATCCTTAAGTATTTATTTATTTTAATTTAATTGACAAATATTTACTGCTGCCAAAGAATCATTGACGAATTTTAATTTAATTATTTATTTTTAAAGTGAATATCACTCTCATTCGTGGTTTAATAATGACTAAATATTCTGTGAATGTTTCAAGTATCTACCTGTTGCCGTTATCAATATCGAGGAAAAAAATAGCAAAAAAAATCATGTTTGTAATATGGGACCCCCTTAAATATCTATTTTATTCTGTTTCTGTTGTTTTAGCGGCAACAGAAATATATCATCTGTGAAAATATCAATTTTCTAATTAGCACGGTTCATGAGATACGGCCCGATGACAGACGGACAGCAGAGTGTCAGTAATAGGGTCCTTTTTTATGGGGCTACCACACGCACAAGCTTCACCACGGTCCTTTGGTTACGGAATCCTAAAAATTTAATAAATTACCTTAGTAATACATGCCAATGCGCAGCTCCGGTGTGTTGTGTAAACGCTGAAGGAAACGTTAATATTTCTGCTTTCATTATACTGAGGGATGTGCTGAGTTCTGGGAAACGCATGTCATAGCATATTGCGAGACCTGTGGGAGAAGATTTACTGTAATTTGATCCTTATTACTAGTGTTATAGTGTACCGTTATTGGTTTAATCCTAGTCAAAATGCTTATATGGTTCCAGAGGTGACTTAATTAACTTTGATTTCAGAAATGGCATAGTCTTTGCCCAACTATGGTGGGGGATGAATTTCAGTATTTTACTTCTTCTTAGTGTGTCGATGGCAAATTGTTTTATATACATATTTTGTTTGACCCAACTTTCAGCTACGCGAACCCCGCTCACTGATGCAGTCATAAGGTCTTCAAGTGTACAGGTGACAGAATTTGCGGTGCACGAGAGAAGGTGATAAGTAAACCGAGCCACAAATTTACTAACTCAGCCACGAATATTACAACTCGGCAACAATTTTAGTTTTAGGGGCACCTCGAGGTTTGATTTGGTGCGGTTCTTACACCCTGCAGACAGAAATAGGAACGCCGCACAGCGGGGCTCCATCGATTACACCTCGGCTTGGCCTATTTTTTGTACATTTTCCGATCAATCGATTTATTTGACTTAGTAATTTTGTGACCAATAATGTTATAAAATAAAAGTCGCTTTAAATAGCACCTACCCTTCTACTTAACGCGTCTGCCTATCCGACTTCCACAACCCTGCAACTAGGTAATACTTAGTGTACAGTTTGGTAAGACTGGCTGTCAGACTTTAGAGCTTCTGACTAACAGTAACGACTGTCAAAGATCTACAAATGACAGCCGGGACCAACAACTTCACGTGCTTTCTGAGTCACCTAAAAACTACCTATGATAAATGGTCACCCATCCAAAGACCAACCTCGAAATAGAGGAATCTCAGTGAAACAATAAAAAGTGAATCTCACCAACTTTTCCAACAGGAGTATCAACCGGCGCCACAATATGGTTGCCAGGTTCACAAAAATCGCTCTCCTTCAACCGGATGTTACGTTCCGGGACCTTAACGTCGAACAGATGCAACTTCCGGTACGTCTGCACTATGTTTCCTTTATTATCTATGATTATGTGTGTGTTGCAGACTTTTGAGGGGATCTCTTCATCCTGAAAAATTAAGAAAAAAATTATGTTAATAGGTTGCTCGCCGTCTGATCAAGGACCAGGCCCGAGATGTTGATTCAAGTTCCACGCGCGACTCATGGAGCCGTCAGTTAGATGAGGGAGCCTCCACAGGGCACTATAGAAGGTCCCTCACAAACGCCACACTCTGTCAGAGTAGCAAGACTGAATTAAAAGAACACCAAAGGGTTTAGTCAGTCAAGTGTAGCAGTCTCTTCTACTGCACACCAATAAAAAAAGACCCCATACTCTTTTAAAGTGAAAAATAGTGATGCAAAATCTCGAGTCCTCAACAAAGAGTAAAACAAAGCCTTTATCAATTTCGTTATCATAACAATGGTACATGTTTCTGCACCAACAGAGATAAGAATTGATAACAAGATTTTATCATCTTATAAGAATAAGATGCGCGCTCGAATTTACAAGTATGATTTTACAAACTCTCAGTCACAAAATTTTGATGAAAATCTCAATTGATACTGTCGAGATCTCGAACGAGCGTTCAAAAACGAGATTGCTTAATGTCGAGATTGAATATCGAAAACATGGCCGAGATCACGAATCTCGATAGATTTCTGCCATTTTTTCGAACGATCGAGATTCAGCTGGCCAAAGTTTACCATTGCGTCGTACGCTGTTGCAAGTTCTATACAGCAAACTTGGGAACTTGGAGTACCCCGAAACAAAAAGATTAGGTTCGAAGGGAGTAACGGGGGCTTGAAGAGGCTAGCAAAGTGAGCTGACAATGTCCCCATCATCCCATTCATTTTAGGTTTCTTTAAACCGTGAATAGGTACAGAAATAGAAGCCCCGCGTAACAGGGCTTCGTGGACTTAGTGTTATTAGCTTGACGGCACATTTGGCGCAGTGGCTGAGTGTAGTTTGTTCCGGGAAGGGCCTAAAAATATTGCTGTATTATCAAAATCGCAGTAAAAAAATTCGCAACGGAAATTGCGATACTATACTTTCGCAATAACGTACGTCGCGGTAATGAACCTCGCAACTATGATTTACACTTCCATTTTTTTGGACAGGCCTGTTGGTCTAGTGGTTAGTGACCCTGCCTGCTATGCCGGAGGTCGTGGGTTCGATTCCCACCCAGGACAAATGTTTGTGTGATGAGCACGATCATTTGTTCTGTGTCTGGGTGTAATTTATCTATAATATGTATGTATTTAGAAACATATAAGTACCTATGTATATCAGTTGTCTAGTACCCATAACACAAGCTCTGCTTAGCTTGGGACTAGATGGCGTTGTGTGATAGTTGTGGAATATTATTATTATATTATTATTATTAGTGGATATAGGCAGATATTTTAAATACTCCCTACATTGTTGGTAAAAGATGACGATATCCTCACTCAATTAATAATTAATTTAATTAAATTCTATTCAGACATTAACGCGTCAAGGTACAACAAACTTCAGGGTCACGGAATTGTCCAAACAGATAACCGTGACTCATGGCATGGCGGAGGACGAGACAGCAGCTCATGTGCTCCTACACTGCCCTGAGATTGCTACATACAGGGCAAAGTACTTCGGTAACCCAGGTACTCTCCACGAGATCGTCGGCAACACGAAGGCGCTGCTGGCCTTCTTCGCGGAGCTGGGTGGGATCGAATGATTTCTTTCCCACCCGCACGCAAAATACGCGCATATGACGTGGAGTTGCGGATACCAGCCTGTTATACAATACAATAACCGTGACTCTGAAACGTAAAGGGCTATTGAAGGAACACCGTGGATTTTAGTCAGTACGAGTCTGACAGTCCTTTTGATCCACCCAGGGCGGGGACTCATTTAATCTTACGCATTTATAATGTAAGTTATGATTAGATTACCTTTTCATGAACACCGCCCATAGACAACCAAACATTATGCTCAGCTGCCAGTTTCCTGTATCCACCGACAGTGGCGCCCCCTACGATCGGCTCAGCGAAGTTAAGCGTGTCATTTTTATTGTCACATAGATAGTCGCAGGCTTCCGGGAAAAATAACATCTGGAAAAGTAAACGAAATTGTTGAAATGAATATGTTCCTTTCTTTTTCACATGTGCTTTCAGCTTTTGATTGTACATCTTAAAGACTCCAGATAGGCAATTTCATTGACTGTTTACAGACAAAGATCCAAGTGAAGATGGCAACCGAGATAATGTTATTAATTTCCAGCTTTAGCATGCGCAACTCAAGGGTGTTAAATTAATGGATAGCGTTCAAACACAATACTGCACTCCAAAACGAATATAGCTGACGTGGCTCAGAAGGCTGCCCAACTCAAATGGGACTGGGCAGGACATGTCTGTCGCATGCCGGACAAACTGTGGGCCAAAATAGCTCATAACTGGTGCCCTGAAACAGTGAGACGAGGTCATGGCAAGTCACGAAGGAAATGGCGGGACGAACTGGATAGGTTCCTTCCGAACTGGAAAGAGGACGCGCGGGCCCGCGTGAAATGGGTTTTTTCTGTCAGGAATTATGGTTTTCTTTTTAATTTTAGATTTGAATCCAGTAGTTAGCCACATTATTACACACACACACATTGTTACAGGCACACGTAGTGCAGTGGTTAAGCGATTGACTGATGCACTGCATCATATTAGTTTGGACTACCACATGTAACAAATATTTATATCACTAAACAAGTAGTTATCCCACATTTTGTGTGTTTATGTCGAGTTCAGATGTTTATAAACACTCCCTCAACGCAGAACAAATTCTGGAAATGGGTAAACATTAACCTTTAAGTACACGCGTTCTTTTTGGTAACGTTCCGCCACGCGTGGGGTCCAGCAGTACCCCATAAATATTTGACCCGTATTTTTAAAATGTCTGAATAAAACTAAAACAATTAAGATTATAAGGGAAGACATATTATTAAAGTTTAAAAAATAATTTATTATTCCTTAAAAATCAATCTTTTGATAGTGAGATTTTTTTACAAAAATAACAGCTCACACACAGAGAATTTTTGAAGCCCTAAACTAATAGCCTAAAATTTAATAAAGTAATTTGCTTCTGAGTAAATTATTATTTTTTTCTTGAAAAATAGGAACTAAAAACTTCTAATTAAAAGTACAACAAAAACTCATTTGAAAAACATAAAAAATGACAACGCCTCAAAATTACTATTTTTCAGTACTGAGATTGTGTCTAGTCTTATAAATTTTTGCTATTGGAGTCACTAAAATCGTGTGAAATTTATAAAATGGCGTTTCTTGAGAGTTGGCGCCTAATATTTGCTGTTATACAACGCTAACTCTAAGAAAGATGAAAAAATACAAATACATAAATTAAAAATTTATGCTACGTAAAATCACGGGTGGGGTCCACAGGTATCCCCAAGTGAGTAGTATACCTTGTACCTTAGCGGGAGCGTGACATACTTCCACCCATCGATAGCCTCTGCAAAGCATTGAGATCAACTGAGAAGGCGCGATCATTACAAGTTAATTTAAAAAGTTATGGTTAAAAAATAGCGCGTGGGGTCTGGCGAGACCCCACGCGTGATGTTAAAGGTTAAAAAAAAAACTCTCAACATACCTGCACATCCTCTTTGGCGGCTTTACTGACTAAACTGCTGACAACTTCCATATTTGCCGATTTATCAGCAACGGAAGTCATCTGACATACAGCTATCTTCTTTATACTGGCCATGGTGCGGTTACTAGCTTGTCGAAAGAAATCTAAACGTTTTACTGTTCTTAGTAAGTTTAGGTGCCAATTCTGTAATAAGAACAAAAGGGGAATATTGTTATTGTTAGGGGCTCCCTTTTCCGCATTTGGACTCGTAGGTGGTCCGTTATGCGTGAGGCGGGACAGTTGGCTATATGAGCCAACCCAGCTCCTTCCAGAAGCTCAGAAGTCTCCTGGGACGTTCACAGGCTTCTTGGAGCGACCTTGGAGTGCCAAGGTTTTGTGCCCGTTGGTTAGCAACACCCTCGCATTCCAGGATTACGTGTGTTGCCGTTTCATCCGCGTTCAGGCAGCCCCTGCACAACGGGCTGTCTGTCGCGTTGATGGTAAACAGATGTTTGTTGAGTGGGCAGTGACCGGTGAGCATACCCACCACAACTCGTAAGTCTGTTCGTTGGAGGCTGAGAAGTCTGCTGGTCAGTCGCGGTGTTAGTGCAGGTACCGCCTCTCTAGACTGTCTGCAGTCGGTTGTAGATGCCCATCTGGCATTATGTTTTGTTTGGGTTTGCAGACATATCCAGGTCCTGAGTTGACCGGATGGGATTGGCAAGAAGGGTGTGGGGCCGGCCACATCCACACCCGAGCCTCTCCTTGCAAGTTCGTCTGCCGCATCGTTACCCAATGATCCGCTATGTCCCTTTATCCATTGCAAAATGACCCTGTTGCTGTTCGAGAATTTTTGCAAAAGGGGAAATGAGTGTTATTGGGTGTTAAATTTTAATCAAGAATTTGAAATGTTCGACAGCACGATTGGGGCAGTATTTTAATGTACTAATGCTGTGCAGCGTTTCGCGGGTTTGTTCCCCTCATGCTGTAAATATTTGTATGACCTACAAGTTCTGGTGCCAGGTCTGGGTGTTTGTGTATGTGAGTTGCAATGCTTGTGAACACATTCACAATACAGTAACATTTCTAGTCTAAATGATTTAAAACAAAAAGTAGCAATCTTCATTCTAAGTTTTGTGACTATAGTGAGCGTAATCAGACTTTAGATTTCCCACTGCTGGGACATAGGCCTCTTGTGTGAGATTACCTATAAGCTGTAATAGAACATGCAAGCACAGTGTAGTTTGGTAGCTATCTTCTTTATACTGGCCATGGTGCGTTGACTAGCTTGTCGAAAGAAATCTAAACGTGTTACTGTTCTTAGTAAGTTTAGGTGCCAATTCTGTAATAAGAACAAAAGGGGAAATGAGTGTTATTGGGTGTTTAATTTTAATCAAGAATTTGAAATGTTCGACAGCACGATTGGGGCAGTATCTGAACGTACTAATGCTGTGCAGCGTTTCGCGGGTTTGTTCCCCGCATTCTGTAAATATTTGTATGAGCTATAAGTTCTGGTTCCAGGTCTGGGTGTTTATGTATGTGAGTTTCAATGCTTGTGAACACACTCACAATACAGTACAGATACCGGCACGGTTCTTGAGCGCTTGGCGTAAGAGTGGGGATCGCTTTGCGTATCGTACACTTATCGACAAATGAAATGCACAAGATCCATGCCGGTATTTGTAAATCTCTAATCTAAATGATTTTTTAAAAAATTGCAATCTAAATTCTAAGTTTTGTGACTATAGTGAGCGTAATCAGACTTTAGATTTCCCACTGCTGGGACATAGGCCTCTTGCGTGAGATTACCTATAAACTGTAATAGAACATGGAAGCACAGTGTAGTTTGGTACATTACATTAACAATTCTTTAAGTTTTTGGCTCTAAGAGATGCCAGCTATCCCCACAATGTTTTCCTTCACCATTTAAAATAGGTACCCCTTAACTTTTATCTACCTACCACACTTTTTCTACAAAAACTGGTTTTTTTTCTCACTAAAAATAACATTTCTACTCCAGTAATAATTTTTACACAATGTTTATTTGTTGATGTAACAAGCAAGAATAATAATGGGTTGTTTATTATGTCCTTATAACCCATTTGTTATTTAAATGTTCCCCATTATATTCAAATGTACGATGATGCCAAAGAATCATAATAATTAAAAATGTTTTACATTTACATTGTGATCATGAAAAGTTACTAAAATGTCCTTTGTTTACAAGTAAAACTTAGTGAAATAATGACCTGACCTTCCAAAGTTTATTGTCTTATTGATAAGACGTGTACTAATAGGTAGAAATATGTAAATAATAAAATTGAACGTACAAACATACCTAACCTAACAACAACGGTCACAGAAAAAAGCTTTAAACACTGCTTACCCGCATCATACGACTTAAAAGATAGGTTCGGCAAAAAGTTTTTGGTAATTTATAATTACTATCGGTAGGTAATTTGTCTAATTAACCATACAATATCAATTTCTGAGATACCGTTTAATCAATTTTTTTTTTTTTTTTTAATGTTTTTGGCATGGCTTCGAGGCCTTTATGCCAAATCTTTATTAATATGTTTCGCTCATATTTTATGTTTGCTAAGTCTTCTTTTGGCGTATCTTCATATCTTCTTATTTATATTTTTCCAATAGTGTTTTTGATATATTTGTATAGCGGCATATAGCAATCTTTTTTTTGTAGCAACACGTTAAGGCGGCGGGATTCGACATTTGTTGACATTTCTTCTGATATTTCAAAGAGCTCGCTTGCAAGAATTAGTCGTTGGAGGTTGTATTCTTCACAACTAAAAATAATGTGTTCTAGGGTTCCAGGAAACTTGTGGCAGGCAGTGCATGTCTGATCGTCAATTATGTTGAATCTACTCAAATGTGCGGGTGTGGTGTTATGCCCAAACCGGAGTCTATTGATTGTTGTTATGAAGTCTCGACTTGCTGTCTTCAACTGATAATACCAGGGTTTACTGGGTAAATCCGTTTGAATACTTCCATACCACTTTCCTTTATCTTCTTGATCTTTTTTCCAAAAAATTCTCCATATTTCATTTATATCTTCATTAATTTCAGGATAACAATCAGTGATAGGGATTTTAACGACAGTACTTACATCTAAAGAATTTATACCCTTATATGCAGCTTTATCAGCAATTTCATTCCCACTTATGCCTATATGAGAAGGTATCCACATAAAAAATACTTCTTTTCCTCTATACCTAAGATTATTTAATAAAACTTTAATTTTAAATAGTAGATAATTGGATTTAAATTTAAAGTTGAATGTTTTTAAACTATTAATTAAACTAAGAGAATCTGTAAGGATTAAAAAATATGTACATTTGTCTATAGTATCAATATACCTAAGGGCTTCTAAAACTGCATATGCCTCTGCAGTAAATATACTACAACTAGTGTCTAAAACAAAACTTTGTACAAATTTAATTTGAGAATCATAAATGGCACTTCGCACATGAGAGTCTCCTTTACTACCATCAGTATATATTTTATAATATTCCCTATTGTGGTCCAAAAACTGTAGAAGATCTTGATTGGAGCAAACAGAGGCGTTAATCAACTTTGGTACATTAAATAAAATATGAAATTGTGTTGAATAGTATGGCCATAAAGAATCAGAAAATGTTTTATTATATTTACTTTTTATTTGTAGGAGGATTTGGGACAGTTCTGGATATTGGTGGTGAAGAAGATTCTCACCAGTTCCAGATCTCAGGAACACTGTATTGAAAATGGTAAGGCAAAATTTTGTTCATTACTGTTTGATTTTTACAGCATATTAATTTTAAACAAAAGCGTTGGGCTAAAAGCAATCTGCGAAGTGATAGTGGCATTATTTTTGTTTCTATTTCCATGGCTCTAATGGGTGTAGTACACATAGCACCTGATATTATCCTAAGACCCTTATTTTGTATAATATCTAATCTATTTACAAACTTACTGTTGATATTAATATATACAAGGCAACTGTAATCAAAGTGACTACGTACAATTGATTTATACAAAATTGTAAGAGTCTTAGGGTCTGCACCCCAAGAAACTCCAGCTAAGCAACGAAGAATATTAAGACTTTTTAAAGAATTTTCAGAAATGTACTTTAAATGATATTCAAAAGAGAGTTTCTTATCTAAAACTATACCTAAAAATTTATGTTTGTCTGTTTGTGGAATAGGTTCATTGTTAAAATTTATAATTGTGTTAGGTGATTCCTGGCCAAAAATCACAACTCTACTTTTACTTGTATTGATTTTGAGGTCCAATGTATTGTAATATATTTGTAATTTCTTTAGAGAATCATTTAAAGTACATGCAGCTTGGTCAATATTTCTATTTGTACAATATAAAACAAGATCATCAGCAAATTGAAGAATATTTACATTAGGATTATTTACATATTTACAAATTTCACTACAGTAAAGGCTATACAATAGAGGGGACAATACTGCGCCTTGCATTGTGCCTTTTGATGCAGATCTAGGTCCATAGATAATATTATTATGTCTAACATATAAAGTTCTGTTGTTTAAAAAGTTAAATATCCATTTACATAAGAGTCCGGGAATGCCAAGTTGTGATAGAATTTTAACTAAAATGGCTGGTTGCACGCTATCAAATGCCCCTTGTACATCTAGAAAAGTGCATATCACATTATTTTTATTATTTTTTGCATATTTCAGATCGGAGACAAGTGATACAAAGCTGTCTGCACAACTTCGCCCTCGTCTGAAGCCATATTGTACATTTGGTATTATGCCATTGTGCTCAACAAACCAATCAAGTCGAGTTTTTATCATATTTTCTAGTAATTTACCTAGACAGGATGACAGTGAAATAGGTCGGTAGGAATTTGCGTTATCTGGAGGCTTATCTGCCTTTAAAACTGGTATCACACATTGTGTTTTCCATGACTCTGGAATAATCTGATTAATCCATAGATTGTTAAGAATGTCTAAAAAAAGTTTTTGAATTGAGAGATGAAGCTTTTTTATTAAAATGTAAGGAAAACCATCTAGACCAGGTGTTGTATTTTTTCGTGAATTCAAAGAAGCAGAAAATTCCTGGAATGAAAACTTTTCTAAGATAAATTTCGTATTTTCATTATCGTTATTAATATTAAAATAAGTTTCTAAGTTGGGGACTTCTAAGCCTTTATCTGACAATTTATCTAAAAAGGCATCAATGAATGTATCCGAATAAGACCTATTATTAACCTTTCTACTATGTTTAAACATTTTAATTTGATTCCAAATTTTGCTAATGGGAGTTGTCCTATTGAAACTATTACACAAACTATTCCATCCATTTTTCTTTTCCTCAGCAATTGTCCTCTTTTTCATAGCATCTAACCTCTTGTAATTAACAAAATTTTCAATACTGGGATTTTTCCTATAGTATTTTAGTGCTTCATAAGAATTGATAACACTCTGTTTGCATTTATCGTTCCACCATGGTACTGGAAGTTTACTTTTGTAATTAGATGTTCGAACAAACTTAGGAATACATGCATCTTTTAAAGATTTAAGTTTATCACAGAAAATATTATATGTTTGTAAAGGGTCTTCATGATCCACATTTACATTACTAAAATAGTCTTTGGATAGCTCACTATACTGTTCCCAGTCAGTTTTATTATACAAATACTTTTCTGTAGGAGGGTTTATTTTGTATTTATCAACACATAGTGATATAGAAGTAATTGTTGGAAAATGATAACTACCCATGTTATCGTCATAAACTGACCAATCGCAAAGTGGTGCAATACAGGGACTGACAAAAGTAACATCTGCATCAGCAGATGGATTACGATTTGGATATTGAAGAGTTGTATAACTACCATCATTAAGTATGCATAAATTAGAGTCATCAATTATGTCATAAAGTTGCTGTCCACGTCCTTTTGTGGCAACACATCCAAACGCTATATGATGTGCATTAAAATCACCACTGATGAAAACAGGAGGAGGCAATGCATTGATTAAGTTTCGTAATCTGTTCATTCTAATATGTCCACTTGTAGGTGGGGAATACACACATAAAACAGAAAGAAGACCATGACTTGTGGTTAACAATATAGCTATACTTTGTAAATCTTCATAAAACTGAATATCCAACTGTTTATATTTTAAAAAAGGGCGGATAAATATTGCTACGCCTCCATGGTTATTGCTTGCATTACGATAATGTAAATTGTATCCAGGAATATTAAATGTTCTATTATCTTTAAACCATGTCTCATTTAAGAGACAAATGTCAATATTTTCATGTTTTAAGAAATTTATTAGTAAGGGTTTTTTATTATATGCACTTTGTATATTAAACTGTGCTAGGCGTAATTGCGACTGTGATGAGGTGTAATTTATATCCATAAGTTTAAGTAAGGTTTTTAAGCAGCATGTCGCCAACTGTTTTGCTATTAATTGGAGTCTCATCACCCTTATTACTAATTTCAAGAATAGTACGAATAATTGCTGAGTTTAAATCTGAATTATTTAATAATTGGTCTCTTAAATTAACTTGAGGAGCCTGTGCAGTAGGAACTACAGGAACCTTATTATTATTAGGAGTAATTTTATCATTTAAGTTTTGTATAGTTTTATTTACATTTTGTACATTTTCATTATTAATTAATGTAGCTTTAGTGGAATTTTTATTTACAACACGTTGTTTTTTATTTACACTTTCGGATATTGTTGGAAAGCTTTGTTCATATTTTTTGGTATCAACGACACTAGAATAGGTAATTTTATTTCTTTTTTCTAACATTTTTTGAATTTTGATAGGACAAGATCTTGAAATGGCCAAATGTGGCCCCCTGCAGTTGGCGCAGCAAAGCTCAGTACTCTTATCGCATTCCGTATAAAGATGTTCTCCGGCGCAGCAACTACAACGTTGCTTACCATTACATACTTTTGCTGAATGATTAAACTTAAAACACCGGTAACATTGCTGCAGAGGCGGAATATAATCAAAAACCCTATATGAGAAAAGATCGTATTGTACATTTTCAGGTAGATTATTGGAGAGAAAAGTCAAGCTAACAGTCTGTAGAGGAACTCGTTGTGTTCCCACTTTCTTCGAGAAACGACGAACAGCGATGATTTCAGAGTGAGATGAAAGTTTTGAGTACAGTTCCTTTGTTGAGATGTTAGTCGGAACAAATTTTATCACTCCTGTTTTTTCAATGTGAGCCGCTGGTATAAATGCCTTTAAATTATATTTGGCCAAAAACGCAGAGTTCGCCATGAAGTTGTTGGCAGTATTGGCCAGTTTAAATACTACAACAATCTTGGTTGCATTGACTCTTTGCAGGGTCACCACACCCTTTATTTCTGTTGTAAATATATGATTGAGATAGATTGGACTTTTATTTCCAAATCGTTCATTTTTGTCCAGGGATTCTACATATACTTTAAATTCAGTATTTACTGCATGCTCTGGGTATTGCCTTATATAATTTGGTTTGAAAAAAGGAGCAAAATTACTTTCCTGTCTCTGCCGCTGTTGTTGCTGCTCAGGATCCAGTAGCAGCCGCTTAGCCGCTCTCTGTCCATCTGGACCCTCATCTTCATCACCATCCATCCAAATAGTGTATTTATTATTAACTTTTCGCAAAAAGTATCAATAAATTCTAATTAATTTAATTAAAATTTCGGAGAGTTTTTTTTAAAGAAACCGCCTTTTTTGAGTTTCCCGCCCAAAAAAAAACCCCCGTTTAATCAAAAAGACATTTGACATAGACATGTGTAAGTAATGCGATTGATACCTCAGAACAATAACTAAAGCATAGAAGGAACCTAAATTTAACTAATATAGTCGTCTTTGTTTTCTTATACACTCATAACAGCATTAGAGAGAGACAGATGTAGGTTGCTCAAAATGCAAATCGTCACAAAGTAAACGTCAATTTGGATACCTTGGCTACCTTTATAGTACTAAGTTTAAAAGCTACTTAACGTCTCAGGTTTTTATCTATGACTTTGTTCATCGCATTTTTTCGTATAATACTTATGGGCGCATGCCAGTTGAAGTGATTCGTTAGTTTTACGTATTTTTGTAAAAATAGTACAAAAATAACAGTGATTTAGTGTAAATCGCAAAGCTTAAAGATTAAATAATGTCCTGCATTATAGTGGGATGTAAATCTCATTCATCCCGCAAAGAAAATGATGCGGAAATCATAAGCTCCCATCGGTAAGTAATCAAATATGGTCATTTTGTCAGTTTTTCATTCTCATTTTATGTTATTTTGGCATTATTTCAAATTATTTGAGCTAAGTGTACACGGTAGTGTTTTGAAATCAATATTTTATGCAATTAAATAGTTCGATTAGATGGAAATTATAAATTTTAAATCGGCATAAAAATTTTTGCAATAGTGCTTGCAAAAACAAACTATCGATACAATATCGATAAACTAGCGTCATCTAAATTATTACATTATTTTTCTTTACACGTAGTTTTGGGAAGGATTAAATATTTAAGAGATAAATAAAAACCTACGGTCTTGTGAGCGAATCGTACGTATGAGTAATGAAATGATAGGGTCAAAAATCCGTGTGGCTCATGGTGTAATAATTTAAATTCATGTGTGGCTATATTTTTTTTTGTCACTTTCAGATTTCCGTCCGATGTTGATATGAGGCAAAAATGGATCAACGCTATTGCACGTAACAACTGGGAATCGTTCAGGGCCAATCGCTCTTTTAATATTATTTAAGCGTTTTCTTTGTAATTTCAATTTTTTAATCATTTATGCTGTTTATAAATAAATATGTTGGTCAGACAGAAGTGAGTTCTTTATTTCACCTTAGCATATTTAGATTTATTGCCATGGAGCGATACCTTTTTTTTTAGCCTGGTAAAATCATCAAATGAGTCCTCCCACCCCGGGCAGGGCGGGAGGGACTGTCAGTCTCGTACTGACTAAAATCCACGGTGTCCTTCAATAGCCCTTTGTTTTCCGGGGTCAAGGTAATGAGATAAGTCCCGCGACCAATGGAGCGATACCATAAACTAAGAAGTCGATATCGGTATTTATTTAATGCATAGTCACATCACTTGCTAATACTCTTTTGTCTATGACAGCGTACGCTTCAAATGTCGTAGAGCGCCTTCTATGCTTTAGTTATTGTTCTGAGATTGATACATTACGCGTAATATTACCCGACCGAGTAATATAACATTACTTATTACTCGACCAAATTAAGCATGACACATCACATTACATATCGCAAGTACTGACTGCGCGCGGCGCGGCGCACTGTTCTTGATCGATTAATTTCGTTGTTCGTTCGGCCCTATTCGGCAGGGTTCAAACTACGTCGCATTGCACACTTGTTATCTCATTCTCGCATGCCGCCGCCGAGGCGCAGAGGCGCTGACTCGAAGTCTGGCCGCTTTGATAGTATTGTTCATGCAATAAGGTTTAATTTTATTTGGCACCGCCTCGTTCCTTCTTAATGCCTGCAAATAGTGTAGATCCTATTTCTCGCGCCAAAAAGTATTGTTGTAATTACTTATCAGTCGAACTTTCGGTGACTATTATGGTATGGTCATCGTGTTTTGAACTAAGGGTTTAATTTTGAACTAAGGTTTTAAAATAAAAAAATATCTAAATTCAT
Source organism: Agrotis exclamationis (assembly GCA_950005045.1). NCBI lineage: Eukaryota > Metazoa > Arthropoda > Insecta > Lepidoptera > Noctuidae > Agrotis > Agrotis exclamationis. Next base: position 10,328,586 of record OX465442.1, read on the forward strand.
GAATATTGCCAGTCCTAAGCCTGGAAAACCTGTTAAAATCTAACTGAAAAATTGAACTAATTATCCCGTAAGGTTGAAGTATGAAGGAAGATCAACTTTGTTACATAAAGTTTGTGTATGTGTACCTCGGTACGACGAGACAGAAGTGCATCGTTTACGCTGTCCAGAGACGTAGAAATATATTTAAGAATTTTAGCTTGAAATCTCCACGCGTTCCTGAGAAAAAGGGTTTTGACAGACGGACTACAATGTGATCCTAAGGGTTTCGATTTTTCTTTTAAGGTACTCGTTGGGAACCGTAAGACAGGATAATGGATATATTAGTAAATTCATTGCAGTATCTTCGTTCATGAAAATATCCATGATACAGCGATTACGACATAATAAATATTTGGACTGTACAAACAATGACTTTATTTGCTATCGGTACTGGTGATAAGAGAACCGCCCGCGACACTTTTCAGTTAGTTTTCAAACGGCCTTCAGTGTTAACTGTGATTTTTCAGTCGAGTGCAGTTCAGTGCTAACGTTTTTAGTGGTTTTGAGTTAAAACGTGGTTTTTAGAGGGTATTGTGTTGTTTAAAAGTAAATTACTATACAGGGCATAATCTCTGGAATAACTGAGCCGATTTTCAAATTATTTCACCAGTATAAAGCTGCATGTCCGACCATGGACCATGCCCGGGTCGACGGCGCGTTGTGTTCCACGCGCGCCTCAAAGAGTGTCAGCATGATGACGCACGGTGGGCTGAAAATCGGCTTTCATAGACTTAGGCATTTTATTTTTCAAGTGCCAGTTTTTATACCGGATATCACTTCTATTAGTTATAACAATTTACAAAAATGACACCAGAATTGATTCTGCACAAAAACGAAGGAATTATAATTTTTTTACGTAAATTTTGTATGGAGCTAGTATGAAAAATCGAAATATCTCAAAAACGGCAGGGATAACCGTAATATCCTTATAGGGCGTTATAGTACTAATTATTTATGATTTTTTGACATACGTTACATAATGGTTGAAGATGCCGTTTTTTTTTAAAAAATCGTCAAAATATTTTTATTTTTTTTTACATATGAAACGTTCTTTTTAGTGTTTAAGTTGAAGAATTGAAAGCTTTAACAACTCTTAACATAAAATAGCATCACCCCGACCAGACCTGAAGGACTAGACAGAGGTGTGTAGTATCTTGTTAATCTTGTAAGACTTCCAACAATACCAAATAGTTGAATATCAATGTCAAAGTGCCCATGTTGTCGTTTCTTTTTGAAAGATAGGGGAATTAAATTGTTAATTGATCACACCCACCAAAAGTATGATTACAACATAACCGGACACATAAAAAATATCGACACAAAAGGAATTTTAAAACCTTGCATACGATCAAAATATAAAATAACATATTGTGTAGTCATCTAATGAGTCTGATGACAAGTAATTAAGTAATTAGAATGATGGTTGTAGTCTTCTCATGCTAATGAGCCTAATATGTGATTAAATGATTTGAAATATCTCGCAACAATACCAACTAAGAACCGCATTCACCTTTTTATAATTATTAGTGAGCTAATTTGTTGATTAGTTGTACTATGGGTTCTATGAAATGTTTTTGACGATTATAAATTTTCATTATCATATCTTTTATAAATTTAACGAGGGTAGTTAACTATTTTTTAGAAGAACACTCAACTTACAGGACACTCACTTTTTAGAAGAACAAACATTTAGACTTGTCTGTTCTTCTAAAAAGTGAGTGTCCTTCTTTTAATCATGAAGTAATGTTTAGAGCAATTGTGTCCCGCATAGGCGATTGCCTTTCTGCCGAAGATCAAGTAACTCTCAAAGAATTTTGCCGGAGATTCACGCGAGCTGCTTTAAACAGGTGGCAGAAATCTAAACGATTCTTTGATAAGTTTAGAAATGCGTACGGAGAGTGGCTGCAAGCAAATATTGATTGGCCAAGTTGCGTGCAACCTTTAATAAATCAAGAACCAACTGTTGATGAGATACCAAGAGCATGCTCTGTCTCTCCAGAACCTTCGACATCATCGACTGTTGGAACAATGACAAAAAGGTCCCGAAAACCATTAAAAGATCTGGGAAGCAAACAGAAAAAGAGAAGATCTAGTGAGCACATTGGCGACGATTCCTTTGAATTGGCATATGCAGCTGCAGCACGTTTAAAAGAAGAAGGGTATGAAGATATCGCATCTGTAATCGAATATATGGTAAAAAATACAGAAATTGCCGTTAAAATCAATGAGAGCATTAAGAAACCAGTGAAACAGTAATATTTACACCAGAGAAAGCACTTGGATTGCTTCTATCACTTAAACTTTCAAAATGGCAATATATTACGTTGCGAGAGACTGCCATTCGGGAAGGATCTAAGGATATTTACCCATCCTACTATAAACTGCAACAAACTAAGCTTGCATGCTACCCTCCTAATCAATCAGTATCAGTTACGGATTGATCAGCTAGAATTACACTTCAAGCTTTACTTGACATCACGGTGAAGCGGATTCTTCAAAGTCTTTCTGATAATGTGGAAAATAAGCAGTTAAAACTGATATTGAAGTAGGGATTTGATGGTGCTTCCAACCAAAGCCGATACAAGCAGAAAATGGACGGCGAGCATGATGATTCAAGCATTTTCATGACCTCCTTGGTGCCACTGAAACTGACAGATGGAGATGCTCTGTCTAGTCCTTCAGGTCTATAGGGGTGATGCTATTTTATGCTAAGAGCTGTTAAAGCTCTGAATTCTTCAACTTAAACACTAAAACGAACGTTTCACATGTAAAAAAAAATAAAAATATTTTGACGATTTTTAAAAAAAAAACGGCATCTACAACCATTATGTAACGTATGTCAAAAAATCATAAATAATTAGTACTATAACGCTCTATAAGGATATTACGGTTATCCCTGCCGTTTTAGAGATATTTCGATTTTTCATACTAGCTCCATACAAAATTTTCGTAAAAAAATTATAATTCCTTCGTTTTTGTGCAGAATCAATTCTGGTATCATTTTTGTATATTGTTATAACTAATAGAAGTGATATCCGGTATAAAAACTGGCACTTGCAAAATAAAATGCCTAAGTCTATGAAAGCCGATTTTCAGCCCACCGTGTGACGGGGCCCCCGACTAGAGGGCTAAAGCCTGCCGGGGTGTCGGGACTTATCTCATTACCGTGACCCCGGAACATAAAGGGCTATTGAAGGACACCGTGGATTTTAGTCAGTACGAGTCTGACAGTCCCTCTCGCCCTGCCCTTGGGTGGGAGGACTCATTTGATGATTTTACCACGCTAAAAAAAAGTATAAAGCTGCATTGTTCTGACATGATGGAACAAACATCATCATCATACAGCCGTAGGACGTCCACTGCTAAACATAGGCTTCCCTCATAGATTTCTAATAGGACCTGTAGGAAGCGGCTTGGATCATGAATCCAGCAGGATCTTGTGCGTTTGTATATACGCTGTGGATCTTGTGCCGGTGCGTGGTCTCCATTCGAGAACCTTACGCCCCCATTGGCGATCAGTTCTGCGTACTATATGGCATGCCCACTGCTTCAACTTGCTAATTCGGTGGGCTGTGTCGGTAACTTTGGTTCGTCTACGAATCTCCTCATTTCTGACTCAGATCACGCAGAGAGACTCCGAACATAACCCTCTCCATGGCTCGATGATGAAAATTTTATGGTGGGTTTTCTATTTATTTTCATAGTAGGTATACTTAGTTTATAGAAACGTAGCATGTTTCACATATTATCTTTGAATTTATTTGTTCTATAACATGCGAGTTTCTTCACAATACTCGACGTTTTTCTTCGTTCGTTTTACAGAGGCTCTTTTAAAAGAAATCTTCTTACGATGGTATATATAAAACACAGACGCTAGGCTTTTTGTGAGACTACGTTTCTGTGGTTTACAAACTTTTTGCTCGATTTCACAGTGGCTTTTATCGAGAAACATGTCCTAACAAAGAAAGTAAAAGAGTTCGATTCCCGCACGGAGAAAATCTTACTAATATCAGGCCTGTCTCACTCCGCGGTGTAGGCATAAAACTGCAAGTAGTTGCGGGGCCATTATGTCGTGGCCCATTCACTACGGCTGCCACGCGCCACCCGTTACGCACGCGCTCCGTCTCCTTAATATTTTTGTTACGTTACGTGTAGTTACGCACAAGTTTCTTGCTTTAGGTGCTTTTGGTAAATTAATAACACAATATTATTATGAAGAAAAAAAATATATAGTACATATTTAGTAATGATCAACAAAATTATCTCCCTGCTTGTGAAGTATGGGCTTAACTGATCATGATACCTAATCATGAGGTTACAAGTTTGGAAATGAGGCGAGATACTAATTGGGAGGGGGGGGGGGTGAGCCTACTGGACGACCTAGATACAAAGACGACACTCTCACTCACCTTAAGCTGAGTACTAAGAATTAAGATCGGTAGAAAGTAGAAAGATGTTTGCGTTGTTGTTTAAAAGTCCTAACTCAGAAAATGGCCACACTACGCATTCAAGGTCAGCGGTCGTAATTCGCTGCGCCACTTTTTTACCTACCTACAAAGACACGCAACGCGGGGCCTGTGACAGTATGCGATAGTAATTGGTCGGTTACATGGTCTAAAAAAACATCTTTTAAATATTATTCTTTTTTTTTGTAAGATAAATGTTCAAAAATATAACAATAATAGGTAGAAAAGATAATATTATTATAAATATTATTCCTCACGTAAGGTGCCGTAGGCAAGTACCTACTATTATCATTCTGTGCTAACAATCAATAATGTATGTAGTAATCGATGACGAAACCAAAAAGATATAGGCTGATGATAAAAACAAAATTCCTTGAGGAACATAGGTATTTATGGTAATAATGTAATTTAGCAAATGCATAAAATACGCATAGGTACCTACCTATTTGTGCCTAAACTCGCAAGTCGCAACCCTATTGAGCTTGACCCATAGTAACCTTTTAATGTCGTTGGCGTCAGATAAACCAAAATAAACTCTCGGGCGTAACCAATTCAGTACATTTTTGCTTGCGCACGGGAAGTTTAGGCTATTATAAAAGTAGGTGGGCGGTACGGCTGCCAGTTAAAATGTACTTTATTCTCTCGTATATAGATTTTACATTTGTTTGATTTTTTTTTGGAGTAGTCCTTCTGTACGTATAGTACTATTAATTATTCTGTGCTAATATTATAAAGCTGAAGAGTTTGTTTGTTTGTTTGTTTGAACGCGCTAATCTCAGGAACTACTGGTTCGAATTGATTTTTTTTTTTTTTGTGTTGAATAGACCATTTATCGAGGAAGGCTATAGGCTATATAACATCGCGCTATCACCAATAGGAGCGGAGCAGTAAAGAAATGTTTCAAAATCGGGAAAATGTATTATTCCATTTCCAGAGCTTCCGTTGCGTGCGCTGCGTAAACGGTTAAGATACGCAAAATTATGTACTACGGAATTATTCCTCATAAAAAGTTCTAAAATAAAGTCCGCGAGAGCATTATTTATCTTCTAAGGTATAATTTGATTTTAAAGTAATACATTATTTGCGAAGGTATTTTCATTAACACGATATTAATCCTTATCCAAATAAATACGTTAATCATCACAAGCATTTAATTTTGAACAAAATTGCCCTTGACATCGTTTGATTTCAATGCATATCAAAACTCCTATTACATTTTTTTACCCGGGCTCTAGGAATTGGGCATCTTTGACGAACCCATTGTCGCTGGCATAAGCAACAGGAACCGCGTACGAAGTCGCTGGCAGAAGCTAGTATTTTAATAAAAGCAGTTGCTCCGAGACTGATAAATTAATCAGTTAGAACCAATGTTAGAACAGATCAAGTCGTGATTACCCGGAGGTTTAGCACCTCGCTTCTCGTGCATGAGGTTGCGAGTTCATACCAGTACTATGATGTGTCTTTTTCAATTCATATGTACTTTCTAAGTTTATCCTGGACATCGGTGACATTGGTGACGGAAAACTTATTGAGGAAACCTGGACTTATATGATCAATATCTAAGTCCAAAGCCATGTCAGAGGCCTGTAGTGTTCCCAGAGGCGGCTTAATTAACTCTGACACCAGGGGTGGCCGCAGCCTCGCACGAAAAAGAAATAGTAAGATCAGAGTCAAATCAATTCAAAAATCCAACTGCGCCTCTGCCCACCTCGTATTTAGGAAACCAGAAAAACCGTGAAGTGTTGTGCTGTTAGAGCCAGTGACATTATCTTGTTAATCCTCAGGGTTGGCATGTTTAAAACAAGTTGTTTTAAAACACCTGTTTTAAACAGTGTTTTTTATTATACGTTCTAGCTACTTTTCATGGCGGATGAATGCATTTAAAATGAAAAAATAAATTAATATTCAGAAGTCTTAATAGCTTTACATTAAATTATTTGAGTGTATGTTCTTGCTACGTCACATTTTGTAACTTTTCTTGGCATTGTAATGAAATAATACTTCAAAACATTAGAAAAAAAAACAGTAATGTTTTTTTCCATTGATATTTTTTTGTAAATATTTCATTACAAACAGCGAATTTGAAAAGATCTAGTCTAGAAATGAAACATATAATTTATTTATAAGTTAACACGTCGACCCATAGTCGAATTAATTTGAAAAAATGACCGAAACTAAAAAAAAAAACACTTGTTTAAAACAATTTGAACAGTTTGTTTTATAAAATCTAAAAAAAACTGTGTTTTTTTTTCCAACCCTGTATCCTATTCATTTCTATGCCTTTCAACACTCAAATACACACGAAAACCAATATTTTGAATTCATTACGCAGGTCAAAACACGTCAACTTCGCGAGCGAAATGCAACTAATGCGGAACGACAAATTATGAATTTAGATACGAGTCGACTTATCTCACTTTGCTCAATATTAAAAGTAAAGTTTTACGTATGTAATAAGGAGATGAGTACACACAACTCCTTGTTACTTTTTATTTTTTGCTGCTTATGACTAGACTCTATTTGTTATTTAAGATTCACGAAGTAAATATGCATTAAATTGACTTATCTCCTTTTTACCCTAAAACTTTATAATTTATTTTATCCAACTGCGAAATTAACTCATTTTTCAAAATTTATGACTCATCCCCTTTTACCTTGACACCACAGAATTGACTTAGTGTACTCCGGGTTAATGGATACTAAACGACGCACTATCGACGGAGCCCCGCTTGACGGAGCTCCTACTTGAGGATGGTTTTAAAGAATAGTCGGAGTGGTTAGTGGATACGAAACGGAGTACTATCAACAAAATTATGTCCTTTTCGTCGATTCGATAATTTTAAGACAAAAAAAAAATACGTTGATAAGTTGTTCTCATTGATCCACCTGACTTTAATAGTCGGCACTTCAAAATCAAATAATTTATTTTAAGTAAGTCAGTTATAGGCACTTTTGAAATGTCAAATCACAAAAAAAAATTGAACTACAGTGCCAGTCACAAGACAATAGCTTTGAAAGTAATTTAGTTGTCCATGATATAAGGGCATACTCAGGCCTTGGAACGCAATGGTCAATTTTAGGCAAGGTAGGCTTTAGTCAGTACAAATCTAGAAATTTCGTCCCACTCCACCCAGAATGAGGCTAGGCTAGGTGGAGCCTTGCAGACGGTGAGTAATAGGTAGCTCACCGTCCGATCAAGAACCAGGATTATAGACTTGAAACCATTTTATTAACATAAAAATCGCTATAGTTTAGTAGTGTAACTATTTCCAAAAAAATTAATTAGCAACGAAAATGTAACTTCTAAAATTCTTTATAATACAGAGAAATCGCGCGCCGAAGAAGAAAAAAAAGTAGAAGAGTTAAAAACTAAACTGGAAGCGGCCATAGCGGCGAGACAGGAGGCGGAAGCGAGAGCGGCTAGCTTAGAGGAGCGATTGAAGAACTCCGCCGCGAACACTGGACCCGGCGGAGTGACGCACGGGAATATCGCCGCTATTGCTAAGGTGAGAAGATTGAATGTACTCTTTATTTAAAAAGGTATGGATGCGTTTTATATATACAGCTGTATTTTCCAACTGGGCGTGGATGACTATATCCAAAACTATGAGGAATATCAAAAAAACGTTGAAAGGAGTCTTGAGGCCTCTCTTTTGAAATCAACGGGTTCTATTCCTGGCCAAAATAAATGATTTTTCAAAAATTCAACGACGAACGTCGCCTTGAGACGTTAGAAATGGATTGAAAAATTCCAGTAGGTACGAACCTCGGTAGCTCGGCTGGAAAGAGCGTCGGATGAACTGAATCCGGATGTCGCGGGATCAAATCCTGCACGGGGTTAGAATTTTACTTTCCAAAGAAATCTTTGGAGTTATAATTTTCGTCAAAATCGGCCTCGAGACTCCTTTCAGTATTTTTCGATATTCCTCATAGTTTCGGATTTACCAATCCACTCACAGTTGGAAAATATACAGATATATGTTATACATATAAATATATATTTTATTTGACTGGCCTGTTGATCTAATGATTAGTGACCCTGACTGCTATGCCGGAGGTCGTGGGTTCCATTACCACCCAGGACAAATGTTTGTGTGATGAGCACGATCATTTGTTCTGTGTCTGGGTGTAATTTATCTCTAATATGTATGTATTTAGAAATATGCAAGTATGTTTATCAGTTGTCTAGTACCCATAACACAAGCTCTGCTTAGCTTGGGACTAGATGGCGTTGTGTGATAGTTGTGGAATATTATTATATTATATACATCATAGATATTTTACTAGCTGTACCCCATGGTTTCACCTCTGCTGCTCTGCTCCTATTGGTCGTAGCGTGATGTTATATAGCCTATAACGTTCTCCGATAAATAGATAATCCAACACAAAAATATTTTTTTAATTCGAACTAGCAGTTCCTGAGATTAGCGCATTCAACCAAATAAACAAACTCTTGAACTTTATAATCAGAGGTCGGAATTAGGTAGAGTTATTTAAGTACTTGCATCGAAATGTTGATATTAATATGGATATTCCCGAGATTTCTAATAGACAGCATCGTGTGGAAAACAGTATTACAAATAAATAATAATATTAATAAAAACATCAGTGATAGATAAGACAAATAAATGTATTTTCTGCTCTTAAAAAGTAATTCCGGGATTTGGGTCATATCCACTTGATTCTTTCGCTGTATGAAATCAGTGTACGTACATGAATAACTACCTAATTCTGACCTATGTTTATAATATTGAAATAATTGTTTTAAATGTATGATGTTATTCACAGGCGATAGGTAGCCCGGGAGGTCCGGCGCCGCCGCACCCGCCTCCAATGCCAGGAGGTGAGTTATACTACTAATTTATTATATTAATATTAAAACTATTATCGATTTATTTATTTAAAACTCTATTTTCAATCATAATTACCTTGTTATGGGTAAAATCTGTGTGCATTTACATTACAGTAAGGTATTTGACTGAAAAAATATGATTAGTCTGACACTTATATTATTATTATCAAAAAATATTTGACACGTATTTTTTCATTTTTCACGTAAATCAAAATTGACGAAAATACGACGCCTTTAAAACTGCCAACAGTCACAAGCAAGTACAGTTTTTACTTGCTTCTGACGTCACGAGCCCCCACAATTTTGATGCGTTATATCAATCCCTCTCACAGAGAGGTGGCCTGTGTCCCAGCAGTGGGAACATTTATAGGCTGATGATGATGATGATATCAATAGTTCTCACATAATGTACCATCTCAAGATGAATGATGTAACAAAGATTGGTCCATGGGTCCATGGAGTTTCTTGCTCATTCTTCTCCATAGAGATCTACGCTTTGGAATGAGCACCTACGGTACTTTCACAGTTTTTATGTCTTGTGACTGGGACTGTAGCACCATTTAAGTAGTTTTATATTACCTATTTAATTTGTTGTCTTTTGAAAATTGCCTGTAACAGGCTTACTTGAAATAAATGATTTGATTTAAAAAAATATATTATTTTGATGCATTGACAGCATCAATAAATTAAACAAGTAAAAACTGTACTTGTTTGTGATGTATTGCCAATATTAAAACTATCGTATCTTCGTCAATATTGGCTAACGTAACAAAAGTGGAGCAGTGGTGGCCCTGGGCCCAGTGGTATCGGTCCCGAATTACGAGTTGTAGGTCGTGGGTTCGAATCCCGCCGGGCGCATTACTTTGTGTAATTTATTTCATCACATCATTTTTTGATGATCTAACTAATTAGATTTTTTCAAGATTAAGTCAAATACCTTATTGCAACAAATACTTTTTATTAATTAATTTAACAATTCACTTTTCAATCAATCAATCACGAATGCTGTCTCTCTCTCTCTCGCACACGCATGTCACTATATCTGTCTCTGTCTGGTGTGGTTCATAGGGCCCGCCCCGCCGCCGCCTCCGCCTATGCCGATGCAAGGTTTGTTAATTATTTCTTACTTAAATATTTGAATACTTTAAGTATTTTGGTTAGTAAAATATTAATTGGTTTCTAGAGTTTGGAAACCTTTGGAATTTTACTTTACCACAATAAAAAAAAACCTATAATTGTGTCGCAAATTGAATAAGTTTGGGAACCTTTTGAATATGGGATTAATTGGAAAATTTTGGTTTATTACTCATAGGCATAGGTAAAATCGACAAAGTGGAATTATGACTCGCCATAAGCTTATTTTCGTACAGACATTCAGATACAATTAGGTCCACATTCGCGTAAACATACATATCCATGGTGACGACTTTGATCTTTGTCAATTTGACGGATTCAAACGATTTATTGTCGAAACGGGTCATGATTCAACTTTGTTGTTGAACAATATGCTATAATTGGGACATATATCGAGAAATTGGAATATTAAATTGTTCGATAATTATCGAACAATCTAATATTCCAATTTAATCTTATCAATTGGGGTTCTTAGGGTCAATATACACTGAGACGCGACGCTATCACGCGCACACTATCTTTTTTATTTATTACACGAAAAGATACACGTTTCCAGTATCGTCGCATCGGTTTAGGCGCAAAAAGCCTAATTCTCAAAATGGCAACCTTTTGGCAAAAGTTCTCAAAATGGCGAAATGATTTTTTTCTACGTAATTCTTATAAATCTAAGATTTATCTCTTTGTGTACTAAATACCGGCACGGTTCTTGAGCGCTCGGCGTAAGAGGGGGATCGCTTTGCGCGTCGTACACTTATCGACAAATGAAACGCACAATAAAACAAATAAAACGCACAAAACAACAAATCCCGAGTGGCGGCAATGACGCGATGCGCTACGGCACGCTACGCGGACCAATCACTACACTTTCCCCGCCCCCGTTCCTCACTTCATCTACCAAAGGGACCTAATAACTCACTTCTGCGCAGGTGAAGGTCAGCGCTTAAGATCCATGCCGGTAACTATATCTAAGTTGTTTCATGTTATGCGAAGAATTCTTAGATTTATAAGAATAACGCTCCCAAATGTTGAAGAAAAATATTTTGAACATTTGCCATTTTGCGAATTAGGCTTTAAGAGAATTGGCCATTTTGAGAATTAGGCGTTTAGAGAATTTGCCATTTTGAAAGCTTGTCCTTTTGCAACTGGGTTGCCATTTTGCGAATTAGGCTTTTTGCGCCTAAATCGTCGCATCATGTTGCGTCGCGTCACGTCTCGGTGTAAAACTGACCCTTACCGTCTTACTACAAAATAGTTAAACATAAGTTGAACACTTGTGTTAACTGCAATACGGCATTTGACGTTGATATAACAGTAATTACAATTTTTTAGACAACTAATATTTTTAACGTTTTTTTTTTGTAGTAAGATGGCTGTCTAGAAAGTAAACTAAATAGAACAACTAATTGTATATCTTCGACTGGGTCTAAATTAAAAATAAAATGCATGAATTTCACAGCAATACGCATGCAGTTTATCAATTTGTATAAAAAATAATTTAATTACTTGGCGAATCTTCCCAAATTAAATTATTTTTTTAACATTGGTCCACACTTGTATTTCTCCTGTATCGTAGGTGTGTTTAAATACATCTATGCATACTCACACACACACACACACAGCCAGACCCGGAACAATTACTTATAGATGTCCTTTTCGTAGCTTTGAAATACTCTGCAATAGATGGCGTGAAACATCACCGTAAGACTTTAGAAATGGATTGAAGAAAATGACGCTTGTAGGTAGGAACCTCGTTGGCTCAGGAAAGAGCGTCGGATGTACTGAATCCAGAGGTCGCAGGTTCAAGTCCTGGTCGCGTTTCGAATTTTAAGTGCCATAGCTTTTTTTTTTTAAATTCGCTACGTGTGAATTATTTATAAAATATTCACATTTGTGAAGATTCGCTATTTTTTTGACACTGTATTAATAGTTATCTACTCTACGCATGCCACTGACTTGCATGTCAATATAACACAGGGTGGTTGTTTTCTAGCTGGCTCTACGGCCCCCCCTCCGCCGCCCATGCCCTCAGGTATGTGTGACGTAATTGCTACGTAATTACGACGTAGTTAACACGTAGTTACCACGTAGTTACCACGTAGTTACCACGTAGTTACCACGTAGTTACCACGTAGTTACCACGTAGTTACCACGTAGTCACCACGTAATTACTACGTAGTTACCAGGTAGTTGTGTTTGTTGTGTGCTGTGGGTGTTGGGAGACAATAAATAAACTATGCGTCTACGATAACAACGGAAAAAGTGACCTCTGTCTGTCTTTAGGCTATTTTACTGAAAAAGTGAAAAATTTTCGAAAGTCAGACTATCAAAAAATATTTGACCAGTTTTAGTTACGACTCTACGATGATTTTTATCACGAAAAAAAAATGGCCTCATATAAATAGTGTATTTTCCATAAATTTCCAGGCTATCTGAACAAATATCGGGAAAATGGCAATTCTACAGTGAACTCGAAAAGGAAGGCATTTCTTATGTTCACGTATTTAAATTTTACTTGAGTAATATCACAAGTAGAAATATAAAAATCATGAAAAGAAATAATTAAGTAAAAAGTTGATTGCCTACAGTAAATAGTCATACGGACAAACGATTTTGATCCGTATCCTTTGATGTAAAGTTAAAAATTAAAAGTAGAAAGACTAATAGCCAGATTAATCTTCATAACTTTTGCAATCTGTAAAGCGCATCACACACGGCTAAGATACGATAATATTTTATCTTAAGATACCATATCGCTCGCCATACTATTCAATGGACCGTCACACACGACGAAGATACGATATCTTTCATATTTTCGTATCGTAAGATAGAGAGCGATATTCGTATCTTAAGATGTAAAATATATCGTAAGATAACATCTTAAGATAGAAAATATATCGTAAGATACCATCTTAAGATAGAAAATATATCGTAAGATATAAAATATATCGTAAGATGACATCTTAAGATACAAAATATATCGTAAGATAACATCTTAAGATATAAAATATATCGTAAGATAACATCAGATGCAAATACGGGGTGTTGTTAACTTCGTTGGTACGAAATAGTAGTGTTCAAAGTTGCTATATGGCAATAACTTGCTAAATGACATTTTACTTGCTATTTTATAGCATGCTATTTTATATGCGTAGGTTCACTAGGTAGGTGCGAATAAAGCAAGCGCAGTAACTGTTTGCTGTAGTTGCATGCCAAGAATGGTCCAAGAAATTAAGAATATTACATCGCGTTTATGAATTCATTACGATAAAATGGAGCAGTAAAAAAACCGGCCAAGTGCGAGTTGGACTCGCCCATGAAGGGTTCCGTAGTAGCAAGCATAGATTAGGGATATAATTATATTGAGATTAGTAAGTGATATACACAAACAATAAAAATAACTTTGTTTTTCATAGTGCTTGTATGAATGGCAAAGTTATATTTGCGGTTTTTGAAAATGTACTATATCTTAAAAACTGCTAACTGTATCTCATCCAAACCAATTTTCGTTGGAAGTTTTTGTTGAGGTCTACATTATATATTTTTTTTAGTTTTATCATTTTGTTATTTTAGAAGTTACAGGGGGAGGGACGACACCCATTTTACCACTTTGGAAGTGTCTCTCGTGCACACTGTTCAGTTTAGAAGAAAATGATATTAGTAACCTCAATATAATTTTAAAGATCTATCCATAGATAACACACGTATGGGTTTGTGTGAAAAAAAAATGTTGAGTTTCAATTCTAAGTATGGGGGGCAGCATGAGAATGATAAAACTAAAAAAAAAACCGGCCAAGTGCGAGTTGGACTCGCCCATGAAGGGTTCCGTAGCAGCAAGCATAGATTAGAGATATAATTATATTGAGTATTAGTAAGTAATATACACAAACAATAAAAATAACTTTGTTTTTCATAGTATTTGTATGAATGGCAAAGTTATATTTGCGGTTTTTGAAAATGTATTATATCTCAAAAACTGCTAACTGTATCTCATCCAAACCAATTTTCGTTGGTAGTTTTGGTTGAGGTCTACATTATATATTTTTTTTAGTTTTATCATTCTCTTATTTTAGAAGTTACGGGGGGGGGGACACACTTTTTACCACTTTGGAAGTGTCTCTCGCGCAAACTGTTCAGTTTAGAAAAAAATGATGTTAGTAACCTCAATATCATTTTTAAAGACCTATTCATAGATACCCCACACGTATGGGTTTAGTGAAAAAAATTTTTTTTAGTTTCAATTCTAAGTATGGGGGGCACCCCCAAAATTTGTTTTGTTTTGATTTTTGTGTGAAAATCCTAATGCGGTTCACATAATACATCTTTCTACCAAGTTTCAACAGGATAGCTCTTATACTTTCGACAAAAAGTGGCTGTGACATACACGGACAGACAGACAGACATGACGAATCTATAAGGGTTCCGTTTTTGCCATTTGGCTACGGAACCCTAAAAATATGTAATGTAGATCTTAACAAAAACTTCCAACGAAAATTGGTTTGGATAAGATGCAGTTAGCAGTTTTTGAGATATAGTACATTTTCAAAAACCGCAAATATAACTTTGCCATTCATACAAACACTATGAAAAACAAAGTTATTTTTATTGTTTGTATATATTACTTACTTATCTCAATATAATTATAACCTTAATCTATGCTTGCTACTACGGAAACCTTCATGGGCGAGTCCAACTCGCACTTGGCCGGTTTTTTTTTATTTTTGTGTGAAAATCCTAATGCGGTTCACATAATACATCTACCTACCAAGTTTCAACAGGATAGCTCTTATACTTTCGACAAAAAGTGGCTGTGACATACGGACGGACAGACAGACATGACGAATCTATAAGGGTTCCGTTTTTGCCATTTGGCTACGGAACCCTAAAAAACCAATGAACTTTCCTTCATACTTTTCAGGCTTAGGACTGTCTATAATTGATTTTACATTGTCGCATGTTTGTATTTTGTTTCTCAAAATCTCTTTGAACTAAACTGTGAAGTGCGTCGAACTCTTCTCTTGACATTTTAAAATACTCATGGAACTTTTTTTCTGAAAGATCGTCAAAAATGTTGAATTCCCCACGATCTTTCCTATTTTTAATGTGAGTTTCGACCCAAATTGATCTTCTGGAGTGTGCCAGAACCATGTGCAAATCGAATTCAAAATCGGAATCGTCATCCGTAGAGCTATCCAGTAAATCTAGCAGGCAAGCATGAGACATAGTTAAAACACCCTGTATTTATTCGTTCAACAAAGGACACGACCGTGCGATCGCGACGAATATCGTAAGATACCATCTTAAGATAGAAAATATATCGTAAGATACCATCTTACGATGGAAAATATATCGTAAGATAACATCTTAAGATAAAATATTACAGTATCGTATCTTCGTCGTCTGTGATGGCCTAAGATATATTAATATAACATCTTAAGATAAAATATTATCGTATCTTAGCCGTGTGTGATGCGCTTTATGGTTTTGATTTTTATGTCATTTCACTTTGATCCTTATGTTGTTAGCATTCCGTTGTAAATTCACTTGTGCGACGTGTGTATAGGTATCTGTAAAAATGCGTATTTTAGTAACCACTAAAAACCAGTTTCTACAAAACTTAGGGAAAAGATTTATTTTTTTAAGATTGGCAGCAGTTTGGTGAACTTTAGTGTATACTAATAAATTAAGTTGTATTGTTTTGTGGGTATTTTTAACATTGATGTGGATCGTAGTAATTGTGTTTATTTCATGTATCTGGGTCAATCAACTTTTATTTGTCCTAGTATTAGTATTAAGTTATGTCTCTAGCCAATAATCGCAGTTTTAAAGAAAATATATCAATGTTGTACTGGAATTTTAATGGGTGACAATTGTCCCCTGGACAACCATTAAAATTCCAGTATATTGAAGCCTATAGTGATTTATTTGAAATAATTTACTCGTCATCATCATCATCATCTCAGCCATAGGACGTCCACTGCTGAACATAGGCCTCCCCTTTAGATCTCCACATATACCGGTTGGAAGCGACCTGCATCCAGCGTCTTCCGGCGACCTTTACAAGGTCGTCTGTCCACCTCGTTGGTGGACGTCCTACGCTGCGCTTGCTCGTCCGCGGTCTCCACTCTAGCACTTTTCGACCCCATCGGCCATCTGCTCTGCGAGCAATATGGCCTGCCCATTGCCACTTCAGCTTGCTAATCCGGTGGGCTATATCGGTGACTTTAGTTCGTCTACGGATCTCCTCATTTCGGATTCGATCACGTAGAGAAACACCGAGCATAGCCCTCTCCATAGCTCGCTGAGCGACTTTGAGCTTTGAGATGAGGCCGATAGTGAAAGACCACGTTTCGGTGCCGTAAGTCATCACTGGTAACACACATTGATTGAAGACTTTCGTCTTGAGGCACTGAGGTATGTCGGACGAAAAGACATTGCGTAGCTTCCCGAACGCTGCCCAACCGAGTTGGATTCGGCGGTTGACCTCTTTCTCGAAGTTGGACCTACCTAATTGGACTACTTGTCCTAAATAGATATATGAGTCAACAACTTCGAGTACCGAGTTTCCAACAGAGACTGGGGTGGGCACAACATTGGAATTTGACATAATTTTCGTCTTGTCCATGTTCATTTTCAAGCCCACCCGTTGTGAAACTCGGTCGAGGCCATCGAGCATCATGCTGAATTCCTCCATCGACTTTGCCATGACTACGATGTCGTCGGCAAACCGAAGGTGAGTGATGTATTCGCCGTTGATGTTGATGCCAAGTCCTTGCCATTCCAGGAGTTTGAAGGCGTCTTCCATTGCATAATGTGCGCATAACGGCTTCATTCAACATCATCATTTATAATTAATAATACTCAGGTCTACAATCACTAGATACAGAGAAAAAATCAAACTTCTAAATCTAAGTCAACGCAATCACTGCCGTTTATGCTATGTTTAGCCGCATTTTTGACGCTCTGGACTTGCGATTTACCTAAAAATGAAAATCGTCCTTGCTACTACGACATAATGATGCAATTCGACTGACTAACGTCGCCGTGGCGAGCCTGTGCCCATACCATGAGTTGTCATTACGATACTCGATCATACGCATCGACCGCGTTTGGCGCTCTCATTGGTTGAGAGTTCATACAACCTTGGAGCGGGCCAATGAGAGCGCCAAACGAGGTCGATATCGATGATCGAGTATCGTAATGACTCATGGTATGGGTGGGTTGTCGTAAGTTCGCCACAAAATTAATTCCCCACGAAAAAAAGTATGTATAAATTAGCCAAAGGTATTTGTTTTTTTTTATTATTGTAACTTCACGCCATTTCTTTTTTCCGTACGGATACTGTTTTGTTTAACTATCTACTTCTGCTCCACACAAAGCGGGTGGACTCATTTGATGATTTCCTACCCTCTTGCCATAGATTCTGGATTTGTGCCCGGTTAAAAGGTGTGTAGGCGTCTATAACATTAAATGGGACGTGTATAAATTTTCTGAATCGAGAAAAGTCAACAGTTTTATTCTGCCTACCATACCAACATCCTTTATCTAACCACTAATGATATAACCGCGCCTTCAAACGAGTTACGAGCACGCAATCTGCTGGAACACGCCTACACTATGCCATTTCATGCTGTTATGAGTTAAACAAACTATAATAGAGACAATAAAAATAACTATAGAGACAAACCCTCTCTGGGTTTGTCTCTGACTCTCTGACTGGATTATATGGTAGAAAGAGTGCCTTCACGTATTAGTCTGTATGAATTTGCTCTTGATCTCAAATTTCGCCCAGAGCCAAAGATGAGGACTAAGGAACTTTACTCATGGCGCGATGCGACGCGATTCGACCGATTCCAACTACAAGTGAAAATCAACCTTGCCACTAAGAAATAATGATGCAATTTGATTGACTTGGGTCGTCGTGGCGATCGTGTTTTGTTTTTCATCCACCCGTAGATAACAACGTGTTTTATGTCATTATGTCGTAGTGGTAAGGTTGATTTTCACTTGTAGTTGGAATGAGTCCAATTGCGTCGCATCGTGCCATGAGTAAAGTCCTTAAGATAGTGTTCACTCGGAAGGAACTGGAACGAGTTTGGCGCCCAGACTCCACCAGGATGTTGTTCGCGAGACAGGCATTCCTGGTGAAGCTTACTGTCGCCATCGGGATCGCTAGTAGATATAGCTAATAGATTTTTTTTTCTTTTTATAGCGGTAAAAGAAATACACCATCTGTGAAAATTTCAACTGCCTAACTTTCACGATTTATGAAATACAGCCTAGTGACATACGGACAGATAGACAGACAGACGGACAGCGAGGTCATGGTCCTAAAAATGAATGATTCTGCTATCCATACTTCAACGATGTCATGCTATGTCGACTGCGTGAACGAGACATTAGCACGCTTGACTGATGTTCGTAGGTTTGTGTAAATCTTAATAATTATCTATTCAGAATAGAAACAGTGGTATTGATATGTCAATCTATCATCATCATCAGCCTATAAATGTTCCCACTGCTGGGACACAGGCCTCCTCTTTGTGAGAGGGAGTGGGCCGTAATCTACCACGCGGGCCCAGTGCGGATTGGTAATGTCACATGTCATCGAATTTTTGGTTCTAGGACATGCCGGTTTCCTCACGATGTTTTCCTTCACCGTTTTGAGAGCAGTGGTGTTGAAATAAATAACACAAAGTAATGCGCCTGACGGGGTTCGAACCCACAACCTACAACTCGTAAGTCGAGAACTCGTATACCACTGGGCCACCACTGCTCTGTTAATCTATACTTTATTATACAGCTTGAAGAGTTCGTTTCTTTGGTTGAACGAGCTAATCTCATGAACTACTTACTGATTTGAGTTCAAAAATATTTTTGTCTTAGATAGTCCATTTATCGAGGAAGGTTATAATTATGCTATTTTAATACACAAAATTCTCGTGTCACAGTTTTCGTTGCCATACTCCTCCGAAACGGCTTGACCGATTTTGATGAAATTTTTTGTGCTTATCCGGTATCTATGAGAATCGGCCAACATCTATTTTTCATCCCTCTAAATGTTAGGGGTAGTCCACCCCAAAATTTCTTTTTTTTTTTTTAGACAGGGGTTTGAAGATTTTACTATGGAGCGTGGCATACCTACTGCCGCCATTTTGATTTTTTTTCAAAATCGCGGCCAGCCATGAAACCTTTATAAATCGATAGCTGACATCAATAACAACAAAACATATTATGACACCAACCCTCGTAAAATGTCCGGTTTCTGAGATAATAACCGTGAAAGTTGATCACGTGACATTCACAATTCTAAGCTAGTGTATGTGTTCGAATGTATCAAGATGTTAAAAATAATAACTTTTTAAACGTAATATGTATGTTGCATTATATCTGAATGTTATTTAAACATTATACGTCTGACATAATCTACTTTTTGAACTTAATAACTTAATTTTAGTAAAGTGTAATTCTCCCTCGTAAAGTGTCCGGTTTCTGAGATATAAAGTGTTAAAGTTGACCACATTAATTCGGAATAACAAAGGCTTAATATTTTTTTTTATAAAATATTTTAGTAATTGATAATCCTGGTCTGGGAGAAAAAGAAAAACGTAGAATGTGCCAGCTGCTTCTCTTCCCGGGCAGACCGTAAAAGTCGGTCGAGGGATAGGGTAAAATGTAAGATCCATAGCCCCTCAGCTTAAAACTCTTTCAATGGGCAGCAGCGTTGGAAGACTAATAAGCTGAAATAAATGCGCTCGCCAACCCGCCTGATAAGCGTGGCGAGTATGGCAATAACCATCCAATGGAAAATCCTTGAGTGAGGCCTTAGTCCAGTAGTGGACTTTCTACGGCTGTTATGATGATGATATGCCTCATGATGTTTCTGCTTACTGTGGCCATCACAGCAATATATCTGGATAGAAGCAATATGTTCTTCAATTTGTATCGAGACGAGCGTGTCATAATTATTTTGCATAGATATTTTGATGATACAACTGTAATTTAGTATACAAACTTCGTCATAGTCGTCCCACTTCTTGTGTATTGTTTCTACAACTCAATACGGCACAATTAGGCATTTTTTACTTTTTGTATTACCCCTGACTGCGAGAATATTCGAGCGCGGGCTCATTAAAAGAAATCAAAATATCTCTTTTTTTTACACGCGAAGTAAATACACTTCCGGTACAAGCCAATCCAAGTCTGTAGTGGTCATAATTGTTGATGATAAGGATACAATGTAACGGCTAAGTTATGGCTTCAGGCACAAACAAGAAAATTCGATATTTAAAAATGTGGCAAAATCTAACCATCGCTACCAAAATTGCAAAAAGTAAAGGTGACATGTCATGGTTATATTTATCAAATAAAAACATGACGCCTTAAATTGTTTGATAGGCAATAAAATGTTCTTAAAACGGATCTTTAATTTTTCTATCCCTATTTGTGCCAGTATATTAGAAAGAGAGACAGGTTTATGCAACCAATAGAAGACAATTTTCGCGAGTTGACGTCAGTTTATTACGTTATATGCTTAAAATTAGAAATTGTAGTAACCACAGAACCATCACACAATATAAATGTAACGAGTACTGTCAGTTGTATTTTAGACTGAATGTTTAAACCTGTCTCATGTATTACATTTACATTGTTTAACATTTATCGTATAACTATCGTATTGATAGTTAAATCATATGAAGATTCAAACAAGTGTAGACGGCCTAAAAATAAGTTATTAAGTTCAAAAAGTTGATTATGTCAGACGTATAATGTTTAAATAACATCCAGATATAATGCAACATACATATTACGTTCAAAAAGTTATAATTTTTAACATCTTGATACATTCGAACACATACACTAGCTTAGAATTGTGAATGTCACGTGATCAACTTTCACGGTTATTATCTCAGAAACCGGACACTTTACGAGGGTTGGTGTCATAATATTTTTTGTTGTTATTGATGTCAGCTATCGATTTATAAAGGTTTCATAGCTGGCCGCGATTTTGAAAAAAAACCAAAATGGCGGCGGTAGGTATGCCACAAATCTTCAAACCCCTTTTTAATTTCTATTTTTTATGGCAAAACAACGTTTGCCGGGTCAGCTAGTAATATACATATAAGATCATGCTATGGCCAATAGGAGCCAACATACATACATATTTTATTCTATTTAGACGGCAGGCCCGTATATTTTTTTTTTTTTTTTTTTTTTTTTTTTAAGGTGGTAAAATCATCAAATGAGTCCTTCCGCCCTGGGTGGGGTGGAAGGGACTGTCAGACTCTTACTGACTAAAATCCACCCGTGTTCCTTCGGATGCCTTTCACGTTCCGGGGCCACGGTATCCTGTGTTAAGAAAAACCCGCGACCCCAGCAGGCATTTGGCCCCATAAGGGGCCCCGTCAGTCTGCTGACAACTCCCCGAAGGCACGCGCGAAACACGACACGACGTGCCACCGACTCGGGCTTGGTCCTCGGTCGGACGGCAAGCTACCCATTGCTCACCGTCCGCAAGCCCGCTCCGCCGCTGTGCCCTCTGCTATTCAGAGGGACACGCGTTGGAGCGTCCACCCGACAGGCTATTCGCATACGGGCAAAGAGAACTCTTCCTTAGGCACACAGTGCCTAAGGAAGAGTTTCTGCCCGCATCCCAGGGTGCACCGGCCCGAAAAACTGGTCTTCCCCCCGGACGTATCCGAGAGGGAACTCCAGTCCACGGGCGCACGTGGAGGTTTCCTGTCTTAGCACCCCAGGCCCGTATCTATGATATTTTCGAAAGTTCATTCATGCATTCTTTCAAATTTATTGTTAAAAACATCAATTTTTTTGTTTCTTGACTCGAGTTAAATGTCGGAAGGGGGTGATTAAATCCGCTTTTGACAATACAGATGGCCTACCATGACGTCGTACACTGTGGGGAACGAGATGGCAATAGACGACTTGTATAGCTCTGTCTTTTTCACACAGTGGAATTAATCTCGCTTTTAAACGTCATTGTAGTCCACCAGATGTCTAGGGCTAAGAACAATGCCAGCGAGCTCGAATTTTGTTCGCCTTTCTCTGACTAAATCAGATTTTTGTTTGTGAAGCAAGCAATCATGTAGAAGATTTTGGGGCCCCAGGACATGTGCCCCGCGTGCCCCTCCCTAAATGCGGCCCTGCTAGGTGGTCCCTTTACAACATAATTGATGTAATACTTAATTAATTCCAGAAGCAGTTTTTCCATCAACCATATAAAAATAACATTACTTACAAAGCCACTCTTCGCTTTCTCATGGCGGGACATTTTTCTTTTTTTAACATCCAGATGCATTCTGTAACAAAAATAATATTATGACTACAAGAGGAAAAAATACCGAACACTATATGGGTTGCACTATAGATAAAGTTCAAAGTAGAATAGAATAGAAAAGAAAAATATTTATTTGATATAGGACACACATATGAATATTAAAAAAAAAAAAATTAAAATACAATAAGAATTTTGCTGAGCATGTCCACACCAAAAGGGTTACCAACTCAGCATTTGCTGGGCGAAGACACCCAGCGCTGGTTTTCAGTTGGCACCACGCAGTGACACACGGACGAGGGTAGGCAAAGGAAAAAAAAATATTTATAATAGTAAAACAAAATAAACAATAAAAAGTGTGTAATAATAATAGCAAATACTTCAGTTCTTCTTGAAACCAGTGTCAAGAAGTTGACTAGCACTCTCGCCTTATTTGGGGCATCCTACTCTTTATGCCTCGTCCATGTACTTCTTCATCTTCCTGCCCTTATCCCATTCTACTTGGGGTCGGCACAACACGTTTTCTTCTTCCATTCTAGACATCACAGTTTCATTTAGGTACTCCTTTTTCTTTCATATCATATCTTAGTCAATCCATCCATCTTTTCTTTGGCCTTCCTTTTCCTCTCCATCCATCAACATCAACATGCCTCGTCCATGTACAATGATGTCATATAATAATAAAATTTTTAGTTCCAATTCCAACGGTTCTGTGACATTTGAATATACTTTAGCAGAAAGGATTTTACCCAAATTAGTATCAAAAATTACTTTTTTATTTAAAAGAGCCCCTATTATTCATTCAGCAAAATAAGAGCTGTAAGAACCAAATTCAAAAAGAAAAAAATCATAGATATTTTCTAAATCAAATTATTGATAAAAACCCTAATAGAAAAAAAAAGAAAGATTATTATTTCTGTGGTAAAATCATTAAACAAGCCCTGTGTAAAGGGACAAACTCATGCTGACTAAAATACACTGTGTTCCTTTAATTGCCACTTTCCTTTCCAGGGTCACAGTTATCCATTTAGACAGTTTTGCGTCAGTAAGAATCCAACCTTTATTCTCATATTAAGCAAGTCTCAAATTCAAATGCGACTAGGTAGTATACATTTAAAATTGAATGGTGTTTTAAAGTAGGTTAACATAAAAACTAGACACAAATAACTGTTACTGTCATTCATTGTTTTCTAGTCTAGTCTAGTTATTTTTGTATACCAGGTAAAAACATGTAAAAAAATAACTTACAATAACCTATAACATTTCTATTAAAAGCCAATGATATTATAAGTAAAAAAGGTGTAGATACGTTATACGCGCTCAAAAACAGATGCGCTCAAATGTGGTTGATTCACAAACCTTGACCTCAGTCCGACGTTGCCAGCGACAACGGATGCACTTCACGTACTACAGAGTGAGTCAAAAGTAAAAGTGACTCAAAACCACCGAAAATGCCGTCGTAAATTGTACAAATTATACAAGCAAGACTTCTAAAAGTCAAAGAATCACTTATCATTCGTAAATATATTATTTATCTTAATATTTTCACAAATAAAACATTACGTTTCTATAATAATTATGGCGTCGTAAAAGAAAGAGTGCGAGTGAGAGTGCGAGTGAGATAAAAGAGAGAGCGTCACCATCTAGCTGTCACTTTTTTTCATATTGGTTTTATCAAGCTATCCTTTTTACTTGTAAGTGAAATGTAATGTGTGTGAATAAAAAGTGTGTATGTGTGCTGCCTCTCTGCGCGGTACGCTTTTTTCTGTTGTTTTGTACGTGTATAACATATCTATGACTTATAATATCATTGTTAAAAGCAGTTATTTATTTAATTTAGCATTTGACGTTTAACCACTATATTGCCTGATGATAAGCAATAATGGGGTTTACGGTGAAGCATGCCTGCCTAGAAAAATTAATTTAAACTAATATTTTATAGAAAACCATTTGTTTTTTTTTTTGTAATAGATAAACTCAAAAATGACACTACATTTTCATTTTAATTTTTTCTCCTAATTGAAATCTATATTACTGGCAAGTAACATAGGTGACTATAATTTATTTTCATTTTATAATTTCAACCTGTGCAAAGTCATTACAGCAAGTAAATTAAACTGCATGATTTTCAAAATTTCTGTCTATAACTTTGCAAAAATCTCCAAAACTACTGTATGTAATTATTTTTGATTAATGGAGCTATGAATGTAGATATACGCAGATTCTCTGATATGTTATATCTTAAAATAAGAATGATGTTATTTTAGAATTTGATAACATCTAAAGAATTTAAGAGTTTGTCCTACATTTTTCAATGACAACAAACAAAGATGTGATAGATAAAGTCAACTATAATCCTTTTAGTCAGTCAGATATGTTTATTTACTATATCTTACAAAGAAAATATAATTTTTAGAACATTAATCGGGTTGGGTCTAGTATTCGGTAGCAGGCGGAGGGGGGGGTGAGGGGTGTGAGGGGGAGGGGGAGGGAGTCCCCTACCCCCCAGTACCACTCCCATGTTAAGGTCATGCACCGTTCTGGAGAAAAACCAATTTTTGTAACCTAACCTTAAAACTTGTTGTAGTCACATAATAGGCGTATTCCAAAAACTTGGTATAGTTTAGCATAAGGAGGGAGGTGCCCCCTGTGTCCTGGCACCACTCTCCTGTAAAGGCAGCGCCCAGACCCCGCCATCTTTTCGAATCTAACCTGTCCGTGTCGGGGTGCCCCAAGTCCCGAGCTCTAAGAAAGGCTTGCAATTGGTAAGGTATAAGTCCCCGATTGTAATGCTACCACATTTTTCACAAGATAATGTTTTTTTTGAGAAATTAATGAAAACCAATTTTTCTAACCTCAAATCAGATAAAATCGAAAACGGAACTTAAAAACGGGCGATTGACAACCATATATACACCACGTATTGTATATGGTGCAAAATCAGTTGAAAAAAAAATCAATGCAGTTTTTCGACCTAGGATGCAAGAGCGAGCGAAGCGAGCTCGGGACTTTGGGGCACCCCGACACGGACAGGTTAGGTTAGAAGGGGATGGCGGGGTCTGAAAGACCCCGCCATCCCCTTCGTGGTTATTTTTTTTTAAAGCACCCAGAAGTAGGAGCCCCGCAAAGCGGGGCTCCGTCGAGCCACCTTGGTAGGTAGTAATCAGTTTTTCGACCTAGGATGCAAGAGCGAGCGAAGCGAGCTCGGGACTTTGGGGCACCCCGACACGGACAGGTTAGGTTAGAAGGGGATGGCGGGGTCTGAAAGACCCCGCCATCCCCTTCGTGGTTATTTTTTTTTAAACCACCCAGAAGTAGGAGCCCCGCGCAATGACCTAGTTGACCTAGGATGCAAGAGCGAGCTCGGGACACCCCGACACGGACAGGTTAGATTTAGGTTGGATTCGAAGAGATGGCGGGGTCTGGGCGCTGCCTTTACAGGAGAGTGGTGCCAGGACACAGGGGGCACCTCCCTCCTTATGCTAAACTATACCAAGTTTTTGGAATACGCCTATTATGTGACTACAACAAGTTTTAAGGTTAGGTTACAAAAATTGGTTTTTCTCAAGAACGGTGCATGACCTTAACATGGGAGTGGTACCGGGGGGTAGGGGACTCCCCCCCTTCCCCCTCACCCCCCTCACTCCCCCCTCCGCCTGCTACCGAATACTAGACTTTACCCGCAGCGATTTTCAAACTGATATCTATATATATAAAAGAAAGTCGTGTTAGTTACACTATTTATAACTCAAGAACGGCTGTATATAAAAGAAAGTCGTGTTAGTTACACTATTTATAACTCAAGAACGGCTGAACCGATTTGGCTGAAAATTGGTGGGGAGGTAGCTTAGAACCAGGAGAAACATATAGGATACTTTTTACAGTTTTTTTTTGTTTTTTCCCGTTTCCGTGGGACGTGACATAAATTTGTGCTATAATAAAACGCAACTGACATGGAATGACAGCAAAATGAAAAATGTATCAATCAAAACATCAATTGACCGGTTGATGTGTTTGTATTGAATTTCTAAGCTTATTGTGCCGATATTATCACAATTATCATGCCATGCCGCCACCAAGACGATCAAATTTTTATCCTGTTTCCGTGAGACGTGCATAATAGTAACATGATTACGAAGAAGGTGTTGGTGCCGTAATTGAATAAGGGATCCTGAACAAAAAGTACTAGGAAAACATGAAGAATAATTATGTTCATGCCGCCCAGCGCCCACCGGTCTTCAATGCTAAAAATGTATTTCGGTGAATACTGAATACCCAAAAAATGTACTAGAACTGCATAAATTCAATACAACTATACGACGAAGAAACGCCTGGGTGTCGCCACTGCGAGGATCGCCCGGAGGACACAGTGGAGCATACGGTGCAGGACTGCCCCGCTGTTGGCAGAGCACCGCCGTGTCCTCACGGCGGCGATAGGTGGAGACCTCTCGCGCCCGGCATTGGTCGAGGTCATGCTGCGGGGCGAGAGGGAGTGGGAAGCGGTCGCCTCCTTCTGCGAAGCAGTCATGCTATGGAAGGAGGAGGCGCACCGCGTGAGGGAGAGGTCAGCGTCCTCGCTCCACCCCAGCCGCAGTGGTAGACGCCTACGGTGACGGACGTCGGCAGACGATCTCCAGCCACCGTAGGCTCGGGCATGCGGGCGGCGAGTAATGGGTGACTCGCTGTCCAACCTTGGACCATGCCCGGGTCGACGGCGCGTTGTGTTCCACGCGCGCCTCGAAGAGTGTCAGCATTATGACGGGGCCCCCCTTTAGAGGGCAAAAACCTGCCGCGGGCGTGGGACTTACGATTTACCGTGACCCCGGAACGTAAAGGGAACCGTGGATTTTAGTCAGTACGAATCTGAAAGTCCCTCCCGCTCTGCCCTGGGTGGGAGTCATGGAAGTTTCGAATCGTCTCCCGCATCCAGTGGTTTTGGTCGTCCCCGGGCTCTTAGAATTTGACATCAGACGTTTCAGATCTTCGAATTTGACGACCGCGTTGTCGCTGGCATAAGCAACAGGATCCGTGTACGAAGTCGCGGGCAGAAGCTAGTATTTACTAAAATCACGCATCAAACAATATTATAAGTTTTTAATACGATGACTGGACGGATGATTTATCGTTTAACAACTCCACCCGCATTCAAACGTTCGTTTTTCAATCTTATAAATGCAAAAACATGAGCTGTTACGTTCACAACGGTCAACGTTCGTCATTCATAACCTATGCTAACTCTGTTTTAGCAACTTCTCAACCAACAAACTGATGAAGATAAGATAATAGATCTACTTTACCACTAAATAATAGGGATGTGAAAAAATAATCGATTATGGAAAAAATCGATTAAAAATCGATTTTTTTTAAGTAAAAATCGATTTTAATACGCGATTTTATTTTTGTGAATAATCGATTAATAATCGATTTTTTTTTTAAATCAATTATTACCGATTTTTCATCTGCAATCCCCCCCCCCCTCCCCCCGACATTAAGTTTAGTCTTCTGGCCCGGAGCCCGGAACGTGAACTGCCAAAGAATACTATCTCCAATTTAAATTCAATTTTTTATTTAAATTTAAAATGTCACTTACGGGATATCTTCCGTGATTATATTATATTTGTTTGAGTTCCCGATATTTCGACGCGTAGTCAACCCGCGATCATGGCGCTACAGCGGCGTAATATCGGGAACACGGAAGATATCCTGACATTTTTTTATAGACAAACCGTGAAAGTTTAAAACAGTGTTTATTTATTTGATACTTAATATTTTATTTGTTTAATTTATGTGAAAAACATTTTAATTTGAACCTTTTTTATTTTGATAGCTAAAACTTTAATTTGTGATGATTATAATTATAAGCTTGCTAGGTATTTGTTGTTTATTTTTAACTAATAAATCTGTTGATATAATATTTATGGCGTTTATTTTGAACTTAATTGACAAATTAGCAAAAAATCGATTAAAGTAACAAAATCGATTATTTTATTAAGAAAAATCGATTATTAATTAATCGATTCTTCATGCTACAAAAAAAAATCGATTAATGAAAAATCGATTTTTTAGGTACAATGTCACATCCCTACTAAATAAGCGTAGATTTATTTCCATGCAAGTTGATGCAAGTTCACAACATCACTTTTTTTGATAAAAACATGACAGATAACATAAACATTTTTTTGGTTTTTTTCGCCTCTTTGGGACAGGCAAAGGGAGCTGAGCCCATACAGCCAAGATAACACAAACAACTTCACACACCACACATAGGCAACACCGGCAACACAATAGTGACGCGCTACGATTTCTTTACAATCGACCAATCGACAATCGAGAGAGATTAGTCATTTGAGTAGTCAGTAGTGTTGTGTGTTCTCATATATTTCTTAACTTTTAATAGTGACATCTATTTTAAAATTAGTACACTAAATAAGATTTTTACGATAACAAAGTAGAAAAGAAACTTTTTTCTTACTAAAGTTTTAAGTATAATGAGTAAATAAACGGAATAAGGTTTCGCATGTTTGATCTGTCGGAGCCACGGTCGGAGCTGTGTAGTCGTACAGAGTTAACCCCTTCAGACCCAGCGTCCATTTCAATGGACACGATTTATTATGGCGTGAAATATGAGGTGGGTAAATAAAATCGCTAGTGTAAACATTTGATTGTACCGACCACTTACCTAGAAACGTTACGATAAACAAAACACCAAAGGATTTATTGTAGGTAAGATGAAATGATTAGTCAAGTGTTGACGTTCGCCATGGCCACGCGCAATGCGAGTAAGTCTTTAGTGTTATTTTATTTACTCCAAAACGACTTGATCAATTGTTTAGATATTTTTTGTGCTGCATAGTGATCATATTTGCTAAGATATACATTTACAAAAAATACTAAATATGCGGTTGTTTTCATAATTTTGAAGATAAAATCGATGTCCATTTCAGTGGACATGGGGTCACAATCGTTGTAAACCAAACGTATTTACAATAACACTTTGTATTGAATTTTACATGTTATTTTTATTCTTTTTTAGGTTTTGATCTATCTAAAAGTCAAGATGTGGATAATTTACTGAATTTATTAGAAAAAGGAAAAATTTCGGATAGTGACGATGAAATGGTACAGGCAATACCACAAAGAAATGTTCGTGTGGGTAGTTACATAAAGGTACCAAGCAAAAGAGAGATAGGTAATCACTCTGAAGAGGAGGACGATATAGTAGAGAATGAAGACTTAGAGGAGGTAGAATCTAGACTCGAATCAAGTAGTAAGCCTAAAAATGAAATAATTTGACACTCTTGCGCGCCCCGCGCATGGAACACAACGCGCCGTCAACCCGGGCATAATCCACGATCGGACAGCGAGTCACCCATTACTCGCCGCCCGCACTCCTACGCCTACGGTGGCCGGAGATCGTCTAGCGACGTCCGTCGCCGTGGGCGTCTACCACTGCGGCTAGGGTGAAGGGAGGACGCTGTCCACTCCCTCACGCGGCCCGCCTCCTCCTTCGCGAGCATGACTGCTTCGCAGAAGGAAGGTGTAGTACTTGCTTCAAATTTTGTTGGAATAGGCAATCAATATGAAGTTCGGCGATGAAATAAAATATCTAAAAATTACGTACGAGTAACTATACCGCGTCCTGAACTTGTGCAATTATATAACAGTGGTATAGGTGGTTTAGATAAAACTGATCATCTGATTAGTTTGTATCGAATCTTCATTAGATCCAAAAAATGGACATTTCGTATGACATTTCAAGCCATTGACCTAGCACTAGCCAATAACTGGCTGGAACCAAGAAGATTGCCAAACCTGTAATAGCATGTACAGACATTTTGGACTTGTTGCACTTTAAGCAGCGCGTTGCAAAAGCTCTAATAAACATGGGACATCCAATTCCTAGCAGAAAAGAGGACAGCCCGCATCTGGTGGTAGCAGTCCAGTAAATTCACCAGTTACACCAAAACAACACCGTTTCAGAACTGAAATAAGACCAGCAAGGGAAATCCAGTATGACACTGTCGACCATTTCCCAGCATATTATATTTCATCAAAAACAAGAATAATCCTAACAGTGTAAGATGTAAAATAAAAATAAACTACATAAATTATAATAATATTGTATAGTTTTACTTACTTCAAAATATTACAACAAAACATTTATTCATTAAATATGTATTAATACAACACTCTAAACCTGATGTCCACTTGAGTGGACATCAAAATTTCCAAAAATCTAAAAACGATAAATCGCATATTTTTACAAAAATCCGTTAATTGCACTACTAACTCTCAGAAAAACCTTAAGAATATTTTTAATAACTCTTTATATAAATTCAGGTCCGAAGGGGAAGCATGTTCCAGACGATGCTAACCGCGGTTTGTAACGGCGGCGGCGGCGGTATGTGTTTCGGCTACACGGTTTAAAACCGCACATCCTCCAACCAATAAATACGTTTTAAACTGCACTTTCACTCGCACTCGCGTTGATAAAGTTGTAGAAATGTCTGCCTAGGCATGATGATTTATTTTGTTCTTAAAGCGCCTTCACACTAGCGTTTATCCAATGCAGGCGTTCGATAAAGCGCAAGGAAACGGAACACGGAAAGTAAACGGCGGGCAAGAAATTTCCAATAAGGTATTGAATAAAATATTTTGATAATTGATAGATTAAACGACCGGAGTTTATTATCTTTTTTTTTCAAACCTTTAACAAACGTCTGACACGTGCTTTATTCTTTTTCACGAACTATGTCTCTCGACATGTGCATCCTGCCTTTTTTTTTTTAATGCGGTGAAAAATGCCTATCGCATACCCGAACCGTCCGGGGGAACGGCTGGGTTATGTGGGGCTTGCACCCACTAAAAAACACCGCCGTGAGCCTACACTCGCCTTCATGGATGAGCCGTGAGAACTGCTACGCATGACTTTCACGACTCATCCAACGCAGCCCGCTTTCAGGCACCAACTCTTTTGGTGATGTCCAGTTCTGAGACATCGCCACCACTCATGAGGGCCGTGCTATGCGACGACGATAGTGACCCCGATCTATCGTCCGCTGGCACCTCTTAGGGTGGCATCAGGTCGCCGTGACGCCTCCTCCGCCGTCCCGTCCTCTTGCGGCGAATCGCGTCAGCTAAGGTGTCCTCCTCTCTGACGCGCTCCGCCGCCTCCTTCTGCGAGATCACGTCCTCGCAGAAGGATGTAACAGCCTCCCACGCCTCTTTGCTGTCGACCGTGGCCTTTACCACGGCTGACAAAGAGAGGTCTGCCCCGATTGCTGCTGCCAGAACACGACGCTGCACTACCCATGCAGGACAGTACTGAAGAGTGTGAAGGGCCGTGTCCTCGCTGCAGCCGCACTGGTGACACATGGGAGTCGCCTCCCGTCTAGCCACTTTATGCAGGTATTTGCCGAAACAACCATGCCCTGACAACACCTGCACAAGACGGAAGGACATGTGCATCCTGCCTGTCCTAACCTACGGTGCTTAGACCCTGTTCGCTTACCAAGTCGCACGTAGAGGTTCCGCCTTGGAGTCTGCCAAAGAGCAATGGAACGCAGCATTCTGTGCATCAAATGACAGGACAGAGTTCGCAACACCACGCAGCGTTCCGAAATAGGCATTCTGGACGTCGACAAGAAGGCTGCCAGGCTGAAGTGGTACTGGGTGGGTCACGTTAGCCACATGAACGTTGACCGCTGGGTGAAAGCCGCCACACAGTGGGTGCCTGGAGATGGACGGCGCCGCCGTGTAAGGCCCAGAAAGAGGTGGCGAGACGAGCTGGGACTCATACCGTGAGGGCTGGTTCGAAGTGGCACTGGACAAGAAAACTTGGGGGAGGCCTTTGCCCAGCAGTGGGACAGACATAGGCTGAACAAATTTACGTTGCGGTGGAGCACGCCTAAGGCCTTTTTTATGGTGGTAAATTCATCACATGAGTCCTCCTACCCATTATTGTCAGACTCGTACCTACTGACTAAAATCCATGTCCTACGTAGCCCTTTACGTTCTCCGGGGTCACGGTTACCTGATAAGAAGTCACCATACACGTGGCCTAAGGTCCTTATCCATCCGTCTGTATAAACCTCTTTATTCATAGCAAGAAAAGGTTCTAAACTTTCTCCAAAGAATAGAACTGCCTTTCAATAAAAAAAAATATAATATTAAAATTCAAACCGCATTCCAATTTGCTGGAATTTCGTATTCTTCTGTTATATTCTCATTTTCCACGACCCAACAACCATCTCCCATGGAATAAAAACTTGCTGATTCTTTCAAGAATAGTTTTGTAACAAAATTAAAACGCGTATAATATCAATATGGATAAAAAAACGCAAGAGCTGCTAATAAAAGGCGTTTGTGATTGTTTTAATATTTACTATGCAGCAGATTCGACCCGAAGATAAGGTCGATATTGAAGGGCAAAGCTTCCACAGGTGTTGCAGCACGTGCTGTGAGTATAAACATCGTTTTTATTGTTTCAATCTAATTTTAGCACAGAAATAAAGGTCTAAAAGCAGTCGAAAATCCCTATTTCAATTCTTCTAGCCCTTTTCACAAACTCTCGGTCCGCCATTTTGATTCCAAAAGTCTTTTCTTTTGGACTTCCAATTTTCACAGGAAAATTGCAAATAGAATACAATTTTCCTCAAGTGCGTGTCATTTTACTTGAATCTCTCTGATCTCGTCCCATTCTACTCGGTACAACTGACAGACAGACGAGACGTCATGTCATCATCCACCATCCTCCTTTTCAGTCTTGTAAGTTGAATGCCGTCATTTGTTTTCTAGGTGTATGCCGGACGATTCCCAAGTCCCTGAAGATGTTCTACGGTCACGTGTTCTGTACCGAATGCTTCAAGACACACGTGCTATCGAGGTTTAGGGGCGAAAGTCCCCGCATCCATTCTAACAGCTGGTGGATGCAGTGGGCCCCTGGTAGTAACCCACAAGAAGCTAATAACAGTGAAAGCAAAGGTAAAACCTTCTGAACTCGATTTCTTCAATATTTTTGTTGAAACTTTTAAGGATTTTGAAAAGCTACCGATGGATGCAAGTGGTGAAGTGCCAGTCACCGTCGGTGCCTAAGGGGGGCCTATGGCAGTTTTTTCCGGATGATAATGATAGCCGCCAGTTTATTCCACGTTATTAATCATTAGAAATTTTCAGAGACGAAATCGGAGAACCCCGAGACACCGGAGGAGCCACCAAAGAGATGTATCTGCGCTCGCTGTCTTCAGAGTGTTGATGAAAACAACAAAGTGAACATTGGAGGCCAGAGCTTCCACCCTCAATGTGCCAAGTGCTGTATGTATCTATTCAAGCTATCATGTTCCCACTGATAGGACACAGGGCCCCGCTGTAAAACAGATGATAGCCTCTCTTTCTTATGGTCTCCAATTTCGTCAAGAACCTTTGAACTACAAGACAGATAACATTTTATAACAGTGAATTAAATTACAGATTTCTGCCACGCAATTCCGAAGGATAATGTGAAGATCTACTATGGCCAGGTCTTCTGCGAAGACTGTTTCAACAAACTGGTTTTGAACCGCAACAAGGATAATCCTTCGGAATTCTTCAAAACCTGTTTCGATCAATGGCAGAATAATACTCAGTTTGCGGAGAGCATGAGGGACTTTCTAGCTGGCAACAAGGAATCTGCGCCGTTTATTTTCATGATGTCAGGACAACAGCCGCCGTTCTGTGGATGCGGGAATGGCCCACAGCAGGAGTGGTGCCAGAATAATGAACCCAAGAAATGTAAGTTGGTCTTTAGTGCTTAAATGACTTGTGCTGATTTTCTTGGGGAACGCTTATTTTCCAGCAGTGGCATGCACCAGTCTTTCCCTGTTCACCAAGCATCCTGACTTCGTCTTCGTCTGTTCTACTCCTCAAGCTTAGAAGCTTGCTTTTTGGAGATGCTGAGTCAATTGAAGCCTTTGTGTACAAGCAGTTCACCACCTATGCGAGGATGAGTAGGCACTTGTGTGCATCTTCGGGCCCTCGATTTTTATTTTATCGATTTTCAGCTTTTGTGGCAGCAAAAAAATTGTAATAAGCATGTTTCACTATAACCATTAAAATCTCCCTTTTAGGTCCGTAAGAGTTGAATATGAAAAATTTTCACAGCTGCAACACCAGCCGTTTCAAAAGGGTGTGATTCTTTGGAGAGCTGGGACAGCACGTCCGATTACCGAACGGAAGCCTCTCTCTCCGATATACCATCAGAAGCTAACCCGATCGACGAATCAGCAATCGTGGAAAATTTTAACGTGTCTGCAGCAGAAAAAATCGAAAAGCTGACAAAATATCTACATGATAAAGGTCAAAGCGAACCTCAGAAACGCCTGAAAAAATGGAAAAACTTCAATGATAATGTAAAATTATCGAAAGACTCGTGTACAGAGTCTAGGTATTGTGGATGGGTTAATCTACAGAATTCTAGAACGTGTAGCAAAGCCCAATTGAATTGTCCTAAGTGTTTGTGGCAGTATAATGTCCTATTTATATAAACAATGATAAGTTTTTGCGGAGAGATTTTTGAATAAAAATGTGGTGTTAATCTATAAATACTGTCGTTTACTTTATCAGCCTTAACACTATACAATAAAGTCAAACTTAGTAAAAAAACTCACGCCTTATCTCTCTCATGGGTTTCGGCAGGGATGTCAGTTACTAATGTTACTATGATCCTTACGACCTTATACATCTGGTCAAACAAGTTCCGTTGGCGCAGAAAGTCCCAATCGTACAATGTCCCATTCGCACAATGTCCCTTTCGCATAATTTCCCATTCGCAATGCTCCAATCGCACAAAGCCCCATTTACACGACGTCCTAGTCTCACAATGTCCCACGCACGATGTCCCATTCGCACATTGTCCCATTCGCACAATGTACCTTCGCACAAAGCCCCATTCGCACGAGGTCCCGGGAGCCACGCGATATTACCAGCCCTTTTTTTCTTTTTATCGTGGTAAAATCATCAAATGAGTCCTCCCACCCAGGGCAGGGCGGGAGGGACTGTCAGACTTGTACTGACTAAAATCCACGGTGTCCTTCAATAGCCCTTTACGTTCCAGGTTCACGGTAATTTGATAAGTCCCGCGACCCCGGCAGGCTTTGGCCCTCTAAAGAAAGGCGTTTGAGGAGCACGTGGAACACAACGCGCCGTCGACCCGGGCATGGTCCATGTTCGGACAGCGAGTCGCCCATTACTCGCCGCCCGCATGCCCGCGCCTACGGTAGCCGGAGATCGTGTGGATCGTCTGCCGGCGTCCGTCGCTGTGGGCGTCTACACTGCGGCTGGGGGGGGAGGGAGGACGCTGTCCTCTCTGTTATCATTGTTTAAAGGGGTTCCGTTTTTTCATTCGGTCGTACGAACCCCTAAAATTAACCTTTTACTGAATAAATGTTTGCTATTAACGCACCATGCGCAATAATTCGAAAGATTTGCGTTTTCACCTCCGCTGTTCGCCTCCTTTTGGTCTTAGCGTGATGTTATACGTAGTAGGAGCCACGTCAAAATTATGATCAGTGATTATCTTTGGAAAGCTACGTGATATCTTCTCATCGAGAATCCCACAGTGTCTCAAGACAAGGGTGTTTAACCAGTGTGTGTTGCCAGTGATGACATATGGCTCTGAAATGTGGTCTCTGCAGGCCTTTTAGAGAGACTAAGAGTCACTCAACGAGCAATAGAAAGAGCTATGCTCGGAGTTTCTTTGCGGGATAAAATCCGGAACATGGATATTCGGCGAAGAACCAGAGTCACCGACATAGCTCATAAAATTTGCAAGTTGAAGTGGCAATGGGCAGGCCACATCGCTCGTAGAACTGACAACCGATGGGGAAGAAAAGTTCTCGAGTGGCGACCACGGACCGGAAGACGCAGCGTATGGACCGACGACATCGTGCGGGTCACGGGCAACCGATGGATGCAAGTGGCGAATTGTCGTTCGGCGTGGCGGTCTAAGGGGGAGGCCTATGTTCAGCAGTGGACGTCTTCAGGCTGATGATGATGATGATGATGACTATCTTTCAAGGGATAATTAGTAGAATGCATCAGCGAGTTGTACATTTTGAGAATGGTACACTAATTTACCGCCCCGAACCGTATTACAGATCGTCACCACAGAATACTTAATAGTACTATAGGTACAGAAGTCATACTCCCAAAAAAAATTAAACAATTAATGTAAAATCTATGTGCGAGAGAATAAAGTACATTTTAACTGGCAGCCGTACCGCCCACCTACTTTTATAATAGCCTAAACTTCCCGTGCGCAAGCAAAAATGTACTGAATGGTTACGCCCGAGAGTTTATTTTGGTTTATCTGACGCCAATGACATTAAAAGGTTACTATGGGTCAAGCTCAATAGGGTTGCGACTTGCGAGTTTAGGCACAAATAGGTAGGTACCTATGCGTAGTTTATGCATTTGTTAAATTACATTATTACCATAAATACCTATGTTCCTCAAGGAATTTTGTATTTATCATCAGCCTACATCTTTTTGGTTTCGTCATCGATTACTACATACATTATCGATTGTTAGCCCAGAATGTTAATAGTAGGTACCTACGGCACCTTACGTGAATATTTATAAAAATATTATCTTTTCTACCTATCATTGTTATATTTTTGAAAATTACATCTTACAAAAAAGAAGAAAAATATTTAAAAGATTGTTATCGTCTATGGCAAAATAGCCAGTCCTTATCATTTTGCACTCAACCTAGTAACCGACCAATTATTATCGCATACTGTCACAGGCCCCGCGTTGCGGTTGCGTGTCTTTGTAGGTAGATAAAAGTCGCGCAGCGAATTACGATCGCTGACCTTGGATGCGTAGTGTGGCCATTTTCTGAGTTTGAATGTGCTTAGACAACAACGCAAACATCTTTCCACTTTCTACCGATCTTAATTCTTAGTACTCAGCTTAAGGTGAGTGAGAGTGATGTCAGGTTTAATATTCGTCTTTTTATTTTGGACGTCTAGTAGGCTCACCCCCCCCCCCCCTAGTATCTCGCCTCATTTCCAAACTTGTAACCTACTTAATCATTCATGATCAGTTAAGCCCATACTTCACAAGCAGGTATGATAATTTTGTTGATCATTATTAAATATATACATTTTTTTTTCTTCATAATAATATTGTGTTATTAATTTCCCAAAAGCAAGAAACTTGTGCGTAACTACACGTAACGTAACAAAAATATAAAGGAGACGGAGCGCGTGCGGAACGGGTGGCGCGTGGCAGCCGTAGTGAATGGGCCACGACAAAATGGCCCCGCAACTACTTGCAGTTTTATGCCTACACCGCGGAGTGAGACAGGCCTGTCGTCACTCAATACTCAAGCATTACTTAAAACTAGATTCAAGCCATTTGATTGTTTGAAACTAGTTTTATGTAATACTCTGTGGTAGGTAACGCTTGAGCTTTGAACTGTAATACGGGCCTCAGGGACCTCTTGAAAATTGGACAATGGGTCAGAACTCAGATCACATACGTTGATTGCGAGTAGTAGGACGCAGAAAAACCTTACCTATACGGTCAGTTTTGGTCTTTCTAGGGCTTGGGGTCCCGGCGTTGACACTACTATTACTAATATTTACCATCGGGTGATGTTCGCGCGCACTCATGTTCGCTATTCGAACGCATGAAGTGAACGAACGCATCACTCGTAGGGTAAATACGCCATACGTCGTCGGCCCCTCCCCAAACTTCGGCCATCTGCACATTTTCAGCTTGCGTTTATTTAAAACGTAGGTATATCAACCATTGCTCAAGCAATTTCCAACAGCAGCCCATATAAAAAAAAAACATATTTCGGCCACCATTCTATTGATTCATGGCTGCTTTCCCCAGTTCACTCCAGATTTTACTGTCCAATCCAAGAAACTCATGCTGACAAGGAACCATGGAGAAAAATAGATAGATCCGAATGGCCCTAGGTTCATGCGGCGCATGTTTAACTGAAGATAGACACTAAAAAAAAAAAAACAAAATCCACTTTGCACATTTTTAATTACACAGAAAATATTTTTAAATACATGATATCCACTTTTAACTTCACAAAAATAATTTCTCGTAATGTAGCATTTACGCAAGGTCAATTGGTGAGCCATTCCACAAAGCGAATCGAATATTGGCATCGTATGGAAAGAGACAGCTATGTCTCTCAGCTATGCCTGTCTCTATTCACACAATGCCAATAATGGATTGGCGAGCCCATAAACTTAAGCACCCTTAACATAGGCAACTATTTTGCGACTTCCAACGCCGCAGCGGGTTCTGCTACCTCCTCTTTTTCTTCTATGACTTCTTTTTTATCTTCTTTCGAATCTTTTTCCTTTTTTTGTTAGGTCTCCAGAGCATTCGATTTTGGGTTGCGTAAAAATGTACTTGTAAAAACAATCCTTGCAAAACACTTGGCCGTAATACTTTTTGGAATGAAGAGGTGACTTACGGCAAATGCCTGTGAGGAATATAAAATATTATGTTATGGTCAATAGGTCGTCATAAGGGCGGATTGAAAGGTCGGGTACGGGTATGTACATATTATTCACAATCGATGTGCTTGTATGAACAGATGTATGAATGTGGATGAGGCAAAAGGAGTATTTATGTATCGTAGCAGGTGACGCTCTCTATCTACTTCCATGTTTATGTATAGTATGGATGTGTTCAGATGAACGACTGCAGGGTAGTTATTGAAAT
Source organism: Agrotis exclamationis (assembly GCA_950005045.1). Taxonomy (NCBI): domain Eukaryota; kingdom Metazoa; phylum Arthropoda; class Insecta; order Lepidoptera; family Noctuidae; genus Agrotis; species Agrotis exclamationis. The sequence goes on from OX465442.1 coordinate 10,368,097, forward strand.
GTGTAGGGATCAGATGAACAGAATTAGGCCATACGGTTAGAGCCGAGGGATTCCAACTAGTAAAATATATAATCGGCGCACGCTCGCCTGGCAACCCAGAGCATTTTCAAGGAAGCTTACTCATGGAGGAACGGGCATGCTTCATGCTTGCAAAGTTGAGCAATCAAAATGTTGCTCCAACATGCGTAAGCATTTTGCGGTTCGGTGTGCGCTAACCCTTAAGCTGCGAACAAATTATCGGACGCGTCCGTCAGCCGCGGCTGAACGACGCGGCTTACTCATTATCTAGCCAGTACATTTAATACTACACTGTGCAAACTGTCGGTCGTAAGACGCGGACGTGACCTTGAGCGTTCGGACCTCCGAACAGAATCTGGCCGGCTGGATGTTTGTGCATCCGAAGAGGGTCGTCCGAACTACCGTGCACACTGCTAAGCCGAGTCCCTCAGCCGCGGCTGACGGACGCGTCCGATAATATGTTCTCAGCTTTAGGCGGACTCGTCATAGATAACTTTTAAATCAATCGATTGTTATCGAAGACAATCATTAATCTGGGATCGATTGTTTCACAGGTAAAGAAAATAATTCAAATACTTTTAAACACTTACAGCATATTCCACAATTCGTTCTAATGTTATTTGTAATCTCATCTTTTTCACTTTTGCTAGTGTTACGTGTGTCTTGAAGAGACAGTTCTTCCATTTTATTTGAAATTAAAATATGCACAAAAATTTTGCAAAATAGCCGCTTTTTATGTATTTTGAAGTGTTTTTGATAGATTACGAAAAACAAAAAAACACTCACATCAAAATGACAGTCCCTCTACTTTTTTTCGTACTTTGTTTTTATTTTATTACAATTTACAGGCCAGTTGTTTCAGTAATTAATGTAGCTAGCTTTATGAACCTGAAAATTGTCTTTACTATCTTTATAAATGCTCGCTGTCTTTAACATGGTATTATACTATTAAATTGTGATGACAAGCTATGTGATCTTACTTCTCTTTCTAACTCGTGCATTTGCTATAGACACTAGCGCCAACAATTTCAACAGTTCAAATATCGAATTTTGTCAGGTTATATTCCAAATTGACAACGGAAAGTAGCAACCATGGTATAATAATATACTTCGCCAGGTATGGCACTCCGAAACACGTAGGTCACGTGGGATTCACTAGCCTACGTCATCACCGCTATCAATGGTTCTCAAACTTTACAGTTTAGGGAAATTCAACTTAATATAACATTGACCTAATTATTGCATTACTGCTAACTTTTGCCCGTGGCTTCACCTGCGTAGTAGGTTTACAGTGACAAAAAGCATTATTTATCCATCCTAGGGTTCCAAGCCAAGTCTATTTGTGAGAACAAAGGTGCACACAGCTAAATATTATCAAGCTAGAAACTTCCAGTATAAGCTGATCCTGCATTATATATGATTTCTGTACAATGAGAGGTCAGCTTATACTGGAAATTTATTGCTTAATATGAAACTATACTAAAACACATTGTGAAACAGTCGCCTTACGAAGTGATTTTTTTTTATATCGAAGATAGGTTCGCGTTAGACCACTATCGCGCGAAGATGTGTGATGTGGTTTAAGAAAAAAATATATCAAACTTGTTAGACGTTCACAAATAAATGTTTGGGAACCACTGTTTACACTGTCACTGAGCGAGACAGGCTTATGCATAAAACAAGAATAGCGATACACGACAAAATGGCGGAATGACAATGAGACAGCCCGTTCCTGTGTTACCAGTAGTGTGTGGTTATAACTCCCTAACCACATTTATTACCTATGCGAATACGATAAAACGTTGTGGTTTTATTTAACAATTGTGTTGGTATACGTATTGAATTGTTTTGTTTGCTAGACTAAACACAATTTAAAAGTTTTATATATTTTTTAAACAGAATGGTGACTGAAAATGTTTCCTCATTTTCGTATTTTGTTGCAAAAAAGTGGCAACTGGAAAGTGACGTAAGCAAGTGAAGCTGCGGGAGTGTCAGACCTTTTTTAGACCATGGTAGCAACACTAGCAACAAACAATTTTCAGGCGTGGCTCTTTACAGTAAAACAGATATTTATGACTTAAATAGTACCTAAAACAAGTTAAATGTGATATTTACTAGGTTGTTACACAACTGGGAGTGTTTTACCCGGTGTTTGCGCAGTGAAACAAGTGACTGAATACATTAACAAACAGGGCGTTAAGTGCCGTTGCATTTTAACAAAAATAAACATGTACGGAAGAAAGACGCCTTCTACATATCGATCAACGCCTTCTGTGTATTCCCATTACACCGGAAAGTAAGTTTCATAAGTTATAAAAACTTCCTATTGGAAAAAGAGTTTGCATTGCATATTTCATTACACCATCTATAGATTATTGCATGTCTATGTTTTGAAGAAGTTGCAGAAAGTTTGTAACATGCCTGTAACAACCGGTATGTCTAGATTGGTCTTGATATTTTAGATTTTATAATTACTACAAACAATAGTTTATCAATGCTATTATGTTACTAAGTTCATCGACCTTTCATGTTTTCTGACTAATCGTGCAGTTCCGTATCAACATTTACATAACGTTTTCATGGTCCATCAGCATTCCATCAGTTAATTGTAGAAATCAGACCTAACTTAGAATCCCACGGATGAAAATAGTGATGGCACCTAGTCAATTACAGCCAGAGTAACCACTTTAAATTGTTATTTATATAGGCTTCAAGGCCCATATAAAAATACTATAATCAGGGTATTATACTACACTAGCTGTTTTCCATGGTTTCTCTCACTGCTCAGCTCTTATTAGTCGTAGTGTGATGTTATATAGCCTATAGCCTTCCTCGATAAATGGACTATCCAACACAAAATTTAATAAAACAAACTCTTCAGCTTTATAATTATTAGGGTTTTGGTCAAGAACTTTGGTGCACTATTCTTCCATGTGGTCTTAATCCAAGGTTGGATAAAAAATTCTGAGCTCAAACACTACATGTCAGAACTCTATGGGTACTGATGATACAAAAGGAACAATATACATGGAGCACCAGTCCAATCCATTACACATCTTCTCATTCAAAAGCAGGCTCAAAAGACCATGCCCATTTATGCCTTTCTGCCCAGAATGGATATAGCTCATAAACAGTATAACGGTGGCTCATACTTTTATTGTGAGCACAGCTAAGGAGTGGAATTCTGTATTTTCCAACAGCTTTAACCTTGGGGTCTTCAAGAGTGAACAGGTTACTTCTAAGCAAGCGTGCTTCACCGTCAACCACATCTTCGCTCACCATCGGGCGAGATAGTGGCCAAATGCGAACTTATCATTAAATAAATAAAAAAACAGTACTTTTAAAATATTCAATATTCAAGCTTCTTTTGAAATATTAAGATTGAATGTCATATGAAGCACAACTTCAATAGTGGACTTTCTGAAAACTTTACAAACCTTGTCTGGACAATAAAAACATATCCAATTTGGTGCAGTCGTTCAGAAGTTATGCATGTATAGAGAGACATGGGCTTGATGTTTGTAAACGCACCCACGATGCAGGAGACATTCCTAGAGTGAAGCAACATTTTAAAATATAAAAAAAAAAATTAGAAACATTATGTAAATAACTTTCAGGTCATCAACAAACCTTCGATCATCGAAGTCAGTGAGATCATTGAGACTACCGTGGTACCAGAAGCCGATACTCCATGATGCATTCTTCTTGGATCTTCAGCGAGGATCTCTACTTACTGGATTCTTTACTTTGGTAAGGATTTAGTTTTATTTTAATTCCCCCAAACCCCACCACTTTTATGTATATTAGAGCCAATATATTTATGCATTAAACAAAACCAGAAATCTAACAGCATGGTTGGTGCAGTGGTTGAGTGATTGACTGCTATGCAGCGTGTCGCAGGTTCGATCCCCGCATGGAACAAATATTTCTATAATCTGCAGGTAGTTGTTCCCGGCCTCGGTGTTTGTGTATGTGAGTTTCTATTATTTGTATAAACGCTCCCACAATACAGGAGAAATTCCTAGTGTGGGGCAACGTTTTTAAAAAAGAATGAATCATTGTCGGAATTTTCTATAACTTAAAATCACGGATACCCTCTTTCATTGTATGGTGGAAGATTTTGGTTTTTTCTTTCTCCTATTTCTCCAGAGAAATCGCTTGTTGTCTTTTTGTTGACAACCTAATAGTTACCTACTCCATAAATAAATTGAAAATCTCATTAGTCCGTCAGTTACAGTATTAAAAAATAAGGGTGGGTTCACATGTCGCATATAATCGGTCGCGGAACGCCAACGCCAGAGCAGACAAATGTAGGGGAGACTGGGGCTACAATTAACAGAGGTAAGTATTAACAAGCAAATTTCTCAAAAACTATACACACTACACCTCCAGTGCGTGTCTCAATTTGACAACTTGATCGCGCCGCATGCCACAGCCGTCGGTTGGTTGCTCTCCGCGCGCCATGTGAGTGAGTTGTGTGCCGATCGATATTTTTAAGCAGGTAACGATCGTTTTAGAGTTTACGATTTTTTGATTTGTACAATAATTATAAAGTGTTATGATTATGTTTTTTGATTCCCTAAAAACATATTTTATACTTAACAATTCTAAGTTTCTTATTTGCCATTACTATTGACCAATATTTTATTATGTTGTTTAATACTTAAAGTGTACCTTTGGGGCTATAATTAACACTTGGGAGGGGCTAGAATTAACTAGTTAATACCGACCGTCAGGCATGCAGAAAGGAGCGATGATTCCCAATAACCACCCCCAATTTGACCACCATTGGTGGACAGTGATGTTTTTATACAAAAAAAAATCCCTCTGTCCACCCCAGGGTGCACAAAAGGAAGATTTTATATAAAGTTCCCCCTGGTCACCACTGGTGGACAGTTATACGAATTTTATTGAATATTACCTTTGGCCACCACTGGTGGATAGCGAGACGATTTTAAGCTGGAGTATTCCCTGTGTGTGGAAACAGAGAATACTCCACTGGTGGACGGTGATATTTTTTACCCCTTCTGTTAATACTTGCCCCATACCTGTTAATTCTAGCCCCAAACCTGAGGTAACAATTAACAACCACAATTTTTGGGAAAAGTCGTTCTATCTACGGCATCGTTACAATTAAGTTTGTTTTGAGATCATTACGTAATACCTGAATGATTTAAGCATCATGTATCCCAAAAATTAAGTGTAAATGTTGAATTATTTCTTAGCTACAACAAAAAATATATTTTTTGTTAATTGTAGCCCCGGTCTCCCCTATAGAAAAACAATTGACCATTCACACTCAACGGATGATTCGTTTGTGCGTCAAAAAACATTCGATGATCCGCTCGACGGATGTTCTGTCAGATATGAACGTACCCTTATACTTTTTTTTTGTTTTTTAAATCAATGAATATTGACAAAGATAAAATGCTTCGAAATTCGGTAGTGGTGGCTTGTGACGTCATAACGCCTGTAAAATTATACCGACCGAGTGACGTTTTGTGATTTTTAGAAGCATTATTGTATCTTCGTCAATTTTGGTTTACGTAACAAAAGAAAAACTACGAGTCAAAAATTTTTTGATAATCTGTCAGATTAAAAGAGAGAGTAAAATATCCTATTTGGACATAATAGGCTATTTACACACTACAGCTAAAAAATCTCATATTTTCCAGTTCATGGCACTCTTCACTTTTGCGGAGAGTATCTTCGACTTGTATTGCTTGTATATGGCGACGCCTGGCTTCACTCACACCGGATATTACGTCATCAGCTACCAGTTCGTCTATGTTGGGAGTCCTCCAGGTAAATATAACCATAGTGTGTGTAACTGTAATAGAAAACATAACATGGATAAGCCTTTTTCTGATTTTATGTACTTGTGTAGCAAACGAATCATCAAATGAGTCCTCCCATCCGACCCAGGGCAGGGCGGGAGGGACTGTCAGACTCGTACTGACTAAAACCACGGTGTCCTTCAACAGACCTTTACGTTCCAGGGTCACGGTAATTCGATGAGTCCCGCAGCACTTTTGTTTTTTTTTTAGCGTGGTATAATCATAAAATGAGTCCTTTAGACCTTATCCTTTAGACCCACCCCGGGCAGGGCGGGAAGGGCTGTCAGACTCGTACTGACTGAAATCCACGGTGTCCTTCAATAGCCCTTTTTGTTCCGGGGTCACGGTAATGAGATAAGTCCCGCGACCCCGGCAGGCTTTGGCCCTTTAGAGGGGGGTCCCGTCATCATGCTGACGCTCTTTGAGGCGCGAACACAACGCGCCGTCGACCCGGGCATGGTCCATGGTCGGACAGCGTGTCGCACATTACTCGCTGGTCGCTGCCCACACGCCCGCGCCTACGGTGGCCGGAGATCGTCTGCCGACGTCCGACGCCGTGGGCGTCTACCACTGCGGCTGGGGTGGAGGGAGGACGCTATCCTCTCCCACACGCGGCCCGCCTCCTCCTTCGCGAGCATGACTGATTCGCAGGAGGCGACCGCTTCCCCCCGCCCCGCATGGCCTCGACCAATGCCGGGCGCGAAAGGTCTCCGCCTATCACCGCCGTTAGGACACGGCGGTGCTCTGCCCAACCGGGGCAGTCCTTCACCGTATGCTCCACCGTGCCCTCCGGGCGATCCTCGCAGTGGTGACACCCAGGCGTTTCTTCCTTCCTCATCAGACACAGGTACCTCCCGAAACTTCCGTGTCCGGTGAGGACCTGCGTCATGCGGTAGGTCAGGTCGCCGTGACGCCTATCCAGCCACTCCTCAAAGAGGGGTCTTACCGCCGCGATTGCGGTGTGCCCGGCCGTTGGTTGCGACAGTCGTCCCCTCCATACTGCCCTGAGATCGCGCCGGAGCTCTTCCCGCCGCGCCTCTATTTCTCGAGGCAGCGGGGATTCCCCCGGCGCTGCGCCTCCACGCGCCACTCATAGACGCGCTGGAGGGTAGTCGCCCCAAGATCCCAGGGCAAGTCCCGCAGTACTTATGAGATTTTTAATCGATTTGGCTTATACCCCGGATAACCTGGATTAACACATACATAGATTACATTTTATCCTGAAAAATTTCCACTTTAAAAGAATTCAAATTTCCATCCGAACACTATCGAATGGTGTAATAACACAGGTTGTGATTTTTTTTTACAAAATCAGCGGGTTCGATTCCTGGCCAGGATTATTGAATTTTCTAAAATCCAATGATGCAGTTTTAATTTTCGTCAAAATCGGCCTCGAGACTCCTTTCAACGTTTTTCGATATTCCTCATAGTTACGGATATAGCCATCCACGCCCAGTTGAAAAATTCATCCTGTATATGGTATAGATAGCTCCTTAAATACTGGCTTGATTTAAACGAATTTGATATCAATTTAAAGTGAACAGTTAAACCTTTAAAACGGTACCATTTTTATTATTCTTAACTAGTTATTAACCATTTAAGATCGCGCAGAATCGCAGTTAGTGATTGCATACTTTTGCTTGCTAGTATATTTGTAATAAGAAATACTTTTACCTTCTTTCAGTTCGCAACGTCCTGATAATATTCGCACTGTTCTCTTGGCTGGGCTCCGTCGCAGTGCTTGTTACTAGCATCATACTTATCAACGCTCTAAGAAAGGTAAATAACTGAAAACACTAATTTGTAGACGTAAAATGCAAAGTGAATAAGACAAACCTAACTTTTAGATATTGGCAGCCTCACTACAAAAACTTAAACATCTGTTGAACACTTGTCTAAAAAAAGTGTGACTGCAAAACGAACCTTATTTCAACGTCATAATCTGACATTTTTTTAGACAAGTGTTCAACAGACGTTTAAAAGTTTTTGTGGTACGACGGTGGATGTTTAACATTTAATCTAGAAATTTTAAAAGTAGCGAACATATATTATTATTTCAACTACATAATCATCCTCATGTTCATTCTATTTCCATTCACTCACTCATACTAATTCACTCATTCGTTCACCATTCATGCTGACATCCTGTAGTTAGTAAAACAAGGAAAGAATAAGGTAAGTTGCACAAAAGCTTAATTGTTCAGAATCTGTGTGCCGAACGGCATTTCATTCAAACATACAAGTTCTTTTTTTTTCGAAATGACTGAACCGATTTTAATGAAACTTCTCACTGCTTATGTGTGAGAAGTTTCATTAAAATCGGTTCAGTATAGTCTAAAATGTTATCAATTGGGTATTATTATAATTACCTATTACCGTGAGCCCAGTAAGTGGTTAATTCGTTGCAGGATCAATTAAATTCATTCTCCTGGACACGACGGGCTTCATTGACTTGAATGACTCTGGCGGTTGAGATGCTCACTCAAAAGTCTGGCTGATGGTGGCGTGTATGTCGGATCATTTAGTTCTCTTCAAAATGGTTGAGCTGAATGGTGCTGATAGATGTGTCATGTTCGTAAACGGGCGCTGTCAGTTGGGACTGGTCATCTCTTAGCTGCCACGGTCTATTTTAATGATTAATAACTTTATTTTTGAATTGTCTTTTTATTTTACTATGGACACTATTAACTTGCCACATCGTTCTCACATAATGTACCATCTGATGATGAATGATGTAACTAAAGTTCTGTAGTAATTTTGGCGATTGAAAAAGAGTGTCCATGGAGTTTCTTGCTCATTCTTCTCCATAGTGATCTACGCTTTGGAATGGGCATCTACAGTACCTTACAGTTTTTATTGTTGTATAGCAAAATATATAGACACTAGCGCAATCTTGTGGTAGGCATTTGAACTAATGCTTAATCTGTGTATCATGTTGTCTTTTGAATAAAACGTAGTCGTTTTGGAGTCACAGCTAAAGTAGCACGTTTGTTTCATTTATAGGTTATGGGCCCAGACCCGTTTAATAGCTATTTTGTGAGTTTATTGTTAGAATTATCAGTGTGATGAACAATAGACTTTGAATTTTACTAATCAGTTGTGTGTAAAGTGAATAGCAAGCAAAAACCGGCAACAAGAAAAAACGTGCGTGACAATCATGGCGTCCAGTTCAAACTATATTGTGAGCGTTCCGAAATTACAAGGGCGCGAGAACTATAGTGAATGGTGTTTCGCTGCAGAGAATTTTCTGGTATTGGAAGGAATGGTTGGGTGTATAAAACCTGAACCGGCTCATCCACCAGCAGCTGCAGATGACGCGAAAACAAAAGCCAAACTGATTTTAACAATCGACCCGGCTCTTTATGTTCACATTAAAACCGTCAAAACTTCGAAAGAATTGTGGGATAAATTGAAAGCGTTATTCGATGACTCGGGATTTACTAGAAAAATTGGTCTGCTGAGGAATTTAATATCAATTCGATTTGAAAACTGCACTTCGATGACGGCCTACGTAACACAAATCGTTGAAGCTGGACAGAAATTACAAGGCACGGGATTTGGAATATCTGACGAGTGGATTGGCTCTATTATGCTGGCTGGTCTAAGTGAAAAATTTATGCCTATGATAATGGCCATTGAACACTCGGGCATGATCATAACATCCGACGCCATTAAAGGGAAATTGATGGACATGGAACCGGAAGAGAATGATGCCAACAATGCATTCGCATGTTTCCGCAAGAACCATAGTCAACGATCAAAGAATGGAAAGTCTACACAGTCTATGGCCAATAAAGATGGCGGAAAAAGAGAAGTGCCAACATGTGTCAAAGAAAAACCAAATGTCAAATGTTACAATTGTAAACAACAGGGCATTGAGATGAAGTTATATGGAGATGCCCCGATGTTCTATACATACATTTTGCTTATACAAATATGAGTCAAACATGAGACAGAGAGTGAAATATTGGTTTGTCTCTTTCCTTCTAATGCAGTAATCATATTTGACAAAAGAGACAACAATATTTCGGTTGTTGCTCAAAATGGAATATTTTGTTGGGATATTTCCCACAGTTACAGAAACGTGCCCATTTCGCCATTTTATGTGCCAAGTTTCGTGGTAGTTCTGCTGTCAAACAGTTGTTTACTTTTTGTTGAATTTAGATTTTTGAGTAAATTACGGAGTGTTTTCTTTTAAAAGTGCGTGTTACCATTAAGAAACAGTAATTCAATATGCCTGGATGTTCCATTGTGTCTTGTCATGCCAGGAAAAAGAAAAATCAGCCTGAATTGACTTTGTACAGGTTAGTAACACGTTTTCATGCAAAACTACATGAAATAGAACAATTTCGGTAAAGAAATCGCTATGTGACCTTGTTTTCATGGTTAGAGTATTAATATTTGGGTTTATTTCCGTCCTACAGATAATATTTTTCATTTCTTATTTTCGTTTGTTTGTTTACAATAATAATAGTGTTGTACCGTTGCTGTGATAGTTCCCGATACTAGTCCTTAGTTACACTGAAACTGTTACCAAATGATATATTGATAAAAAAATACTAATCATTTATAGGTTTCCCAAAAATGAAAGATTGAAGAAAAAATGGTTGGACTCTATCAGTGACGAAAAAATTTGTTCTCGAAGTAAAGACTGGCTTATGTGTTCACTTCACTTTGTAGAAAAATGTTTTAACAGAACACTTGATGTTATTAGGTTACATGAGAACTCTGTACCTACAATATTTTCGGTAAGTGTGTATTAAAATGATTGTTAAATAACAGCCTGGTTTTTTAGCCTAAGTCATATGGATAGTAATGCATATTTCATTTTTTTTTTCAGACATCCAACAAAAAACAACTTCCAGAGTCATTTGTATTCTGTGAAACAAGCAACACTCAAGAATCTGATGTTTCTTGTACATCTACTGTAATAAAGCAACCATCTACCGTAATAGATGAACCATCTAGTGTAATGGAGGCACCATTGCAGTTGACCCATCAATTTGTGGGAACAGTGCACAAAGAGGTATGTAGATGTTGAATTTTTAACCGTTTTCTGACAAACAGACGGCAGCACATCAAGCGCCGCAATCTGTCAAAGACTTGTCAACTGTCACTTGAAAAGAACTTTTAGCAATAAAATGCAATATGCAAATTATTTTTTAACGGTGCATTGTTAAGTTATTGGTTAATAGTGCTGATACATTTGGCATGTTCGTGAAAAGGCGCTGTCAGATGGGACTGATCATCTCTTAGCTGCCACGGTCTATTTTAATTTTTCATTATTATTATTTTTTAATATTAGCTGTACACTTAAGTTGCTACGTTGAGTGTTAAAAGAGTGTCCATGGAGTTTCTTGTCCGTTCTTATCCATAGAGATCTTCGCTCTGGAATGGGCACCTACGGTACTTTCACAGTTATCATGTCTTGTGACTAGAACTGTAGCACCATAACAATTTTGTACTGATTTATTTTTATGTCTTTTGACCATTCAAAAGTGCCTGTAATTATTAGCCTAGTTGAAATAAATTTGATTTGATTAAACTATTTATCTTTTCTATTACAGGTTTTACAAACTGGAAAAATTAAAGCCTTTAAAGAAAAATACGTCAATCAACAGAAAACAATTAAACGCCTCAATGAAATAATACGAAGGAAAAAAAAATTGCTGATTTGAAGGCTGTTGTGATAGAAGACTTGACGGGACCAAAAGACTTTTTAAAAAGACAAATTAACAAGTCCAAAGGTTTACCTGTACAATCCGAATTAATCGTCAATTTTTTAAATTAACGCTAACACATAAATATATGTATAATATTTAATTACAAGCAATAGCGCAAATGTGAAAATTTTCATTTTTTTTACGTAACTACATGGATTATAATTTAATCATGGTATCTAGTCGTAATACTATTATGTAATCCTAAAAGCACTAGGGATACTAGTATCCATACTCGTTACAGTAACACTATGTTTCTTGATTGGCACAACCCTAGCATTGGCCGCCATTTTATGTGCCATGCGAACTTGTAGGTATCCACGTTTTTGGTGTAGGTATTTCCAGTCCATAGGATTATAATGTCTATGCAACAGGGTCACTATCGCAATCAGTGCCCAAATAAAAATAAATCAAAGAATTCAGAAAACAATTCGTTAAAAACAAGTAACGCTTTTAGTGCCGTGTTCTTTAATAGAATATTTGACAAGAAAGATTGGTATGTGGACTCTGGAGCGAGTTCGCATTTGACAAGTAACAAAGACTGGATGAACGACACGTGTTATTCTGGTTTTACCAAAGAAATTATGGTTGCTAATCAGAATAAAATCCCAGTGCTGTGTTGTGGAAACGTAAACATAACAACGTGTACTGAAAAATGTGATTTTAACATAACTGTTGAAAAAGTGTTATGTGTTCCTGAATTATCTACTAACTTGTTATCAGTAAGCCAGTTGATTAGGCAAGGCAACAAGGTGCATTTCACTAGCAAAGGATGTGAAATACTCAACAAAAATGACACTCTAGTAGCTACTGCGTCGCTTGTGAATGGAGTTTACAAACTAAACACGTCTACTTGTTTTGTGGCATCAGTAGCAGAGTCCCCAGAAGTTTGGCATCGTAGATTGGGACACGTCAACAGTTATAACATGAATAAAATGCAGGATGCAGTGGAGGGACTCAGACTTACTAAGACAGCCAATATTAATAAGTCTAACTGCATAGTGTGCTGTGAAGGTAAGCAGAGTCGTTTACCATTTGCTAATGAAGGGAATAGGAGCACTAAGCTTTTAGAAGTGGTACACACCGACATCTGTGGGCCAATGGAGAATCTGTCTCTAGGAGGATCTAGATATTTTCTGATTTTTGTTGATGATCACAGCCGCATGACACATGTTTATTTTTTGAAAAGTAAAAATGAGGCTTTACAGTATTTTAAAGAGTATAAAGCAAGAGTTGAGAATTTAACATCAAATAAAATTAAAACTTTAAGAAGTGATAATGGCAGAGAATTCTGTAATAAAGATTTTGATAGTTTTTTGAAGAAATCAGGTACACTTCATCAAAAATCCAATCCTTACACCCCTGAACAAAATGGGCTTTGTGAAAGGATGAATAGAACACTAATTGAAAAAGCCAGATGTCTTTTGTTTGATGCAAAACTTGGTAAGGAGTTTTGGGCAGAAGCCATTAACACTGCTGTTTATTTACAGAATAGAATTGTAAAAACTACATTGAACAACTGTACGCCATATGAGTTGTGGACAGGGGCCAAACCAAACCTAAACCATTTGAGAATATTTGGCAGCACTGTCATGAAGCACATACCCAAAGAAAAAAGACATAAGTGGGACAAGAAAGCTGAACAATGCGTACTAGTTGGTTACCCTGAAGATGTCAAAGGATATAGGTTGTATAATCCGTCAACGAAAGCTATTACAACTAGTAGAGATGTCATTATTATACAAGAAAAATTGTCTCATCAAGAAACTATGATTGAAGTACAAGAGAAAGATGACACACCAACAGAGAACAAGCAACATCAGTCTTCAGTGGGAGAACTGTCAGACCAGAGTAGAGAGGATTCTTTTGTTTCATATGAAAGTGACAAGGATGAAACCTATATACCAGATGAGATGTTGACATCAGAAGAAGAGTTGCAAGCAGAAAACAGAAAGACATTACCACAAAGGCTGAGAAAACAACCAGACAGGTATGGATTTATGTGCACAGAAGACTTTAATTTCAGCAATGAACTAACATTAGAAGAAGCACTGCAAGGGCCAGAGAAGGAGCATTGGGAACAAGCAGTCAAGGACGAGCTGAAAAGCTTTGAAGACAATGATGCATGGGAAGTTGTTGACATACCTGTAGATGGCAATATTGTAAAATGCAAATGGGTTCTTAAGAAGAAGTGTGATGCTGAAAATAATGTGCGTTATCGAGCCAGACTTGTGGCTAAAGGGTGTTCTCAAAAATATGGAGTGGACTATCATGAAACTTTTTCTCCTGTAGTGCGACATACAACACTTAAATTATTATTTGCTTTATCAGTGCAGTTTGATCTGAATGTGACTCATCTTGATATGAAAACCGCCTTTTTGAATGGTGAACTGTCTGAGACTATATATATGCAGAAACCTTTAGGTTATGTCTGTACAAATGATAAAAAGATTCTAAAATTAAAAAAGGCTATTTATGGTCTTAAACAGGCATCACGAGCATGGTATAAAAAAGTGGATAGTTGTATGTTAGCAGATAGTTATGTTAAATCTAAAATAGAACCATGTTTGTATTTAAAATGTGTTGGCAGTAGCAAAACGATAGTGGCATTATATGTCGATGATTTTTTTGTTTTCTCCAATGATGAAAGTGAAACTAATCATCTTAAGAGCATGTTAGGTAAGAATTTTGTGCTGAAAGACTTAGGAATTGTAAAGGAATGTCTGGGCATGTCAGTTGATTTTGACAAACTAAATGGTACTGTTAGTTTGAGTCAAGAGAGATATATTGACAAGTTACTATCTAAGTTTAACATGGTAGATTGTAAAACAGTGAATACTCCAATGGAGGTCAATTTAAAATGTAAAAAGGAGGTTAATTGTAATAGTCAGCATGTGTATCAGCAGCTAATCGGGAGCTTAATGTATTTAGTTGTGCTGACACGACCCGATATAGCTTATGCAGTGTCATATCTAAGTCAATTTAATAATTGTAACTCTGAAGAACAATTGGTTTATGTTAAAAGAATATTAAGATATTTGAAAAGGACAAAAAATTTAGGCTTGAAATATAGTAAGAGTAAAAATGTTAATATTGAAGGTTATGTTGATGCAGACTGGAGCAGTGATGTTAATGATAGGAGATCATATTCAGGATTTTGTTTTTTAGTCTCAGGTTGTGTTATATCTTGGAGCTGTAGTAAACAAAAATGTATTGCGCTCTCTAGTACAGAGGCAGAATATGTATCAATATCAGAAGCCTGCAAAGAAGCAGCATACTTAAGAAACTTACAATATGAAGTTACTAAAAGAATGTATTGTATTACCTTGTATAATGATAGTATGAGTGCGCAGAAATTGTTACTAAACCCTGTATTCCATAACAGAACTAAACATATTGATGTCAGGTATCACTATTGTAGGGAAATGATAAATGAAAACATTGTTAGTATTAATTACTTATGTACATCAGATATGCCTGCAGATTTGCTCACTAAAAGTTTAACTGCTGTAAAACATTATAAACATTTGGATGCTATGGGGGTTGTTAAGGTATAGGTAGTTTAAGTATCTATTGAAAGTTGATTTTGTTGCTATATTTTGAGTGGGAGTGTTGTATAGCAAAATATATAGACACTAGCGCAATCTTGTGGTAGGCATTTGAACTAATGCTTAATCTGTGTATCATGTTGTCTTTTGAATAAAACGTAGTCGTTTTGGAGTCACAGCTAAAGTAGCACGTTTGTTTCATTTATATTTATGTCTTGTGACTGGGACTGTAGCACCATAACTATTTTGTACTAGTTTTATTATGTCTTTTGACAATTCAAAAGTGCCTGTAATTGGGCTAGTTGAAATAAACGATTTAATTTGATTGTCTCGGCGTTTTTCTGGACGCCACTGTTGATTGTGACGCACAGAAATTGTCCGGTGAGATTGATGCCTGACCTGCGAAACGAACACAGGACGAATAATTTTACCATAGCGACGCTGCTGAAGTGGTCATTTTAGATTCCTATTGTGAAGCTTCTTTTTTCTACAAAAAGCTTTACATTATAGGCTATTTTACTCAAAAAAAATAATAGTCTGAAAGAAAGCTTACATCGAAAAATTTTTGAACCTAGTTTTATCTTTGATTCAAAAAATCTCAAAACTTCACTCGGTCGATATAATTTTACGGGCGATAAAACGTCACAAGCCCCCCCTCCCGAATTTCGAAGCGAAAAAAAAAACTAAAAATACGTGTTTACTATTTTTCAATAGGTACTCTAATTATTTGACGGAACGATTGAAGACGGCTAAAAAAAATCTTATTTTTTTAATTTCATTTGTTTACTCCAATAATATTTTTTTCCTTTACAGGAATACGAGAAACGCATCGTTCCGTGGCTGTTCACCTTCGGCATATTCATAGTATTTCGTCTGATCGCCTTCGTGTTCGCATCCATAGTGAACGACATGATATTCTCGTATAACGTGCTGGGGGGGTATTACAACTTTTTTTAATTCCGGGCAGTTTTCGAGCAGTTGAATTTACGGCGATAAGCAGGCTTGTTCTATTTCGTATTATGGCGCACGTAATTCTGCAAGGAATCATCCAGGATTATTTGTCTCTGGATGATTAAGACGGGCTAGCGAATTCGTTCAAAAATCGAATCGACAAGTTACCGATGATTACCGGTTTTATAATTGTGGGTGAAAAACTTCTTTTGCAATGTAAATTTAGGAGATCTTTGAGTTAAACTGTATTTTAATAACAATTTAAATATATATAATCAACTTGAGCAATATTTATTGTTATTTTATGCAAAAACTTAATACTAAATATTCAACTCTCGCAAAGGGGTTTGTTTCTGAACGATCGTGTTGCAATATTTTTTTAGTCTGTGACGGTTTTGATTGCCAAAAAAACAAGAATAATAATATCGTATTCTATTTATTTATCATGCCACTATATTGTGCTTTTTAGTGCAATAATAAAGGAGTACAGTCTTTTCCTGCCGCAGAGAAAGTAAGAAAACAATGGACTAAGTCACGAGCGGGAAAAATTGAAAAACGGAGCTGTACCAACGTTGTTATTATTTTTAAAGCAAGAGGCTCCAAAATCAAAGAGGCGCCTAAGATATGAAGCTAGAAAATGTTTCAGCAAGAGAAGGAATGATAAAACCTAGGACATTTATTCAAACCGAAAGACAGTGTACCTAGTTCTTACCATGTTAGTGCTCCTGAAATTGGCTGTGAAATTGTGGTACTAGAAGCAATCGAGGAAGTGAACTTAAAATGTCTGTTAATACATCAAAGACTGCCCAATGTACCCAAATAAAAATTGAACACAAGTTTCGGCTCCATTGGACTGTACCGTTTCAGGAATGATGCTGAGGCTATTAATTTTCACACAGGGTTTGAGTCCTATCATACATTTTGTTTGGTTTATTCAACCCAAGTCCATTGGTACGAAAGATTACTTATTTCAGTCACCATGTCTCAAATCTAAGCTCTTGATAATTTTTTGTTACACTGATGGAACTACGACAGAATAAAACATTTTTTTCAGGAGAAACATGTTTTTTATTTAGAACAATTTATTATTATATGAGTCAATGTTTACGAATATGAATCTATTTATTGCTTATCGTTCAGCAAATGAGTGTAGGAATATGTGTCGTAAAATGTAATAACTTTGTCGTCTTTATAAAGCTCATCAGCTGACATTATATCGTGTATTCACTCTCCAGATATTCGGTAGTGCCTCCATTATTAATTCTAAAGCTTAATTTAGGTAGTTTAAACTGTTTAAAGACAAATTAAAAGAAACAAGTCAGTAAAAGTTACTAAAAGGTGGCGTAAACTGAATAATTTTGGAGATACCAATTTTGACAGTTAATCCGGCCTTGAAATGTCATTATGTACCTTGTAATACGAAGTTTCCAGGCACAAGCACAGGCAGAAGTTGGTAAGAGGTCACGTGACCTTTTGCCGTCCGTCAATGTGTGTTCATAATACGACTAAGCATGGCAGCTCACTTTAAGGCGTAAACTGACAGGAATTAAGAGGTTGTAATACGCCCCCTGATGTGTCTCTTCTGGATCGTGTTCTGTGTCGCCGGCATGTACGGCTGGCTGCTGGTGTACAGTCTGTACCTGGAGCTCGCAGACCTAACGAAACTGGAGGACCTGGCGCATTTGAGGGTGAGATTCCAAGAAATTTATCATTTATTTAGCGTAAGTCACTAAAATCGTCGATGATCTTGGTAAAACAACATTTCTAAAGGTTAGTCTTTGGATAGGTGCCCATCTACCTGCTAGTTTCGGCTTCGTAGAGCGCTATCTCTTTCACACACTACCTACTCCAAGGATACATAAAAGGGCCCCACCTCCGCCCAATCTCCATGGTGCGCGTACCGTTGACGTTCCGCGACATCGAGCTTTAGAATGAGACCATCGACTAGTTTCAGCTTCGTAGAAGACTAATTTCTAAAGGACTAACCAACTTCACCAAACACTACCGTCATCCAAGGTCAAGCAACTCTTGTCTAGGTCAGTCTATGGATGGGTGATCATCCTGAGTGAGCTCGGAAAGCAAGTTAAAGCAGGTAAAAACACTGGGTCGATGTGTGGGCGTGTCCCAGCAGTGGGACATGATATTCTCGTACAACGTGCTGATGTGTCTCTTCTGGATCGTGTTCTGTGTGGCCGGCATGTACGGCTGGCTGCTGGTGTACAATCTATACCTGGAGATCGCAGACCTCACTAAGCTCGAGGACCTTCTTTTTTTGCGTGGTAAAATCATCAAATGAGTCCTCCCACCCCGGGCAGGGCGGGAGGGACTGTCGGACTTGTACTGACTAAAATCCACGGTGTCCTTCAATAGCCCTTTATGTTTCGGGGTCACGGTAATGAGATAAGTCCCGCGACCCCGGCAGGCTTTGGCCCTCTAGAGAGGGGGCCCCGACATTATGCTGACGCTCTTTGAGGCGCGCGTGGAACACAGCGCGCCGTCGACCCGGGCATGGTCCATGGTCGGGCAGCGAGTTGCCCTTTACTCGCCGCCCGCATGCCCGCGCCTACGGTGGCCGGAGATCGTCTTGCGACGTCCGTCGCCGTGGGCGTCCACCACCGCGGGTGGGGCGGAGGGAGGACATTGTCCTCTCCCTCACGCGGCCCGCCTCCTCCTTCGCGAGCATGACTGCTTCGCAGAAGGAGGCGACCGCTTCCCACTCCGTCACGCCCCGCAGCATGGCCTCGACCAATGCCGGGCGCGAGAGGTCTCCGCCTATCGCCGCCGTGAGGACACGTCGGTGCTCTGCCCAAGCGGGGCAGTCTTGCACCGTATGCTCTACTGTGTCCTCCGGGCGATCTTCGCAGTGGTGACACCCAGGCGTTGCCTCCTTTCTCCAGCTCGAGGACCTGGCGCATTTGAGGGTGAGATAACAAGTAATGACGGCACGGCGCCATGGCTGAGCGATCGACTCGGTCGATCGAGATGGTTTATGTGAAGTTTGTACAAAAACGGTCGAGCGGTTCTTCATTTATCGAATCATTAATTTTGTTAATGGGGATTTTGCTTTCAAATTTAAACTTTATACGTAGCGAAGCACGTACCGAGCCGCTAGTTCTCAAAAATATATTCCATATTTTTCTTCCGCAGATGGGTACAATGGCATCTCTCAACGCGTCTCTCGCGGGGTCCCGACCGACGACTCCTCACAGCACGGTATCCACCATGCCAGCCTCACAGATATGATATGCGGCCCCGCACCTCCCCGATGAGATTACGCCCCTCGCTGAGACTTCGGCTTCCGCCGAGGGCAGTCTTGAAACCCCTGTGTGAGTAAGACGATTGGTAAAAAAATTGCTGCCTTTTTTTCATTCAAAATGTATTTCACATAGACTACGAGGTCACTTTTCAAACGCTAAACAGGTTTGTGTGAAAGGAATCCATAAAATTAAATCTTTGTAACCTAGACACTAGTTCGGATCAGCTTCATAGATTTGACACCACAAATCCATTGATAGCGGCTAAATATGTATAACATTTTGTTTCCTAGTTTGTGAGTTACGCCGATCCGAAAAAGTGAAAAGAATTGCATTTAGTTCAGGTAAAAGGAACCAACCTACAATATTCTATATTATTAGTTAAATATTTCAAATAGATATCTCAAATATGCTATATTTTAAATTCATTAAGGTGATTCCTCAGTAGTAGCCCGCGAAATTCAAATTTTCATGTGTTTTTTGCAATTTGCTTATCAGTGACAAGTAGTAACTTGATCAAAATATGATTCGCGACAATAACAAGTACAACTTTATAATATTTATGAATGATCATAACATTCGCTCCATTCACATTCACAAAGATTTGGACAAAATGAGTTAGTTTTCGGATTTTTTACCAACTTTGACCAAATCTTTTTGAAAGCGAATGCAGCGAATGTTTTGATCATTCTTATATGTAAAGTTATACTTGTTATTGTCGCGAATCATATTTTGATCAAGCTACTACTTGTCACTGATAAGTAATTTGCAAAAAACACATGAAAATTTGAATTTCGCGGGCTACTACTGAGGAATCACCTTAAAACAGTCCTAAGAACATTTAAAAAATCATCTATACATATAATAAATCTGTAGAAGGGTCAATTCTGTACATTGAAAATATTGAAAAAATAAATAGCAGGGGGTGTTGCTGGATCGATACCAAACCCAAATATGTGATTAAAAGAATTTTTGTCTGTCTGTATGTGCAGGCATCACGTGAAAACTAACGGTTCGATTTCGATGAAACTTGGTATAATTATACCTTATTATCCTGGGCATAAAATAGGATACTTTTTATCCTGGAAAAATACGTAGAAAAAAAAACTTATTTTTCAGTTTTATTCATAGACGTTGTTCTGTAGAACCGCGAACACACGTTGCATTACCCGCAGTGGATTCAGCGCCGTAACCTGTAGCGCCGAAAGTCGGATTTGGCTTGAACCGTTTGCGGCACACGTGGGCCACGCCTCCCCGACTCCTATATAAGGAGCCGCTTTCCGCGCCGCGCGATGCATATAAATATCTGAATTTTGATGCGAGCGGACGTGTCCAGTGTGGCGAGCGGTCGTCCGTGGAATTAATATTGTATGCGTGTCATTTTAAACCGTGCTTTTCAGCGCGACCTTTTTGATTACTGTTCCGATCAGTTATTTGTAAATACAAGGTCGGAATTACTATGAAAAAAATACTTACTACAGAACGCGAGCTCAACAGCAGTAGCTCAATAGAGGGATCTCCTTAATTATTATAGGCTTAGCCGTATTTGGGTTCAATAGATATTTATAAGATGTCATTGTCAGAGTTACTCAAAATGGAGAAATAAACCATCCACGCGAAGACCGACATCCGCGCGGACGGAGTCGCGGGCGGAAGCTAGTAACAAATATTACTAAAATATAAAAATAAAGAATATGTGGATTCGTTCTTTTTGGCAGAACTAAACCTGATTTCATTGATTGATAAAAACGTCTTGCAGTGTCATAAACCCTTTTATACTTTCATATTTTGTAATAAATAAACAGAGAAATAAATAATTTAGGCATGTTTTAAAGTGACATCTGCATAAGATAGTGCACAAATAACAGAGAATTGCATCAATGTAATTTCACTGGGAGGTTAGAAGAGGGAATTTTAATCGCCTAAAATGGCAGGAAATATAATTCCTTAATTCTTAATTCTTAATTCTATAATGTAATTGTTATTTATATTCAATTTGTGTACCCACTAACATAGATTTTAAGCTCCTGTTGTACTAACCACTATGGATCATGTAATCTGACATAATAAATAAATTAAATTAAATTAAATTAATTATTTATTTAAGTAGAGTTCATGTAACGAAAAATGAACTTTTTTAGGGTTCCGTACGTCCGAATACAAAAACGGAACCCTTATAGGATCACTCGTGTGTCCGTCTGTCTGTCGCTTACAGTCAATTATCTCCGAATCTACTAGACCGATTGGGTTGAAATTTGGTACACATATCAATTCCTGTGACCCAAGCACAGAGGTGTGACGTGAATAGATGAAATCTGTATGTGGGAGGTAATTTTTGGGGGGGAAGGGGAAAACGAAAAAAAAAGTTTTGAAAACTGCATCGTGTGACATATCAAATGAAATGTCTTGTTGAGACAATCTTAAATGTATTTTTTTTTGTAATTTTAAAATAAATAGTTTCCAAGTTATTCAAAAAAAATAGACGAAGCTTGACCATTCCCCCCCTTATCTCCGAAACTACTGAACCTAAAATTTTGAAAAAAATACAGGAATTAGTTTTCTACTTATAGATTATAGGATAACCTATAAGAAGTCCATATCTGTATATGGGAGGTAATTTTTGGAGGGAAGGGGAAAATTAAAAAAAAAAATTTGAAAACTGCATCGTGTGACATATCAAATGATCTTGTTGACATTACGGAGATCTGCATCTTACGGCTGATGTTGAATGAAGTAAGTATTTAATCTAATTCTAATCTTCATCATCCTATAATGTTCCCACCGCTGAGCCACAGGCCTCCTCCCTGTGAGAGGGAGTGGGCAATAATCAACCACGTGGTCCCAGTGCGGTTTGGTAGATGCCACATACCTTTGAATTTTTGGTTCTGGGACAAAACAACAAAAGAGGTTCGTACACATGCACGCGTCAATGGATACCAAAGTCGTAAGTTACGGAGACTTGCGTCGCATTGTGTACGGAGGGCCTAAGTTGGGGCCAATACCACTGGGCTACCACTGCACTGCACAAGTATAAGTTACTAAAATACTAAACACAAATTCATTTACTCTCGCAGTTAGAACCGAAATAAAGTTAAAATTAGTTAAACACTAGTGCTCACTAGCTCGTAGTTAGTTTTAGAACTAAAACTAGTCTGCATCAGTTACTGTAACATTGTTGTTCTTTTACTGTGAATTTTACTGTTTAATTTATACAGTTAACCTCTTTTGTTAATTAGAAGTTTGATATAGTGGGTGAGAAATGTGTAAGTTAATTTATAGTTTTCATGCGACCACAATAAGATCAAAAATGTCAACGACCTTCATGTGTCAACAGTCCACGTAAAGATGATGAAACAAATCATCATCTTTTTCTTTATCATCATCAGTCGGAAGACATCCACTACTGAACATAGGCCTCCCTCTTAGACTACCACGCCGAACGAGAGAAGAGAGATTTGTCATTTATTTCAGTGTATGTGTGTTTGTAGATTTCTATGTTCCCCGCCTGAATGGCTTGAAGGATTTTCGCCTATAAGGTATTGTTAGATAGCGTAACGAGCATTGACACAAATAACCTTCTCTAGATTCCGCAGAGAAGGCAACCTATGCCACGCCAAAAGTCAGACTTGCACCAATCAGTTGCCCGCGACTCTCACGATGTCGTCGGTCCACCTAGTGAGAGGCCTGCCTACGATGAGTCTTCCGGGTCGTGGTCGCCACTCAAGAGCTTTTCTACCGCATCGGTTCTGTTGAAAGTCATGTTACTTGATTTCAATTGTAAGCAGAGGAAACACTTCATCCCTTTGATTATAAAATGTCCAGATTCCGTGTTCGAAACAAAACGTAACGATTTAAGTGAAGCCACTTTTTATAAATATGTGAGTGAGTGCCACGCACACATTTAAATGCTTTCCTTGAAGATGTTCACTTGTTTTGCTTAGGAATCGAACGGGGTGTTATTTTTCTTCCGTATTTTTTGGCTTCAATTCTCAGTGGCCTACTAGTGGACAATTCTAAGCTTTATTCCTACATAAGTTATGGGTAAAAGAGCTCCTTGAAAAGGTATTCTACCAAAAGGTACCTACTGTCATTGTGTCGCTGTGTCCATATTTGTTTGATACTCAGCAACGTTACTGATCCTGGTCAAGTAGTCATAATCGCAACTGCTGAGTGAGGTGATATGCGACCAAGATTTGAACGAAACTGTGACGAGGCCGTATTGTAACGTCACGCATGTTTTTTTAGGGTTCCGTAGTCAACAAGGAACCCTTATAGTTTCGCCATGTCCGTCCGTCCGTCCGTCCGTCTGTCCGCAGCTTAGCTCAGAGACGCCCAGCACTAGAAAGCTGTAATTTGGTGTAAATATACGGATTTGTTGCGTCAAAAAAGTGGTAAAATAAAATCTCGTAAAATATTTTTTTTTAGGGTACCTCCTGTACACGTAAAGCGGGGATGTTTTTTTTTTTTCTCGCGTACCCCTTAGTGTGGGGTATCATTAAATAGGCCTTTAAAAAATATTGGTAGTTTCCATCAACAATTTTTTGATAAAAAGATTCGTTTGTGAAATATTAAGCTTTAAAGTGCTAATTTTTGCCCTACTCGAGTGTCCCCCCCCTCTACCAGCTAAACGGTTATGTTTGGGGGTGTGAAAAAATTTACAATAGTAGTATATATAACGAAGTTTAAAAGAAAATTATCATGACTAAGTGGGCTTTACAAGTTTACGAGTAATAGTTGACCAACTTATAAAACGTACTGGGATAACATTTTCCTAAACAAAATGTATCGGAGAACAACTGCAAATGTAAGTTTGTCAACTTCATTTTTACAGCTATAATAGGTAGTGGAGTGGAGTGGAGTGCAGTGGAGTGGAGTGCAGTGCAGTGGAGTGGAGTGGAGTGGAGCGGAGTGGAGTGGAGTGGAGCGGAGTGGAGTGGAGCGGAGTGGAGTGGAGTGGAGTGGAGTGGAGTGGAGCGGAGCGGAGCGGAGTGGAGTGGAGCGGAGTGGAGTGGAGTGGAGCGGAGTGGAGTGGAGTGGAGCGGAGTGGAGTGGAGTGGAGCGGAGTGGAGTGGAGTGGAGCGGAGTGGAGTGGAGTGGAGCGGAGCGGAGTGGAGTGGAGTGGAGCGGAGTGGAGTGGAGTGGAGTGGAGTGGAGTGGAGTGGAGCGGAGTGGAGTGGAGCGGAGTGGAGTGGAGCGGAGTGGAGTGGAGTGGAGCGGAGTGGAGTGGAGTGGAGCGGAGTGGAGTGGAGTGGAGCGGAGTGGAGTGGAGTGGAGTGGAGTGGAGCGGAGTGGAGTGGAGTGGAGTGGAGTGGAGTGGAGTGGAGTGGAGTGGAGTGGAGTGGAGTGGAGTGGAGTGGAGCGGAGCGGAGCGGAGCGGAGCGGAGCGGAGCGGAGTGGAGTGGAGCGGAGCGGAGCGGAGTGGAGCGGAGCGGAGCGGAGTGGAGCGGAGTGGAGCGGAGCGGAGCGGAGCGGAGTGGAGTGGGGTAGTGTGGGGTGGAGGGTCGAAAATCGCTTGAACCTTTTTAACAGGTTCATAGCGATTTTCGACGTGCCTTGACACCTCTCAAGTTTTTTAGGGTTCCGTAGTCAACACGGAACCCTTATAGTTTCGCCATGTCCGTCCGTCCGTCCGTCCGTCTGTCCGCAGCTTAGCTCAGAGACGCCTAGTACTAGAAAGCTGTAATTTGGTGTAAATATGCGGATTTTTTGTGTCAAAAAAGTGGTAAAATAAAATGTCGTAAAATATTTTTTTTAGGGTACCTCCTGTACACGTAAAGTGGGGATGTTTTTTTTTTTTCTCGCGTACCCCTTAGTGTGGGGTATCATTAAATAGGCCTTAAAAAAATATTGATAGTTTCCATTAACAATTTTTTGATAAAAAGATTCGTTTGTGAAATATTAAGCTTTAAAGTGCAAATTTTTGCTCGACTCGAGTGTCCCCCCCCTCTACCAGCTAAACGGTTATGTTTGGGGGTGTGAAAAAATTCACAATAGTAGTATATATAACGAAGTTTAAAAGAAAATTATCATGACTAAGTAGGCTTTACAAGTTTACGAGTAATAGTCGACCAACTAAAACGTACTTGGATTACATATTTTCCTAAACAAAATGTATCGGAGAACAACTGCAAATGTAAGTTTGTCAACTTTATTTTTACAGCTATAATAGGTAGTGGAGTGGAGTGCAGTGGAGTGGAGTGCAGTGGAGTGGAGTGGAGTGGAGTGGAGTGCAGTGGAGTGGATTGGAGTGGAGTGGAAGGGAGCGGAGCGGAGTGGAGTAGAGCGGAGCGGAGTGGAGTGGAGCGGAGCGGAGCGGAGTGGAGTGGAGTGGAGTGGAGTGGAAGGGAGCGGAGCGGAGCGGAGTGGAGTAGAGCGGATTGGAGCGGAGTGGAGCGGAGTGGAGCGGAGTGGAGCGGAGTGGAGCGGAGTGGAGCGGAGTGGAGCGGAGTGGAGCGGAGTGGAGCGGAGTGGAGCGGAGTGGAGCGGAGTGGAGCGGAGTGGAGCGGAGTGGAGCGGAGTGGAGCGGAGTGGAGTGGGGTGGTGGGGGGTGGAGGGTCGAAAATCGCTTGAACCCTTTTAACAGGTTCAAGCGATTTTCGACGTCCCTTGACACCTCTCAAGTTTTTTTTTTTTAATACGTCATAAATCGTAAACCTTTCAAAGTTGGAACCAACTACAAGAACTTTTATATTATGTTACTTGCTGCTACGGAACCCTTTATGGGCGAGTCCGACTCGCTCTTGGCCGGTTTTTTTTTAATACGTCATAAATCGTAAACCTTTCAAAGTTGGAACCAACTACAAGAACTTTTATAGTATGTTATTACTTGCTGCTACGGAACCCTTTATGGGCGAGTCCGACTCGCTCTTGGCCGGTTTTTTTTACTTTCAACACTTGCATGCTCAAAATAACATAAACAAGACATTAACGATAATGTACCTAAATACCTTCTATTGAAAATTCTACACAAATGATTCTTTTGCTACAATTATTGTAAATTAAATTTTCAAGTGACAGTTGACAGATGGCAGTTGATATTAACGGTTTCGTTCTGAAAGTGCTCGCATAAAATAGTCCGTAAAAGTCGGGAAAAGACGGTGTTCATCGATAGAAAATCATTTCATCATTAAATATTTTTGTGTTAAAACGTTTGAGTAATTTGTTGCCACAAAACCTTGCGAACTTAATTACTAAAATATTAAGCAACACAAATTGCAAACAATTTGCACAAAGTTAACATCTTTTTGAAAGTTGAATGTATCTTAGGATCGATTTCTTGGTCGGGTAATGTGGCTAATAAATTCACAGTAAAACCTGAGCATTTTGATTTTACTGTAAAATATTCTCGTCCCTATTTTAAACATTATAAATCCATCTTAGGGGGCTTAAAATGTAACTGTCAAAATAACCCTCCTTACGCCGCGGTCGGGTAAAATAAGGCCATAATTTACATTTCTGCCAACCTCTTCCGTAAGTAAAGGCCTAATAATATTATCTTTCTAACCATCAATAATCCTATCACATTAAATTCAGTACAATATTCGAAAAAGATACCTCATAGCAATACAAAAAGGAACGTACATCTTGGAACCACCTGCGTTGGCTAAAAGGTAGACTCTTTATTACTCAAGATGAATTATTTATTTCGTCTCGTACGTGTCTTGGTTTAAAGAGGGCTAATAAAGACCCACATATATACAAGCAGAAGACGATTCAAGACGAATTTCAAACTGAAAATCAGGATTCAGAATCAGTTACCTAAAGGTATTATCTTAGGTTATGTCAGTACACGTTGCTTTGTAATTCGAACGGTATCTCGTTGTGAATTCGCTATTATTTACATTAAAAACAAATGAGTTCGCTTTCGAATTGTGTGCGCTCACTTGAGTGACGGTGAACTCATGAACTTTATAGCATAATGGCGGAAATATACCTACGTTAAAAAAATATATACCCACGTTGCGTTGTCGTGGCGTGTCTTGGGTCGTGGGCGCTAGAAGATACATTTAATATGAGGCGTCACGACACATATTGT
Source organism: Agrotis exclamationis (assembly GCA_950005045.1). Classification (NCBI taxonomy): domain Eukaryota; kingdom Metazoa; phylum Arthropoda; class Insecta; order Lepidoptera; family Noctuidae; genus Agrotis; species Agrotis exclamationis. The sequence goes on from OX465442.1 coordinate 10,395,460, forward strand.
CGACGTGTGTAACGTGTCACACATTAGTCTCAGTCATTAGTCCATAATAATATATTAATACATTTAGTATAGTAAGAGACACATTTGAATGTCCTGTTGTGTCACGTCCCGACACGTAAGCATCTTTCCGCCTTAACACCTTCCTAACTTAAGCCCGAAAAATCAGTTCCTTTTGCCAACTTTCAACCGACAACAAAAGAAAGATAAGTTGTCATTTTGACAGTGACTTTGACAGAACGCAAATTGTTTCCTTTGTGGGTAACTGACGTAAGATTGACACTTCCTTTGTTGTTTATAGGGTTAATATTATTGTGCGTTGAGACATAAATTCTAAGAAAAGAGAGATAGAGCTGAAAGTAACTTTTGTTTCAATTCTTTTGTTGTAAGACAGATTTTTGGCACGTCTTATTTAAGAATAAAAATTTTAACGCTGGCTTGACAACTTTAAAGAACCAATAGAGAGTAAAACCATTATTTTAATGTTGGAACGTCACTCAATTGAGCGCACACAATTCGAAACCGAAGACATTGTTTTTAAAGTAAATTCATTGTTGCTGATATTATGAACTATGCCATTATACGTATAAACCTTTAAAATTGAATATTTGTAGAGTGGAAAAATTAATAAGCCAGATCATAAATACCTAGTCGTTAGGTTAGTAATTTATGTTTAGTTTCTAAAAATCAATAATATTTTATGAATTGTTTTATTTTTTTTAGGCAACTTCATGTTTAATTTTATACGAGTGGTGGCCCAGTGGTATCCAGGCCATGTGGCATCTACCAATCCGCACTGGGCCCGCGTGGTGGATTACGGCCCACTCCCTCTCACAGAGAGGAGGCCTGTGTCCCAGCAGTGGGAACATTTATAGGCTGATGATGATGATGAAATAAAATGTTACTTCAGTTATTAATATTTAAGTTTCTAATAAGTACTAAGTTATAAAAGTAGTTAAAGAAAGTAAAACATACGAGGTAAAAGATTAGTTCAGTAAAAGTTTCCAGACTGTCCTTTTTTTGAACGAAACACACATTTATAAAGGGAAAGCCTTAGTTTTTTTTTTTTGGAAAACATCTATGTTCTTGCAGTCAGTCACAGTTTTCTATTTAATTAATAAAAGCCTTTTGTTTCTACGTTAGTACACTCTTATCTACGAAACTATCCAACAGATATTAATGAAACTTTGTGAATGAGTATGGGCGATTGCAGTTTGAAAGACAACAATTAACAGGGAGGAGAACTTTTCTTGACGTTTCACTTGATTGACGAGGCTGACCGTAGCCTAATTAGTGCAGTAATAAATATAATAAATAAATAATTATATTTGCATCAGTTGAAAATGCTATGCAATAGCTTCACCGCGGCAGTCTCCGAGTGCCACACGTATTTTTAATTTCTTGTTGTGCATGGTATCTCGCAGTACGCGCAGTACCTCTAGAGGAGGTTGTGAGCTGCTTAATTCAACAATCCTGCGGCCTGCCTGGAATCCAAGGCTTCCAGCCTCCAACGAAAAAAGCCGGCCAACCACACGCTAAGGGGACCCCCTGTGGGGTACAAACCTCGGCTTAGGGCGTCGCTGAGGGAGGACAGCAAAGGACAGGCTGGATCTGAATGATATTTTTATTTAGGCGCGAATTCCAAACTAATTTGATAAGGTCTTGGTCAATCCTTTTTGTTAAACATTGACAAGGACAATTAAATTAGCCATATCTTTTTTTGTTTTGTGTCATGGCAATCGGTGTAATTGTCCTGAGAATAAATAAAATTTATTTAAAAGCCAACTGACGTGACGGGTATCGATAGCCAAATAATTACTAGAAGTTTTAGAAAATGTTTTCGTAACTTGAAGAAAAAAATATCTTGTCTATTGTAAAGCTGAAAAAGTACATTAGTATTCTTATCAGAGAATAAAAGAAGGCTAGACTGGCATAGCTTGTTTTTTGTGATTTATTACGAAGTCCGCCTACATGTAGGTACTGTTTGCTTTTTTATAGATATTTGATTGATTTGGGTACTTATGGAAGTTAAAGGTAGATGATATAGGTACTTAAATCTGGTTTTGCTTTAACATTTAAAAAGATCTTTTTTTTGAGAACACACAATGATAAGTTTATTTATAATGAATTTAAATTTACACATAATATAAAAAAAAAATTATGTGAAATTCTCTACAAGGCTCTTTAAAAAAACGTAGATTTCTTGAATGCAACTTTTTTTAAAAACCTTTTCATACTGTGACTGACCACAAAAACGAAAAAGGTAAAGACATATAATAATATAAATATTATAGTAGTAAGATATATAATTCTGAAACACCTAGAAAAAACATCTATTACACTAAAATAATCAAACAATTAATTTCATTAGATATAACAGCAGCCAGTAACATCGAACATCGACTAAAAACATAATTATTATTATTATAATTTAATTATAAACACACATTATTATTTTTAATTAAACATCAGTAGTCAATTACTTACTGTGGACCTAACATATTAATAAATATTTTCTATTCGAAAATTCATTTATTTCTTTCATTCTTCTTTCTTTCTTTCCGTACCGTGTTTTATATTATTATTATTTTTTGTTTTATGGTCTGAATATTCTGTTGTTTTCTGATTACAATATTTTCTTAGTAAACATGGCTTTATTTAAAACGACCTACGCGCTTATTTTTAATTACCTACTTAAGACGCGGACTGACTACGATTTTAATCGCTTATGACCGCGTAAACTATTGTCACCACTATGGAGCGTCAATAAGATTGAAAATTGAAAAAATGACATTTGTGTTGAAATGTGACGTAAGCTGCGAATGGGCATTTATTTTACTGCTTTTCTTTAGATTATTTAAAATATAGACATAAAATTAAATAATGGTTCGGTTAAAGTTTTAAAAAAATGGAAAACCTACTAAATTCTTAAAAAAAAAACTGTTGTTATCGCTGGAAATACAGAGATCTACGACGTCAAAGTTTATTTTTGTGCTACAACTTCCCAATTTTTATTGGGAATATCAAACTCTTATTTATTATTCTGTTCGGTTTAAATTCTTCTTTATACCCTTCTCTGTTCACTGTATTTTTCGCGTTGCTTATTTTTATTACATTACGTCATACTCGACGTTCTAAGAAACCAATTTTTGGGAATATGAGATAAGACCGCGCCTTAACCATTTAATTCGTTTACTTCAATTACTAATAAAAAACTAAATAAAGAGTCAGCCGTTTGGTGTTCATTATGTGAGCTCATATTTTGATTTTTCATAATACAACCTCACCAAATGTGCAACGGAATATTTTGGTGCGTTTTTTTCATTGATCCCGACCTCGCCATCCCCTTCGTGTTAGGTGACTTTAAACCTTGCAAACAGAAATAGGAGACCCGCGAAGCGGGGCTCCGTCGAGCTACCTTGGTAGGTTTGGACATAAATGCTATAGCGGGCTTTTTAAGATATCGTCGGTGTTCTTTGAAACTGTAGTAGGTCATTTTTACACCTTAATTAAAATCACTCAAAGCATTTTAATTTTTCTGAACCTGACTGTACCTAATTTCTTCTAACTTGTTTTGGTATTGGTTTTGAAATGTGGTACTCGTTGGGAATAGAAAACAAATTCGGAAATAAACTAATACCAAATGGTATTAGCTCTTGGTATTGGATGGGAATAGATCTAATTAACGTTTAAATTAATTCTCTACCTGATATTTATTCCGAGAATTCCTTCCTTAATAAATATACACAATAAAAAAGAAAAAGGAATATTTAATTCGCTGACTTTTTTCCTTACGAATTCGACATAATAAAATTTTCATTTTCTCATGTTTCTAATTTTAGCTCGTTTTTGTTAATTTAAGGTATACCTACTAAACCATACCTACTAAAGTCAACAGCCGAAGAATCTACATCCGAAGCGCTACACAGTGTGCTCTAAAGCCATTTTTTGAGACAAACAGAAAAATACCATTTATTACAAAAACTTAGGTGTTTTTGTAGCGTAAAATAAAGGGGAACTTTGACGATAATTTGATGGGACAAAATTAGTTTCTCGTTTACTACGTGCTTTTTCATTTTTCATACAATAAACGTAGTACCTAAATACTCGTGCTAGCAATAGCGCCTCAGACTGTTACCTAGCTTATGTTATTTTCACAGAAAAGGCGGGTACGCTTTCTATCTACTTTTTCAATTCTTTGGTTTTACTGAAATGTTACAAAATTAACAAAAAAATCTCAAAAAAAAAACAATGTACACAACGTCTCAGGTATTTTTATACAGCAATAACGTTTCCATTCTGTTGTTTTTAATATTCAGAGCTTATTCAGAGCTGTCTAAGCATAACATTATACTCATGTGTAGGTATAAAGTAAGTATTTAGATATTAAAATACCGTCTACGTCTTACAGAATTTATATTCGCATTTCATTTCACGTACAAAAAAAAATTTAATCAACAAATACCTACTTCAACAGAATATTCAGACTTCAAAACTACAAAATTATATTATCTTATAGTTCGCTAACTTCAAGTTTGACAAATTAAAAACTTCGCTTTTCCATCCTACAATCTGAACTTTTCCTTTCCACAACCTTCTCTTTCTCCGTTCCACAAACGACCTTTTTCATTCGGCAAGTTTAATATGTTAAGTGAGATGGAAAAGGGAACTTCTTTTCACAATCCTAACAATTTCCCCTTTGTACCCCACAAACTACCATTTTCATTTCTGCAAACTCCCTTTTCCTCCTCACAAACTAGTCTTTTCCATCTCACAAACGACCCTTTTCTCCACAAACTGTCTTTTTTCCATTCCACAAACGACCCTTTTCCGCTCCACTACCCCGTATTCTAGTCTACAAAATTCTACTTACAGATGGATGCGGCGGATGGTCCTGTCCCTTGACATTTTGCAGCTGTTTGTTGTGGGCTGTCGGTGTCCTCTCTCCAGGTGCTGTGGAAGCGCTTGCAGCTGCTCCAGCGCTGCTTCCAGCGGGGGACTTCGCTTGAGGTGAGCTTATTGAGGTTGTCCTGTAAGGGGGGAGTTATTAGTACTGTCTTCGGTAATATTTTATATTTTGGATGGTTGGTACTAATAGTACGCCAATAATATTAATCAGGATAATATAAGCGGTTGAGTGATTGATTGTTGCACTGTGTATGTTTGTAATTTTGTATAGCCTGTAGGTTAACCTTTCTGATCTAACTCTTTGTTTATGTAAATGTTCACGATTGAGGCGTAAATTCTAGAGTGGGGCTAGGTGAAAAGAAATGTAATTGGGAAAAGGCTTGGCAGATTATATTATATCAGCGATGAAGATACATGATAATAATGATGGCGAAATCAATAAAGTTTTGGATTGACATAAGGATACATTCCTCATGGTTATATCACTTTTACTAGAGGAAGACCTATACCCAGCTACTGAACATCTTCTGTCAGTATGCTGAAGGTCTTCGTTATTTTTTAGGACTCCTCACGATCTGGTTTTTTTCTTTACGTGGTAAAATCATCAAATGAGTCCTCCTACCCAGGGCAGTACAGGAGGGACTGTCAGACTTGGTACTGACTAAAATCGTCTGACTTTGTCCTTCAATAGCCCTTTACGTTCCGGAGCCACGGTTACCTGTTAAGATAGTCCCGCGACCCCGCCCTTTTTGGACCGGTCTCTAACAGTCCCCGTCATATTGCTGACAGCTCTTTGAGGCGTTCGTGGAACACGACGGACCGTCAACCCAATCATGGTCCATGACCGGACGGCGAATCGCACATTACTCGCCGTCCGCATGCCCGTCACGCTCTGGGTGGAGCGGAAAGAACTTTCACATTCGAACTTCAAGCCTTAGATACCCGTATTTATTTTGAAATACTGATTCGATTAGATAAACTGTCTGTGTCCAAACACAAAATAAATATTTCCAAATACGAACCAGTTATTCCACTTTGTTATTTTTACGGTACACAAACGAATTAAATTAGATTCGGACTGGAATCACAGTGATATGTTTCGACGTTGGAATGTTAGCTATTTGGTACTGATTGTTTATTTATTTTTACTAGGACAGTTTCCGTTGTTAGGGAATAAAAATAAGGTGATGGGATTATGGCCAGGCGGCAGCCGGGGTCGCGGGATTCTTTAAACAGGATAACGGCGGTGGCCAGCCGAACGCAACGGGTAATTGAAGAAATAGCGTGGTTTTGTTTTGTTCAGTAAGAGTCTGAAAGTCTTTGAGGACACAGTGGAGCATACGGTGCAGGACTGCCCCGCTTGGGCAGAGCACCGCCGTGTCCTCACGACAGCGATAGGCGGAGACCTCTCGCGGCCGGCATTGTTCGAGGCCATGCTGTGGGGCGAGACGGAGTGGGAAGCGGTCGCCTCCTTCTGCGAAGCAGTCATGCTCGCGGGCATGCGTGGGGCGAGTAATGGGCGACTCGCTGTCTGACCACGGACCATGCCCGGCTCGACGGCGCGTTGTGTTCCACGCGCGCATCAAACGGTGCTCAACGTTTCCAAATGTTGCCAGTCCCTGCCGCCCTGCCCTGGGTGGGAGGACTCATTTGATTATTTTACCACGATAAAAAAAGAAGAGTCTGACAGGCCCTCTCGCTTCACTAATTTTCAAATAAAATACAATGTTTTAGGACTAAGTATCTTTAGTAAGACATAGGTAAAAAATGTCTATATAGTACGGCAATTTTATTGTAAGCAGCTAATGCTCAGTACATTTTAAACGTCCATGCTCAGATATGAAACGCTATTCTGCTTTTGCGTGTAACCATTTTACAAAAATAATAATAATTACGAATGATTTTGCTAGGAATTAACGAAGTGCATTTTAAAAGAACTGCTTAAAGTGACCATTTTAAATCCACTGGCCTCAAAAGGCAAAATCCCTTCCGAAACTAACCTCAAAATAAACCCTCACTGGTCACTGCCTAATGAGTCTAATTCGTCACATGTACGCTAAAAGCATTTATATGAAACCCAGGAGACCGTAACATGGAAATTAGCTTAGCTATGGCGTGGTGAAAACCATTATGACACCTTTTTTATGTTATTTTGTGGAGTAGGGTAATTTGTTTTGTTTTTGTTTAGGTTAGTAATTAGTAATAAAGTGGTGTTGGTATGTTGTTTTTTGTTGTTTCTGAGTTATGGTTTGAAAATAATTTAAGATGCACGCGGTTTTCTTCGCACGGATCGTACGTACTAGGGCATGCAAAACCGGGTCCGGTTCCAGAATTTGCAGAACCGGTTCTGGAGGCCATTGGAACCGGGTTACCCGGTTCTACCCGGTTCCAAGCACACTTAATGTTTTTTTTTTTGATGAGGATTCCTCTGCAAATTGTAAATAGAGCTTGGGTACAATCCAAATACTGATTTATTAGTTATTTTATATATTTTTAACAGTTTTATAAAAAAAAATAACTAGCTTAAATTTTTAAAGTTCCCATTTTCTCTCTACTTTGACCCAGATAGCATTAATTTTAAAGAACTCCATATACCAATTATGACAACTTGAACTATTTTTTTATAAACTACATTTTATAGCAGTTAAGTCGAAACCAATCGTAACTTTTGTATTTTGACTCATTTTACTGAAAATATGAAAATATGACCATGATCATCACTTTTTATAAAACTAATATTTCAAAAGCAACTTGAGCAATTCCAAATAAAAGCTTACGATGTGCCCTACGCTTCATTATTTGGTAGCTAAGTTGAAACTATCGCTATACATATATTCCAAAAAGATCGCAAGCAACGACACATGAAAGCTTGTAATATGCCTTACACTTGTTTCCGAACACATACAACCCTAATCTCTTCAAAGTTAGAGTGAACAGGCTTCTTCTGGGTGAGCTCGCTCCATTGTTGACCTTGTCTTAGTCACTCCTGACCTAGACTAAGGTCAAGAGCAAACCCATTACATATAAAGTCAAAGTCAAAAAAACACTTCATTCATTGGAAGATTTATTTTTACGTGGTAATATTATCAAATGAGGACGAGAGGGACTGTTAGACTCGTACTGACTAAAATCCAAAGTATCCTTCAATAGCCTTTTACGTTCTGGGTTCACGGTTACCTGATCAGACAGTCCCGCGACCCCAGCAGGCTTTGGCCTAAGAGGAGTCCCGTCCGATTGCTGACAGATCTTTTAGGCGAGCGTAGAACTCGGCACGCCGTCTACTCGGGTATGCTCCATCATCGGACGCCAAATCACCCAGTACTCGTCGTCCGCATGCCTGCGCCTACGGTGGTCGGAAATCGTCCCGCAACGTTCATTGTCGTCGAGGTCTCCCACAGCGGCTGGGTCGTGAAGTCCGGGCTGTCCTGTCCCTCACGACGCGCTTGCTTCCTCCTTCGCTAGCATGACTGCTTCACAAAAGGAGCCAACCCCTTCCCATCCCGTCTCGCCCCGCAGCATGGCCTCGAACAATGCCGGGCGCGGGAGGTCGCCGCCGCCTCTGGCCTCCGTGAGGACACGGCGGTGCTCTGCACAAGCGGGGCACACTTGCAACGTATGCTCCACCGTGTCCTTCGGCGACCCTGCAATTTCGTCATCCTCCTTTTTTTCCCGCCCGATCAGGAACCTCCCGAAACATCCATACAGGACTTGCGTCAGGCGGAAGGTGAGGATGACGTAGCGCCCCTCCAGCCACTCCTAAAAGAGGGGTCTTACCACCGCAATTGCGGCGGTAAGACCCCTCTTCTGAGGTTCATGATGATGTTTTGGCACATTTTAACTAAAATATTATTATATTTACCATTTTCTTATACACTCTACTCACACGCTCACAGTACTTTGGAGTGTTAGTAACACTCCAAAGTACTGTGAGCGTGTGCTACGCCTAATGAAAGCTTACAATGGGCCGTTCCCTTCATTCCATGGAAGGTTTTGTAGCAATTCGATGCAGTGAATGCAAAATTATAACAATCTTATCGGAACCGGGTCGACCCGGTTCCATCGCTCTCAGAACCGGTTCCACAGACTTAATACAATACCCGGGTATACCCGGGTATTCCGGAACCGGGTAGAACCGGGTGCATGCCCTAGTACGTACGTATGCGATGCGTAGTACTAGGAGCGGCGGGAACAAAAGTACAAGTGAATGGGTGTGACAGAGTGTTGAGCTGTTCGGACAGCAGTGCGGGAGAAGGGAGTATGGCGGCTGCCGCCAACTGCTACTGTGGGTACGGCTGTATACAGAAAGAAAGCTGGTAGCCTGCGCCGATCTACCAGCTCTTGTCGGCGCTGGTTCATTCTGGTAATAATAAAATAAAGCAAGCAGCTTGCAGCAGAGTTGTTAATTAATTTTAAATGACGGGTGACGCCATCGCCAGCCCTCACGCGGGTGTCGAAGTTTTTCGGTACTTGTCGGCGACGTTCGGCGCTTGTTCATATGCCTGCGCCGGTTACCTGAATGAACCGGTTTCTATAAGCACTGGTAGGCTGCCAGTTTTCTGTATAAAGGCCTACGTGGCTTGGCCCCGTTTCGGATGCGGAGAGGAGCGCAGAGGTAAGGAGATGTGTTTGAAATAACAATTCAGATTTCCGGAGTTGTCATTTCCGCTTAGCTTTGGTGGAAACACATACATTTTCACCGTCCGCCGCGCCACCCACCGCTTAGATCGAAGTTATGCACGGGCTGTTAACGTGTTCGCATATTTTAGTTTAAAGATATATTAATACAAGGTTTATACTCACTCAAGTTGTGCTCTGTAGTTCCCAGAAGAAGGTACATGTAACAAAGAGAAAACATTATTAATTAATTTTAATTAATGAAAACTAAGGATTCATAATAAAAAATAATTAACATTAACTTTACTTATGAAATCACCTGTTCGTCATCATTCAAGTGAGCGCTCAAAATTCGAAAGCGAACTCATTTGTTTTTAAAGTAAATCATTGCGTATTGACATCGGATTTGCTGTCACAATCTTTTAATTTACGCTCAAAATTATAACCTATTTCGATTGCTATCTTTATCTGTATTCAATCAAGGCTCAAATTGGCCTATCCGAGTATTTAAGATGACCAACCACAAGCAGCACGCACCGACGCACCGACCTCGTCACACTCCGATGATGAAGTGGAGACTATGTATGAGGACGTAAGTAGGGCCATACATAGTTCCAAAACCCACTTCACTGTTGTTATGGGGGACTTTAACGCAAAGTTGGGCAAGAAAAGCGGTGATGAGTTGAGAGTGGGGCAATTTGGGTATGGGCAACGGAACCCTAGGGGACAGAGGCTGGCCGACTTTCTGGAGAAAGAGGAACTCTTCATGATGAACTCTTTCTTCCAGAAGCCGCCTCACAGGAAATGTACAGCTGCAGTCTTCCGATGACGCGAAGTCATATAGGCAGCTCAATAGACGTATATCTAAGTCCTTGCGACACGATCTGCGTCTCTTTAATACGAATCGTGTTAAAGAGACCATACAGCGAAACCAAGGCTCCAAAGTGTTCGCAAAGGACAAGTCTATTGGGCAAAGCCAGATGACAAAGCTGAAACGGGAGGATGGCAGCTTAGCGTCGACCAAAGCAGAGGTTTTAGGCGAGATCGAGAGGTTCTATGGACAGTTTTAGGAGCACAAAAAGCATGTTTCTGTGATACCCAAATAGGGGTCGAAACTGTCTCTCCTCAATACAGATCACTTAGTGATTTAGTTAGGAGAGCAGGAGCGTCACCCAACAATTTTGTATAGGTATATGTACACAATGTCTCTAAAATTATGCATACTTTATAAGTCTCACATGTACTGTATACCTATATCTGTGTGTCTAAATAAATATTATTATTATTATAGTTATACACTTCGGTCGCAAAGCCCGTTGACAGCTTGGTAGGAGATCCAAGAGCCAAGCTGTCCCGACATTATACCGAAGATATCCCGGACATCAGTCTGTACGAGATTAGGATGGCCCTGAAGCAGCTTAAGAACAACAAGGCGCCGGGCGAGGACGGAATCACTTCAGAGCTTCTGAAGCGGGTGGAACACCGGTACTTAAAGTCCTCCAGAAACTCTTTAATTCCGTCCTGTCCGAGGGCAAAACGCCTCAAACGTGGAGCAGGGGTGAGGTGGTGTTGTTCTTCAAAAAAGGTGATAACAGCCTATTGAAGAACTACAGACCCATCACGCTTCTGAGTCATGTTTATAAGCTGTTTTCAAGGGTCATCACGAACCGTCTCGAACACAGACTTGATGACTTCCAGCCTCCCGAACAAGCCGGTTTCCGAAGAGGCTATAGTACCATAGACCACATCCATACGCTGCGGCAAGTTATACAGAAGACCGAAGAGTATAACTTGCCATTATGCTTAGCGTTTGTGGACTATGAGAAAGCCTTCGATTCGGTGGAAACATGGGCGGTACTTGAGTCACTCCAGCGATGCCGTATTGACTATCGGTACATCGAGGTGTTGAAGTGTTTGTATAATAACGCCACCATGTCGGTCCGAGTACAGGAGCAGAGCACGAAGGCGATTCCATTGAGAAGAGGCGTAAGACAGGGGGACGTTATCTCCCCGAAACTGTTTACTGCCGCAATGGAAGACGCCTTCAAACTCCTGGACTGGCAAGGCCTTGGCATCAACATCAACGGCGAATACATCACTCACCTTCGGTTTGCCGACGACATCGTAGTCATGGCAAAGTCGATGGAGGAACTCAGCATGATGCTCGATGGCCTCGACCGAGTTTCACAACGGGTGGGCTTGAAAATGAACATGGACAAGACGAAAATTATGTCAAATGCCAATGTTGTGCCCACCCCAGTCTCTGTTGGAAACTCGGTACTCGAAGTTGTTGACTCATATATCTATTTAGGACAAGTAGTCCAATTAGGTAGGTCCAACTTCGAGAAAGAGGTCAACCGCCGAATCCAACTCGGTTGGGCAGCGTTCGGGAAGCTACGCAATGTCTTTTCGTCCGACATACCTCAGTGCCTCAAGACGAAAGTCTTCAACCAATGTGTGTTACCAGTGATGACTTACGGCACCGAAACGTGGTCTTTCACTATCGGCCTCATCTCAAAGCTCAAAGTCGCTCAGCGAGCTATGGAGAGGGCTATGCTCGGTATTTCTCTACGTGATCGAATCCGAAATGAGGAGATCCGTAGACGAACTAAAGTCACCGATATAGCCCACCGGATTAGCAAGCTGAAGTGGCAATGGGCAGGCCATATTGCTCGTAGAGCAGATGGCCGATGGGGTCGAAAAGTGCTAGAGTGGAGACCACGGACTAGCAAGCGCAGCGTAGGACGTCCACCAACGAGGTGGACAGACGACCTTGTAAAGGTCGCCGGAAGACGCTGGATGCAGGTCGCTTCCAACCGGTATATGTGGAGATCTAAAGGGGAGGCCTATGTTCAGCAGTGGACGTCCTATGGCTGAGATGATGATGATGATGAACCACAAGCAGCCACGTCTAAAAGAAAATAACGGGATATGGATTGAGATTGCATATAAAATTCGGGCATTACTGTAAGCAAATCAAATCAAATCGTTTATTTCAACTAAGCCAATTACAGGCACTTTTGAATTGTCAAAAGATATAAAATAAAACTAGTACAAAATAGTTATGGTGCTACAGTCCCAGTCACAAGACATAAAAACTGTGAAAGTACCGTAGGTGCTCATTCCAAAGCGTACATCTCTATGGAGAAGAATGAGCAAGAAACTCCATGGACACTCTTTTTCAATCGCCAAAATTATTACAGAACTTTAGTTACATCATTCATCATCAGATGGTACATTATATGAGAACGATGTGGCAAGTTAATAGTGTCCATAGTAAAATAAAAAGACAATTCAAAAATAAAGTTATTAATAATTAAAATAGACCGTGGCAGCTAAGAGATGACCAGTCCCAACTGACAGCGCCCGTTCACGAACAGACACATATATCAGCACCATTCAGCAAGATAACATCACTCCTGTAATCCCCGAAGGGTAAGGCAGAGGTTTACACCCACCAATGTACTAGGAAATGGGCTCATTGCATCAACCAAGCACAAATCTAAACTCCGTGGCTGTTGCTGAGAAATTCCCAATTGAAAAACTTAACAATACTGCTCAACCTGGGATTTAAAAACATATCCGAGCAGGTCGCGCTGGCTTAGATAGCTAGATAACTCTTAAGCTAAATTTTAAAAAAGCACAATCAAGATTTAATACTGCAATAGATGGTTCTAATAGTATTTATCCATTAGCATTAATGGATCGTAAAAATGTCTCTCGTATATCACAAATAACAAAGATTTAAGTATGTAGCAGGTAGTTGAAGAAAAATACGAGGAAATTCAAAAGAAAATGCTTGGAAAAGTGTATAATATTATGATGACAGTTGTTAAAACGTAAAATTTATTATGTGGTTAAACGTACAATTGGTTTTGTGTTTTGTATTGTGTATGTATGCTATATTATATAATATGTTTTTGTATTTAGTCAATTCAAAAGTGCCTATAACTGGCCTACTTGAAATATGAATGATTTGAATTTGAATTTATCGGAAAACAAGAATTACAGTCGCATTTAGACGATGCAAGAAATTAATTATTTTTAAACGCATTAACGCATGCGACGCGCATCTTTAAGATGATTTTTAAGGAAAGAAAAATTCAGTTGCAAGTGGGATTCGAACCCGCGTCTTCTGGATAAGTATTCCAGACGCCTTACCAACTAAGCCATTGCAACCCACACCTGTAAGCTGAAAATCTCTATTCCTCGTTTGAACGCTTTACGGTAGCGTGGCACCATCCCACTTGCAACTGAATTTTTCTTTCCTCAAAAATCATCTTTAAGATGCAAGAAATTGCATGCAATTAGAATCCAAGACTGATTACATTACGGATTATTAATGGACAATGAATTCAATGGATCAAACAAATACTGCAATGTAATTAAACTTGCAAGTAAATGGACCTTATGTCGGCTATTTCTAATTGCACATCTTTCAGACTCGAATAGGCATATTCGGTCGTTGATTGCTTATAGACAAAGATCAGGATCAACATATTATACGGGTCAAGGTATTCCTATCCGAATTTTCCTATCCGAATCTTAAAGAACTCCAATCGCACGCAGCCATCAACGAATACGGATCGCGGTTTGGATTTATTTCTGGTGTAAATCCTTGTCAAAATGGAACGAAACAAAACTGAACAATCTTTGTTGAGTGAACAATTTGAGTGAATTTGATTCACTCAAGTGAGTCTTATACCTACCGTTGTAAGACCTTTTTTTCCAAAAGGTCCCTAACTAAGCATCAATGTTTTCTTAAAGTCCTGAGTCTACTTGTCCTACAAAATCAATTATAGTAATTGGAACAAACGTTGGCTGTTGGCACACAATTGGCATTTATCACTTGGACAAACTAGCTAAGCAAACATTGACCCTAAGGTACTTGTCCCAATGTCAGCGATTAAGGAGAGAATTAGCGATAGCAACTAAGAATGTTTTTTGTTTGACAAAGTTCACACTGCCATCGTCGCCGTTGGCGTCCTTTCAAACTTCAAAGTATGTCTTTTATTCAGCGAAGCTCCTGGTTTAATACTCGTAATAGTAGCCGCATATATGGTTAAACTACGATGAATAGGTACCTGTTGACTGCACAAACAAAAGAACCCTTAAGTGTTGAAGTATTAGAGCGTGACAGTGACTGGAGAAAATCGAAGAGATCAATGTGTTGTTCTCTGACAGACCTTCTGTCCACTGCTGAATATAAGCCTCTCCCAAGGAGCGCCACAGCGTACGATCTCATGCTTTTTTCATTCAGCCACTGCCAGCTACCTTCTTCAGGTCATCTGTTCATCGTGCCGGGGAGCGTTCCGGGGTGCCGGATACGTTCACTTACTCATGGTCTCCATTCGAGAACCTTCCTATTCCACCTTTGTCGGTTCTGTGGCAAACATGACCTCCTTAATATCTCCTAATCGATTCAATTCGACGATCCTAGTCGATCGATATAGGACCTGAGCTGGAACGAACATTATGTATATGCGGTGTTGAGGAAAGCTTTACCGAAAACTGTGCCCAGTCTTTTGAGTAGCGGTTTCACATGGAATGACAATACTAATTCTTCGCAAAACAACGAGCCAGCCCTCTGTTCGCATGAAGTAAAAAAACTGAGACACATTATTAAGTAGCCAATTAATAAGCCAGCTCTTGATTTGAAAGAAAAAGTAGTAAATGATATCTTGACGTCTGATGACCGACCCCAAGCGCCGACCCCCAAGTAAAATGAGGTAAGGACAGGAAGATGATGATGAACGGCCTAACCTTCGGTTTGCAGTAACACTAGTAGTAAAATTTAAAAACAGTTCGTGTAAATCTACAAAATATATTCATGACAAAACTGTAAAGTCTCTAAAGAAAGGATTCAAAACAAAACTTACTCGAATTTGCAATACATCGAGAATTTCAAGACAACATGTATGACAAAGAGACTAGTTGGAAATCACGTACTTGACATAAAATTTAGTCGCGTACTACCAATGTAGTTTAAAGCTTAGGATTTAGAACTGCGGAGCGACGAGCGAAGCGATTAAGTGATGTAACGGGTCTTTGTTTAAATTCGCGTTGAGCTGCTTGAGAATAGCTCTTGTAGGATTTGCAAGCAAGGATGGCTGAATGTTTAGGCTTCTTACGAAAGAAGCTAGAATCACTGAGAAACTCAAGTGGACACCACTTGAATGATAGCAATATTGCAATAGGTCAAACTTAGTTCTTGCCAAGTACCGTCTCCCTTTGAGGAGTGGCTGGATAGGAGTCACGGCGTCCTAACCTACCGCATGACGCAGGTCCTCACCGGACACGGAAGTTTCGGGAGGTACCTGTGTCTAAGGAGAAAGGAGGAAACGCCTGGGTGTCACCACTGCGAAGATCGCCCGTAGGACACAGTAGAGCATACGGTGCAAGACTGCCCCGCTTGGGCAGAGCACCGACGTGTCCTCACGGCGGCGATAGGCGGAGACCTCTCGCGCCCGGCATTCGTCGCGGCCATGCTGCGGGGCGAGACGGAGTGGGAAGCGGTCGCCTCCTTCCGCGAAGCAGTCATGCTCGCGAAGGAGGAGGCGGGCCGCGTGAGAGAGAGGACAGTGTCCTCCCTCCGCCCCACCCGCAGTGGTGGACGCCCACGGCGACGGACGTCGCCAGACGATCTCCGGCCACCGTAGGCGCGGGCATGCGGGCGGCGAGTAAAGGGCAACTCGCTGCCCGACCATGGACCATGCCCGGGTCGACGGCGCGTTGTGTTCCACGCGCGCCTCAAAGAGCGTCAGCATAATGACGGGGCCCCCTCTCTAGAGGGCCAAAGCCTGCCGGGGTCGCGGGACTTATCTCATTACCGTGACCCCGGAACATAAAGGGCTACTGAAGGACACCGTGGATTTTAGTCAGTACAAGTCTGACAGTCCCTCCCGCCCTGCCCGGGGTGGGAGGACTCATTTGATGATTTTACCACGCAAAAAAAAAAAAAGTACCGTCTCCCCAACTGTACACACACACACACCACATTATTAATTCTTGGCAACTCGTTTCCAACTATTTCCCTTACGAAGATTGTAACTATACGAGTACCTTCTGAGACGCTGCAACGCATAATTGTACCGCAGGTTACAAGTAGCTTGAGTTTTGGGACTGTCTAAACAGGGTACCGCAGCCCTGGAACAGGGTGGTTTTAAGTCAGTATTATGTCTGTACCTCTCGCTCTACGCAGGACGGGTGGACTCAGATGAAGATTTTACAACAAAAAAAATCCGTTCCATTGCAATTTGAGATCTGCCAAGACGAGCCAAGCGAAACGCAAGGGCACTACCTACCTTTTCTCGAAGTGTTTCGTAGTTTTTTTGAACCCTCATAGAGTTGGTTTCCGATGTACCAGATAGTTCATATTCCCAGAATATGATGTCATTAATAGACGTATTAAACATACGTCTATTAATCGTTGCTCCTCATTGGGATTTTTTTCCTGTGTCGTGGGTCCTTTCCGATGGGAAAGAAAAGTTCTCGAGTGGCGACCACGGACCGGAAGACGCAGCGCAGGCCTCCCACTAGGTGGACCGATGACATCGTGAGGGTCACGGGCAACCGATGGATGCAAGTGGCGAATTGTCGTTCGGCGTGGCGGTCTAAGGGGGAGGCCTATGTTCAGCATTGGACGTCTTCCGGATGATGAAGATGATGATGGGTCCTTTGGTTCTCAACGAGATAACACTCGAATCAAATTCGCGGCAATTTCCACGCTACACGCTCTCTCTATAACCCCAGCTTTACTTACTGCGTCTCAACCAAACTCCAAAGCAGCCATACTCAGGCATTGAATTATATGTATAACTTGCGATGAACTACCGCAGTTATCTGCAAGTATAAACCCAAGGGGGGAAAATAGAAGTCCAACTTGTTAGGAAGTGAATCGTGCTCAATGCAGGTATTGGATGATAAGTTCGCTGCGGTTTGTAATTGGGAATTTTGTGAATTGAAGAAGTTTATTCATCGTGAAGTTGTGGTCATTATGCGGCGATCTGCAAGGTTAAGTAAACTATTCAAAACAAAAAAATAGAGCTGTGTGCGGGCTATTTTGTTTATTTAACATTTTATTGTCATTTGGCACGCGGTTGGCGATTGGACTGCTGCATAGCGTTTGGAGGGTTCGATTCCGCACATAGCCAATTAAGTATGTACCTAGTTAGTTTCGGGTCTGGGCGTTCGTGTATGTGAGTTTATATGTTTGTAAACGCGCCCACGATAGAGAAGTTCATAGTGAGGGGCAAAAAGAAATATTTTTATTTTACATTTTTCGTTTCTTAAGCCCGTGTGTATGCGCGGGCGCATTGGCGTTGTCAGTCGGTTACCGGCCGTAGGCGAGTGAGCACGTCTTTAGGTTTTCGCATACAGTGTATCCTGATCAAATATTCTGAGTGACAAAAGTGTGTTTTATTGGCCCCCGAGACATTACACCTAGCATAAACATAATCTTTCTATAAAAAAACTGATGAACAAACAGTTTCAAATGACAGCCTAAAAACCTGGTGGGCCCTGTTTTGTTTTGAGTGTAAAAACTGCCTTCGGAAAATGCAAGGTTGTATATTTTTTTAATTGCAATTTGATTTAATGACATAAACACTAGCGCCTTGTCAAAACTTGACTAAAACGGACTTGAGTGGTGGACTTTAACGACAAAACCAATTACAAAATGAATCGTATATTTCCTTTAATCTTCAGATATAGAATACGGCTCTTTAAATCCATAAATCCAACAAATAGTCCCCAATAGGATCGGACATCCAATCGCAAACAAATAAAAAGGGTCATAAACGGCCAAAAGTCCATTTAATGGCCTTTATCCCGATTATTATTGCTGAAGGGACACCAGTTGGCTCAAAGGGTTTATAGCCAAAACGTGGACAAGCTTACATACCGAGTACTTTAAAGACACGCTAGTGAATTCAGAAGATACGACTAAGCGACAATGCGAGATGCAACTAAGCGACGCGTTTTTTTTTTTATTGTGGTAACATCATCGGACAGACTCGTGCTGACTAAAATCCACGGTGATCCTTCAATAGCCCTTTACGTTCCAGGATCACGTTTACTTGACGAGACAGTCCCGCGACCCTGAGACAGCCGCGCGACCCAAGCGTTGCGACTTGCGATTCGATTTGTAACAGAACTTGGGCAACTACGTGTGACGGGATTTGCGATCCTACTTGCGCAACTTCATGTTCAAGTTGCTAGTTTAAAACTCGATAATATCTTTAAATTCATGTATTTTAAACACTTAGCTGCAGACCTTATTTGAGCGATAATATCAGCCAGTAGTATTATAACTACAGCCTGAATCTTTTACAGCCTTACTACAAAAACATAAACATCTGTTGAACACTTGTCTATAAAAAGTGTGACTGCAAAACGGACCTTATTTCAACGACATAATCTGACATTTTTTTAGACAAGTGTTCAACAAACGTTTAAAAGTTTTTGTGGTACGACGGTTAATGTTTGACTGACGGTTTGACTATGAAGCAAAACATTCACAGTACCAGTTTTGCCGCATGCTCTATACTTATGTCATTAAATTTGTTTTCTCCGCGGTCGCTGCCGCAAGACGCGTGTCGCTTGTGCGTCTAACTTGTGGCCAGTCGCGATAAACAAGAGGTAGGTACTTACTTAATGGACTTGTAGGATTTTCAGAACAATGTTCCCAGAATACTGCAAATTGTTGGAATTATAATTTTGAGAAACAGGTCTTATGTGGGTTTTATAATTTTGTGACAAGGTTATTAAAATTATAACCCTTTCACCCCTATTTGTACTTGAAAACGCTTTCAAAATGGTTCATTAGAGACTGTCTTATGTGTCTCTGTCTTACCTGATGTGGTATTTGTATAAAATAATAACTATGTATTTTTTTAACCTTGCGTACGACATATGACATAAAACAAAATAAGATGAAAAACAAAACACGATCGCCACGACGCGACGACGCCGACGTCTAGTCAATCGAATTGCATCATTATTTCTTAGTGGCAAGGTTGATTTGTTGATTTTCACTTGTAGTTGGAAACGCATTGCATCGAGCCATGGGTAAAGTCCCTAAGGGCCGAGTCACACCGAAATGGCAGCGGCCGGCAGCGGCCTCCAGCGTCGCCGCTGGCAGCCTCGCGACCTTTTCAAGCTTTTCAAGCGATACTGGTCTTTTAAGTATGTAGTTAAAGTTTAAAATTATTTCACACTGAAAGTGGCGTCGCGCCGCTGCCGGCCGCTGCTATTCCGGTGTGACTTGGCCCTAAGAGTGTTGACAGCATCAATAAATAGCAAACCTAATAAGTCCGTTAGCTAATAGAGTTTTGAGAAATAAATAATGGACACCTATTTTTTCTTTAGTTAAATCAATGCATATTTACAAAGATATAGCGCATCAAAATTCGAGAGCTTGTGACGTCATCAGAAGCAAATGAAACTGTACTTGCTTGTGACGTTTTGGAAATTTTAAAAGTGTCGTATCTTCTTCAATTTTGGTTTACGTGATAAAAGAAAAAATATGTGTCAAATATTTTTTTGATAATTTAACTGATAGACTAATATTAGATATTTTCAGTCTTCATACATTTTAAACGGCCTCGATTTTATCTGTTAAAACGATCGGTCAATCTCAAGGGTGTCTCGTCGATAAAGTCGTTGTAGAAACCAGCATTGCGACTGTCTTATAGAGAATAATAATATAATAGCACAAGTTCGGCCGCTGCGCCAACCGTCCCGTAAAATACAGGGTGGTCCAGGCCAAATGGATATAATTTTTTTTTAGGTAGCCGACTAAGGGACCTACTTGTACCCGCCAGGAAAAAAATCGCTTGTCACCCGTTTACAAGATATGTTTTTTTTTGTAATTTTAGAAATATCACCACTTTTAATGTTTTCATGATTTTTATTTACTTTTTAAATGAAAAGTTATATTATATTTTTATTTTAGGTGCTTACTTAGACATTGCACTCTCTCAGAAAGAAAAAATGTGTGAGAGTGTCAGAAAGAAAAAAAAGTGCATTTAATTTCATATCAATGCAAGAATAGTTACTGTCCTTGAAATCGACTGATGTTTCGTAAACTCCAATTAAAAAAAAAAAAAAACTTTTTTTTAATTTTCCTGGCGGGTACAAATAGATCCCTAAACGGACTATCTAAAAAAATTTTTATATCCATGTGGCCTGGACTACCCTGTATAATACCTAGGAAAATGCTTCAAAAAATTCGCTATACTAAGTTGTATATAAAACCTATTCCATGGATCACGAACATAACATCACATATTCCTATACATTGTAGAGACAGATGTTCTAACAAAACATGACAACTGAAGCTTTAACGTCCAATGTTATTTGACCTCTCACTGTGTACACTTCGAGTCTAATTGTGAGATCATTTTATATTAGAACATGAATGGTTACATACGTGGCACCCCACGCTTATAAACCCAGTGTAAGCTGACCTCGTCATTGTATTGGCTTCTCTTACAATGAGAGATCATGTTATACTGGAAAATACACACTACGCAGTGACACAGTTCAAGCTATCGGATCCAGCGTAAGGCGACCTCGTCTCGTGTAGACTTCATGTAGTTTTAGAGGTCAAGTTATACTGGATATAGCCAGCCACTACAAACAATACCGTTCAGTGTAATTTGAACTTACATAGTATAGGGTTTCAGTACAATGAGAGGTCTGGTTATATTGGATATGTGTAGTTAGATTTGATGTGTGCACATCCGGGCAGGAACTGACGTGTTATGTACGTTTTCACCAACTCTAGGCGACATCTGTGTTAATGCCTAAATAAACACGTGATGTATGAATTTTAACGCTGAAACTGAAAACTAAAATTCGAACTGTACTGTTATTTAGGTATTTTTAGAGACTAACTTTTGACCGCGGTTTCGGTCGTTTCTCGTTCCGAATTTGTCTGCTTCAAGTTTTATGCAAAAACAGAGTCTCATCTATATCTGAACCAAAATTCATCGAAATCGGGACAGCAGTTTAAGCGTGTAAGCGTAACAAAACAAACATACATAATTGTTGTAATATTAGTTAGGATGGGACAACTTGTTGACCAGCCGACAAGTCGGTTGCAAAGAGGCCAATTAGTCAACCAGGGCCATCGGATGGGATTCTGTGGGAGTCCGAAAAAAAAAGTTTCCAATTGTTTAGTCCATAATTCGTCGGTTTAGTCATATTCGGTCGTCAGATTCGAGAAATAAGTTAGATTGCGTAGAAATAACTTTGTCTATCCTTGGTGGAATAGCTAGGGAATCGATCACACCACGCGTGAAGTAAGTGCAAAAAAGCAGTGAATATATTTTTGTCTAGTCATAAGAACTTGGCGAACAAATGGCGTATCGATAGCGTAAAATAAAAAAAAAAACGTGTGGCACTCGGTGACTGCCGTGGTAAAGCTATTGCATAGCATTTTATAACAACTTATGCAATTATAATTATTTATTTATTTATTATACCTATTTATTACTGTACTAATTAGGCTGTGGTCAGCCACGTCAATTAAGTGAAACGTCAAGAAACGTTCTCCTCCTCCTCCCTCTCCCTCTTCCTCTTCCTCTCCCTCTCCCTCTCCCTCGCCCTCTCCCTCGCCCTCTCCCTCTCCCTCTCCCTCTCCCTCTCCCTCTCCCTCTCCCTCTCCCTCTATTAAATTTCCCCTTGCTCAATAAAAGCATGCTTTCGTGCTAGTAATGAGCACGTCTGTCCGTACCTTTATGATTGCCGAAGTCTCCCGAACTAAAACGACGCGACGTTAGACGATGCGTGGTGTCAGATGTGATCAGGAAATTACCTAGGATGTTTTGTTACGTTTTACGCGCGCGCCGAGCTCAGAGCCTGCGATAAAAGCTATGCAATAGTTTAAAAAGGCTTTTTTTTTTTTTTTTTTAGCGTGGCAAAATCATCAAATGAGTCCTCCCGCCCTGGGTGGGGCGGGAGGGACTGTCAGACTCTTACTGACTAAAATCCACCCGTGTTCCGTCGGATGCCCGTTACGTTCCGGGCCCACGGTATCCTGGATTAAGAAAAATCCGCGACCCCGGCAGGCATTTGGCCCCATAAGGGGCCCCGTCGGTGACGCGTGAAACACGACGCGCCACCGACCCGGGCTTGGTCCTTGGTCGGACGGCGAGCATACCCATTACTCACCGTCCGCAAGCCCGCTCCACCGCTGTGCCCTCTGCTGTTCAGAGGGACACGCGTTGGAGCGTCCACCCGACAGGCTATTTGCATACGGGCAAAGAAACCCCTTAGGCACACAGTGCCTAAGGAGAGTTTTTGCCCGCATCCCAGGGTGCACCGGCCCGAAAAACTGGTCTTCCCCCCGGACGTATCCGAGAGGGAACTCCAGTCCACGGGCGCACGTGGAGGTTTCCTGTCTTAGCACCCCAGTTTAAAAAGGCTTGGTAAGATTATAAAAAAGGCAGAAAGCCGTAATAAAGTTATTTTGTCTAAAAGACATTCACGCGACCACAAACTTAATAAAAATCTCTATTCAGAAGCAAGACTCTTTTCAAATCCAATAAAAAAGTAAAAATGTCTATCTTTTCGCGCCAAAAATTTTGTCCCACAAACACTTTATTAGAAGCAAAGAATATTGTTTTCATTTAATATCAAAAGCCGATCTATTCTATATTAAAAATAAATGCACGCTGATAGAAGCTTTAGCAGCCCAGAATTTAAGTTTAAAATCGCTTGTCAAGATTTTCAAATCCTTTGGGCTCAATCTGGGTTAAACTAGGATCTAAATTCAAGATGAAAACAACCTTCTTTGTTGCACTGGAGAGTTGAAATTCCCGTGTGAAGATTTTATATTTAAAATTTGAATCGCGGCAAGCGACTCCAATAAGCCTTTTATTCTTTTTTCAAAACTTTTTGATTTATTTTTAATCATCGGATGTTAGATTTGTTTTCTTAATTTTGCTTGATTTATTTGTTTATTCAAATTAACGAAAAACGTGGTGATTGATAACTGTTTTTCATTTTACACTTTTATTAATTTATGTATTTTATTATAGCGAAAAAATTAATCAAGGCAAGCGATTCCCGGCAAAAAATACCATTTCATTTTTAAACCAATGAAGGATGGGCTATTTGAAAAAAGAATATTCTTAAAGCCTTTTGAAACGTTGGGATTTTGACAATTATATTTTTCAGGTGCCATTTTAGTCGAGTGCCCAATGTGGAATACCTTTTTTTTTTCTTTCGCGTAGATCTAATTAGCGTTTTACATGTAAAGACATTAAGACCAACATTCTTCAAACTTCTTCTATAGCTGATATCCATGAGTTTACTTCCCGGGCAGGGCAAGTTTTTTTCAGTTTGGAATTTATTTACAGGAGTTTCATTACGGAATCAAAAGACTATGGGCCATTTTCTATGGAATCTTGGCGAAAGTCCTACAGAATCTATAGTAATATATTAAAGCTGAAGACTTTGTTTTGTCAGGAAATATTGGTTTGAATTTAAAAAATATATTTACATTTATATCTAGACTCCTAATCACAGGCGACCGATGTCTGTCAACACATTAGGCAAAAAAGTCTTAAGTTCGTACTAGTTTCGACCACTCCTGTGAGTCCCCTCGTCGCACTGACCTTGAGTTAGCCAATCAGAACGCAGAATCCCGTCCCCCTCGCTTACGTCGTACCTCAGCGACTTGGCAGAAAATTTTCGTTAGTCAGATCGTGTATGAGGCGTCTAGATATAAATGGTCGTTGCTACGACCAATAGGAAACGAGCAGCGGAGGTAATCACAGGAAACAGCTATTATGAATATACACCTTTTTTAATAAATGAGTCCTCCCACCCAGGGCAGGACGGGAGGGACTGTCAGACTGACTAAAATCCACGGTGTCCTTCAATAGCCCTTTACGTTCCGGGGTCACGGTAATTCGTTCGTCCCTCGACCATGAATATTCAGCTTTAAAAACAGTTAGCTGTTGGCAACGTTGGTTGTTCTCATCAAATCTTCAACAAAATTATTATTAAAACATTTTCAATTGGTCCTCTCTCTCTTGTCTCTTGGGACTAAGCGAGATACATATATTTCAATTATATTGAACTGATGCCTACTTTTACCAATAGTCTTAACCTCTTGTTAAACTAAGTTAAGTTTATTAAGTATTTGGTGGTTTACTTTAGTTCAAATATTAAGCAAAAAAAATAAAGACAAAAACCAACATAATTTCTAGTATCTATTCTAATTTATCTATTGCGATAAAGGCAATAACATTATTTTCTTCTACAACGAAGTCTTATTACGTTTGTACTTAGCATTTAAACTCATTAAGTTCTTTTAGACTTACACCTATTTTGATCAAGACCCTTTATACAAAGGTGATAGACCAGACATGGTTTGTATTTTTTTTGAATGCCAAAAGTCTTTTCCCTATGACACTCATGTGACTAAGCGAGGAAATGTTGATAGATGGAGAGGAAGAGGAAGGTTAAAGAAAGGATGGATGGATTGCGTGAGGAATGATATGAATGAAAAATGACGAGGGAGAATGGAAGAAGAAAACGTGTTGCGCCGACTACAAGTAAAATGGGATAAGGGCAGAAATATAATGACGAAGACATTTCCCTATAAGCTGGTAACAATAAAAGTCTTCTTAAACAAAAGAAACAATACACAATAAGGCTGCTACATGGAAGTTTCCATTTCCTTATGCCGATCAAACTAACAATGGGCCTACTCCTTTCATAGAGCTTACGCGTGACGGTATCAAGTCAATAACAACCTTCTAGCAATGAGAATACAGTCCACAGTTGTTTGACAGACCTGTCTAGGTAGCATGTATTGTGGTGTCTATTTCAAGAGGTAGACCTCTTTTGTTTGCAATGTACGTTAGGAACGATCATTTTAGAAGTTGCTGTGTTTAGAATGCGGGCGTAAGAGAAAAAGGGTAAAAAAGGGAAAAAGGGTATACGAATAAAGGGTGTAAAAAGGAGGTGAAGGAATTGGAGTTAAGACGAGAGACACGGGTTCTTCAAGTCATTACGATATTTTTTTTTACTGGAACATACCTTTTCATATTTCCACACACATTTTTTCAATACACGTTTTACATTTTGTTAATTGATTAAATACTAGGATTTGCCTGCGGTTTCGCTTGAATTTAGAATATGACAATGAATTCAGATCATACATGTGATGCCATCTATTATCATTTGAAAGTTGCTGTTATTTTTCTCGGATGAAACCGCGCCCTTTGCCCTTTTTTTTTTAAAGGTGCCCTTTGTCCGTCTCTGTGCACCTGACAAACGTAAATATGTAAAGGCTTTTGAAGACTTTTGTATGGAGGATGGCCTTAACGCTCGTCCGCCATTTTGGTTTTTTTTAAAGATTTTTATTTACATAGGTGTAATGTCCTAAAACGTCATTTTTTTTGGCGAAATGTAAGTTGAAAACTGAACCTTGGAGAAACAACTTTTTGTCTATTTTTTCTCTGTATGTTAATATGCGGTAAGCAAATTAAATTATGACGATTTAATTACATAAAGGTATGATCGGTTTGCACCATCAGGCGACATACTGAGTCCAACGTGAGCTTCTCGCTGTTGTAACATCACTAATTAGTATTATAGTAAGCATCTACACCACTATTGATTGTCTATTGTCGATGGATCCGGTGGCACTGTCCGTCACTACACTGTACTGTACGCATCTGTAGAACTGTCTGTAACTGTTGTGTGTCTCTCTGCACTCTGCAAAAAAATAGTTCCTCATTCTACGCTATGCAAATAAAACTCATTTTTCTAATCCCCTCCATTATTACAGCACTTACTTATTATCTTTAATTAACTTAATGAAATTCATAAATTAAATTACTATTGCAAATTGGAGCGTTTCTTAATTAAATGTCTCGAGGAAAAACGTTGGCTCACGGTGTCTTGGTAATTGTGTCTTACCTGCGTAAGATATTTTAAAGGATTATCATTATTTCTTGGGATTGTTAAGAACTTGGGGGGGGGGGATAACAATTATAATTAGGGAAGTGTGTCGAGGTCACTTTCTATTTACTGTTGACGGGCCTGTTGGTCTAGTGGTTAGTGACCCTGACTGCTATGCCGGAGGTCGTGGGTTCGATTCCCACCCAGGACATATTATGTTTGTGTGATGAGCACGATCATTTGTTCTGTGTCTGGGTGTAATTTATTTTTATAATATGTGTGTATTTAGAAATATATGAGTATGTTTATCAGTTGTCTAGTACCCATAATACCAGCTCTGGTTAGCTTGGGAGTAGATGGCGTTGTGGAATATTATTATTATTATCTTACTAAGCGATGATGTGGTCGACGGTGAGGAAGCTTGCCTAGAAGTAACCTACCAATCTTGTCTTAAAGACTCCAAGTTCGTAGCTCTCACTCCTTAGCTTTGCGCAGAATAAAAGTATTGTAATAAAACCTTGAGGAACGGTGGTGGCCCAATGGTATCGGCCTCGATTTACGAGTTGTAGGTCATGGGTTCGAAACTTCGAACCCCGTCAGGCGCATTACTTTGTGTAATTTATTTCAACACCACTGCTCTCAAAACGGTGGAGGAAACCGGCATGTCCTAGAATCCAAAATTCGAAGACATGTGACATCTACCAATCCGCACTGGGCCCGCGTGGTAGATTACGGCCCACCCCTTCTCACAGAGAGGAGGCCTGTGTCCCAGTACATTTATAGGCTGATGATGATGAATAAAACCTTTGCACGTAAGGGTGAGAAGTCCACCATATCTCACCTTACCTTACAGCGTTTAAACAAAAACAAACGCTTGATCGGCAGTGTGGACACCGATCGCGTCCGCTACCGCGCCGGCCACAGGCCTAGGCCTGTGTGTAGTGGAAGCCTAGGCCACTGTGAACACATATTCAGAGCTGTCAGCAAACAGCGACCCTGGCTGGCTTTTGCTTCATTACAAGATATAATCAAACGCCTTCCAGGTTTGCGAGACTGTCTTAAAAGGCACCGCGGCCTTTATATAATATAGTCGAAAACCAAACACAAAATAATCATTATTTATTATAGTTTTGTTTATGTTTTATATTATACGGGTGAAGGAGTTCGCGCGACTGTCTAACCAGGTAACCGTGACCCTGAAACGTAAAGTGCTAGTCAGTATCAGTTCGACAGCCCCTTCCCTTCCAACCAGGGTCCCCAGGTCTCATAATTATGATGTTTTATACTCCCAAAATTAAAGGAGGGCCACATGAATGTGAAAAAGTTTAGACAAAAGAAGATTCGCCTTTTAGATGAAAAGTCCCGTATCAAAAAAGCTATATATTCTATTCACAAAATTGTCGCGACAGCATACAATGTAAGATATTTTTAAGGGTTGTTTCACGTCATCACGTTTAAGTTAACAAGGGTCGTTTAAATGTCAGCGTTCATATTAAATTGTGTGTAACTATTTCTTTTTGTATGTATAATTTTTGTCTTGAAAGCTTGTTTGTAAAGGTACGAGGTCACAGGCGACTGCAGACAGCAGCAGCAGACGACTGCGACACTACTGATTTCTATTTAATTCCTTGAAATACCTGTCGTATATTTTGAAAACTTCGTTAGATCTTCTCGTCTCTCATTCCGCTATGCTTGATGAACGACGTCTTCAATTAGTGCGTCCTGCCTGTTATGACATAGGGTAGTTGTTCTGGTCCACAAATTCAAGTTTGCTCAGCGCGCTATGGAGCGGGATATGCTTGGAATTTCTTTGAACGATAAAGCACCAGTAGTGTCACAGCGACACTACGTCTGCTGCTGCTGTCTGCAGTCGCCTGCAAGCACATACCTTAGCGGTTGAGTTAGGTTTGAAAGGTCGTGGTTTTGAAAAGTTATAAAGGGTAATTAAAAAGTTACTGTTTACATTATTTCCTGAGGGTTTCTGGAAAAAACTTTCTTCCTGTTACATTTTCTAAATGTGGTGCTTTTGATAAAACGTGTCGTTTTCTTTGGGGATTTTATTACGAAAATTAATTTATTTCTATTTTCATATAAATGTTCCCACCACAGGCGTCTTCTCTGCGAGAGGGAGTGGGCTATAACCCGCCATCACGCGAGCCCAGTGTGAGATGGTACCTAGACACCTAGACGTCATTGTTTTTAGGTTTTTTGGTTCTAGGACTTGCTGGTTTCTTCACGATGTTTTCCTTTACCGTTTTGAGAACAGACGCTATGAAATAAATTACACATATTAATGTGCCTGGTTGGGTTTGAAACCGAGTATCGGCAAGTACTCGTATAATGTGGGACGCACCCCCCCTCTAGCTAGATGGACCGACTATCTTAATAAGCCTGGGTCAGACTGGATGCGGGAGATGTGGCCCGGCTTGGGAGAAGCCTATGTCCAGCAGTGGACTGCGATAGACTGAGTTGACTCGTGCGCCAGCGCAGCCATCGCTCACGTCACCCGATGATTGACGACAACGCCCGAAGATTGACGAACTCAATAATTACCTATAGGCTCATGATGTCGATTTTGCAAAATGCACGCTTCCTTTTCTGTAACTTTGCTTAACCAATGCTACCTTTACATTTGTTTATATCAAAAATCACAAAGAACTTTTACCGTTCCCTTATAAAGTATATTTACAACGTCAACCTTTCAGTTGAAAGCTTCAGGTGGTTTCAAATTATCTTTTATATAGGAACGTAAAAAGTTACTCTTATTGCTAAAAGTAAAACAGTTTCAAGTGCTCCACTTGAGGAGGCTTTTTGTATTCAAATGGAGCATTCTAATAAACTAGTTTATGTCTGCGGTGTTGCCCACGTTACGGGTACTTTTTTTTAGCGTGGTATAATCATCAAATGAGGCCTCCCACCCAGGGCAGGGCGGGAGGGACTGTCAAAATTGTACTGACTAAAATCCACGGTGTCCTTCATTAGCCCTTCACGTTACAGGGTCACGGTAGTGGGATAAGTCCCGCGACCCCGACAGGCTTTGGCCCTCTAGAGGGGGGCCCCGTCATCTTGCTGACGCTCTTTGAACGCGCGCGTGGAACACAACGCGCCGTCGACCCGAGTATGGTCCATGGTCGGGCGGCGAATTGCCCATTACTCGCCACCCGCATACCCGCGCCTACGGTGGCCGGAGATCGTCTACGTTACGGGTACTGGGAAAGGGAAATTCCAGGATAAAATTATCAAATGAGTCCTCCCACCTATAAGGGATTGTTTTTAGGGTTGATAAAACTATTACTATAAATATAAAATACAAACGTATGAAACTTCACCATGCGGACGAAGTCCCGGGCAACAACTAGCGTAAAGCCATTCATGGTAAACATTTGTTTACAAACATGTTGCCGAGTTGCGAGTGTTGCGACATATTGCGGGCAATTACACTTGTGTTGCGGAATTCATAACGAAATGTTGCAGAGTTGACGTCCGGCGAGCGAAACAAGTTTATCAACAAATGTTGGCGTGTGTGGACGTGTTTGCAACTGTTTATAAACATGGCGGTAGTGTGAAGCAATGATAAAATAATGTACTACTTTCTCGAGCAGCATTTTGACGCGGACTGCCGTGTGGACAACCCATATTTTGATTTAAACAAAGTTTCCAGCAGGATTCTCGCCGTTCATTAAAACGTTGATCAACTGTTGCTAAACAAATATTTACCATGAATACGAGGCTTTACTATAAAACACTTCCAAAGATATGCTCAATCTTGGCGATATCTAACCATTTAGTTTAAGCTTACCCACTAGACTCTCACTTTACCTGAACTTGGATTAACTTAGAAACAACATAAGCTTGTAAAGGTGTTCAGAACACTGAGACTAATTCTAAATAACGTAAGTTGAAGCCATGAAAACGTTCTGAAACTTTTCATTTCACTTACTCTAACGATAGATACTTGTAGTAATTTTGTTTGTGAACTTCCAAGGTTTTTCTCGACGTTTATTTTTCTTTTTTTATTGGATAGAAATGTTGGTGTTGTGTAACTTTTTTTTTGTTTTTGTTAAACCTCTTTTATAAAGTACAGTCGACAAAAAGGATTTGTATGCAGACTCACGTATTTATGCATATAGCATAAGCGAAAATTAATGTGCTTGCGTATGCTACATGTTCCTAGCTTTAAGCTACATCCTACCAAAGAGTTTCGCTTGTGTCCCAGGAAACATTACAGGCTATTTACACTTAAAATAATCATAAATTTTGACATCTACCAATAATAATTAATGGTCTAACTATGTGGATGGTAGACATTCAAATGGCCGTCCTCTCCCCCACGCACCTCCTACTTCGCTAGCTTGACTGCTTCCCAAGGAGGCGACCGCTTCCCACTCCGTCTCACCCCTCAGCATGCAGGCCTCGACCAATGCCGGGCGCGAGAGGTCCCTGCCTGAGCGGGCTATGCTTGGTGTTTCTTTGAAGGATAAGATCAGGAATGAATTAAGTTATTCGAAAAAGAACCTGAGTAACCGACATAGCTTGCAAACTGAAGTGGCAGTTGGCCATGGTTGCCGAAGGACCCTTGGCTGGTGGAGCAGTCGAGTCCTAGAATGGAAACCGCGTATCGGCAAGCGTAGCGTGGAACGCCTCCCAGCTAAACGGAACTCAGGAATCAAGTTATTCGAGAAAGAACCTGACTAACCGACATAGCTTGCAGAGTAAGCAAACTGAAGTGGCAGTGTGTTGGCCATGTTTGTTGAAGGACTGATGGCTGGTGGAGCAGACGAGTACTGGAGTGGAGACCGCGTAAGCGTAGTGTGAGTCGCCTTCCAGCTAGATGGACCGATGACCTAAGAAAGTGGCTGGAACAGACTGGAAGGCAGAGAAGAGGGTAATGGGTCGTATCCTGGGAGAGGCCTATGTCCAGCAGTGGAATACGATCGGTTGAGTTGATTGATTGTTGATTGAATCTTCTACGCAAGTAGATAATAGTTATCCTATGCATAGAGGCTATTAAATGTCCTCAAATTAAAGTAACCAAGTATTAATTTCTAAAATCAACTAAAATTACGTCGATCGAATTGCGAGACCTATCTGTAAGCTTCTCGAAAGTTCCACAAGGTTCTCGACAATTCTAAAGAAGATTGGTCTGGAAGTTTCTAGAAAATTCTACCCTGTTCTAGATGTTTCGAGATGGTTCTGGAATGTTCCAGAAGGTATGGGACTATGTCGAAGTCTATGGATGTTTCCAGAACATTCGACCACTTTCTAGAAACATCTAGTGCGCCCGGTCGGGGTATAAAAAGGGCGCCGATCGGCGACCTGAGTCAGTCTGGTTTTGACTACGATCGAAGTGACTCGAAAGTGAACTCCAATCACTAAGTGACTTTTACGTGTGATTAAGTGTTGAGTAGTGTTAAGTGCTTGTTGTAATTAGTGATTCGTGTGTCAATAAATTTTATTTGGTTTTAATTGGTGTTAATTAATTTATCCCAATACCCAGCTCGTAACATTGCATAGAGGCTATTAAATGTCCTCAAATTAAAGTAACCACGTACTAATTTCTAAAATTAACTAAATAATAAAACAAAAGGGTTTCACCGGTTTTAGCGTCATAACTTAGGTCCCTAAATATCCAGCTATTTTAGTAGTTTATACGTGTATTACCTGGGTCTAGTCTGGACAATTTAACTTAGGGTTTAGTGGTTACTATGAATGTTTAACTTAGACAAATGGGATTAGATATATTTAATTTATGACTTGAATTTGTTACCTGTCCTTTACTACATATTTTAGGTAGGGTAAACTACCAGTTATTGGACGCTATCAGTTACTGGACAGAACTCCCTTTAATCGTTTTTATTAAGGTTATGATTCAAGAGTCTAACAATGCAACTGACTCTTTCTGTACTCTGTTTATTGGTAATACTTAAAAGTTCAAAACATTTCTAATAGACGCAGTAATTGGTCAAAATTATTTACTTTTCTCGGCGTCCGGACGGTTAGCGGTCATTCTAGTGAGAAATAAAGAATTTGGTAAGTTTATCTATACATTATTTAACGATTTAAATTCTACCTGATCATCCTATGTTCTTAGTAGTTTGCAGAGTAATGTATTATGATATTCTGTACTGATTTTAATATGATAACATACAGTGAAATAGATTTTTTAAGTTATTATGTAATGTCCAATAACTGAAAACTTTTTTGTTTAAAATCTAATTATTGGACAAGTGTCCAATAACTGCATTTTTTAAATTAAAAATAATTGCAAATATTTTGGACTCTACTGCCTATAAATTTAGGCCAAAGGAACCATTTTTAATCGTGTTGCTCTTAAGCAACTTCTACTAGTCTTTGGACAGGGTGTCCAATGACTAATTTTGAGATTCAAATTAGTCATTGGACACCCTGTCCAAAGACCAATGACTAATTTTAAGATTAAAATTAGTCATTGGACACCCTGTCCAAACTAAAACTTACCTAACTAATGGTACTGTCTGATAACGGTGTTTAGAAGTAAACCAAAGATGCCCAAGGGTAAAGAGAAAGACTACGAACGTTTTTTTTTGTATTACATAAGAGTTGCTAAGACGGAGTAGTTTTGAAAGCAATTAATGTTTCTTCTAAGAGATATGTAGGTAAAAGCAATTTTAATAATATCACAATAAACATTACTAAAATGTTGTTTTCCCCTTTATTACCTATTTGCTATTTTAACGATATAAAAAAGAACATTAATGAGCTAAATTGTGCTGTCCATTAACTAGTATAGACTGTCCAACAATAGAAATTCTGTCCAATGACTATATATTTGGGTACTTTTTTTTTAACAGGATTTTTTTTAATGTTAATGCTGTAAAGTATAATTTTTAAAATGAAATTATGTTCACATACATATTGAATAAGCAAAATAATAACAATTCTAGCACGTAGATTCATAAATTTTCCAAGAATTATTTTTCGTCAATGTATGGCCCTTAAGTGTCCAATGACTGGTAGTTTACCCTATATTTATATATACAAGACTGTGCTTAAATGTGAATTTTGTCTGTAAATTAGAGATTAATATAATAAGAAGCCGAGAACAGCAATAACAAAATAATGCCTCCGTAAGGGCTGGAAAACATAAACACGATACGACGTCGCGTCGTAGAAATCTACGATGAGCTTCGTTACAGTGGGGTGGTGTTTTAGTTCATTCCGAAAAATGGACCGCTCTAGACGCATTCTGTTCCATAGTACGGGACGCTGCTCGACTAGCGTAATTAAATGATTGATTTGAATACCATCCGTCATCTTTGAATTTCGAATAACAACTGCGCAGGATTGCATCGTGAGTCACAACGTCATATCGTGCATCGACACGTTACGACGTAGTGTCGTAGATTTCCACGACGCGACGCGACGTCGTATCGTGTTTATGTGTGGGAGCCCTTAATCGAATGAAATTTTTAACACTTTTGAAGAAATTAAATAATAGAATGAAAAACATGTGTTACAAGCAAACTATGGTTTAAATTTTATTTTTATCGCGTTTTGTTTTTGCCAGGTTGAAGAACAAGCAAAGGTCGCAACCTCATGCATGAAAAGAGAGGTCACGGGACTGTATTATCAGGAAACCGTGACCCTGGAACGTAAAGTGGTGTTTGGACACCGTGGATTTTAGTCAGTACGAATCTGACAGCCCGACCCCCTCCGGATGCGAAGACTTATTTGATGACTTTAACAAGTCAAAAAAAAATGCATGTGAAGCGATGTGCTTAACTTCCGGTCTATGATATAAAGCCACAGAATATAATAATACCATGTAACACGAGAATAGCCCATTGCCTTTTACAAGTTACCAAAGACAGGAGAAGGGTGAAACAATACAAGTAAAAACCATTCGGGACATCTACATAATGCTTTTGCTGCCAGCAAAAGAGCTGTCAACATAAAATTGTACTTAACACATTTTTTTATTCATTTTCATATGATGGAACATAAAAAGGGAAAATGCTCTAGGTTAGGGATGGTACACACTGTACGTGGGTCAATTTTCAATATCTGAGACATCCGTTGAGGATAATGACGCCCGATCTTTTACTACTAGTGCAACCATCCACTGACAAAAAACCAAAATATAAATTGTTTTAATTTCATTTAAGTTAGATGTAATTAAAATAATTTTTATTTTTATTTTTTGTCAGTGGATGGTTGCACTAGTAGTAAAAGATCGGGCGTCATTATCCTCAACGGATGTCTCAGATATTGAAAATTGACCCACGTGTGAAGAAAGACGTGATTGCTTACTGCCGATCGGCGAACCTCGCCTTCGCAAAAGTTGCTTGGTTCGAGTCGGCGCAATGTGAAACATTTTTCTCCTGCCGATAAACTCACGCTTTTTTCTTATGAGGGTAGGTAGAAACTACAGAATGTTACTGTCGTTACTGTCATACAAGTTGCGTGCCGAGTACCTACGCATCCAACCTTTTTGAACCTATACAAATATTATTACAAAGCTGAAGAGTTTTTTTGATTGATTGAACACGCTAATCTCAGGAACTACTGGTACAAATTGAAGAAATTGTTTTTGTGTTGGATAATTCATTTGTTAAGGAAAGCCATAACCCTACAACTAATAGGAGCCGGGTAGCGGGGTTGAAACCACTGAGAACAGCTAGTTACAATTTAATGGATTTTGCCGTTCGGCTGTGTCGTCACATGCGCCGAACCGAACAACCAGTGTGTAACAATCCCTAAACATGTATGTTCATTTATAATTTTATGTTAAAATCTCCATTTACATTATTTTAAAAGTATGAAGTAGAGTATCTTTTGTATTGATAACATTTTATGTGTTTCTTTCATATGACGGAAATTAACAACAAAAGAGAAAATGCTTTTAGTTGGGTCAATAAACCTCTCTTCACATAACTTAGTATTAAAATCTACATTATTTTGTGTGTTAAAGGAAGTAGAGTATCTTTTACAACGTATCGTAAAGATTTTCTAAATTTTCTGGTGCAAATGTATGGAAATAACAATTTTCTCCTTTTACAGTTGTAAATAAATGCTTACCGTCTTACCAGAAAAAAATAGACATCTGTTGAAAGCTTGTCTAAAAGAAGTGTAACTGCAAAATTAGAAATTTTGCAGTTACACTTTTTTACATACAGTACCTTTTGTGTCCCTCCTCATTTTTTTTTGTATTTTTTTGTGACATCTACAGAATATCACCTGCCAAGAAGACCCATAAATTTTAAAGTTAAGTATATAAATTAAGTTTGGAAACTAAAAAAAAACTTAAAGCGTAAATGACTACCTACATTTATTCCTAGCTTTTGTACTAAAACCCACAACTCACAAGCGTGACACACGTCTGTCAAAAATAAGAATGTCTCTTGTCTCTTCTTCCATTTTATTTTGACAGATGTCAAATGTAGGACGTGACTGTCATCATTTTGACGTACGGTCACGTACGGAAAATGTACAACAAGCAAAAAAAAAAGAAAGCAATTTTTGTGAAGAACACCGATTGACGTGTCTTTGCGTACGTCAAAGTATAATATACTTTTATATCTAGCTTTTCAGTTTTCTTATTTTTAGTGAAAAATACGGGACGGATTTCGAAATATCGAAATATGGGCAAAACTTTCTACCTTTCTTACAACATTCCTTCCTTATTCTCAATCATAAAGGAGTTGGTCGTATATATATAGAAATCAGGTAAAAATCCTGAGTGTCCACTGTAACATCGTAATTCGAGCGTAAGGGAATGTGTGCACTGTTAGTCGCGTCGTGTTCGCTCGAGCGTTATCCTGCTTCAAGAAGAACTCAGGTATTCCTTGCTGTGCTAATGGGATAATGTGGAGTTGGACCACATTCTCTACGCAATTTTGGGGAGTTACAGCACCCTCGTTAAGAAGTGCGAGCTCAGTTTTGCGTGATAGAGATAACCGCCTCAGAGCATAACTCAGAACTCGCCAGAACAGTCTGTTTTAAGAGTGCAAGGATCTGAAACCTGTTGTTTAGATCTTCTCTACACTCTTATGAATCAGTTTTTATTGAAAAAAATAACCCACCAGTCATCAATAAAAAGCAATGAAGCCCAGTCAAAACAGTTCAATAAATTTTCTCCTTCGCAAATGTTTCACGATTTGCACCATACGCTGCAGTTAACTGGAGGCGAACCTATCATCTTCTTGAGTATTGTTAGTCTTTATGGAGTCGATTCGGAATAGTGTAGTCAATTATAGGGGTGCCTGTAGCTCGACGCAATGGAGTTTGTACGGTCGGTGCAGTAGATTTTCGCTCTATTTGCACGGTTGAACAAACTTGATGGTCTTCTTGGGCTATACTTACTTACTTTCTTCCTTGATCACGGCGTCTGGTGATATTACCCGTCTTTTAAGACGAGTTTCAAGCATTTTGAACCACTCGTTGGGAATATTCCACCATTAAACCTACCTCTTCTGGCTACGGGCCCCCTGGATTAAGGTGACACCCCAAGTGGCTGTTTTTGCGTCCATATGTCTCCGAATACATGACATTATGAGATTGAAAGATCATCATAGCCTGCTTGCTGTATTAGTCGAAGAAAACTCCGTTAGAAGTTTGAAAATTAAAAAACACCATACCGTAAATTCGAAGTAACCTCAAATATCTAATTAAAAAAAAGTTATGAATTTCCAATTATGCAGTAGAAACAATAATAATACTTGAAAGAAACCATAACAAGATATTTAGTATTTATTATGTACCCAGAATAAGAGCAATACTTGTTTAAAGTGCAATTTAAAAAGTGGCCCTTATTTTGTTTTGACGAGTATATTTTCCACAAAAAGTGGCTGAGACATACGGACGGACAGACGGACAGACAGACAGACATGACGAATCTATAAGGGTTCCGTTTTTGCCATTTGGCTACGGAACCCTAAAAATCACAATAATTTATGCACAAAGTGTCAACTCACTGTATACATTTTTTTTTAGGACTACACCTAATCATGAGGTGAAAGTGATTAAAATAAAACTTAACAGAATATGCACTAAGTGATCACTTAACTAGAAATTTGCATAACCCACATCAACATCCCGCTAAGTAATATAACTATTGGCCGCGTGAGAGAGGGGCCGCGTGAGAGAGAGGACAGTGTCCTCCCTCCGCCCCAACCGCAGTGGTGGACGCCCACGGCGACGGATGTCGCAAGACAATCTCCGGCCACCGTAGGCGCGGGCATGCGGGCGGCGAGTAAAGGGCAACTCGCTGCCCGACCATGGACCATGCCCGGGTCGACGGCGCGTTGTGTTCCACGCGCGCCTCAAAGAGCGTCAGCAAGATGACGGGGCCCCCCTCTAGAGGGCCAAAGCCTGCCGGGGTCGCGGGACTTATCTCATTACCGTGACCCCGGAACATAAAGGGCTATCGAAGGACACCGTGGATTTTAGTCAGTACAAGTCTGACAGTCCCTCCCGCCCTGCCCGGGGCGGGAGGACTCATTTGATGATTTTACCACGATAAAAAAAAAAAAAAAAGTAATATAACTATTACTTTACGGAAGTTATACCTTATCTACAAGTAAAAAGGTTTAAAGCCTCCTAACTACTTGGGATTAAGTTACAAAATATGACTCTTAAATGAGATATCCTATTACGAGAGCGTACTTAAGTTTAAGTAGGTGTTAAGCTGGAATTTAATGTGATGAGGTGAATGTACGGTAGTTTAAGAAAATTTAATTTAGGTACTTAAGATACTTTTCTTGTTTGAGAAGAAACCTGGGGTGGTGGTAGTAATTAGGTACTACTCGTGGCTGAATAATAACAGCTGCAAAGGCCGATCTTCAGGGGTAAGCCGCGCCTGCCGAGGTTGGTCTGTGGATGGCGTGATCATCTATACATATAGCGAGTTTCTTCCGTGCCTCTGAAAGCACGTAAAGCCGTTGGTCCCGGCTGTCATTTGTAGATCTTTGACAGTCGTTGTTATTAGTCAGAAGCTCTAAAAGTCTGACAACCAGTCTTACCATGGGATACCTACCTCATTACTTTTCAGAGCCACAAAGTACTTCTAAATAAAATCAATTTGCTTCTCTCCTTAAATTAATGGTTCGAGAGGAAGAGACTATCAGACCTAAGAACCACACTGGTCTTTCAGCTTCCCTTTGCGTTCCAGTCCGCGGTACACTTTTATGTCAGTCCTGCGACCCTCGCTAAGCTTGAAAAACATTTTAAAATTAAAACGCCTCAACTCGAAATGGTTTAAAGTTATAACCTACTTAGCTGAGGTACCAGGGCGCCAGATATTATAGGAGTCTTCACGACGAACGTAATACGCCAGACTAATGAGACTAGATTACGTCTGACAGACGTATTTAAATTAGCAGCTTTAGGTGTTTATTGCTAGGGTTTAATTTAGATTAATGGTGCTCTAGCTGTAGGCGTCAGATTATGTAGGAATGCTTTTTTAAATCTGTTATCTAGATATGGGGGTAAAATATATAATTTAACACATTCAAATATTAACTTGAAAACTGGAAAATAAAATGACACAATATTAAAAAAAACATACTAGGTAAAATAAATGATGATATGGGGGTTTATTGGTGTAATCCCAAGAAAAACAGAAGAGAAGCTGTTTGTGTATGTGAATTTAATGAATGTACGAGTATCTATGACACAGAAATATATTCCTAGAGTGGGGCAGAATTTTAACAAAAAAGAAAGAAAAGGGATAAGGAAAAGGGTGGGTTTTAGTCAGTACGAGTCTGACAGCCCTTTCTGATCCACCCAGAGCAGAAATTGAGTTATTCGATGACAAATCTCACTCCCAAACTCACCGACTACGGGACATTTCTCCGCACATTACCGCGAAAATTCACGAAGTATGAAAGAGGATTCACCATTCGCCGAATTTTCGCTGCAGCGAAATGTTCCGTGGCCAGGCGATCACGCTTGCCAATTTTCGGTCTCAAAAGAACGTCATCGGTTCTACAGCTATTACAGCCGGACCTTTTACTACTAACTAAAATACTAATATCGTGAGGAAACCGGCATGTCCTAGAACCAAAAATTGGAAGGCATGTGTGACATCTACCAACCCACACCGGGCCCGCGTGCATGCCGGGGTCGCGGGACCGTTTTATTTGGCAACAGTGGCCCCGGAACTTAAAGGTCTATTGAAGGATCACCGTGGATTTTAGTAAGTACATGTCTGACAGTCCCTCCCGCCCTGACTCATAGGGCAATTTTACCACGTTGAAAAAAAAACACCGGGCCCGCGTGCTAGATTATGGCCCGCTTCGACTCCGGCATCGATTTGTAATAAAGTAATCGAAATTCGGCCTGGGGGCTAAATTATATAAATGCAAGCAAAGGGGGTTGGAAACAGAGTGAACAATTTACTTGCAAAATGTCCAATTCCCATAAAATCCAATCCATAAAAGACACGGTTCGCAAAAGACCCGGCTTGTTTCATGATTGCTTAGTTTGAGAAAATAACATGTTCATACTGGTCTTAGCGTTATTATATTGGGGTGCTAAGACAGGAAACCTCCACGTGCGCCCGTGGACTGGAGTTCCCTCTCGGATACGTCCGTGGGGCAGACCAGTTTTTCGGGCCGGTGCACCCTGGGATGCGGGCAAAAACTCTTCCTTAGGCATTGTGTGCCTAAGGGGTCTCTTTGCCCGTATGCGAATAGCCTGTCGTGTGGACGCGCTCCAACGTGTGCCCCTCTGATTAGCAGAGGGCACAGCGGCGGAACGGGGTTGCGGACGGTGAGTAATGGGTAGCTCGCCGTCCGACCAAGGACCAAGCCCGGGTCGGTGGCGCGTCGTGTCGTATTTCGCGCGTGCCTTCGGGGAGTTGTCAGCAAACTGACGGTGCCCCTTATGGGGCCAAATGCCTGCTGGGGTCGCGGGTTTTTTTTAACACAGGATACCGTGGCCCCGGAACGTAAAAGGCATCCGAAGGAACACGGGTTGATTTTAGTCAGTAAGAGTCTGACAGTCCCTTCTGCCCCGACCCAGGGCGGGAGGACTCATTTGATGATTTTACCACAAAAAAAAAGCTTTATTATATTTCTATTCGTCACACGTGATTTAAACTGTCATCGATTACGGGATATATTCTGTGATTATTTATTGTTTTGAGCTATCTACTACCTTCTTCACTTCAGACCATTAAAGCACCATGAATCATGCCACTTCACCGCTTCCAAAAATGTGATAAAAGTGTCACACAGGTTGAAAAATACACATTTAAATTCTTCATTTTGGAGTTACCCTACTTTTCCAGCCTACATATTATTTGGGCACCTTTGGCCTCGACTAGAGTGATAAGCTTACGCGTGTGCTGAAGCGGGAGCGATTTAAAATAACATGAAATTGGAGTTCGTTCACTACTAGCTTTTGCCTGTTGTTTAGCCCTCGTGAATCTTTAAAATTATTCTAAAGACGATGAATATTTTATCACCTCAAGAAAAAGTATCTTTGACCATTTATTAGGTTGAATTAGTCCAATTTAGGCATTTTCAGCAATAAGGCGACAGCACAATAATCAGCCCTCGTGGATAGTAAATAAATTCATAACATCATGTAAATATTATAATATAAATCGAAGTATTTACTTTACGTTTACGTTACTCACTCATGCTATCAGCCTCTGGGTCCGTGAAAGGGGCTTAAATGGCACGTGCCTAGAACGACGGAACTGAACGACCTAGTTACGAGCACAAACCGATCGTCTGTTGTTTTAAGTCTAAAGAAGCACGTGTAACTTCTAGTGGCCATTGCGATAACTTGTGAAGCATTGTGAATAGAAATCCGACAGAAAACAGAGCTTTAAAGTTATTTTATTAGACTTCCTAATATTTAGAATATTGTCGGTACGGTTGGCGCAGTGGATGATAGCGATTGTCGCGGGTTCGACTTCCGCGCGGAGCAAATATTTTTATGATCTCACAAGTAGTTGTTCTAGGTCTCTGAGTGTGTATGTGAGTTTGAATGTTTGTTAACGTATCAAAAAAGGTACAGGAATTTAAAGTAGGAGCGGGCATCGTTTTAAAAAAATGTACGAGAAAAACCCGATTATAATGAGGCCGTGGCGTGGCCCACAGGATATATTCAATCAAGTATCGCTACCGTGAACGCTATCTTGACTGCTTCAGCGATCGCTATCGTGAACGCACTCGTGACCACTACCAAGACCGATACCGTGGCCGATAACGGGGACCCACCGCTACTAATCGCGATCGCTACCATGCCCGCTGCCGCAAACGCTACGGTGACCGCTACCGCAGACGCTACGGCGACCGCTACCGCCTAAACCACTATGCATTCACCTTAAAGGCGCCCATTACCATATCATCCTAGTCGAGTGAAGTACCTCTGAGCTCTGCAGGTAATAGCTCGGTCCTTTTGTATATAGCGAGATATTTAAATGAATGTTGTTAAATGGACCGGGTCTAAAAGGTGAGATTAAAGGGTTAATTTATAATGAATAACGCTGTGATGATTTGTGGGAATAGTAATAATAGGTGTATTAGTTGGGATTACTTATACGTGACGGTTTTAGTAAAGACATGGAATGAGCAGGTCATTCTGGGGATTTTCGAACATAATAGTAGGGGAGGTGAGGATGCTAAATTTGCAGTTATTCGAGCGTCATGGCGACCTATTGGATATGAAAGATTATATATTAATCATTTTTTAAACGCATTAGCGCATGCGACGCTCATCTTAAAGATGATTTTTGAGGAAAGAAAAATTAATCAATCCCAGTTGCAACTGCGCTTGCCTCAAAAATCATCTTTGAAAGATTATGTTATAAAAAGACGACATTTTGACATTATAGCTACATCTTGTTTTTATTAAACAAAAGACGTGCAAAATTAGTTAATAATCCCATTTCTCTCATTTGCGTCGCGCAGTCGGGTAAACAGAGTGCCTTTTGCCAGTATTCTGATCTTCACACTGACTCTGATTTCTAACCTGCATGGTCCTCTTATGTCTGTCTTGACCAAAATAATGTCTGGACTTTAATAGAGACAGTGACCTCCGATTTTGATTCGGCTGTTTCTTCTTAAAGTAGTCAGGTACGAAATAACGGCCTCATCTAGTTTGTAAAAAGATGTGTTAAAGTGTTTTCAAAAGGTTGTCTTGTTGAAAATGTTATATTACCCGACTGCGCTACGAAGGTAACTTTACATGCCGAAATCTATTTAGGTATATCACATTTTTAGTCGCATTAATAGTTGAGGAGCTCGTGGCTAAATAATAACGATCGAAAGATACGGCCTAATTCCTATCCAAGTATGAATCAAGGAAAAATAGGCTTTTATTTGGAGCACTAAAGATTGTTTTTAATATATAGAAGAAATTTTAAGTAAATAACAAATCCCTGAAGGCATACTGTTACAGTTTATCAATAAATCAAAACATTAATAACCGTACACACTACGACTTAGATCACTTTTCTATTAGTAAAACCTTAAAACCCAGGTCCAGACCAAACTTCCAATTCAGTTAAAACTACTAATTAATCAGAGAGCGAGCTATCTAACCCGTTGGCAGGCAACCTCGCGATAATTCCTTAAGTTTCAAAATTGATTAATTTTCCCTCGAAATTCGGTTATTTATGACACCTGTCAGATTGTTTGCCGATCTTACCCCTTTGAGGAGAAGTGTTGAAGTGAAAGTGGGTGTACGTTTGAAATGTTGTTTTACAATATTTGGTGGCGTGGTCGTGTAAGAAAATAAATGTAAAAAAGATTAAGAGAATAAAAGAAAACAAAATTTTGAAAATAATTTACTAAAGTAGGTATTCATCATCACCCACGTATCCTTTTCCCTACTATGTTGGGGTAAACTCTATTCGAACCAGTTGCAGCTGAATATCAGTATTTTCGGGATATTGTATTACCCAGTCACAACCCGTTGACTGGGTAATACAATATCCCTTGGTAAGACTGGTTGTCCGACTTACAAAGTTCTGACTTACGACTGTCTAAGATCTACAAATGACAGCCGGGACCCACGAGTTTACGTACTTTCCGATATGCATTTTTTTTTTCTGATTAATTTCGTGCAGGATCCAAGACAGGTAAATTCATTCTCCGGGACACGTCGAGCTTCATTGTCTTGGCGCTTTTCTGGTGGTTGCCACTGTTGATTCTGGCTCTCAGGAGTTGCAGTGGTTTGGGAATAGTGTGGTGGGTTTGTCCCAAAAAAAAAAAATGCAATTTTCCACAGACACACTAAAATTTACAAGAAATATGCAACTAGAAAAAACATAAACAAAAAAAAAATTCTGTAATTTCAATGGAAACGAACCCTCAAAGGTATGAAGGTAGCAATGTCACAAAAGCCACCCCTTTGTGTCTCCAATATTACAGAGCGCTTCAGCTTTCAACCCCTGTTTATTTTGAATTTCAACCCCACAAAAACTATTGTTTGGTTGCCTTTTTGGCGATAGCAAACAGAAGGGCCTGGTGCGAACGGGCGATGAAAATGTTACGCTTAGAACATAAAAAATAATATACAAATGAAACTATATATTTTTCTACTCCTCCACTATTTTTTTCTGATTAATTTCGTTGCAGGGTCCTTCTTCTTCTTCTTTCTGCCCTTATCCCATTCTACTTGGAGTCGGTGCAACACGTTTTCTTCTTCCATTCTCCCCTATCAGACGGTACAGTATCATTTACTCCTTTTTCTTTCATATCATTCCTTAGACAATCTATCCATCTTTTCTTTG
Source organism: Agrotis exclamationis (assembly GCA_950005045.1). Taxonomy (NCBI): domain Eukaryota; kingdom Metazoa; phylum Arthropoda; class Insecta; order Lepidoptera; family Noctuidae; genus Agrotis; species Agrotis exclamationis. The sequence goes on from OX465442.1 coordinate 10,439,630, forward strand.
GCCTTTAATTTCGTTGCAGGATCCAAGACAGGTAAATTCATTCTCCGGGACACGTCGAGTTTCATTGTCTAGGCGTTTTGCTGGTGGTTGCCACTGTTGATTCTGGCTTTAGACTATTAAGTATTCTGTGGCTTTAGGAGATTGCAGTGGTTTGGGAATAGTGTGGTGGGATTTTCCAAATAAAAAAATTGAAGATGGATAATCGTAGAAGGGCACCAACCCGCACTGGGCCCGCGTGGTGGATTATGGCCCACTCCCTCTCTCAGAGACGAGGCCTGTGTCCCAGCAGTGGGAACATTTAAAGGCTGATGATGATGATGAATCGTAAAAGGAAAAAAGAAATTATAAGATAGTAGTGGGTGACAAAGCAGGGAGGCCTTTCTTTGAACTGGTAATATTACCAAAAGAGTCCTCCTGTCCTAGAAGGAAAATTCACCCAGTTCCTACAATTGCCCTCCTTTTTCCTCCCGGGGTCGCGGGATTGTCTCATCAGGTAACTGTGGCTCTAGAACATAAAGGGCTATTGAAGGATCACTGTGGATTTTAGTCAGTAAAAGTCTGACAGTTCCTCTCGCTCGCGCCCGCTCTGGGTAGGAGAACTCATTTCATGATTTTACCACGATAAAAAAAGGGTCACGGTAACTTACGTAGGTAATCCCACAACCCAGGTCACGCTCTAGCCTAATTTTCAACTTTAGATTCGAACTTACACCTTACCTACGTTTACTCCGCGCATTTGTGTTAGCCCCACATTGACAGCGATGAAAAACATCGGTGGTATCTCGTTTGTTTTTTCAGTATTGTTGATTGAAGCGTATATTGCAATGTTTGGGCAATTAAAAGCTGGACTGGTTTTTTTAATTGGCTGTGCCTTTTATATCACTGGTATATTTTAATTGTTAAAGTGTTATTTTTCTTTAATATTCGGTTTTGTTGATGATGATGATTTCATCCCTTCCATTCCACTCGGAGAAGGAAGAGTCATTTAAGGATTTTCCGCCTCAATAATATTATTATAAAGAATCTACATATACTAACATTCTAAAATTGACGAGTTTGTTTGTTTGGTTGAACGCCCTAATCTCTGGAACTTCTGGTTTGAATTGATAAAATATTTTTGTGTTGAATAGTCTATTTACCGAGGAAGCTTATAGGCTAAAAAACAAAAGCGAAGTCATAACAAAAGCGAAGTGACGATCTATTAAATTAAAGAAGTTATCCTCAAACGCTTCCCTTTTTCAAGGAGCTCATATGCCCCAAAATATCTTGCTAAATTAGTTTCAAGTTCAAAATTACACTTAGAAGAGCGATTTACTTACATATTTCACAGTGATAGCTTTCTTAATTAGTCAGTTAATTAGTTTGAATACTAATTTAAGTCTAGTCTAGTTCAAAATGACATATAAATTCAGTTTAAAGACAGTTTCGAAATTAACTTCAGTTGTCTTCTGAGAAGTGATAAATGATAGGTTAAAAGGGGTTACCGTTAATAGAAGACGTGAAATACATATTAATAGCATGATACCCGTGTTACTAGGAGGTAAGATGAGGGAGAGGGCAGCCTCAACCTCACGGGCGGGAGACGCCCACGGCAACGGACTTCGCGAAACGATTTCCGGCCACCGTTAGCCACCGTATGTGAACGGCGAGTAATGGCTGACTCGCCGTCCGATTATGGTCTAGGCTGACTTATCAGGTAACTGTGACCCCGAAACGTAAACGACTATTGACCGTGAATTTTAATCAGATACGATTCTGACAGTCCCTCCCGTCCCGCTTTAGATGGGAGGACTCATTTGATGATTTTACCACGATAAAAAAGGGCCCCACGCTCAGCAGTCGTTCTTGCGACCACGAAGACCAACGGGGCGTAATAATTAAGGTCAAAACAAAAGAAGGCGATAAAAACAAATGAAAATCTGTTCTACACAGCGTTCAATTATCACTTTTTTTTTTTTATCGTGGTAAAATCATCAAATGAGTCCTCCCACCCCGGGCAGGGCGGGAGGGACTGTCAGACTTGTACTGACTAAAATCCACGGTGTCCTTCGATAGCCCTTTATGTTCCGGGGTCACGGTAATGAGACAAGTCCCGCGACCCCGGCAGGCTTTGGCCCTCTAGAGAGGGGGCCCCGTCATTATGCTGACGCTCTTTGAGGCGCGCGTGGAACACAACGCGCCGTCGACCCGGGCATGGTCCATGGTCGGGCAGCGAGTTGCCCTTTACTCGCCGCCCGCATGCCCGCGCGCCCGCGCTCAATTATCACCTTGACCGAAAGTAATAAAAAGTTACGAATGAAAACGAATCTTGCCGAACTTTGCCGAAGTTCTAATAGCACCTATCGCGAAGTGAATCTCAGGAGAGCTTTTTACATTAACGTAAATCATCTGCCAAAATGTCGTTGAGTGAAAGCTTCGCACACGCCCCGTATTCATCGTAGTACAAGAGACAGGCTATGGTTGACCTTCATTCAACTGTTTATCGAATTATTAAAATATTTCAGGCTTATTACTTTGTTGAATTTTTTTCATCACCTCTGCTTTCAAAACTATAGTAAAACAACGGAATGCTTGACCCAGACAGATAACTTTTTATTTTTATAGAGCAAGCGAAACACAAAGAGTAAAGAGTTTATACTAAACAAGTCTTAGTTTGTTACATTAAACAAGTCTTACTTTCTTACATCTTCAACAAAAACGGCAAAGAAAAACATCATCGGTATGTTCTTTCTTTTAGGAACTGTCTAAGCAAGTTACCGTGACCCTGGAACGTTAAGGGTAATTGAAGGAATTCGGTAGTTTTTAGTACGCGTCTGACAGTTCCTTCCGCTAACCTAGGGTGGGTGTACTCATTCGATGATTTGCGACCTAAAAATAAAAATGTTTGTTGGAAACCAAAAAATTCGATGAGATGTGATATTTTTTTCTTACTTCTAGCCACTCACTGTCGACCACATCTTCGCACAATTATATTGTCATCGGTAGTGGTCAAACAGGTACCTGTTTGACCACTACCGATGACCCACTATCGGAAAAATAACAATAAATCCAAAAATCTGCACTGAATGCACGTGACTCATGACAAATTATATCGTCTCACAGAGAGGAGATTATTGACGCATAATATAGCACGATTAGCATGTAATATAAGTGAGTCTCAGCAGTTATGGGAAAATTATAAGCTAATTATGCAAAACAGATGGGCGAAGGTGATTTTCAGACTGGCTCTTATACTACTACGTATCCGTCAAGCACACGCACACCCATTGTCTCCTCTCGCTTTTAAATCGGCGCCATTTCCTTTTAATTTTACAAAGAGCACCATTTACTTGAGCACAAAATTAATGGCCTACCACTTAAATAAATTTATTTCTTATGTAAATGTGGCTATGTAAACCTAATATCATTTTAAGGTTGTTTTGTTAGTCAAAATGATGTTAAATTAATTATACGAAAATGCGGAGGGATCTCTGGGGTGACATTGATGCTAGCTTCTTGTCTAGCCTTTTCAAAACTATTTTGGGGTTGGTTTTAAGGCTGCTTTTCCACCAAATATGTGCTATGCTATGATATGGGCGCGTTTCATATTAACTACCTAATCATACGCATTGATCGACATAGCATAGCAATAGTGGAAACGATTTCAACTAAGCCTTTTTGCGAGATACGAGCAATGGAGCAGTGTGGACTTACGAGTTGTAGGTCAGGGGCTCTATCCCAGGCCGTCGCATTAAGCCTCCTGCAGACACACGCGATTAATCGCGCGGGGCGACATGTCGCGATCCATTCGCAGTATTTTTAGAGTGGAAATTAGCTTGGCTCGTTATCGCAGCGCGATTAATCGCGTGTGTCTGCAGGAGGCTTTACTTTGTGTTATTTATTTCATCATTACGGCTGTCAAACGGTGAAGCAAAACATCGTAAGGCACTGGATTGTAATAGAACCCGAAGACCTCGGGATTTGGGACTCCATCAACCTCTCACAGTAGGAAGGCGTGTGTCCTAACAGTGGGAAAATTAGAGCTTGATAATGCTGTTACTTGACAGAAAGTTCGCAGTAATCGAAAACGTAAATAAACACTGAAAAACCGAATAGGTTGAATTCCATAATGTTGATTTCATGTAAGTTGCGTTAAACCACAGTTTAGAACAGTTGGGTCACTTCCCAAAAACAATCAAACAATTGTAAAATCTATACTCGAGAGAATAAAGTACATTTTAACTAGCATCGGCATCGCCCACGTACTTTTATAATAGCCTAAACTTCCCATGCGCAAGCAAAAATGTATTGAATGGTTACGCGCGAGAGTTTATTTTTGTTTATCTGACGCTAACGACATTACAATGTGATTACATTGTTGCTATCCGTGAATCTCAATAGGGTTGCGACTTACGAGTTTAGGAGGCACAATAAGGTAGGTAGGTGTATTTTATTTATTTATCCTTTATTTCAGGCAACTAAAGGCCCATAAAACACAATACACATATAAATATAAAACAATGATAAACTAATACATATTACAAACAATATACTTAAAAACTACTGCACACGAAGTGACGGCGTCGTGTTACGCAGCGAGGTGTCGCGTAGCCGGCCTCGGAATCGCCGATACAGCACTCCTTTCGGCCAAAACTCTTCCTTGAGAAAGGTCGCCAAATGTTGGGTCGGAACGCGCACCACAAACGAATTAAAATTGGTGTTATGGCGCGCCTCCAACTTTTCCACCCTCAAGTTCCAGTTGGTCTTCACCCGTAAATACTCAACGATGTCCTCAGTCTTCGTAGAGTAGTGTAAACGGGACACGTACAGCTGCGTCGACGGTACTGCAGGACGTAGCAGCATGTTAGGTCCTGCCAGCGCTGTCCCGCACTGGTTGCGATAAGTAGGCTTCTTTTTCTTTCTCTCCACCTTGATGAAGCCGTCCTCATCGCATGTGTGCTTCGGTGGTCCTTGCTGCATTTTATGCATTTGTTAAATTACACTATTAACATAAATGTTCTTCAGGGATTTTTTTTATCATCAGCCTATATCTTTTTGGTTTCGTTACTACATTCTACATACATTATCGATTGGTAGCACAGAATGTTAATACATAGTACCAACGGCACCTTACATTAGAACCTATTATTGTAATATTTTTAAACATTTCATCTTACAAAAACAAAAAAGAATATTATTCAAAAATATTTGAAATGTTAGGCTTTGTTGTTTAAAGGCTATATATCAGTATTTATTTTGCTTTACGACACACAGATTCTAAAACAACAAACAAATGAATTTTAATGAATGATGATGACGCAACAAGAAATGTCAGTCACAGAATACAAAAAGAAAGTCATTAGTCAAAGATTACAAACAAACTTTATTTTTTTTATTATAGAGAGGCGAAGGAATCCAAACATACAGCCATCTCGCGAGTTTTTGAATAATTAACCCTTTAACCGGCAGCACTCTTATAATATGGGTACATTCAATTAATTGTAAATACTTGTATGGTTTATAGCAAAAACTAAAATCGAATGTCGCGTTTCAAGGGTGAAGTATCGATTCACTTCATTCACTGAATCCATTCAGTACTATATATAGATTTAAAAAATCGATATTTTGGCTCCAACAATCGATTCTTCGATTAATCGATCTCAGATCTCCATCCCTACGTCACAGGTTCTGCGTTGCGAGTCTTTGTAAATGGTAAAAAAGTCGCGCAACCAATTACGATCGCTGACCTTGAATGCGTAGCTGCTATTTTCTGAGTTTGAACGTGGTCGATATTTTCACCTTTCGACGTGACGCGGTAGTTTATGAAACGTGAGGCTCTTATCACTATTGTCGTTTAAGTAACCAAAAGCTATGCAGTATTTGCTTTTCCTTATATTTTATAACTAAAATATATATAAAGTTATTTCACACAGTACCTAATTAATAATACTACTTTTTATTTTGGTTATTTTCTCTTTCACATACGTAAACGTAACAAAAATATTAAGATACGGAACGAGTCTGACGGCGTCAGCGTAATATGTTACGCTGACGACACGCTCGTCCTGGCGGAGGGAGAGTCGCATCAGGCGGCGGCCGACAAGGCGACGCAAGCGGTTGCGACAGTCGTTGAAAGGATCCGGCAGCTGGGACTCGAAGTGGCGCTGCACAAAACAGAGGCCATGTCTTTTCATGGTCGTCTGAACGCGCCACGGTCCGAGTCCCACATAACGGTGGAGGGGGTTCGCATCGGCGTCGGGAGGACGATGAAGTACCTGGGACTCGTCCTCGACAGCCGGTGGAACTTCAGGGAGCATTTCCTGAGTTTGGCCCCAAGGCTGAACCGGGCAGCAGGCGCCCTCAGGCGACTCCTGCCCAATCTCGGCGGGCCAAACGCCTCCTGCCGTAGGCTGTACGCCGGTGTCGTGCGGTCCATGGCCCTCTACGGGGCCCCCGTGTGGGCCTTGAGCATCCGGACGCGACCACTAAAGTTGGTCGCATGCCAGAGGGTCATGGCTATCCGGATGATCCGGGGATACCGCACGATCGCCGGCGAATCAGCCAACCTCCTTGCCGGATTACTGCCCTGGGATCTGGAGGCGACTGCCCTCCAGCGCGTCTATGAGTGGCGCGTGGAGGCGCAGCGCCGGGGTGTAACCCCGCTGCCCCGAGAAGTCGAGGCGCGGCGGGAAGAGCTCCGGTGCGATCTCAGGGCAGTATGGAGGGGACGACTGTCGCAACCGAGGTCCGGGCACGCCGCAATCGCGAAGACCCCTCTTTGAGGAGTGGCTGGAAAGACGTCACGGCGTCCTGACTTACCGCATGACGCAGGTCCTCACCGGACACGGAAGTTTCGGGAGGTTCCTGTGTCTGATAAGGAGGGAAGAGACGCCCGGGTGTCACCACTGCGAAGATCGCCCGGAGGACACGGTGGAGCATACGGTGCAGGACTGCCCCGCTTGGGCAGAGCACCGCCGTGTCCTCTCGGCGGCGATAGGCGGAGACCTCTCGCGCCCGGCATTGGTCGAGGCCATGCTGCGGGGCGAGACGGAGTGGGAAGCGGTCGCCTCCTTCTGCGAAGCAGTTATGCTCGTGAAGGAGGAGGCGAGCCGCGAGAGAGAGAGGACAGCGTCCTCCCTCCGCCCCAGCCGCAGTGGTAGACGCCCACGGCGTCGGACGTCGCGGGACGATTTCCGGCCACCGTAGGCGCGGGCATGCGGGCGGCGAGTAAAGGGCAACTCGCCACCCGACCATGGACCATGCCCGGGTCGACGGCGCGTTGTGTTCCACGCGCACCTCAAGGAGTGTCAGCATGATGACGGGGCCCCCCTCTAGAGGGCCAAAGCCTGCCGGGGTTGCGGGACTTATCTCATTACCGTGACCCCGGGACATAACGGGCTATTGAAGGACACCGTGGATTTTAGTCAGTACAAGTCTGACAGTCCCTCCCGCCCTGCCCGGGGTGGGAGGACTCATTTGATGATTTTACCACGAAAAAAAAAAAAAAAAAAAGATACGGAACGAGTGCGAGACGGGCGGCCCGGCATACGGCACCGTGAACGGTGTGCGCGTGTGTGCGTGCCGTTTCATACCTACACCGCATAGAGACCCCTCTGTAGTACTCTGTGGTTAAACCTAATATTATGTTTAAATAACTACCTATTATATGGCATTTATTTCTACAAAAATAAAATTGTTAGAAATTAATAGGTTAAACCAACCACTAAAAGAGGTTAAAACGACACAATATTCGAATCGAAGTAAGTCTACACTTACTGATTATAATAGTCAAGTCAACATATTAACGAAGTAGAGTCAACAAAATAACTAAGTTAAATATATATTTTATAATCAGCTTAACTATTTATTATAGATTTGAAATTACTGCATATAAAAGTTGAGTTAACAAACTGATTAAATCCATTTAACTAAACATTTGATAAATACAACAAAATAACAAGAATATTTATTCAACTACTTAAGGACGTACGAGTATTTACATGATTTTTCAAATAACAGTGCTTTTTCGGAACACTTTTAACGTATAAGCAATCACAAATATGGAGATTTTATAGTGTTAATTTAAAGGTTATACATTCATCTTTACATATGGGTCAGAAAAACGCATGACGTCATACAAAATGTTTGGATAAAATCGTTTTTCCTGTCACAATAAACGCAGAAAATTGAAAAAACTAGGGTCTGTAACGGTACCGATCAAAGTAAATATACAGCATATTTTATAAGCTTTTCTTAACAGAATAAGGAGATTCTTATATTTGTAAGATAAGCCCTAAAACACAATAAAACATGTGATAATATTTTGGTATGGAATAGGAATTTCTCTTTCTTTTGTGTCGTGGATGCTTTTACAAACATAATAAACTCACATACACAAACGCCCAGACCCGAAACAACTACTTGTAGATCATACAAATATTTGCTCCGTGCGGGAATTGAACCCGCAACACGCAGCGCAGCAGTCTAATCGCTCATCCACCGTGCCGTTTTATTCCCGCAAACCTTTTTTTACATAATTATTGAGTCCCCAGTGTGGAGCTAAAGGGTCTGTTAAACTAGTATTGACTAAAAACTACATTTTCCTTCTCGTTCCAGAGCCGCGGTAACTCTTGAATATTCATCCAGGCCAAATCCAGGCCCGTCAGCCTGAGGCCACAAACGAGGCCTGAGCATGATATAAATAGCTTCTTGAAAATATTATAAAATATAAAGCAAAAATATTTAGAAAACCGTCTCACGTACTTGATCCGCGCCTCAGGCTGCACTCCCGTACTTTTGATGCTTGCCAATGAGATTAGGGGGGCTGCGTGATTTTGTAAACTAAACACGGTTTGCGATACTGTTTTGTTTAAAAGGAAATAAGATTCAGAAATGCAATAATAAATCTGATTTTCCATTTTGTAATAAAACAATTTGTACTTACCTAATATTAAAAAAAGTAATGAGAATTTTTGATTGGTCAGAAAAGGAAAAATATAATTAAATAAGGAAGCTCACTCAGTCGTCTATCCTTTAACACTACAGCTGTTGAATACGGCTTCGCCCGCTCTAAATTGAAAATTATCCATCAAAAACGAAAAAACTAAAATTGTAAACGCAAAATATTAATATTATTAAAGCGAAAATGAGTCTGTATGTGCGTATACTTGTTATTCTTTCACACAAAAACTACTGAACGGATTATTAGGATAGTTTTTATCCTGATTTTTTTATGTTCCCGTGGAATTCTTTTTAAGATACATGCGGGAAAAGCTGCTAGCAGCACAGCGATACTCTATACTTCTATAAAAATTGTTGAATTGTCAAATTGAGAGGCCATTTTTAAAGTCGATAACAAAACTAGCTGCTCCCCGTGGTTTCAAACCCGCTGCTCGGTTCCTATTAGGCATAGCGTGATGTTATATAGTCTATAGCCTTCCTCGATATATGGACTATCCAACGCAATAAGATTTTTTCAATTCGAACCAGTAGTTCCCAAGATTAGCGCGTTCAACCGAACGAACTCTTCAGTTTTATAATATTACTAGCGGCCGATCTCGGCTTCGCACGGGTGAACATGATACTCAGGGTGAATGTAGCTTTCTAGAGGTGAAAAAAAATTTAAATCTGCACTGTAGTTTTAGAGTTTATCAATACTAATATTATAAAGAGGAAAACTTTGTTTGTTTGTTTGTAATGAATAGGCTCAAAAACTACTGGTCTGATTTCAAAAATTCTTTCACCAGTTGAAAGCTGCTTTGGTCCTGAGTGACATAAGTAGGCAATAAGGGGGCGGGGCGAGCGAAGCCGCTGGGAAAAGCTAGTTCATCATAAACATATTATGCACAAAAATATAAATCTTTCCTCTTTATAATATTAAGTACAGATGTAGATAATATTAGTGAAGGTTACCATATTAGTCCTCAAAATAATAAACCTAGTCACTAAGACTAAAACCTAGGCACTTAATAACCCCAGCGCTCCACATGGGGTTGAATTATTGCGCTACACTGCACCCTTGTGTTGTTCAACGTACCGAGAACATTTCAAAAAGATGGGACAAGAAAATGGCCGCCGAGAGCCTTCCGGCCGCCATGTTGTAAAAAGACAACGTCCGGTCGTCTGGAGGTAAGGTACATGTACCACCACAAGCGATTAGCTAGCTATGCACGTACAGATTTGTATGGCAAGAACAGACTAGACGGGTATATTGTGCCTTTTGTTGCCAAACATTAACTTTACTTAGTAATGGGACAATGAAAAAAAGACATTATGGCAAGTACTGACAGATTTGTCACTGAAGTATTTTAACTTTAATAGCCCTTTTACTGCCAGACTGGCAATATTGCCTTTTACCAGCCATCGTAAAGACTGTTCCTGCTTGCAGCGTTTTAACTTTCTTTTTCCTTGTAGTTTTGCCCATTCATAAAAAAGGTTCATTCTATTTAGGCCAAATACGTACAATTCATGCTAGGGCCTGGGGATGTAGCTATAATCTTTAAATAGTACCTAAGTATTACCTACACAGACTGTCCTGTCTGGCCTTAAATACGGAACGGTATTTTCCGCGATTTTTATCAAAAATAACAATTAACCCAAAGAACATTAGTAGTAATTAAAATCAATCAATGTTCCCTCTTTGATCCACTTTAACACTTCAGTCATGAAATTTAGTTAATGGCGCGTATGACGTAATTCGGTCACTTGTAATTGAACATTAGCCCTAATGGCTATTGAAACAAGGTCGTAATTAACGTTGTGACGGTAATCAACTGTAATATGATACTGTTTGATCATTTTTGTTGACGTTGGCATGACGAGAGCGTTTTTATTTTCCATATTTGCCACAAATACATTGTGTGTTAATAGACGCTTATGACGTGTTATATCTGACATCTCACCACTTAACATTGGTCACAAGCGAAAGAGGAGGCGGATGCGTGACGGAGAGTGTGTGTCCATGTGAATTTATAATCTATGGCTAACCAATATCTATGGTCGATCTCTGGTAACGAAGACTCATAATCTATCATGTATCAAAATGCTTGTGCAAATTAAATAAATGATTCAAATCATCCAAGTGTTTCAACGTCCCAGTATAAAGGAAAACTCATTACAAGCTATCAAAATGGAGTTTCATACATGGTGACAGCGCGGATCTTTAAAGAATCCACAAAGTCGTGAAACGCCAACTCAAACCAAAAGAAAAAATTTCAAGATGGAGAATGCCGAACTGTTAGCAAATTTGCAACAACAAGTCACCCAACAAATGCAGTTGATCGTGGAGCTAACAAATAAACTCGAAAATGTCAGACCCACTCCGCAACCGCAAATGGATTGGACTCATATGCAAGTTTACAACAGCATGTCGACCCCACCGCCATCACAATTTTCATTCAAAGGTACAGATTGGCCATCATGGATTACAAGTACAAGGTTCGAACAATACCGCGACACAACAAAACTAAAAGCATTGCCACAGGAAACCCAAGTAAAATCACTTTTATACACAATGGGCAACAAAGCCAACGATATCTTTCAGTCTTTCAAGTTGTCGGAGGATGATGCCAAAAACTACAGCATTGTCAAAAATAAATTTGATTGTTATTATGTGGCGTGTGATCGATCGATTTCCACTAAGTACAGTCGCGTCGCACACGCTCTTGTGCTAGTTTGTGTTCAGGTATAGCGCTGACGCAGCAGCATACCGTTCGTTACCTCTAGCCGTGCGCGGTCGCCGCGATGACCCAGTTATCGAATGTATTGCACAACTATTTGTATAAACAAAGTGTTAAGGTGAAGTTGTAATTCTAATAATCATGGCTTCGTCATCTTCAATTAAAATCAAAACTGAAACAGAACATCTGTTATATAAATATTATACTGAAGAAAAGTTGGAACGCGAAAAGTTGCAAAGTTTGGTAAATGACCTCAAAAGTCAATTAGAACAACTTCAGCACCAGCTTAAAAACATCCAGGAGCAAAAAACTGCAGACCTGGGCAAGAAAAATGTTTCTACCGAGAAGCAAATGCCAATCGAGTATGAGACAGACGAAGAGGAACTAGCAAAGGAAACAGAGTGGGTACGACAGAAGAGCAGAAAAAAAAGGAAATTGAACTCATCATCACTGTCCTCACCACCTGAACAAGGAGCCGTTTCCAGCCAAATATCTAAAGAAACTGTTAAAATAAGAAAACAGCCCACACCACCACCTATAGTTGTGGAAAATGTTAAGAACTACCAAGAGTTCTACGATCTTCTTTCAACTAATGTAACGAAAGACTCGTTCATCATGAAAATGATGAATGGAGAAAAAGTAAAAATTAACTCCACTAATGATGACTCATACAGATCCATCACCAAGCTGTTGTTACAGAATAACTGCTTTTGGTACTCGTATGAGAATAAACAAGACAGACCGATCAGGGTGATGGCAAAAAACCTTCATTCTTCCTGCCTGCCAAGTAGAATAGTTGAAGACCTGACAACTCAAGGATATAAAATAGAAGACGCGGTCAACAAACTGAGTTGGAAAAGCAAAGAGCCCCTCAGTATGTTTATGCTCTCATTCCAAAAAGATGAAGATATTAAGAAAATCTACGGAATTAAATCCATACTGGGCTGTAAAGTAGACATACAGCCGTTAAAAACATCAAAGTTAATTCCACAATGCAAAAGGTGTCAAGCATATGGCCACACACAGAAATACTGTTCCAAAGAACCCCGTTGTGTGAAGTGTACAGGCAAGCACCTAACCAGAGACTGCAATAAACCAGCAGAAGCAAAGCCAAAATGTGTTCACTGTGGTGAACCCCACCCGGCTAACTATAGAGGATGCATAGTAGCTAAAGAGCTACAAAACATTAAAGATAAAAATAGCAGAAAGAATGTGCCGATACCAAACTGTCAGGGTTCAAGTACAAACAAAAACAAAATACCTAGTGTCACCAACCTTGCTACTAAAAGTGTTTCGTATGCACAAATGACAAAAGGAATCCAATCTTTGCCACAGTCACATATGAAACCAATGAGCCCTAACATGGATGAAAAGATTAATACAATTATAAATCTTTTAACTACGTTCGACGAAAGGCTGAAAAAACTTGAAAGTAGCACTAAAGCAGCTACCAAACAAAAAAGCAATATATATGGCTAATTTACTTAGAATCATGGCATGGAATGCAAATGGACTGTTGAAACATCAGAATGAACTTACGGCAGTCCTAAATATGGAAAGTATTGATGTGTGCCTTATATCGGAGTCACATTTCACTAAAGAATCTCACATTCAAATTAAAGGGTATAAAGTATACCATGCATTGCATCCCAATAACACACCAAGAGGTGGTAGTGCTGTCATTATAAAAGAGAATATTTTTCACTATGAAGAACTCAAATATGAAAAAGAAGAAATACAAGCAGTGGCTGTCTGTGTCAAAACGAAATATTGTCTTGTCACCATTTCAGCCATATACTGTCCACCAAGGTATTCACTAAAAACAGAACAGTACATGACTTTTCTAAACGGTCTTGGAAACAGATTTATACTGGGAGGCGACTTTAATGCTAAACATACATTTTGGGGATCTAGATTGACAACAACCAAAGGAAGAGAGCTACTGTGCGCAATTGAAGAAACACAATGTAAAACTTTATCAACAGGTAAGCCCACTTATTGGCCTACTGACACAAAAAAGATTCCTGACCTCATAGACTTTTTTATATACAAAAATATATCACCGAATCTTCTCCGCATTAAAGAAGGTTATGATATGAGCTCAGACCACTCACCTATAATACTTACTCTAAGTGAGACTTTCTTGCTGAAAGAAACCTTGCCCACATTGGTAAATAAGAACACTGATTGGGCAAGCTTTAAAATAGACTTGGACTCTGTAATAGATTTAAAAGTTCCACTAAAGAAACCTGAAGATCTGGATCGGGATATTAGACAGTTTATTACACAAATACAACAATGCGCCTGGAAAAACACGCCTACATTTAAAATTAAAAACAGACTTACCTACTATCCAGTAGAAATCACAAAACTCATAGCTGAAAAGAGGCGACAGAGACGAATATGGCAACAAACAAGATTTCCACAAGATAAAAGGATCTTGAACAAACTTACAAAACAACTAAGTAGTGCAATTCAGAAATTCAAAAATGAATCAATGAGCAGTTATCTAAAACAACTTAGTAGCTATCGCACGACAGATTACTCTCTGTGGAAAACTACAAAAAATTTAAAAAAGCCAATTATGCATATTCCCCCTATCAAAGATACTAACGGGCAGTGGGCAATAAACAACGAGCAAAAAGCTATTACGTTTGCACAACATCTAGAACTTATTTTTAAGCCAAATAAAGAACATGAAGACAGTGCCTTGTTAGATGAAACATCAAATAATGATGAGCAAGAAATAAAATTCGTAACACCTAGAGAAGTATACAACGAAATCAAGCGTCTTAGCTTAAAGAAATCACCTGGCTACGATCTTATTACCGGAGAAGTTCTTAAAAACCTCCCACGTAAAGCCATCGTAAAACTTACGACACTAATCAATGCAACGTTCAGGCTTAAGTATGTACCTGACCTGTGGAAAGTTGCCGAAGTTATAATGATACCAAAGCCTGGTAAACCACCTCACGAAACGACATCATATAGGCCGATCTCGCTGCTACCAATCATGTCAAAATTATTTGAAAAGCTTCTCCTCAAGCGGCTAAAACCCATCATAGAAGAAAGAAACTTGATCCCTGACTACCAATTTGGATTTAGGGAAAAACATTCGACAATAGACCAAGTACACAGGATTACCAACATTATTGAAACGGCTTTAGAAGAAAACAAAGTTTGCTCAACGGTCTTCCTGGACGTAGCGCAAGCATTCGATAAGGTATGGCACAAAGGGCTTATTAACAAACTTAGAAATATGCTCCCTAAACAGTTTGCTGACATCTTAGAGTCTTACCTATCACAGCGTATGTTTAGAGTAAGACAAGATGATGCACATTCAGAACTCAAGCCGATAAAAGCTGGAGTACCGCAAGGAAGTGTCCTAGGTCCCGTCTTGTACTTATTGTACACTTGCGATATTCCTGAGTTAGAAAACAATATCATTGCCACGTTTGCAGACGACACAGCTATAATGGCCATAGACATGGGCGCCGCGCCGGCGTGGCGCCGCCGTGTGTCTTCGGCACGCCGCCGCCGCCGCCGACATTCACCGCGCGGCGTGAGTAGCGTAAAGACGTGTATTTGTTTTTGTGATTGACTCATCCAAAATGACTGAATTAATATTCCAACAATCATTGGTGAACCGTTTCGGGGATATAACATCCCCCTCTCTCACCCCCCTGCGCAGCGCGATATGTTTAGACTACTGGTTCTGTACTTGGACACATATCACTTAAAGTCGCGGCGTCATACAGACATTTCAGCACTTCGATGTACCGCCAGTCCACTTGACATCGCTGCGCTGCAGTGATTGTAGAACAGCCCAGGTTTCAACGGACTCAAAGGCCTTTTCATAATCCACAAATGCTAAGTACAGGGGCTGGTTAAATGAATGAATGTGGTCAATGATGCTAAAACCTCCGCGAAACCCAGCCTGCTCCGGAGTCTAAAACTCGTCAAGTCTTCTTGCGAGACGGTTTGCGATGATCTTCGAAAACAGTTTATAGATGTGGCTCAGGAGTGATATGGGACGATAGTTTTTCAATAGGGTTTTGTCGCCCTTCTTGAAAAGGAGGATTTGTGATCCTCCTTTTCACGCTCCACTCCTATTCCACGCCTTTGGAGTTTTCAAGACGTCTAAAAGAGTTGAATAGCTTTTGGAGCTCCCGATGTACGGGCTTTCCACCTGCTTTCAGAAGCTCCGAAGTGATTCCGTCTTCACCCGGGGCTTTTCCATATTTAAACTGCCTGAGGGCCTGATTTCCGGCAGTTCATCGGTGTAGTGGCGTGTCAGAGTGGCTCGGCTATCCTCTGAAAAGGTAGCTTGTGGACCACGACTGTTGTACAACCGGCCATAAAAGCCTTCTATCTCGGCTAGGATCTCCGGCTTTGAGGTTATGGTTTGCCCATTAGGTGATCTAAGCTTCGTCAGATCTGCCCTGGGATCTGGAGGCGACTGCCCTCCAGCGCGTGTATGAGTGGCGCGTGAAGGCGCAGCGCCGGGGCGAATCCCTCGAGGCGCGGCGGGAAGAGTTCCGGCGCGATCTCAGGGCAGTATGGAGGGAACGACTGTCGCAACCGAGGTCTTGGCACGCCGCAATCGCGGCGATAAGACCCCTCTTTGAGGAGTGGCTGGATAGGCGTCACGGCGTCCTGACCTAGCTAGCGCATGACGCAGGTCCTCACCGGACACGGAAGCTTCGGGAGGTACCTTTGTCTGATAAGGAGGGAAGAAACGCCTGGTTGTCACCACTGCGAGGATCGCCCGGAGGACACGGTGGAGCATACGGTGCCAAACTGCCCCGTTTGGGCAGAGCACCGCCTGTCCTCACGGGGGCGATAGGCGGAGACCTCTCGCGCCCGGCATTGGTCGAGGCCATGCTGCGGGGCGAGACGGAGTGGGAAGCGGTCGCCTCCTTCTGCGAAACAGTCATGCTCGCGTAGGAGGAGGCGGGCCGCGTGAGGGAGAGGACAGCGTCCTCCCTCCACCCCAGCCGCAGTGGTAGACGCCCACGGCGTCGGACGTCGACAGACGATCTCCGGCCACCGAAGGCGCGGGCATGCGGGCGGCGAGAAATGGGCGACTCTCTGTCCGACCATGGACCGTGCCCGGGTCGACGGTACGTTATGTTCCACGCGCGCCTCAAAGAGTGTCGGCATAATGACGCGTCGCGGGAATATCTCATTACCGTGACCCTGGAACATAAAGGGTTATTGAAGGACACCGTGGATTTTACTCAATACGAGTCTGACAGTCCCTCCCGCCCTGTCCTGGGTGGGAGGACGCATTTGATGATTTTACCATGATAAAAAAAAGCTTCGTCAGATGCGAGCGTTTCAGCTGTTTGGCGAACACTTTAGCACCCTGATTTTCTTCTATTGCCTTTTCAATTCGGCGTGTATTGATGGTTCGGAGGTCACGTCGCACCAACTTGCTTACTTTCTTATTGAGTTCTCGCTTCTCTGACGGTGTAGCTTGCAGATCCCTTTTTGTGATGTCCATAAGCCGGAGTCTCAGCCGAGATATTAGACTTAGTGCCCGTACGTTGCAGTTGGCAGATATTTAACGTGTCCCTTTGGAAAACTGTTTTTTTTTTTGTACCTGATGACCTGATCTGGACAAGGTATTTACTGTACTGTATAGGACTGACATATTCGTGTCGTCCGCCTGAAACGACATTAATTTACCGGCCGGCTTAAAGAAGATAGTAGAAGAGTAGATTGCGAGTTTTAGTTGTAGGACTTGTAGGTACGAGTAGTAGAAAACCACGCCGCCGGCGCCACGCCGCCGCCGATTGAAATTGGTCAGCGCGCCGCCGCCGATAATTTTTAAGGCGGCGCCCACCTCTAAATGGCCACAGGTGTCACTCAAGAAGAAGCAGTCGAAAAACTTCAAACAGCCGTCAATATTATCTTTGACTGGACAAAAAAATGGCGTGTGAAACTTAATCAATCAAAATCTGTTCACATAGACTTCACAAACAAAAAGCCAAATTATCATCCGATAAACATAAACGGTCATGTCATACCGTACGAAAATACAGCCAAATACTTAGGCATGACATTAGACGCAAAGCTTCGCTGGAAAGCTCATGTTAAAAAGAAACGCGACGAACTAGAGCTTCGCTACAAGTCGATGTACTGGCTGATAGGAAGACATTCTTCGCTGTCAGTACACAACAAAGTACTTTTATATAAACAAGTCCTGATGCCTGTATGGACTTATGGTATTCAGCTTTGGGGCTGTACCAAACAAAGTAATATCAAAATTATACAGCGTTTTCAAAACAAAGTACTCAGAGGAATCGTCAATGCGCCCTGGTACATTCGAAATGATGACCTTCATCGGGACCTCAAAGTAGACCTCGTCATAGACATAATTAAAAAGAACGCCGAAGCTCATGAACGAAGGCTTCACCATCATGTGAACATCGAGGCTATCCAGCTCCTCGACAACACGGACATAGTGAGAAGGCTAAAAAGGACAAAACCTTTTGAGTTAATTTAGTGAAGTGTTAGTTTAATGTAGTGAAGTGAGTGCTACCCATAAAGAACACAAGAACAAAGTGTCTTCCCCTTAATAGAGACAATAAGAAAAGTGTTAATGTACACATTCTTAGGTTTACTGTCCCTAGCAAATTAAGTCAAAATTTAATTACTCATTAGCTTTAGTATTAAGCTAGATTGTATTTTTTATGATGTTACCATTATTAGGACACATCATACAACAAAAAAAAAAAAAAAAAAAAAAAATATGTGGCGAGGAAAACAAAAACCTATGCTAGAGCTCGTTTTAATCAAAGAACACAAGGACCGGACGAAACAGCGGATGAATTCATAACTGATTTGCACACTCTTGCCAAACAGTGTGAATATGGTGCATTAGAAGACGAATTAATAAGAGATCGTATTGTAGCTGGTATGAAAGACACTCAACTGTCCAAATTAATTCAAAATCTTGATTCCGAGCCGAGTCTAGAAGTTGTAATAAACAAAGTCCGGCATGCTGAAATCGTAGACGCCAACATTGACACACTAAAGCAACCAAACACATCAGCAGCACCAGAAATCAATTATGTAGACAAGAGAGCGAGAATAAAACCTGCAAAACCTGAAACAAGTAATAGTAAGAAGAACAATAATACTTGTAGAAAATGTGGCAGGCAACCGAAACACAAATTTAGTGACTGTGAAGCAGCAAAATCAACATGCAAAGGATGCGGAATAAAAGGACATTGGATAGCAGTATGTAAGAAATCTAAAAATATCAATGAATTGGAGCCAGATCTCACTATCGACACTATTGATACTATCAGCGTTCCCAGATGTCTACCAAGATTTGCAAACATACTTATCAATGGCAAATGCATTCGCTTCAAAGTTGACACCGGAGCTTCCGAAACAGTCATCAGTTCAGAACTTCAAAAAGAGCTTCAACTTCCTGAACCCAAACCTGTAAAAGAAAAGTTATATGGACCCTGTAACATAATTCTACCAGGAAGAGGTATATGCAAAGATATAGCACTTAAATGGGAAAATAAGAAAAGGACTACTGACATTTATGTTCTAGAAGATCAAAAAACACCATTATTGGGCTTACCAGAATGTGAAGCATTTGGTATAATAAAATTTCATAAAGAAGTTCATCAGATTATATCTACAAAACTTCCTGAGGATGAGTACACAACACTATTTCAAGGAATTGGTGCAATGAAGGACAAATACCGTATAAAGCTGAATCCTATAATAACACCATATGCTATTCCTGTACCACGACGTGTATCACTTCCCTTAATACCGAAAGTAGAAAAAGCACTCAAAGAACTTCAGAGTTTACAAATTATTGAACCTGTAACTAAACCTACAGAGTGGTGTTCCCCAATGGTACCGATAATTAATGGAAATAAAGTCAGAATAACTGTAGATTACACAGAGTTAAATAAAGCTATTCATCGTGAGTACTATCCCCTACCAACAGTAGAAGAATGCTTGGGACAACTAGCTGGAGCTAAAGTATTTTCCAAAATAGATGCAAACAAATCTTACTTCCAAGTGATGCTCACAGAAGACTGCAAAGATTTGACAACATTTATTACACCATTTGGTAGATTCAGATTTAATCGCCTACCTATGGGTATGAAATCCAGCAGTGAAGTATTTCAAAGAAAGATGGCTACTATACTAAATGGACTCAAAGGTTGTGTAAACCATGTCGACGATACCTTAGTTTTTGGAAAAACAGTCGAAGAACATGACAAAAATCTCAGAGAAGTATTAAGAGCCCTACAGAAGGCAGGAGTAACTTTAAACAAAGAGAAATGCACATTTAAAACTCAAGAATGCACATTTCTCGGCTACAAAATATCATCAATTGGTATACAGCCCCTACAAAGCAAGATTAAGGCCATATGTGAAATGCCTATACCAAAAGATATCACAGCATTAAGAAGTTTCTTAGGAGCCATCAACCAACAATTAAGATTCTTACCTAATCTAGCCAACACATCAAAACTCCTAAGAGACCTGCTAAAGAAAGATGCTATATTAGAGTGGACCAATGAACATACCAAAGCATTCCTAAAGATAAAAGAACTACTTACATCATCACCAATACTAGCTCACTATGACCCAAAACTAGAAACAAGAGTCACCGCTGATGCATCACAGTATGGTATGGGTGCAATATTGGAACAAAATCATAATGGAATATGGAAACCTACATACTACTGGTCTTCAACTCTAACACCTACACAGCAAAGGTATGCAATGATTGAAAAGGAAGCATGTGCGATAACAATGGCATGTGAACGATTCTCAATATACTTGAAAGGCTTAACATTTAAATTAAGAACAGACCACAAACCTCTAGTGTCTATTCTGGGATCCAAACCTATTGGAGATTTACCCATTCGCCTTCAAAGATTTCGAATGAGACTGATTCCATTCAACTACACCATTGAGCACATACCAGGTAAAAACATGTATATGGCAGATATGTTATCCAGATCACCAATCCCTTCTGAAGCAGAAGACATAGATATACTAGCAGAAGAGGAAAATGACAAACTAACAATCTTGACCATCATGAAAACAATACCCATAACAGAATGCAGAATACAAAAAATCAAAGATGCACAAAAAGAAGACTACATCTGTCAAAAACTAGTTACCTACATTAAGACAGGATGGCCTCACTACAAAGATATAAATGAAGAATTAAAATCTTACTATGAAAACAAAGAAAACTTGAGCATACTTAATGACCTAATAGCCTATAACAACCGAATTTATATACCAGGTATGATGAGAAATGAAATACTCACCAAATTACATACTGGACATGTACCAACACATCAGGTCCAACAGCGAGCGAAACAGTCTGTATGGTGGCCAACATTAGACAAAGACATTACTAACATGACATCGAGATGCATAGAATGTAAAAAGTTAGCAGTTCAACAACCAGAACCATTAATTCCAAGTGATATACCAGAATATCCATGGGAGGTCATAGCAGCTGATCTATGCACTTATAAAGGAAAAGAATATCTTGTTGTTAGAGACACACTATCTAACTATCCAGAAGTTGTTAAACTTACATCAACGACTTCTACAGCTATAATAATCCATTTAAAAAGCATCATGGCAAGACATGGCATACCAAGAATACTAAGAACTGACAATGGACCACAGTTCTCATCAAAAGAATTTGAAAAGTTCACCAGGGAATGGGACTTCAAACACATAATGTCCAGCCCACACTTTCCACAAAGTAATGGAGCAGCTGAAATAGGAGTAAAAATAATAAAGAAAATATTTGAAAGAAATCCTCAAGACCCTATACTTGGCTTACTAAATTACAGAACAACACCTTCAATATTAGGTCCATCGCCAGCACAAGTCTCAATGTCAAGAACATTAAACAGCACTCTTCCTAATACCACAGAAAATTTAAAACCACAAGTTATAGACTTGGAAAAATACAGAAGAAAATTGTTTGAAAGAAGAGAGAAATCAAAATTATATTATGATAAAAAACATAGAACTAAACAATTACCAGAAATAAAAAAAGGATCCAAAGTATACCTTACATCTGAAAAGTCATATGGAATAGTAGATGATAAAAGACCAGAACCTAGAAGCTACATGATCAAGACTGACAAAGGTAACACCATAAGAAAAAACAGAAGAGATGTCATCGATCTTAGCAGCACAAACCCCTCACTGCAACAAGACAACACTTCTGTACCTAATACTGAGAACTCTCAAATAAGTAATGAGATACCTAACAACTCAGAGTATGAAACAACGGTACCCACATTCACAGATGACCTACCATACACCATGAGTACCCCAGAATATTCTCCAAGCATCTCAACACAAGATGTATCAAACTCTAATTCTCCAATGAAAGAGATACGTCCTATAACTTCAATGAATGAGAGTGATCAAAACAGTCATACTGAGGAAACATCTGTAAACCTCTCCACACCATATGAGACACCAAGTTCATCACCTGATTCACTGAACTTGAAAACAACACCTGAAAAAGAGAAGGAAGACAAGAAAATTACTACTAGATCAGGAAGAAATATAGTGAAACCAAAGTGTTTGTGTTATAATTGTGTGTAAGAAAAATACTACTTGAGTAGTGTATACATAAATAATATAATAGCAAAGTGTAAGTGAATTTAATATAAAGTGAAAGTGTGATTTGAAAGAAATTAAAGGACAGGATAAAGGTAAAAATAATATACACAATTCACTTGTTTGTTTGAGATTTTATTGCACCTATAAGAATGTAATTTAGATTGTAAACATTCAATGTTACATTTGCTATTTGTTATTTTATATAGAGAATGCGGACACAATTCTTCTTAATTCATGATATTAATCACAGTTCAGCTGTAAGAAATTAATAATGTTATGATTCGTTTAACCATTGTAAACAACACAAACAAGTATATTTCACTATTGTCATAAAACTAAATAAGGCATATATATAATTTGTTTCTTGATCTGATCTGATTGTGATCTTTTCTGTAAAATTTTGTAAAAGAGTAATTTTCATTCAGTAATTTAGATTTTAGAAATATATGCAGAAGCTAAGTTTGTAATTAGATGCTTGACAGTGACACTGACAGTGTATAGATCTAGAAAAGGGAGATGTGTGTACATGTGAATTTATAATCTATGGCTAACCAATATCTATGGTCGATCTCTGGTAACGAAGACTCATAATCTATCATGTATCAAAATGCTTGTGCAAATTAAATAAATGATTCAAATCATCCAAGTGTTTCAACGTCCCAGTATAAAGGAAAACTCATTACAAGCTATCAAAATGGAGTTTCATACAGAGAGGACAGCCTCCTTTCAAACCCAGCCGCTGCAGGAGACACCCGAAGCGATTCCCTGCCACAGTAGACGCTGGCATGCGGACGGCGAGTAATGATCATCTCATTGCCACTGTGAGCGTTGACATAGTGCGGGGCGGCGGCGGCTAGCGGTAAAATTAAATGTATGGAAATGTTTGAAACACACTATGAGACCCCGCCAATGGCGGAATCGCGTACTAATGTCTTATTTGCATCGCCCGTCACGCTACTCACTGCCTTCGACCAAAGTCATGACTGAATTGCACGGACAAATACCAACCAACGTTTTTACCATAAAAAGTTCACGGCATAAAATAAATCTAGATCGATGCATTAAAAAACTTTTCTCTTCACAAACAAGTCTGAATACACGTGCCTCTCTGTTTGTGACAGACGGCACGGGAAATGGATTGCAGATGCCAGATAGAACGTCTAACGGTGCATCCACACCGTCGCGTCGGTAACATTTGTAGCTCAACGTTTCCAAATGTTACTCGGTAACATCCGCCAACAAAATGTTATTTAATGTTACTAAGTGTTGACGTGTTACTGTCAACACTTAGTCGAGTAACGTTGCTTGACAATCGGTAACAGTGTTACCCCCTGCATCCACACCGCAGTAACAAAATGCAACACGATAACATTCGGTAACTTTTGTGGCTCCTTGTTACGCCAACAAAAATTAACAAAGAATAACTTCGACATCGAGTAGGCACGATAACATCGTGCCTACTCGATATATTATAATAATATAACATCTTAAGATAAAATATTATAGTATCTTAGCCGTGTGTGATGTGCTTTATTTAGGTATTGCAATGTTGAGGTAACATTATCTAACAATGTTACCGATTGTCGAGCAACGTTACTCGACTTACAGTAACACGGCAACACTTAGTAACTTTTTGCTGTCGGATGTTACTGCGGTGTGGATGCACGGGTAAGTAACAATCAACAAATAGCAACAAGGAGCCACAAAAGTTACCGAATGTTATCGTGTTGCCTTTTGTTGCTCCACAAATAAATGTTACCGGCGGTGTGGATGCACCGTAACATTTTACATTTACATATGTCTGGTTTCACTCGCATTAATGGAATAAAATTGATGTTTTTCTGCTGCTAAGATTAGGAAAAGTATCCACGGCAAGATAAACGGGATAAGAACTAGCGAGCAAAAATATGGAATCACTTAAATTCCACGCGATTTTGAGGAACTTTTATTAAAATCACTTATACGTAGGTACCTACCTAGGTACGTATTAAAATAATAATAATGTGTGTTGCTGACAGTTGTTAATAAGTAGCTAGATAAAAATAAGAAAAAAAGTGAACATTAAAAAGCAAGCTTTCAATACCTTTTCAAATTCAAACAAAAGGTACATTTACATTCCCTAAAAAAGTAGATAGAACCACAGACAATAGCCAGTACTTACGTACATTGTATCGTAAGACCCCTGGGCCTTTTCGAACTCTCATGTCATTACGGCTCAGTGAACTGGAATGCAATACTCAAATGTGGGTTAAGTCTAAGGTCGAGATAAATAGTCGTTGCTAAGCAAGGCTTAGCCAAAGTCAAGCAATGTTTTACGAGCACGTTACAATCGCGGCGGTAAGACATCTCTTTGAGGAGTGGCTAGAGACCGCCTGATACAAGTCCCCATCGGACACGGGTGTATCTACCGGGAAGGGTCTGAGTGTGATTGGGCGTTTAAAAGTTACTGTACTTTCGAGTAAATTAATCCGGCTCGAAGGACCAGCTCGAAGAACCAGTGATTAGACTCGATTTAGTTTTTGTTTTAAGTTTTTAGGAAAGGAATGCATTGACTGAAGATTCCTATGGAATAATTTTCGATCCTTGTGCGGGTAAAATGAAGGCAAAATCAAGATGAACTACAAAAAGGATCAAAAGCCTTACAAAGGCTAAATAGACCGCTCAAAAAGCTTCACTTTCCCAGTAACGCTATTAATACCTCATCTCCCATTCACTTTGGCATTGAATCGTCTACTTTAAAGTGGGGGGGGGGGGGGGTATACTCACTCTGGGGTGAACTCGACGTGGGGTGAAAATCGTCGCAAAGATAACCCAATTATTCTGTCCTCAATTGTACAGAATATCATAAAATATTCTCTGAGAATACGGCGCAGCTTCGTGTCTATTGTTCGCTTTTGTTGTATCATACCTGGCTACCTGTCCTGTCATTTTGAAAGGAAGTGTAATGCCGGCTGTACAGGTATGTTAAACTGTTTTTTAAGCTATTGCATAGCTTTTATCGCGGGCTTTGAGCGCGGCGACCGAATCAAGAAGTTCCACAAGGAAAAAACCTAACACCCCGCATCGTCTAACATCGTTTCAGTTCGGGAGACTTCGGCAATCGAGCGGCAATCATAAAAAATATCCGTCATAAAAACAATTTACTTTTTCTTACTGATTCTAAACGGCCAGCTACAAAAAGAGGTTTTCACAATGAAACCTACTTATAAAATTCTCCTACAACAAAGCAGAGTGGCGCAG
This sequence comes from Agrotis exclamationis, assembly GCA_950005045.1. Taxonomy (NCBI): domain Eukaryota; kingdom Metazoa; phylum Arthropoda; class Insecta; order Lepidoptera; family Noctuidae; genus Agrotis; species Agrotis exclamationis. Next base: position 10,465,180 of record OX465442.1, read on the forward strand.
TGGAAGCGTGCTGGGCCCATTAACCTGTTGAAAATTTTGACCCATTTTGGAAGTGAGACCTGGGAATCCTGTATATAAGAGGCCCACTTATATCTTCATTATAATTATTTTTTCTTTATGCATCATAAACATTTTAAATAAATGATATTCTCGTTAAATATTCGCGGTAGACGATAATTTTTTTTTTAATGCTATGCAATAGATTTACCGCGGCAGTCCCCGAGTCCCACACGTATTTTTTCTTTTCTTTTCAAATCTGTCCTTTAATAGATTTTCAGTCTTATTATCACAGTACCGGAAGGTTAATGTTCGTTTGGTAAAATTTGACAGATTCGGGTAGGTTGACCAGCTGGCGTTTGTACCTAGTCTAGCTGTTATACACCATAAACAACGTTTCTTTATTCCAGTCCATTTTCCCGTATCCATAATTCTGAATGGACCTGTAATTTGCTTGCTTTATGTATATTTATATATTTTTTCTTTCATTCAAGGTAGAACCCCTTTTTCTTTTTACAGGTTTCTTGAGAGGCGATTAAAAGATATTTTCAGGTGGGCAGGGTGTAAGTACGTACTTGGATATGCAGTGATATGGGCTATTACTTTTTATTCGGTATTCAAGGAGTGGATGTTATTGTGTTTATGTGTCAGATTTTTTGTAAAGCCCTTTTTACCCGACTACGGCAAAGCCAAAAGGAGGGTTATGATTTTGACCGGTATGTATGTTTGTCTGTTCCCTCATAACTTCTAAACTACTTATTAGTGTTTCGATAATAGCTCGAAGGTTTACAAGAGAACGTGCAATATAATTTAGTAGATTTTTGATTATTTGATGTATATCTTCGTATATGCCTAAATGTCTTGTATACTGTAGGTACGTTTCCGTAAATCCATCATTTTGTACAATTCCTAAAGCCTCCTGCAGACACACGCGATTAATCGCGCGGGGCGACATGTCGCGGTCCATTCGCAGTACATTTAAAGCGGAAATTAGCTTGGCTCGTTGTCGCAGCGCGATTAATCGCGTGTGTCTGCAGGAGGCTTAAGAAAGGTATGTAATTTCTAAAATCGTCCGGAAATGTGTAAACCTAACCAAACCTCGGGGTGCCCCTGACGTTTACTTTCAAAGGCACCAACAACTCTTGGGCACCCCTAGGTTAGGTTCAGTTCCTATAAACCCCGCGCAGCGAGGCTCCGTCTACATGAACACATAAAATACTTTTATACATTTCTTAGGGTTGTAATTATACAATTCTTAGATATCACACATGTTCATGGAGAACAGTGGTGGTCCAGTGGTATCGGCCCCGACTTATGAGTAGCAGGTCGTCGGTTCGAACCCAGCCAGGCGCATTACTTTGTGTAATTTATTTCATTACCACTGCTCTCAAAAACGGTGAAGGAAAACAACGTGAGGAAACCGGCATGTTGCAAAATTCGAAGATATGTGACATCCACCAACCCGCACTGAGCCCGCGTGGTGGATTATGGCTCAGTCCTTCTCACAGAGAGGAGGCCTGTGTCCCAGCAGTGGGAACATTAATAGGCTGATGATGATGATGACACATGTTCGGTAACGTATATTTAAATCAAATCCTGTCTTTTAGTCTCAGTAAAACTTAGAAATAGCTGGACCGATTTGAATATAAAAAGTGTTGGTGTGTTTGTAACTGTTTAAGCAAGGTTTGTATAAAATAAAATTCACCGGCTGCATTTCTCTTCGAGTGGCGATCTCAGAATACGTCCCCAATAAACCTTACTTAAAAGGCATTACGGCAAAGTAATTCATTATGTTAAAAAGAAAATCTATATATATATATGTATAAAAGCAAAAGGTCACTCACTCATAGGACACGAAATCTCGGAACCTACCAGTGCTAGGGGTTTAAAATTTTGCATAGGGGTTCTTTTTAGGACGTAGGTGCTCGCTAAGAAGGGATTTTGCGATATTACGCCCCTAAGGGGTTGTTTTTGGGGTTGACAGTTTGTATGAAACTTTGTTGCAACAAGTACTAGGAGTTTTAAATTTTGCGTGCGGATTCTTTTTAGGAATTAGGTGCTACTTACGAAAGGGGTTTTTCGAAATTCAACCCCTAAGGGGTTGTTTTTGGTGTTGATAGTTTGTTTGAAACTTCGTTATTATAAGTGCTAGGAGTCTCAAATTTTGCATGGGGAATACTTTTAGGAGGTAGATGCTCACTTAGACGGGATGTTGCGAAATTCGACCCCTAAGGGGTTGTTTTTGGTGTTGATAGATAGAGGTCTCAAATTTTGCATGGGGTTTCTCTTAAGGACAAAAATGCTCACTAAGACGGGATGTTGTGAAATTCAACCCCTAAGGGGTTGTTTTTCGGCATGGATAGTTCATATGAAACTTTGTTACTACAAGAACTAAGAGTTTCAAATGTCACATGAGAGTTCTTTGGGTTTAGGTGATACTTAAGACGGGATGTTGGGAAATTCGACCCCTAAGGGGTTGTTTTTGGTGTTGATAGATAGAGGTCTCAAATTTTGCATGGGGATTCTTTTAAGGGACAAAGATGCTCACTAAGACGAGATTTTGCGAAATTCGACCCCTAAGGGTTTGTGTTTGGGCTTGATAGTTTGTATGAAACTTTGTCACTACAAGCACTAGGAGTTTCAAATTTTGCATGGGGTTTATGTTTAGGACTTTAATGCTCACTAAGGTGGAATTTTACGAAATTCAACCCCTAAAGGGTTGTTTTGGGGTTGAGAAGTAGAAGTTTCAAATTTTGCATAGGGATTCTTTTTAGGACGCAGATGCTGCCTATAACGGGATTTTCTGAAATTCTATCCCTAGGAGGATGTTTTTGGGGTTGATAGTTTGCATGAAACTTCGTTATTACAAATGCTAGGAGTCTCAAAATATGCATAGAGATTTTTAGGACGCGGCCATCGCACACTTTCGGGCACGCCGCAATCGCGGCAGGCAAGCCAGGCCTGAAGGAGGAGGCGGGACGCGTGAGGGAGAGGACAGCGTCCACCTTACAGCCCAGCCTCAGTGATAAAAGCCCACTGCAACGGACGTCGCAAGACGATCTCCGGCCACCGTAGGCGCGGGCATGTGGACGGCGAGTAATGAGCGACTCACTGTCCGACCATGGACCATGCCCGGGTCGACGGCGCGTTATATTCCACGCGCACCTCACAGATTGTCAGTACAATGACAGGGCCTCCCCTTAGAGGGCCAAAGCCTGCCAGGGTCGCGGGACTAACGAATACCGTGACCCTGGAACGTAAAGGGCTATTGAAGGACACCGTGGCTTTTAGTCAGTACAAGTCTGACAGTCCCTCCTACCCTACCCTGTGAGAGAGTACTCATTTGATGAAATTGACACGCGCAAAAAAAAAAATGGAGCTCACTAAGACGCGACTTTGTTCTTGATAGTTAGGAGTCTCAAATTTTGCTTATGGGTTTGTTTTAGGACGTAGGTGCTACCTCAGGCGGGATTTTGTGAAATTTGAACCCCTGAGGGGTTGTTTTTGGGTTGATAGAATTTTTGTTGGATATTGATTTAGATTTTCCAAAAGTATCCCATAAGGAGGGTGGCCGGGAGTAGAAATTCACAGATAAAAAGTTCGAAATACGCGCAGACGAAGTCGCGGGCGAACTGCTAGTAATATTATAAATGCGAAAGTTTGTGAGGATGGATGTATGTTTGTTCCTCTTTCCCGCAAAAACTACTGAATGGATTTGGTTGAAATTCGGTACATAGATAGTTTATAACCTGGATTAACACATAGGATAGTTTTTATCCCTATTTTATGTTCCTACGGGATGATTTTTGAGTTGTAGCGGGTGAAACCGCTGGCAACAGCTAGTAATCTATATATATAAAAGCGAAAGGTCACTCACTCATAGGACACGAAATCTCGGAAACTACCAGTGGTAGGGGTTCAAAATTTTGCATAGGGTTTCTTTTTAGGACGTAGGCGCTCGCTAAGAAGGGATTTTGAGATATTATTCCCCTAAGGGGTTGTTTTTGGGGTTGACAGTTTGTATGAAACTTTGTTGCTACAAGTACTAGGAGTTTTAAATTTTGCATGCGGGTTCTTTTTAGGAAGTGGGTGTTACTTACGAAAGGGGTTTTTAGAAATTCGACCCCTAAGGGGTTGTTTTTGGTGTTGATAGTTTGTTTGAAACTTCGTTATTATAAGTGCTAGGAGTCTCAAATTTTGCATGGGGAATACTTTTAGGAGGTTGATGCTCACTTAGACGGGATGTTGCGAAATTCGACCCCTAAGGGGTTGTTTTTGGTGTTGATAGATAGAGGTCTCAAATTTTGCATGGGGGTCCCTTTAAGGACGTAGGAGCTCACTAAGACGGGATGTTGTGAAATTCGACTCCTAAGGGGTTGTTTTTTGTGTTGATAGTCTGTATGAAACTTTGTTACTACAAGTACTAAGAGTATCAAATGTTACATGAGAGTTCTTTTTAGGACGTAAGTGATAATTAAGACGGGATGTTGGGAAATTCGACCCCTAAGGGGTTGTTTTTGGTGTTGGTAGATAGAGGTCTCAAATTTTGCATGGGTATTCTTTTAAGGACAAAGAATTTCACTGAGACGGGATGTTGTGAAATTCGACCCCTAAGGGGTTGTTTTTGGTGTTGATAGTTTGCATGAAACTTTGTTACTACAAGTACTAAGAGTTTCAAATGTTACATGAGAGTTCTTTTTAGGACGTAGGTGATACTTAAGACGGGATGTTAGGAAATTCGACCCCTAAGGGGTTGTTTTTGGTGTTGGTAGATAGAGGTCTCAAATTTTGAATAGGGATTCTTTTAAGGACAAAGATGTTCACTGAGCCGGGATGTTGTGAAATTCGACCCCTAAGGGGTTGTTTTTCGGCATGGATAGTTTGTATGAAACTTTGTTACTACAAGTACTAAGAGTATCAAATGTTACATGAGAGTTCTCTTTAGGACGTAGGTGATACTTAAGACGGGATGTTGGGAAATTCGACCCCTAAGGGGTTGTTTTTGGTGTTGGTAGATAGAGGTCTCAAATTTTGCATGGGGATTCTTTTAGGGACCAAGATGTTCACTGAGACGGGATGTTGTGAAATTCGACCCCTAAGGGGTTGTTTTTGGTGTTGATAGTTTGCATGAAACTTTGTTACTCCAGGTACTAAGAGTTTAAAATGTTACATGAGAGTTCTTTTTAGGTCGTAGGTGATGCTTAAGACGGGATGTTGGGAAATTCGACCCCTAAGGGGTTGTTTTTCGGCATGGATAGTTTGTATGAAACTTTGTTACTACAAGTACTAAGAGTTTCAAATGTTACATGAGAGTTCTTTTTAGGTCGTAGGTGATACTAAAGACGGGATGTTGTGAAATTCGACCCCTAAGGGGTTGTTTTTCTACATGGATAGTTTGTATGAAACTTTGTTACTACAAGTAGGTACTAAGAGTTTCAAATGTTACATGAGGGTTCTTTTTAGGACGTAGGTGGTACTCAAGACGGGTAGTGGGAAATTCGACCCCTGAGGGATTGTTTTTAGGGTTGATAGTAAGGAGTCTTAAATTTTGCAAGGGGGTACTATTTAAGAAGTAGGTGCTACCTAAGACGGGATATTGCGAAATTCAATCTCTAACTAAGGGGTTGTTTTCGGTGTTGATAATTTGAGTCTCAAATGTTGCAACTTTGCATGGTCGTTATTTTTAGGACGTAGATGTTCACTAAGACGGGATTTTGCGAAATTCGACCACTTAGGGGTTGTCTTGGGATTGATAGTTAAAGATCTCAAATTTTGCAAGGGGGTTCTTTTTAGAACACAGGTTTTTAGAACTAAGAGAGGGTGTTGCGAAATACGACCCTGAGTTGTTGTTTTTGAGGTTGATAGTTGAATCTTCGGTACTACAAGTGCTAGGGAGTCTCAATTTTGTATGGGGGGTATTTTTAGGATGAAAATGCTCACTAAGACGGGATGTTGCGAAATAACCCCTCTTTGTAGAGTGGTTATAGAGGCGTCACGACGTCCTCACCTTCAGCTTGACACAGGTCTTCACCGGACACGTAAGTTTAGCGAAGTTCCTGAGTCTGATTGAGAGGGATGAAACACCTGGGTGTCACCACTGCGAGGATCGCCCGGATCGCCTGGAGCATACGGTGCAGGACTGACACGCTTGGACAGAGCACCGTCGTGTTCTCACGGAAGCGAAAGGCGGCGACCTCAGCATTTGTCGAGGCCTTGCTGCTGAGTGGTCGCTTCCTTCTGCGAAGCAGTCATGCTAGCGAAGGAGGAGGCGGGTCGCGTGAGGGAGGGGACAGCGTCCATCTCACGACAATGCCGTGGGAGACGCTCACGGCAACAGACGTCGCGAGGCGATTTCTGGCCACGGTAGGCGCGGGCATGCGGATGGCGTGTAATGGTGACTCGCCGTCCGGTCATGGCCCTTGCCCGTGTCGACGGCGCTTCGTGTTCCAGGCGCGCCTCAAAGAGCTGTCAGTAAAATGACGGGGCCCCCTCTTAGAGGGCCAAAGCTTGCCGAGGACGCGGGAGCCGGGACTGTCTCATAAGGTAACCGTAACCCTGGAACGTAAAGGGCTATTGAAGTGGATTTTAGTCAGCACACGTCTGACAGTCCCTCCGTCCCGTCATTTGGTGATTTTAGCACGATAAAAAGGGGTTGTTTTGGGATAGTTAGGAGTCACAAATTTTGCATAGGTTTGTTCTTTTTAGGATTTCATGTTTTTGGGGTTGATAAAATTTTTGTTGGATATTGATTTTGATTTTCCAAATAGTTTTCAAGAAAGAGGTTGGCTGGGAGTATAAATGCCCAGAGACAAAATATGCGCGGACGAAGTCGCGGGCGAAGTGCTAGTTTCTTATATGGGCGGTCTAACTGGGAACTTTACTTAAGATGAAATGTTTGGAGTGAAAGTTACATTAATTCTAATTTCTTACTTACTAGTAAAAATCTTTTAGGTTTTACATTTTATGAGCCTTTTAGGTAACCACAGCTTTTATGGAGAATATTATTTTGAACTTGTTATTAACAGTGACTTCACCTACGTGGGTAGTTGAAAGTTATCCCAGAATAAACCTAAATGTTTCCGTGGTATAACGCCTATGTATTCAGACTTTAATCTATGATGGATTAGTTCATTTCATATTTTAAATAAATAAACATCAATTTTGTAAAAATACTCAGTTTTTCCGGCATGACTTGTCCTACCCAGTCCTATTTCTGTACCTACTATACAATAACATAATTATTATAATAACTATAATAATAACGACCCGCCCCGGCACGGGTGTAATCTCTACTATATTGTGCATGTTATTTACATATAAACCTTCCTCTTGAATCACTCTATCTATTAAAGAAAACCGCATCAAAATCCGTTGCGTAGTTTTAAAGATCTAAACATACATAGGGACAGACAGCGGGAAGCGACTTCGTTTTACTGTAGTGATTCCTCCCCAACTGAACGCCGAATCAAATAGTATTATCTGACTTGCCTATGAGACAATCCACGTAGAACAACGGCACTGTATTTGTATACACTCAATAGGATTGGGTATGAAGTACCATTGGCACTTGATATTGGGGTCTAAGTACCAATGTAACATACACAATGTCCTACATAGAGGTATCTAAGTACCAATGGTACTAGATAGAGAGGATTTAGTACCATTGTTGATAGTTTGTATTCAATTAACTTGTAGGCTTTACTTTGTAGATTGTTATCTATGTCGTGGGAGTGTCAGAAGGAGGATACTGAAGCCCTAGAACGCAAAGGGCACGTGAAAGAACAGAGTAAGTAGGTTTTAGTCAGTACATCTTACTTTTAAATGTGTTGGCGTTAGGATAGCCTTTATTAGGAAGGTCTAGGGAAACAGTGTATAAGACGGGGTCGCACCATTTGTTAATGGCCGCTTGCAAATGACGTCCTGATGGCGCTTGCGCGACGTTAGTGTTGTGTTAAGTATGCCTAAAGAGTGTATGTCCCCATTATACCTCGCGTCCCCGTCTTAATACACTGTTCCCCTACTATCTATCCGCGTCTTTTAATCCGTGGACGAAGACACGGGTACGGATACGGATGTACGAACATAACTAACGTCAAAATCAAATTTGCTGACTTATAATATCGACACAATTGAAGTTGTTTTGACGCGGCGCTTATCTACTTGTCATATTTACATCAAATTGAATTAAAAAATATAGTATCACGAATTTAACGCAGTTCATGAGTGGTGGCGCGGATTCGGCCCAGCGCAAACCGCTGGAGGCGCAGCTGAGCGCATTTTAAGAAAACAATTTAATATAAACCTTAACTACTTTGATATGCGGTCAATATAAAAATAAATTCGGAAACGGTGCTCGGAACGCCCTCAAGCTACCACAAGAGAATGCGCGCGACCGTATATCAAGGTAGATAAGGTTTATATTAAATTTTTATCTTAAAGTGCGCCCCGCTGCGCTTCCAGCGGTGTGTGCTGGGCCTAAGGAGCTATCTGTCAAATTGTAATGTTATTCATACTTAGGTTTGGCTAGATGCCACGGGGCGTAGATAATGTCTGTAACGAAGGCCGAAACCATGGGTTTTGTGCTTAGAGATTAGACACCCATAATTGCTATGTTAGCCGCTGCGTTACATGGTATTCATACGATGAAGAATCTGGTTACGTTTCAGATAGTTCTTTGAACATAACAGAATAGCACCCATATTTTTATATTCCATTACGTCTGAACTGCAAAACCTTTCATATTATTTTTTATCTTTATTCAGTTTCCTTACAAAGCACAGACCATTACGGAATATTCCCATTTCAGAACCTCATTACAGGGAATATCGGCTAGCATTACTTTGAGCACACAATAGTGTTGTATCCATTTATTAAAAGTGCTCATTATGGCTGTTAATGAACACTATCAATGTGATGTTTATAGTAATGATGTGACGTTAAATACAATAGGTAAATGATTTCTTTTTGTAGGTGATAAATGATAAAACATTTATCTTATCCTACATGTAATAAACGTGAAAGTTTGCTTGGATGTATGTATGTTTTTTTTACTCTTTCCTGTAAAAACCGCTAGTCTTAATATAAATAAGAAAATTACAGAAGGCGTGATTCGCGCACTGGCTGAGCGATGGACTGTTACGATGCATATCACAGGTACGATTCCCGCATGCAACAAATATCCGCAGCAAAAATGACCCGCGGCCCCGACAGGCTTTAGCCCTCTAAGATGGGCCCCGCATGAAACACGACGCGTCATCGACCCGGGCATGGTCCATGATCAGACGGCAAGTCACCCAGTACTCGCCATCCGCATGCTCTAATAGGAATATCTCGCAGCAGTCAAAATGGCAATTCGCGAAAGTACACTTTAACAAAGTTATCAACCATAACTTTAGGATTTCCATTACCCAAATGTTAGAACGAGACCAAACATTAATGTTCCTGTTGTTTGGCTGAGACGGAATGTTATGATGTTGTTATTAGTTAAGGGACTGACGACAGTTGGAGTAAGTATATTTAATGGGGGGTCTGTAGACCCGAGTCGGGAAGAATACATACATATTACATAGACAAAGTCACGTCTTTTACTCAAGGGAGTATATAGGTAGAAACTACAACTATGCTATTCTATATAGTCTAAGCGCTGCGACAGCGTTGAATTTACAATTTTTCTTTACCTAATGGATTTTCAACTTTATGCTCTAGAACAGCTGGCGTTAACCTTTTGGTTGGCATGGGCTGTATAGATGGAATCAAATTACGGCGGGCAGCATTTTTTTTTTATTAAAACCGAAAATTAATTTTATTTGATATTCTCCTTATTTTTTAAAGAAAATCTCAGTTTACAAGAGGGAGAGAGAGAAAGTTGAAAATCTTCTGAAGACAAACCGACTGACACAGTAAAGAATATGAGAGAGAAATTAATATTTTTGCACAACTTCTCCTTTAAGCCTCCTGCAGACACACGCGATTAATCGCGCGGGGCGACATGACGCGGTCCATTCGCAGTACATTTAGAGTGGAAATTAGCTTGGCTCGTTGTCGCAGCGCGATTAATCGCGTGTGTCTGCAGGAGGCTTTAAAGTATTAAAGTGCTTTACATTAAAGCACTTAAACAACATATTAATATATCACTTGCAAAAACATACCTATTGACAAAAAATACATCCAAATTAGTAAAGTTTACTCCTCGAAAACATGGTTAAGAACTAACTATCCTAATGTAGAACACGTTTGAATTAAATTCTTAAAAGGTGTCTAAGCGGCAAGAAAATACGGTATTAAATTTAAATTCGTACAAGCAAATTGTAACAGTTCGCAAAGAAAAATCCCTTGTTTCAAACATTACCATAACTGACTTATTCGTCAACTCGCGCGCAATTAACTCGCTCGCTCGAGCGAGTTGGCACATTCCGATTTTAATTATTTTTGTTGTCGTCAACTCGCGACTAGAGCGAAAAATGGTACAGTCATCTATAAAAGTGTTATAATAAATTCAATATAGAAACCTACTTTATAAGTGTATGGCGTTGTACGATTTGAATTTGAAATAAAAGAAATGTAGTTTTTTAATAGATACGAGTATATTATGTATTTATAATTTACAACACATGCCAAACATATGCCGGATTCGATTCTTTTTTTCTTTTCCAACACGTATCCCAATTCTGATGACGGAGGGATGACCGTCTCCACTCATAGTGGGTCCTTTTTGCTGTGGGCGTCGCCGGTGGGTAGTGTTGGATAAAGAAAGCAGTCTTTTACACTTGACAATCATCTTGGTTTATTTTTCCTATTTAGCACTAATAAACACTGCACTATAATGGGTATCTCAGATCGCGGGATGGTTTTAGCGATCCGTTCGCGCCGGCTGCCAACAGTGAAGTGCCGTCGACTCGCCTGCGCGCGCCACATTAAATCCATCTAGCGCCACCACGATGACACTGGCGTTCCGGATACGACTCGATTCCGATATATAGATTATCAAATGTCCTAAATATCGAAGTACAGATTATCGAATGTCCTAAATATCGAAGTACAGATTATCGAATGTCTTAAATATCGAACCTACCTGTCCGAGTCAGGGTGCCCCAAGTACCGAGCTCGCTTCGCTCGCTCTTGCATCCTTAGTCAAATTGCTGATTACCACCTATCAAGGTAGGTCGACGGAGCCCCGCTTAGCGGGGCTCCTATTTCTGTTTGCAAGGGCTAAAGTACCTAACACGAAGAGGATGAGGAGAGGACACGCCTTCCTCTTCGAACCTAACCTGTCCGAGTCGGGGTGCCCCAAGTTCCGAGCTCGCTTCGCTTGCTCTTGCATCCGAAGTCCGTCCAGCTACCTTGGTAGTTAGTAATCAGCAATTTGACTAAGGACGCAAGAGCAAGCGAAGCGAGCTTGGGACTTGGGGCACCCCGACTCGGACAGGTTAGGTTCGGAGAGGATGGCGGGGTCTTTCAGACCCGCCATCCTCTTCGTGTTAGGTTACTTTAAACCTTGCAAACATAAATAGGAGCCCCGTGAAGCGGGTCTCCGTCGACTTACCTTGATAGGTGCTAATCAGCAATTTAACTAAGGATGCAAAAGCGAGTCCGACTTTTTAACCGGTTTATTCGGATATTTCAACTAGTATGTATTTTTAACGTAGATTTTATGAACTTAGATATTATGAACTTCGATGTATTAAACGTTGATATTTTGAACTTAGGCATAATGTCGTTCGATATTTTGAATCATTCGACATTTTAATCAATCGACATTTCAATCTTCGATATTTATCGTTTCCATGTTTTGAACATCGATATATGAGCGTAGATATTTTAATCTCCGATATTCAAATATGTACCCTATTATACATTAATCATTGAGTAATTTCGCAAAATGGTAACTTAACAAAAGCTTTTCTTTGGAAAGAAAGATTCGAACCGCGAGCAGAATTTCACCTCTAAGATCTACTCTACACGTTTAACTACTTTATACGTTTCATGTCTCAAACATGTGAAGCAGGTTCAATTAAATTAAATATTAAATTTATAAAAACACTTTTGTAGACGACTGTAAATTTTCGCTCAGTCGCGAGTTGACGACAACAAAAATAATTAAAATCGGAATGTGCCAACTCGCTCAATCAAGCGAGTTAATTGCGCGCGAGTTGACGAATGAGTCCCATAACTTCTACATATTTCAAAAAACTTTTACCAATAAGACGGCACATTTGGCCGACGTTGTACTTTATACTTAACGCAATAAATGTAACTTTTACATCTTTTAGTAAGAAATCATTTTGAATAACTATTTAAAGCTATTTAAGATTTAGACCTCATTTTATTACCTAGTTTAGGCGCAATAAACAACCCCGCTAAGACGAGCCTATATTTTTCGGGAAATATTTAGCTTATTTAAAAAAAAATACTTAGCATTAAAAGCCTCAAGTTTAATTTCGTATCATTATTATTTGGTATCCTTTGCTGGACCGTACATATATTAGATGATGTGGAATAAAAGAAGTTAAGTACTGATCACTATTGTATTGTCCGAAAGATACTTATGGTAGAAATGAGCTTAATGGACGGTGCGGAAATGACGTGAGTGACGCGGCCCTTGTTGGCTGTAACGAGAACGCCTGGCTGACTTGATAGCTCAACGCGAACTGAACATTATATAATGAGTTCTAATGTACGTGGCGTAAACTGCTGATGTGCAGAATTGTGCGGTTGCACCGTACAGTCAACATTTATTCATTGCTATTTGAAATAATGCTATCTTGTTTATAAGGAAACGAAAAATGAGAATTTCGAAAAATATTTAAAAGAAACATAAAAGAGAGCTCCCTTCGCTCTGATTTATAGGTTGCAGTCAATTTATCATTGATCTGATAATTTTTGTTGATGCTGCCTTGAAAGCTTCCATCTTACTTCTCTATAACTTTGCCTTCAATCCTCCTCTGAAACAAGAGTTGCCAGATACAGAATTTTTATTTCTGGGACAATGCGAGGGTTACGATACGAATTCGATCGGTAGGAAAATATAAAATTGATAATTATTTTTGTAAATCGTTTACTTGAAATATTTTCCAAAAAAATCTATGATGTCTACAGTAAAAACTAACTTATCTACCTACATCATTCATTATATGAGTAATGCAGATAAAATCAACATAAATGTTAGTAATGCAGATTAAAAACAAAGTGAAGCGCAGACAGCGAAACGTACGCACGTCGCGTCCTACCCGTAACACGAAGAAAAAAACGTGTGGCACTCGGTGACTGCCGCGGTAAAGCTATTGCAAAGCATTTTTATCAACTTATGCAATTATAATTATTTATTTATTATCCATATTTATTACTGTACTAATTAGGCTATGGTCAGCCACGTCAATCAAATGAAATGTCAGGAAACGTTCTCCTCCTCTTCCTCCTCCCTCTCCCTCTTCCTCTCCCTCTCTCCCTCTCCCTCTCCCTTTCTCTCATAAAATTGCCCCTTGCTCAATAAAAGCATGCTTTCGAGCTAGTAATGAGCACGTCTGACCGTACCTTTATGAGCACGTCTGTCCGTACCTTTATGATTGCCGAAGTCTCCCAAACTGAAACGACGTTAGACGATGCGTGCCGTCAGATGTGGTCAGGAAATTTCCTTAGGATTTTTTGTTACGTTTTTCGCGCGCGCCGAGCTCAGAGCCTGCGATAAAAGCTATGCAATAGCTTAAAAATAAACTAGTGGTACTTAGGCATTCGAAATCCGGGACAACAAACTGTAATTCCTGGACACGGGACAAGCCACGTAATTCCGGTACAATCCCGGATTTCCCGGCCATCTGACAACCCTGTCTGAAACCCTTTACTTAAACTGTATAGGATGCTCTGTAGGATTCATAACATCTGCCTGCATGCAAGCCAGTCCATTGCCAAAACATCCACGGTCAATTATTAAAGCTCAAAACATCTAAAAAAAATAACCCTCTAAACGCTACCTTGTATCCATTTACATTTAAAATAAGGGTACGTGTGGGTTCGAGTCCGGTCTCCGGAAGGCGTTTCAGCTTAAACTACGCAGAACTGTAAGTTATTCATATTTTATATATTACTGGTTGGTCTTTAGCAAAAGGAATAAGGGTTGTTTTCGTTGGTTAGTTTTGGCAAATTATGTTGTGACATGCGGCCATTTTGTGGTGCAGATAATTCTAAAATGGCGGATTCTTTTATGCATCGGATGCGAAGTAAAATTAAAAGTAGTTATTAATAAGTAAAGCTTACAATTCAATGCGTGCGACCAGCTTATAATTTTCCCACTTCTGGGACATAGGTGTGAATTTGTTTTTTATTAAGAAAACAGGCTTTAAATATATTTTTCAGATCAGTCTAGATAGTGATAAAATGCACAAACAATAAATAAAAATAATAGGAATCTCTATCGATACCCAAAATTATTTAGTGGAACTTCATAAAAAATTTGATGTGACATCAAGAGGCTTGATTTGCCTCGTCCTATTAAAGCCTCGAGCAGACACACGATTAATCGCGCGGGGCGACTTTTCGCGGTCCATTCGCAGTACATTTAGAGTGGAAATTAGCTTGGCTCGTTGTCGCAGCGCGATTAATCGCGTGTGTCTGTTCGAGCCTTTAAGGCAAAACTTAGTCGTAAATGTATTTGATTCTGTGTATTATTGTTTATCCAAATCACTGAATTTCAATGAAATGATTCAACTTTGAATATTACGGTCCATCACTGCCAAGACATCTGAGGTATCCGAATGTATCTTTCATCTGCGGAACTAATTTAGAACTAGCTTTTCACCGTGGTTTCTGCTCGGCTGATTAGTCGTATAAGCGTCATGTTATATAGCCTATAGCCTTCCTCGATAAATGGACTATCCAACACTAAAATATTTTTCTCCAGTACTGCCCAAGATTAGCGTGATTAACCAAACAAAACTCTTCAGCTTTATAATAGGTATTTTATAAGGTGGTAAAATCATCAAATGAGTCCTCCCGCCCTGGGTGGGGCGGAAGGGACTGTCAGACTCTTACTGACTAAAATCCACCCGTGTTCCTTCGGATGCCCTTTACGTTCCGGGGCCACGGTATCCTGTGTTAAGATATACCTGCTGGGGTTTTTGCTGACAACTCCCCGAAGGCACGCGCGAAACACGACGCGCCACCGACCCGGGCTTGGTCTTTGGTCGGACGGCGAGCTACCCATTACCCATCGTCCGCAAGCCCGCTCCGCCGCTGTGCCCTCTGCTATTCAGAGGAACACGCGTTGGAGCGTCCACCCTACAGGCTATTCGCATCCCAGGGTGCACCGGCCCGAAAAACTGGTCTTCCCCCCGGACGTATCCGAGAGGGAACTCCAGTCCACGGGCGCACGTGGAGGTTTCCTGTCTTAGCACCAAATAATGTTAGGTGTCTTAATATTAGGTATTGGTATAGATTTGAAATATCAATTCGGATCGTGCATGTGGTGCCGTCTTTTAATATTTAAACGTTGTTTTTGTTTTTTCTCGGCAATAGTATTTTTTTTTTTCGGAATAAAAGGTACCCAATGTCCGTCTCTGTACACCTGACAACGTGTATACTGTATATGCAAAATTTCACGATTATCGGTTCAGTGGTTTGCGCGTGAAAAGGCAACAAACAAACTTACTTTCGCAATTATAATATTGGTTTGAAAGTTTGGACTATATAATTATTCTGTTTAATGTAATGTTCAACTTCATTAGAACTTGTCAGATGTTCACTGACTTGACTTTGTTGACATAATATTTCCTCAAGAGATTTCACCTTGGGAATTAACAATGAAATGGGTACCTAGTTATCTGAATACCACGTTCGAATGATATCTAGATTTACTTTAAAAACAAGAGAGTTCGCTTTCAAATTGTGTGCGCTCACTTGAATGACGGTGAACTAGTGTACGAAACGAAATATTTTTACTTGTTCTCTGAGTGAGTTCATAAAAACTACTATGTATATTTTAATGTTATAGGTAGTAATTAAAACTGTAATTTTGCGGCCACACTATTGAATTAGGAAAATCCTGTAATGACAGTGATGATGTGTTAATAAATAAATAATAATATTTATTATTACAAGCTTTTATTTAGTTTAATCTGTCCCGCTGTCTGTAATCAAATCTTGCTAGTTTATTATTATTATTTATTATTATTTATTGATTACTCAGACATGTTACATCCAAAAATACATTACATTAAAATAAAATATCAAAATTACAACAATTTTTTTTTCTTTCTGAAAATTCTCTAATTTTCTAAAAATTCTAAAACATAATATGTAAGAATTATTGATAGATTTTGCCCTAATATTTACTTGAATTACATCTAACTTAAAAACAATACAATAATACATTAATTAAAATATTAAATATTTACAAAATAAAAAAACATGACATAAAACCAATTAAGTAAATTACACTATTACAGAGCATCGAAAAACTTATCCTCAACGCTGTCAGCTGGTAATGTGCCCAAGAGACTGGCGGCGTTGCCTCTTTGTATGGCTATACTTAGCCTCTGACCAAGGTAAAAGCCAGCTCTTGGATCACGGGAAGCGTCAACAAGTCTTTTCGAAATGTCTCTGAAGAGGCTGTGAGCACTCGGACCCCATGGCCCTATAGTTTCAACCCCAAAAAAAAAAACAAAATTAAAATTAAAATCAGAATTCCACTTCCCGGTTTTCAATTGAGTTCAAATTTTGCACGTATATGTATATTGCGTGACAATGCAATATTATGATGACATTGAGCTGATCTGATGATGGAGCTAGAAGGTGACCATAGGAACTCTGTAATGAAACGCCGCAAATCCATTGAGTTTAGACTCGTTTGATTCGTCTTGACGAGTACTTTGTCTATCGTAAGTATTTTTTAACAATGAAATTTTGTTTTTAAAAAGAACATAGACTTTTAAATATCTATATGACTTGTTTTACTGTAGTTTAAACTCAGACAGAAATAATAAAAATGTATTGCGTCTAGTACACGTTGAATGTTACAAAAGCCGCTGTAGGAGACGCTTTGGGCATCGGGGATCACGATATGATCTCCGCCCACCACAACCACGCGGGCTTCGTGGCGACAAGTAATGGGTAGCTCGCCATCCGATCAAGGACCTGGCCTGAGTTGATGGTGTGTCGTGTGCTACACGCGTCTTCAGGAGCTGTTGGCAAATTGACAAAGTCAAATAGGACCAAATGCCTGCCAGTGTTGTGGGACTGTCCCAAATGATACGACTTAGGTATCAACTCATCAAAAATATTTGCCCCGAGGATGAAACGACACCCTTCAGAAAGTGAAGGCGTCTGTTGACTCATCCACAAGTTCGGATGAGTCAACGTAGAGTCAAGTATTGATGTGGTCATTTCATCCGAAAATAGACATAGGTCCAAAAAATTGTATAAAATTACAGAAAATGAGAACACGATGTGGAATGTGAACCGAAAGTACTAGGAGAACAGGATCATGAAGGAGATCAGGAGGGAAGGAGTCAATGGTACCACGGCCCTAGAACGCAAGCGGCAAGTGAAGGAACAGGTATGATTTTAGTCAGTCAAGTCTGGCAGTTCCTTCCACTTCATAAAAAATAGGGATTTTTTAAAGAAAGGAGAATGAGCAGCCGACTATGGCACTGTTGCGCTCCTTTTTGACACTTATAGTAGTGAAAATTGGACACAAGTAAGGGTTATTGACATACATGAAAGCAAAGTTAAATACAGATTGATATTTTGTAGGTTTTTTTCCAAAAAACAATACTTACTCAGGGTTTTATTTGAGGTTATATTAGCGTCAAAACAATATATTACAACATATATTTAAAAGATTAACCATAGCATGTGTTGCCTCTCTTATTTGGCGATTAGGCAGTGGATGCGATAATAACAAAACACAGTTCACACAGCACGACACATTGTTTAGTATCCAGTAGAAATCAACGTAAACGTATAAATTCACTATAACAGCGCACTACAAAAAGAGTCCAATTGCTCGATGTATATCAACGTGGAGGTATCCTAAAACTCTACTCGACACGAATATAAGTTTACTAGCAGAGAAAGGCAAGAAATAGTAGTTCGCCGGTAATAAAGAAATCAAAACCAAACAAACACGAAAATCATGAGTTTGACTTTGACAATAATGACAATTGACACCATAGACACATGATTGACACTTCATGGAATAGTGCTGTGACACATCAGTCATTACGACATCTTAATATAATCGATTATATCTTTACTTTTGTTAAGACCTCAATATGGGTTATCATAAAATAAATCATATTAGAGTTTATAGAAAAGCAATAATAACAGCTTTTAAGGTGGTCTTTAGGGACACTAGTACATTTTTTAATTGTTTTACGACTATGTTCTTTGTTTAATCGATCGATTCTGGTAACGTAGCCCTTCACTATACCGGAACAAAAATATAATAGTAAATACTAATAATATTGAATATAAAAACCCCACAAATGTTTTAAGTGAATTTATGCTAAAACAAATGACATGGCCAGTTTCTGCCTAGTTACTCAGTGACATGTACAGCTTACATGCCTAGTTATAAATAAATAAAAATATAAATATTAATTACTGAATGACTTACGTTTCCGTACAACTTCCGAAAAAAATATTTCGACATAAATAGATGTTTTACGTTTCCGGCGTATCGGGGCAGCACGTTATTTCGGATAAACGTTCCATTCCCTGTTAAGCTAAAATATGAATGCTTTGTAAGAGTAATATTAAACATTATTCTGACTGTAAAATGATTATTCACTTTTGCAATTATAATAAAAACATTTTTGTAAATTATTCGAATGCTATAAAACATTTATTTTAAATTACTGAACTAATAACTTTTTCCTGCAACAATGAAACGAAACGACATGACAGGTTCGACAATCGCTTGACATCCGTCATGTTTTTTGTTTGACAATTTGAGTATTTGACATTCATTTCGTTTGTGTTCGCAGCTTGTGCGTGCGCTTATTTTTGTTAGTAAACTGTGTGATTATCTTTTCTCTATACCGACCATTGCTATTCTACACGGACTGATTCCATTGACCAACGATTATCTAGTGCTTTTAATACGGACTTGATTGTGCTTACGTTTCGGACATTGTCAACAATAATACAACAATGCGGTGTATTAAATTGCGGTATAGCTACGGGACGGCTAAGAAGACATGTTATATCTTCGTTAGACATGCCTTTCCAAACGATGCTTATGCAATGGCTAACAATTCAGGTATGTACTTAAAACTTATTATGAAAACCTACAAATAAAACACGTTATTTTGTGTTATCTAAACAGCGCAGCGAATGGGCGTTCTTCCATTAACCGGCCCGGCCAGCACCGGCGCCAACGCCATGCCGGTGCCGGAGAAACCAAAATGTATGGTTCGCTTTTGCACGTCTTGTTATATTACTACCTACATACATTTTTGTTTCCCCGGCACCGGCATGGCGTCGGCGCCGGTGCCGGGCCGGCTAATGGAAAAACGCCCATTGATTTGTAGAAGAAATTATTACTTTGGTATATTTAATTAAACAATTGATTTTCAACTATTGATATTTAAAAAAGTATTTATTTAGAACCTTTTCATATTACAATAGATAAAATGTAAATATATCTAAACTCTCATATTCTACTTTGCCTTTCAGCTTCCAGAAGATGGACATCCCATGCTTCTTGCTGCTAACTGCTGAAGGTGTCAATCATAGAATACTGGGCCACACTATGGTGTGCGTTGGTTGTGGTCGATTAGTAAGGGACATAAGACATCACATTATTGAATCGGAGTCACCACTTCTACTGCAATTTTCTTTTACTGCAAGACTTCAGGTACTTGTGACGATGATCTGGTATTTAGGCTGGGCCAGACACCAGACCAATATTACTCCTCTAGCATCATTTTTAAATGATATTCTTGTAAGAATTATTGAATATTAAATATTTCATTCACATGTTATTCAATGTTTCTTTTTATTTTAACACTGCAACCATATAGGGCACTACCTTTACAGGTCCTAGGAACTTATCATTCCATTGCTGTCCCAATACTGCCAGTGTTTAAATTATACATAGTACATCACATCAGACTTGAGAGAGCTGGACTTTTAGCAATGTTTTCCTTCACAGTAAAGAAAATAATAAGTTAATATTAACTCGCATGATTTCTGAAAACTTTGTAATACTGGGTTTAAACTTGAGAATATAATAACAAAATGGTTACCCAATACCCGTCCATTTACAAGGGTCTCTTTATACCCACGCAAAATAATCTGGATAATATTGAGGTAAGAGCCCGAGTAGGTTCATGACCAATTGATGCTATTTGTTAATTACTAGGAAGTCTGAAGTTACGGGATTATGTAACTTTTACAGTTAATTTTACAGCATATTATGTTCAAAATAAACCAAAATTGGTTACTGTACATGATTTTTTATATGCTAGGCAGAGTGCCCTAAGAAAATGGGCCATCTCATTTAAAATAATAACATTAATTATAGATTTGCTTAAGTGATCATACGCCTCAAAAAGCGAAACCATGAACGCCCATTCTCCTTTAAAAATTAATTGACTACAGCAAAAATATTATAGCGATTAAATAGCCCTTCAAGATGACACTTGAACCAAACAAGGATATTTTACAATTGCTGTTTAATACTATTGATGTCCTAACAAAACGCAATCTGTCTTCTTCCAAAGTCATTCCAAGTTTGTAGTCGCAAAACGGTTTAAGTTTCGCAATTTTGACCCAGAAACTCCGATTTGAGAGGGACAGAGGGCCGACATCGTCTTAATTTATTATTTCTGCTCATGCCCCTTTACACAAACAGATAGATAACTCGTAGTAGGTCAACTACAAACAATCAAGAAAACAGGTATAACTAATGACAGTCGCAAGCGCGCTTACACTCGCTGTACGTGAAGTGTGTCTATATGTGCGTGGAGATATCAAACAAATGACAGTCGCGAGTGCGTTTGCACTCACTGTATGTGAAGGGTGTCTATGTGTGCATGGAAATCTCAAACAAAATAATTATGACAGTCGCGAGCGCGCTTGTACTCGCTGTACGTGAAGCGTGTCAACGCCTGCGTGTGAATGATAAACAAATGACAGTCGCAAGCACGTTTGCGCTCACTGTGAAGTTTGGCTTGTTGTATGGACAATTGGACATAGCCTTCTGATTTGAGACGCATTGGTGTCAAAGTGGTAATTGCGCCGACTTACAAGTTGTTCGTCCTGTGTTTGAACCTAAACAGGAGCTTTACATTGTATAATTATATTTTATCACCGCTGCTCTCAGAACGGACACAGACGGAAAACATTTTATGGACATCGGCATATCTTAGAACAAAAAAAAACTCGATGGCATGTGACATAATATTCCACCACTTTTTTTAGGTGGAAAAATCACTAAATGAGTTTTCCCGCCCTTGGGGGTAGCGGAAGGGACTGTCGGACTGTTACTGACTAAAAATCCAGCCTGCTGTCTTCAATTGCCCTTTACGTTTCATGGTCACATGGCTTTTACAAATGGTTTCAAGATGGACCCGCCCCGGGGTCTTTCTGATTTGTTTTTCATCTTGTAAAAGTTTTTTTATTAACCGTAAGTAATTTCAGCCCATGAAAGATTGATAATGTTTTACAGATAACCCTGTATACTTATCTATTTAACACTTTCCATCTCCGGTTTAAATAATAGCTACTTTCAAATTATTTAGGGGTTTATAACTTCCAGGTTAAATTCGTTTTCGTTTAATCTGATTTGGGTCGAGATCCCTTCCTCGTTGGTAATGATTCACGGGTTATTGTAGATTAGAGTTTTGTGGAAATTCGGCGAGCTTGTAAATTGTAATGAAGTGTGGTAACATTAAGGGTCCCCCCACATTTATCGACGCGGAATCGGCTTAAGCCGGTCAAGAAAACCTTTATGTCAACGTAATGAGAGTGTTTCTAATGCCATTCGCATCGGCTCGGCTCGGACGACGCGATCCATATCGCGATAAATGTGGGGGGACCCTTAAGCCACTTTCTTATGGGGTGCTAAGACAGGAAACCTCCACGTACGTCCGAGGACTGGAGTTCCCTCTCGGATACGTCCGGGGGGAAGACCAGTTTTTCGGGCCGGTGCACCCTGGGATGCGGGCAAAAACTCTTCCTTAGGCACTGTGTGCCTAAGGGGTCTCTTTGCCCGTATGCAAATAGCCTGTCGGGTGGACGCTCCAACGCGTGTTCCTCTGAATAGCAGAGGGCACAGCGGCGGAGCGGGCTTGCGGACGGTGAGTAATGGGTAAGCTCGCCGTCCGACCAGGTACCAAGCCCGGGTCGGTGGCGCGTCGTGTTTCACGCGTCACCGACGGGGCCCCTTATGGCGCCAAATGCCTGCCGGGGTCGCGGATTTTTTCTTAATCCAGGATACCGTGGCCCCGGAACGTAAAGGGCATCCGAAGGAACACGGGTGGATTTTAGTCAGTAAGAGTCTGACAGTCCCTTCCGCCCCACCCAGGGAGGGAGGACTCATTTGATGATTTTGCCACCCTAAAAAAAAAAAAGCCACTTTCTCATAAACATGGGAGTGAGCGCCACGCCCACATTTAATTTTTTTTTTAAGCTATTGCATAGCGGGCACGCCGCAATCGCGGCAGTAAGACCCCTCTTTGAGGAGTGGCTGGAAAGGCGTCACGGCGTCCATGACCTACCGCATGACGCAGGTCCTCACCGGACACGGAAGTTTCGGGAGGTTCCTGTGTCGGATAGGGAGGAAAGAAACGCTTGGGTGTCACCACTGCGAGGATCGCCCGGAGGATACGGTGCAGGACTGCCCCGCTTGGGCAGAGCACCGCCGTGTCCTCGCGGCAGCGATAGGCGGAGACCTCTCGCGCCCGGCATTGGTCGAGGCCATGCTGCGGGGCGAGACGGAGTGGGAAGCGGTCGCCTCCTTCTGCGAAGCAGTTATGCTCGTGAAGGAGGAGGCGAGCCGCGAGAGAGAGAGGACAGCGTCCTCCCTCCGCCCCAGTCGCAGTGGTAGACGCCCACGGCGTCGGACGTCGCGGGACGATCTCCGGCCACCGTAGGCGCGGGCATGCGGGCGGCGAGTAAAGGGCAACTCGCCACCCGACCATGGACCATGCCCGGGTCGACGGCGCGTTGTGTTCCACGCGCGCCTCAAGGAGTGTCAGCATGATGCCCTCTAGAGGGCCAAAGCCTGCCGGGGTCGCGGGACTTATCTCATTACCGTGACCCCGGGACATAACGGGCTATTGAAGGACACCGTGGATTTTAGTCAGTACAAGTCTGACAGTCCCTCCCGCCCTGCCCGGGGTGGGAGGACTCATTTGATGATTTTACCACGCAAAAAAAAAAAAAAGCTATTGCATAGCTTTTATCGCAGGCTCTGAGCGCGGCGCGGCGCGAAAATCTTAACGATAAAACCTAAGGAAAAAGCCTAAGGAAAATACCTGACACTGTCGTCTAACGTCGTTTCAGTTCGGGAGACTTCTGGAGGGAGAGGGAGGAGAACGTTTCTTGACGTTTCACTTGATTGACGTGGCATGAACATAGCCTAATTAGTACAGTAATAAATATAATAAATAAATAACAGTCCCCGAGTGCCACACGTATTTTTTTTCTTGGTTTTACGTAGGAATCAAACGACGGGGGTAATTTTTCTATCGTGTTTTTGGCTTCAATTATCAGTGGCCTACTAGGAATCTGGACATTCTAAATTCTAAGAATACATGGTTTTTTTTTATAATAGGTGGCTTTTATCTGTGGTAATATTATGTCGATAATAGAACATATTTCCATAAACAACTTTTTACTTTTTGCAAAATTTTCAGAATGTGTTTTAGAAAATCGTTGTGTTTTGTAATACAATTATTTTAGATTCAATAAGAAACCTAAGATACCATATTACAGCAAAAATAGTAGTTTATGAAACTGGTACATAATGAGGGGTATTATACACGAGTGTGAGTTTAAAAAACGAGCTTTGCGAGTTTTTTAAAAGTATCACACGAGTGTATAATACCTAGTTATGTACAGTTTCATACACTACTTTATCTACTTTCATTGAACACGAATTTATCAAATAAAAGATAAAGATTGACACAGTATTATGCCGCCAAAATTCCCGTTATCACCGCGCATGGGCCACAGCGCGCGGTGCCACAGATAAAAAATCAAATGGATGTATCTATGATCTGTAATCTGTATCAATAGTATGTAAAAAAAAATATTATAACATTATTTTGTTAGAGAAATAGTGTCATAATTTAATTTTTTAATTTCATTTCGATATACTGTGTGTAAAGTACGTCATTATAAACTCGTTTTGAGTTTTGTATTTTGAATTTAACGATATGAGAGTAGATAAAAAATATTATAACATTATTTTGTTAGAGAAATAGTGTCATAATTTAATTTTTTAATTTCATTTCGATATACTGTGTGTAAAGTACGTCATTATAAACTCGTTTTGAGTTTTGTATTTTGAATTTAACGATATAAGAGTAGATAAAGACAATTAATAAAACTGTCAAAAAAATCAAAATGGCGTTCCTTCTTACGTCATTCACAAGAATTCGAAAAAAAAGTCAACGTTTATCGAAACGATTAGAAACCAAACTCATTCAATTGTCTATTCGTTCGGAAATCACAGAATTGCTCACTGACTTTCCGTATAAAGCATTGAACGAACTGTTTGAGTTTGAAAACTAGTTTCCATGATTTTATTGCACTATTGGAGCTCGAAAACCGTTTGAGCACTTTCGAATTTTCCATTGCTTCGTTCGGAATTTAAAAAGTTTAATTCTGTTCTATTGTATTGGGTGTTTTGAGTTCTGTTTTACAAATAAAGGTTTATATTATTATACTTTTAGAATAAGGACAATTTTTACTAATATACAACCAAATATGACGAGTAATATAGAAGTATGAAAAAAAAAACGAAATGATGCGTAAATCCTAAATGAATTGAGTGGCTGCAATGGCAAACTTTCACGGGAGAGCAATGCTTGTCAAAGCCAATCCATGGATTTATTTGCCATAGCGATGGGTAGCTATAGCCATAACTAGCCAAATACCGGCTATGAGCAAAATAGCCACGGCTATGATATCCGTCAACACGATAGCTAGCTATCGGCTACTGGTTGGCTAGATAACTGACAGGTTACGATATAGCCGCGTAGCCGCTCGTAACCGCGTAGCCGCTCGTAGCCACGTAGCCGCCACGGAGTATAGCTAACTGCTACGTTTTATAGCCGTCCCGGTATTCGGTAGCCGGGTAGCTACAGTAGCCAAAATAGCCGATAGCTGTGTGCGCGCTTACTGCGCTACGCGTGTACGATCTTCATTGGTATCGTCGATCTTTTTCTCACAATATTCACAAAATAGATTAGACAAAGAGAGAGCATTATACTTAGTAATTTCGTTCGTTTAATGAACGAAATTATGAAATACGATTATTAGAAAGCTGGTTAGTTACCGTCAGGTTTAAAATAAATAAAAATTTGATACCTAGTTATTATTTTAGTTATTGTGACCTCAGAAAGGAAATCATTTCTTTTTGATTTAGGATCGAATTCAGGTCGGGCAGTTGATGTTGCGTTATTTAAGTCCTACCTAGCCACACCGGCGCCGCTTCGTTGCGCCGCTAGTTACTAAACGCTATTGTTCAATAGCCAAGTAGCCAAATAGCTGGCTATTACACCACAAATAGCCGGTTAGCTAAGCTATTGAAATTTCGGCTAGTTACCCATCTCTAATTTGCCACTAGCTTCCGCCCGCGACTCCGTCCGCGTGGATGGTTCATTTCTCCATTTTGAGTAACTCTGGTAAATCCAATTAGGACGTAGCCCGCAAGTGCACTGCTAGTTAAGTCACACAGAAAAATAATAAAGTCGCGGTAGGTAGTCATTAACTCTCGGAGAATCTTAACACCGCGATTCAGAAATGCGCGTCATAGGCACAACGCCATCTAGTGGTGAGTGGTGGAACCTTTTTAGAAATCAATGGAGGCAGGCGTGGCGTAATGTTCTACTTTGATAATAGGTGTCGCCAGTGGTTCCATGATAAGGTTTCATACAGGTTTTTTTTTCTACGTATTTTTCCAGGATAAAAAGTATCCTATTTTATGCCCAGGATAATAAGGTATAATTATACCAAGTTTCATCGAAATCGAACCGTTAGTTTTCACGTGATGCCTGCACATACAGACAGACAGACAGACAGACAAAATTTTTTTTAATCACATATTTAGGTTTGGTATCGATCCAGCAACACCCCCCCGCTATTTATTTTTTCAATATTTTCAATGTACAGAATTGACCCTTCTACAGATTTATTATATGTATAGATAATGGCGGCAAGGCACATGACGCTTTCTCCGCGTCATGAAATTCTTTAAGCTGTTGATCCCGGCTGTCATGTGTCCCGGCCGTCGACCAGGGCATGTTTCATGATCGGACGGCAAGTCACCTCGCCGTCCGCTTGCGCGGGAGTAGTGGGGTAGTGGAGGTCAAGTTGGCAGTCGCTCCATGTAAAATACAGGAATTCAGCGGCATCCGGCATGGTTTTCACAAGGCTTAAACATTTTATGAATTTTAACATAATCTACGAATACTTAACAAATTCACACCGGTTAGTGAAAAAAAATCGAAAATCCTGTTTACGAAAAATAATGTGTTCATTACTTTTTAAAGCCTTGAATATTCGTTTCTTACTCAAACTTTTTGCTATTATCTTGCAAAGTTATTTATTTTCATTAAATTGTGAGGTTTTCTTCGGTGGCTGATGGTGATTACATTTTTTTAAAGAAAGATTTTTATTTCGTGTAATAAAAGAGTATTTTTGAAGGGGATAACTACCTCTAGTTTCAGAGTTAATAAAGCCGGTAAACACGACAGGCCTTTGATTTGGTTTTTGTTTGCCGATAATATGCTGCCAATTTCCGTCAAAACCCGAGCTGTTATTGAGAAATTACTTATGCAAACATTAGAAAAACGTTTAGAAACCCTAGCATGAAGTAAAGAGTGAATAGGTTACCTACTTCTAAGCAAGCGTGCTTAAAGCCTCCTGCAGACACACGCGATTAATCGCGCTGCGACAACGAGCCAAGCTAATTTCCACTCTAAATGTACTGCGAATGGACCGCGACATGTCGCCCCGCGCGATTAATCGCGTGTGTCTGCAGGAGGCTTAACCGTCGACCACAACATTGCTTACTATCAGGCGAGATAGTGGTCAAAACCGAACCTATCGCTAAATTATAAAAAAACTTTTTCAAAAAAAATGTAACCGCCTTCAAAAACAACCACAAAAAAAGGGTAAAATAACCTACAAAATAACTTTTCTTTCAGAAGTCGGTGCCTTTGTTTTTTTTTCATTTCATTGTTTTTTTGCCACCGACTTCTGAAAGAAAAGTTATTTTGTAGGTTATTTTACCCTGTTTTGTGGTTGTTTTTGAAGGCGGTTACATTTTTTTTGAAAAAGTTTTTTATTTTACTCTTTTTAGTTTAAATATTCAACTCAAATTCTTGTCAAATAAATCATTCTCTCTCAAGTGCACAATAAGCTAATAAAATTCCCTATCTCAAAAACTACTGAACCGATTTTGATGAAACTTGCAGTATTCCGTAAGTTAAACAATACTTAGTACAACAAAAAGAATTACTTAAATCGGACTTGTTATAGTTCCAGAGATATGCGAACACAAACTAAATCAGTCGATGCCTACTCCGAGCCGTTGAGGAGTTGTACCTTCCATCATCAGCTCATCCACCTGAGATGATGATTATCAGATGCAAATACTTGAACAGCTTTAGAAAATATTTGAAAATGGTACTACGTGCCTATAAAATTTGAAGGTTGCCCTCGATTTCCCTGGGATTCCATCATCAGATCCTGACCTGATGATCATGGGACCAATTGGAAAGTATACCCTTTCAAACAAAAGAAAAAATTTCCAAATCGGTCCAGGCGTCTTCGAGAAATCGGGGAACATACATAAAAAAAAAAAAGATTCCGACGAATTGAGAACCTCCTCCGTTTTTTGAAGTCGGCTAAAAAGAAAACCTATTTGGCTTGGCTTAAATGAAAAAGCGCCTCTAGTGTAAGAACAGAGTAGGTACCAATTTTACCACGTTTTTATACACTCACTTTTCTTATTTGTTTGTTTTTTTTTTACACAAAGTTCGCGTTTACTTCATGTCACAAAATGTGAAAGCTCATGCTAACGGCCCGTTCACGACCTTGCCGCTGTATGCGGCGACTTTGCGCGGTGCGGTAAGATCAAATCCCACCAAAAACATTCTGTAAAAAACTAGCCAAAACTCGATTTGTTTATCTCTTAAAAGTAATGAAATCTGGTTATTGTTATTATTATCTGGTATTGTTTTATTTTTTGACCTTCGATTTTTGACGTCAAATAAAGCGGCCCACCAAGTTGAATATTTTTTGTAAAGGCGGTATATCGATCTCTAGTAGTTTGGTTAGGCTCTTGTGTTTTCTAATCAGGGTCACCAGGTACTCCAGATCTTCGATTATCCTAGTTTTTATAGTTTTCCCTTTATGTAGCCATTAAACCCAAACTCTCTAGCAAACTTGGTACCAAGTTTCAGCTCTCTGAGTTTATGGCAAGTACTAGTTCTATTTTGATGATCATGAGTAAGTGTCGTAAATGCGAAACTTTGCTTTCGCTTAACTTCGGAACTAAATGACGTCTTGGCGGGGGCACAGCCGTGCCCCCCGATGTATAGAAATGTTTGATAGATGCCACCAGGCGCCAACAGTGGCAAATTCGCGAACTTACAAAGTTATTAATTTCTTATTGGTCGATACGCGACGCGGCGCGACGCAACGATACTTCAAATGTGTATCTTATCGTGTAGTAAAAAAAGTCAGATTTTGAGTCGCTATTAAAACGCAGCGCAACGCCGCGCTGCGTCGCGCTGTGTTGCGAAAGGTGTATCTTCTCGTGTAGTAAATAGAGTTCGATTTTGAGTAGCTCTATTGAAATGTGCGAGCAACGTCGCGTATCGGTGTGACTTGACTATTAGACCAAAGTAAGGCCGCATCAGACGCGCTTGTAACCGCAATAGCTTGTCGCTCTAGATCGAATTAGTAGTACATGGCAATATAACTTTGTAGCGAATCTAGTTGTAATATTAATTAATTTTAATTGTCTGTGTCAATTAACATTGATTTAGACTTGGGACGTGTAGGTAGGTAATGACAATATTCTATACCTAAATGCTTTGTGATATTATTATCACAAACGCGGTTTACCAATGTAATTTAATTGTAAGGTTAGTACAATAAAGTGTAATTAGTATCTAGCGAGCGTTCTTCCATCGCGTTAATTTAGAAATTGACAATCAATTCGGCGACACGTGGGGCCATCTATTATTATCTTCATTTGCCTAGCCTTTTCCCAACTACATTATATTGGGATCGGTTTCAGTCGAACCAGATGCAGCTGGATATCCAGTATTTTACACGGAGCGACTGACTAACGGACCTCTACAACCCAGTATCTGGGTAATACGATACCCCATTGTATGACTGGTTGTCAGACTTTAGAGCTTCTGACTAAAACATCTGTAAATGACAGTCGGAACAAAGCACGTAAAGACGTGCTTTCCGAGGCACGGAGGAAACTTGCTAGGGCAGATGGTCACCCATCCACAGACCATCTTCAGCAAGCACGGCTTATCTCCAAAGATCGGCCCATGCGGCTGTAAATATTTAGCCACGAGCTCCTCATTTAAGATTATATAAAACTTATTTTTGTTTTTCTCGCGAGCAGTTTTTTTTCGGATCGAAAAGCACTGTCTGTCCGTGTCTGTATGCTCAAAAGTACATAAACATATGCACACCCCTATTATTATATCTAAGTAACCCAACAGCTAGGTAACGAAATAATAATAAAAGCCGGTCATAACAGCCGTTAGACTAAACCTCATTATAGGGGATATCGGCCACAGCGTCCACACATAACAGTATTATTTTATAACCGATGATGGCGGCTTATGTCTTGAAGGTTATAGGTTCAGGACGATTTGTTGCAATAATCGAAATTAAAAAAAGCCTAATTAAATAGGAAAATGCGTTTAAGCATCTTATAATAAGGCAAAATGAAATAAATTAACAAAGTTATTTTAGTTAAAGTATTTTCTACGTAAAGATGATTTTTGAAGAAAGAAAAATTCAGCTGCGAGTGGGATTTGAACCCGCGTCTTCTAGATAAGTACTCCAGACGCCTTACCAATTAGGCTACCGCAACACACACTCTGAACCTGAATCTTCTATACCCCTTTGAAAGTTTTTCGGTAACGTAGAACGTAGAGAAGACGCGTGTTTTTCTTTCCTCAAAAATTTTTATTTATTTATTTATTTATACTTCATGTACAAATTCATGGTACATAGGCGGACTTAATGCCACAAGGCATTCTCTACCAGTCAACCTTTGGGTGTAAGACAACACTGTGGTAGGGTACAAAAAATAATAATAATTTCGTCCAATTTAAAAATAATTAATTGAAACCTATTCTCGTACTGACTAAAATCCACGGTGTTCCTTCAATTGCCCTTTATGTTCTAGGGTCACGGTTACCTGGACAACAGTCCAGTGACCCCGGCAGGCGTTTGGCCGTTTATGAGGGCCCCGTCTGATTGCTGAGAGCTCTTTGAGGTGCACGTGCGTTGACATAACAGCAAAATTAATGTCGTATTAAATAGCATTCACTAAGGATTAGAAACAAATGGTAGACACTATCAGATTTTTAGAATTTAGAATGGTAGTCAGTATCTAATACAATCTCCAACCAAAATTGATCTAGAATTGTCGGCTGAAACTGGCCTCTCAAATATTTAAAAACTTTCAATTTAATATCAAAATTAATTGAATCAGCCAAGCGCAGCTCGGTGCCAAAAATAAGTTTATCGAAATTTACACCACAATCCAATTTTCCAGATGTTACGGTAAGGGTTGTTTTACACATAATCGGGTCGGCATTATTCGGCAAAGCCGAGCGGTAAATATATTGATTTTCTTTTCCTGTCATGGTACAATTAAATTATAATTTATTATCCTCTTTAGGTCGCTCGCACATTCGCCAAATTACATTATACAGATGAATGTTTGGGAATCACAAACTGCTTGATCTGACTTGCCAATTGTCGACTTGTGCCGATCGGCTTTTTCATTCCATACCTAAATACAAAATTGACTTTGACTTTGACTTTGACAACAAAATTGCTCGGCAAATACTGCCGAACCGACAATAATTACACGTGTGTGGCAACCCTTTCTCGACTAAAATAAAACTATGACTAAGTCCAAAGTGTTTACCTAAGAAATTTAAAAGGACCGGTTATCAAGAAATTCATTACCAATTGTGGATTTATAAAATTAAGTAGTCAACTTCAAAATGAGGACTTTCACTTGGTAATAGAAAATTCATAATCCTGTTGAATATCTATCAAATTGAGTTGAATTATGAATTTTCAGTAAGTTACCTATTATAATTCCATCGCCTTTGTTGGTCTAGTGGTTGTAACTACGACTGTTGACCATGAAGCGTTCGAATACCGTAAAAAGTAGTTTTTTATCTAGCATTTTATTCCATTCTGGGATCCCACGGATCGTGCTAGTGCTGGAACTTTTTTAGGACAAAAATCTGAAAAAAAAACGATTAAAATCAATAGAGTTTAGAGTAAACAACAAATGTACTAAGCTTTTTTTTTTTGCGTGGTAAAATCATCAAATGAGTCCTCCCACCACGGGCAGGGCGGGAGGGACTGTCAGACTTGTACTGACTAAAATCCACGGTGTTCTTCAAAAGCCCTTTATGTTCCGGGGTCACGGTAATGAGATAAGTCCCGTGACCCCGGCAGGCTTTGGCCCTCTAGAGAGGGGAACACAACGCGCCGTCGACCCGGGCATGGTCCATGGTCGGGCAGCGAGTTGCCCTTTACTCGCCTTCCGCATGACCGCGCAAATGTACTAAGCTTGCGTAAATTCAACACTAATAATTATTAATTCGTTCCAACACTAGTATGTATTAATCCGTAGGTGCCCTGAGTGGGCACGCCGCAATCGCGGCGGTAAGACCCCTCTTTGAGGAGTGGCTCGAAAGGCGTCACGGCGTCCTGACCTATCGGATGACGCAGGTCCTCACCGGACACGGATGTTTCGGGAGGTACCTGTGTAGGATGGGGAAGGAAGAAACGCCGGGGTGTCACCATTGCGAAGATCGCCCGGAGGACACAGTAGAGCATACGGTGCAAGACTGCCCCGCTTGGGCAGAGCACCGCCGTGTCCTCACGGCAGCGATAGGCGGAGACCTCTCGCGCCCGGCATTGGTCGAGGCCATGCTGCGGGGCGAGACGGAGTGGGAAGCGGTCGTCTCCTTCTGCGAAGCAGTAATGCTCGTTAAGGAGGAGGCGGGCCGTGAGAGAGAGAGGACAGCGTCCTCCCTCCGCCCCACCCGCAATGGTAGACGCCCACGGCGTCGGACGTCGCAAGACGATCTCCGGCCACCGTAGGCGCGGGCATGCGGGCGGCGAGTAAAGGGCAACTCGCCGCCCGACCATGGACCATACCCGGGTCGACGGCGCGTTGTGTTCCACGCGCGCCTCAAAGAGCGTCAGCACGATGACGAGGCCCCGCCCAAGAGGGCCAAAGCCTGCCGGGGTCGCGGGACTTATCTCATTACCGTGACCCCGGTGTTCCAACAGTGGGAACATTTATAGGCTGATGATGATGATGATGATGATTCTGTCATTCATTCATCTTCAGTTGCGCTGCATCTCTCCTTTTCCTAATAGTTATTATTATGTTATTATTTTAATTTGGATGTAAAAGTTAAATAAAGTTTCCTCAGTCTTGTTTTTAAATTGCTATACATCAAGTACGTCAGCTCTAAGTCGAGCACATACCGCATCAGCGCTATTAGTTTCGTCGACTCCGGTAGCCTGTTCGGTTTCCTCTCAGAGGACGACATCACCGTGGGAGGCACCTCAGCGCACGGCAAGACGTTCGCGGAGGCCACGTCAGAACCTTGCCTCGCTTCCGTGCTTTCCGCTAAATTCGACGGCATACCCCGGCATAGCGTTTAGCAGCATCATGGTGGACGGCCTGTTAACCCTGCACTACCAGAAGGTGGCGTAATGCCACACAGTCTTACCAACAGGTAAAACGATACCCATAGGTAAGGCTGGTTGTCAGACTCGGCACTGTGTGAAGTGTGCAGTCGTGCTGTGTAAAATACTGATATTCAGCTGAATTCGACTCAATTGGGAGTCGACCCCAACATAGTTGGGACAAGGCTAGGCAGATGTTGATGTACTTTATAAATATGTTTATCTTGAACATAATTGACGATGAGAACGAAATATGCGCTAAATTATACAATAGCTTTCAACGAGATAGCATACGTTTTTCGGTAATTTATGCCAATCCTTGGGCCTTTGGTTAGATTTTCTTTTGTTTTATTCCTAGACCCTTGTTTACCTTAACACCTTTGAATTTCATGTTCCACATATATCATGATAACGCGACATTTATGTCGACATAATTTGTGAGGTATGTTGCCAAAACGTAACAAATGTTATCACTGTTTATTGTGTATTTTCTTATTTTTCGTCGATATTTTTTCTTGGGTGGTGATAAAGATTAGACAAGGGATAAAGTATAAATATTTTACCTTTATCTTGTTTTATTGACGGTACAGTTGGCATGAGAAAAAATCGATTGTGAGCAGGACTCGGGCATATCCATAACGCAGTCTTGCCGCCGGCTTATAGCCTAGCGGGGCAAAGTTTCCGTGCGGTAGTCGAACCGGGGGGGTCTTATTTCTAAGTACGAAACCCGTAGTTTCTGTCTTAGTTACGGGCGTTTTGACAACAAGAATGAATAATAAATTACAATTTGAACCTGTGGAAAACTTGTAGTACTACATTTTTTAATGTAAGTAATTTGATGACACTAGCGCCGTGTTAAAATACTGACTTCAGTCGAGGCGGTATTATCCGTCCGCAAATTGATTTTGACGTTCGTACATCTGTATCCGATCTCGTGTCTTCGTTGATGGAGTTAGAAAGAAAGTAGTCGCCCTGCGATACGCAGCCAAGTGGTCAATCGCTTAGTCACTGAACTAAACGTGTCTTAATAACAGGAACTTATAGATGCGTCCGTTAGCAACAAATTCTAGGCAAACTTGTCAAGATTAGATTAGAATAGAATAGAATTATATTTATTTGATATAGGACACACACACAGAAATAATAATAATAAAAAATACAATTGAAAATACAATAAGAATTTCGCTGAGCATGTCCACACCAAAAGGGTTACCAACTCAGCATTTGCTGGGCGAAAGACACCCAGCGCTGGTTTTCAGTTGGCACCACGCAGTGACACACGGACGAGGGTAGGCAAAAAAAAATAGAAATAATAAAATAGAATAAACAATAAGACATGTGTGTAGGGATACGTGTAGTGTATTGAAAAATTAAATAATATTATATAAATAAAGTTCTATGGCATTATAAAACGTGTGCGCTATAATAAGTTTTTTAAAAGTATTAAAACACGCCACGAATGACACCACCAATGGCGCGGCAACCGACCAATAGGGAGAGCCGCTCACGCTGTGGCGCCAGCCAGGCGAACATTTCAAACAAATTCGCTGCAGTAGGTTGGACTATAACCTAAAACCCCGCCTTTTAAGAAAATAGATTCACAAATTCTCATTAGCAAATTAAAACACAACTTTAACAGTTACACTCTGCAAAAATGGAAAGACTATCGTTGTGAACTTTTATAGACTTAGTAGCTAAAGAACCTGATTTTTTTAATGTCCAAAAAGGAACCGGGTAGTCAATAGGAAAATTGTCTCAATAACTTTGGTAATGTTAAGATAAGAAGAGAAAATCTGGAATAGATCGCCATACAACATACAATTATAAACTTAATATTCAAAGTAAGAAAGTGCAAAAGACACTGTGCTATCTAGGAAACTCAAGAAGTTTGATGTTCACGAAACTTCGCACTTTAAGCCACTCAAAATGTAGTACATTATTCAATGTCTCTACAAAAAGCAGTCTACTCCTTATTCCTTAGCCTTAAAGGCTCAAACTATCTACACATAAAGCAATAAAAACTAATATCCTTCAAATATAACTAAAGTGTAGATCATAATAGTTCCAAGCAGGGCCGGATTAGCACCGTAGCAGGAGTAGCATATGCTACGGGGCCCTCCCACCTCCACTTGGTCAGCAAATGTGAAACATGACACTAAGATAGTCCACGTCAAACATCGGTAAACATAAAATACAGAATTGTTTACGGTAAACGCACAATTTGAACAAAAAGTCGTTCATATTACATCAATTTTATAGAGTGTGAATGTGATAAGATTCTAATAAATCTCGTCTATGGCTATTTGTCTGGCAAATATTTGTCATGTTACAAGTTTTACGTTAAAAGAAAAAGGAATAGGGCCCCTCAATGAATATGCTATGGGGCCTCGCGCATACCTACCTAATCCGGTACATGTTCCAAGATCGGAAATTGAGTAAATAATTCACATTGAATTGACATGAAATATGTGAAAAATGTAGTTCGGACAGTCTTACCCAACTCAAAATGACGGTTCTGAAACTTACCTGAAAAGATAAAATAAAATTTTATTAGTTTTGTTACAGTTTAGTTTCAAATATTCGGAAGAAAAGCTACTTTTAAAATTCTGAACGGATTGTCTAAAAAGTAGGATACCTAATACTGGATTGGTTGAAGTTGGTAAATATTTTACTAAACATAAAAAGTACCTACGTGATAAATAAAAATGTAGTAGTTTTAAGGCGCGTTTGCGACCTTGCTGTTGTGAGCAGGGTGTGGCGAGCGGAAAGATCAAATTGTATAGATGTTTGAAGCACGCCACGATGTGTCGATTGGTGCAAATATCGGACTGCTCTAGTGACATGTCAAAATTTTGCTCCGTAATTTAATATTTAATTTAATTAGGAATTATGTTATAATAAGGTGTAATTATAAATGCAAACGGATTATTAATGTGTAAATACGCTACAGAATTGTTATCCGGATAATTCATACAGTTTTCGGAAATATATCGTTACCGGTAACCTAAAATCAACAGCTGACGTTCTGTCAAAGGATAATTACGGGGAAGTATTTGTTTGCTTTAATTTTATCTTAGCACACAATCCTCATAATATTTAACAACAACTCTGTCATTCGAACATGCCAATATCCTAGTATATTTTGTGATTTAAAATTGATTTTTGCTTTGATGACAAATGAATGTTTCAAAGTAAAACTTTGTGAAGATCTCATAAAAGATTCTGTTTCCCGTTCGATCTTCACAATATTAAGTAATTAATTTAACGAAGGTTGCATTTTTGTTGTTTAATAGTAATATTTCAATAGCCTTTTTTTTGTTTTTCTCTTTACTCTGGTGGGCAGCCCTCCTACCCACATAGGAATAAGTAAAACTCTAAACCAATAAAATAAGTTTAAATATTTGTATTAGTTAATAACAAACTTTTGTAGCAAAATAAGCAGTCTACCTCATTTATTTAGAGCATTTATACATATAGCTAACTTTCCCCTGTTCATTACTAATTTTATTCTCTTTTTTTTTTTTTTTTTTTTTTTTTTCTTTCTCCCTGTACCTGTAACTTTTCTCTATTAGTTTATTCTATTAGTACTCACTTTTTCTTTTTATAATTTTCAGTAATTTATCTTGAAACCATGCCTGTGATGACCCGTAAGGCTACTGCTCAGGATTTGGAGCTAAAATTGAGAACGGCCCTCCAAGAACTTAAAGACTCAAAACTCCAATGTCAACAACTGCTTAAGGAGATAGAAGAGAGTGAGGAGGAAGTCAATAACATTAATAACAAGAACTCGAGCTTAAAACGGGAGCTAGTTGACCTTCATCACCAATACATATCTGTTGTTGATGAACGGGATCGTCTGAGGGAAGTCACAGATGAATTCAACTCTTGTAGCAATTTATATGAGGAGGCTTTGTGCAAAGTTAGGGACCTAGAGGATGAGTTAATCCATGCTAATATTCTAATTACATCTTTGGAACAGCAAAAGGAACGCACTCAGATTAAGGAAACAAACCATTTGTACAATGAATTATTAAATACATCCTGTAATCCTCACCCCATTGTAACAATAGACCTTACAGAGGACTCTTTACTAAAACATAACTACTGTCACAAAATTAGTCAAAATAAAATTAAGAAATATGCAAGACTAAATAAAATAATTAAAAAATGTAAAAAATACAAGAAACAACAAAACTTCTTTTCAAAAAATATTCAATTAAGGAAGGAGCGTGTTTCTCTTGTCAGTAAGTTAAATAACTATCAAATAAAATTGGAAGATAGTATTAAAATTTATGAAATGGATACTCAGCGCTTACAGTCTGAAATACAGGTATTGAATCTCTCACTTAAATCTATAACTAGTAAATATGAAAGCTCTAAAAATCAAATCAAAGAGCATATTCTTGCTACAAATGAGTTGGTGGACAAAGTGGACTTGCTGACTCTCAGCAACACTCGGTGTTCCTGTCAGAGGGAACCCAGTCCACTTTCCCTTCAGCTTGAGGCAACGGAGGACCCGTCCCAAGCTGTTAGGGCTCAGGACTGTATCACCAGCCAGGAAGTAATACCTGTCATTGTACAAAACATTAACATACAGCCTGAGATTAATAGTAATAGTTTTATCTCTAATCGTGATGAGTGTCAGTCAGTTATGTTTTCTGATAGTATAGGTAAAGGGTTAGGTAGTCTAATTAGTAATAAAATGAGTTATTGTACTCAAAATTATTGTATGCCCGGTTCAAATTACAAACAGATAATGGCATCAGTCACTAAAACTGTATATTGTCCCAATTCTACCATAACTATATTTATTGGTAATAGTTCCAAGATTAGTAAACAAGACATCACTGACTGTATATCAGAGTTGTTGAAATTAGATTGTAATAAAATTATTTTGTGTGCTTTTCCATATTTTGAAAAATTGTCTGATCGAAAAAACAGTTACATACACATGCTGAATAAGCATGTACATTTCTTGGCAAGTCACTATAGCGATAAACTTTTATGTTTAGACATCAACACCTTTGTTGATAAGCTTAGGTCGACCCAGAATTCGGTTTATCTGCCTATTAGATATAGACATATAATAGCTAGTCTATTAAGTTTTCATATTTACTCGGACATAAGTAATATGTCTTCGTCTTGTGTACATATTTATAGTAGTAGTAATTGTAGTGTTAAGTGTAGTATTAGTAGTACGAAGGAGGATCCATGTATCACTATGGAGGATTCTCAATCGCAAGGTGAGACTACTAGTAGTAGGTTATTTTTGCCTGGTGATGGCATGGGGCTCACTCCGGATAATAGTCATTTAAACTAGTCAGTAGGACAACAGAAGGTACCATTCGCAATTTAACATCCACAAGTAACAATGTATCTTCTAGCAATCATTTAATTAGTTTTAAAAAAGGGCCTCAGCAGAATACCTTGAGATTATTCCATCAAAATATTCAAGGTATTGCTTCAAAATTATTAGAAGTCGAAATGTTTCTTGAAAAAACAATGTTTGATGTTATCTGTTTTACTGAACACTGGTTGAAGGACTATCAAATGCTCATTAATTATGAAAATTACAGTGTTGTTAGTTGTTTTAATCGCAAAACTATGCTGCGTGGAGGTTCCCTAATACTAATAAGAAATTGTTTAAAATGTAATCAACGTAATGACATAGTAGGTCTCTCGGTTGAACATTGCGTCGAACTGTCCTGTGTTGAGCTGGATAAGCATGTAATAGTGTGTGTTTATAGACCCCCTAACTATCAAAATTTTTCCTTATTTGAATCAATAATGGAAGATGTTCTGGCAAAGCTTTCAGAAAGCAATAAAACAGCAATTATTTGTGGTGATTTCAATATCAATATTTTGGAAGAAAATTGTAATAGCAGTAGGTTATTAAATCTTTTTAAATCTTTTGATTACACCAACATATTTGCAGAACCTACTAGAGTAACTCCAACATCTGCTACTTGTATTGATAATATTTTCTGCAATTGTGATTATTTTGAAAAAGCCATAGTTAGTTGTCTGCCGTCTGATCACAGTGGACAGACGGTAACTTTTAGGTGTAGTACAATTGAACAACAAGTTCAGATTAAATTTAGACCTATAACGACAAATAAATTAAATAAATTTAATAGTTCCTTAGACAACATGTTAAGTGTAATGAGTCCTAATATAGACGAAATGAATGCCAATCAATTCTATGAACATTTCTTTTCAATAGTTCATAGTGAATTCAATAAACATTTTGAAAAGAAAATAAAGAATATTTGCCCGAAATTTATATTTAGTGACTGGGCAACTAGAGGTATTAGGAAAAGTAGGGAAAGACTTTTTGAACTTTATGGCCTTAAGCCTTACATTAATACTGTAACTTTTAGCAAGCATGTCGCCACTTATTCTAAAATTTTCAGAAATACTTGCAAGGCTGCTAAAGCCATGCACATTAGTAACAAGATAAAAACAACTGAAAATAAAATAAAGACAGTTTGGAAAGTCATAAATAACGAGACTGGCAGAAAAACAATGCGTAGCAGTAACTATACGTTAGATACAGATTGTGGTACTATAAGTTCTAATCTAGAAGTAGCTCAAGAATTTGTAAATTTCTTTACAGATATACCGTTTAAGACTACGGAGACTCTAAATTCCTCACCCGATAAATCAATTGCTTTTTTAAAGGCGAACGTATCTGGCTGCCCGGCTGATTTTAAATTTAAACACATAAGCCCGGCGACAGTTATCAAAGCATTCCGGGAAATCAAAATTAAACAGACAGAAGATTTATGGGGAATGTCTGTTAAAGTTTGTACATCCATAGTGGAGACTGTAGCACCTTACCTAGCTCTAATTTTTAATATGTGTGTAGATCAAGGAGTTTTCCCGGATTTGATGAAGTTCAGTAAAGTCGTGCCTCTTTTTAAATCTGGGGACTCTAAAGATACTAACAATTATAGACCAGTATCCGTGTTGCCTGTCTTTAGCAAGGTATTTGAAAAAGTAATGCTAAATCAGATGCTCAATCACTTTAACACCAACAGAATCTTACACGATCAGCAGTATGGTTTCACCAAGGGACGTTGTACAACTGACGCCGGTGTCACCTTATTAAAGCACATATTTACTGCTTGGGAAGAGGCTCAAGACGCGATAGGAATATTTTGTGACCTCTCCAAAGCATTTGATTGCGTAAACCATGATACATTACTTTTGAAACTAGAGCATTACGGACTAGGTAAACTTGCACTTAGTTTGGTAAAGTCATATTTGTGCAATAGGCAACAGCAAGTTCAAATAAACGGCGTAAATTCACAGAGCTCAATGGTCAACATCGGGGTTCCGCAAGGCTCAATATTAGGTCCTTTCCTCTTTTTGGTATATATTAATGACCTACCCTATCTATTGGATAACCAACCTCACAAAATGGTGTTATTTGCGGATGATACTTCCTTAATTTTTAAGATTAATAGACGGGCTCAAAATCTAGATGACCTAAATAAAACCTTATGTCAGATCCACAACTGGTTTACAGCAAATAACTTGGTATTGAATGAAAAAAAGACTAAATGTATACGATTCGCTCTTCCAAATGTCAAAAGTACTAATAATGTCATAGTATTGAATAATGAGACACTAGAATACGTCGATAAAACGGTTTTCTTAGGGATTACGCTTGACTCAAGGTTACAATGGGGTCCTCATTTAACATCTCTAGCAGGGCGCTTAAGCTCAGCAGCATATGCCGTCAGAAAGATTCGTCAGTATACTGACGTAGATACTGCGAGACTTGTATATTTTAGTTACTTTCACAGTATAATGTCATATGGAATTTTATTGTGGGGACGGGCTGCAGACATCGAATCTATTTTTATTCTGCAAAAGAGAGCCATCCGAGCTATATACAATCTCCGAAGACGCGACTCTCTAAGAGAACTTTTTAAGGATATTAACATCATGACGGTAGCTTGTCAATATATCTATGAAAACATAATGTACGTTAGAAAGAATCTGCATCTTTTTGGTAAAAGAGGTGACAGACACAATTATAATACTAGAAGTAGGGACCAATTAGTTCAGCCGGGCTTCAGACTCGCTAAAGTAGACTCATCTTTTATGGGGTACTGTTTAAAATGCTATAATAAAATTCCACAAAGTATTCTTGAACTAAATGAGACAAAATTTAAATCATACATTAAACGCACACTATGTAAGCAGGCATATTACAAATTGGGCGACTATATCGCTGATAATAATGCTTGGCTCCATGCTGGTCCTGCTCCATAGGACAGGGATATATTCATTGATAGCGTATTTAATAGGTACTATTTTCGGAGCTGCAGAAGATTGTAAAACTATAATTGCATTGTATAAATTCATATTTCTTTGAATTATATAGCTGCATTATATTGTGTGAGTTCTATGTGCACAAAGCTATTCACCAGATACCTACTTCTTAATTATTATTTTTTTGACATGAATGTGCTCTGGCAGTTGGGAGTATGTCATGCTCACTTAAATGTCTCGCTGATGGTGGCGCGTGTGTCGGATCATTTAGTTCCCTTCAAAATGGTTGAGCTGAATGGTGCTGATATCATGCGTCATGTTCGTGAACGGGCGCTGTCAGTTGAGACTGGTCATCTCTTAGCTGCCATGGTTTATTTTAATTATCAATAATTTTGTCTTTGAATTGTCTTTTTTATATTTCCTATGGACACTTTTTACTTGCTACATCGTTCTCACATAATGTACCATCTCAAGTTGAATGATGTAACAAAGGTTCTGTAATCATTTTGGCGATTGAAAAAGAGTGTCCATGGAGTTTCTTGCCCTTTCTTCTCCATGAGATCTACGCTTTGGAATGGGCACCTACAGTACTTTCACAGTTTTTATGTCTTGTGACTGGGACTGTAGCACCGTAACTATTTTTTAAACTATTTTATTTTACTTTTGACAATTCAAAAGTGCCTGTAACTGGCTTATTTGAAATAAATGATTTGATTTTGATTTTGATTTTGATTTTGTCGACAGTAGCGAAAACGCGCGCGGTTTTCTGCGAATGAATCGCTACAGCGGCCTAATTTAACAAACTTACATATCCTAGTCAAAATAGCTATTTTGACTAGATATGTAAGTTTGTGGAGCTCCACAGAATAGCAAAAAAACATTAAAAAGCGGAATAAGAATTTTCGTGTAACACACACACATTTGGTTCGAAAATATAGAAATGGAAAGTATGGT
Source organism: Agrotis exclamationis (assembly GCA_950005045.1). NCBI lineage: Eukaryota > Metazoa > Arthropoda > Insecta > Lepidoptera > Noctuidae > Agrotis > Agrotis exclamationis. Next base: position 10,507,573 of record OX465442.1, read on the forward strand.
TTTCTTGATCGATCGTCTTTAATAGAAAATAGTTACAAATAGTGAAATATTATGTTAAAGATATTGCAAACGATCTACGAATTTATTGGCAATACGAAAGAGCTCACGAAGGTACCTAAATTAAAAATTGAACAAGAAATTGTTTTTGTATTCCCGTGGTCCATTGGCAACACGTTCCATGCGTTTACCTACTTGTTTCTATCTACGAGTACCTCTCAGCTGAAATGTACACGAAATACAAAGTATTTACTGTTGTAGACCACGACTGTACAAATATGTTGCTATTCCCAGTCCGATGTAAGACGAAAATTCGTGGTTGAAACATATTGTGAAATCTTTTGAATACGCCGTCAAAATGGAATTTGAGGTAGGTATTCAATAACGTAGAGGTAGGTCGTCGATTTGGAATCATCTAAAATTATATTTTAGATTTTATATCTGAAGAGTCGGGGGTAGAATTTTGGGTTATCACAAAAACAAGACTCCGGGTTTACTATTGAAAAATTCTTCACTTTGCTCGACCCTGGAATCAAAACCATGAAATCACGTATAACAGTAACGTTTTAATCCACAAGATAAGTGAATTTAAGATTAATTTTAAAAAAATACATCTACAATATTCACAAAGAAAACGATCGATTCGATACATTTAATTAAATTAGCACCTACCTACACTAAAAAGGCGATTGTTGCCATTTACAAAAGCGCCTTACATGAACATATTCTGGAACTCAGTGCAAAATTCTACCACAAATGCATAGTTCTGCATACTAACTGTCCAGCGTTACGGAGTTGTAATAGAGAATATTCTCAAGTGTGCTAATTATAGCACAAATCTGAATATTCTGCTAATATATTAGTAGTGTGAAAGCGTCGAATACTGCACTATAAATTGGAGACTATGTGAACATGACCCGTGATGTGAGTATTATATTATCTATACATATGTATAATAAATCTGTAGAAGGGTCAATTCTGTACATTGAAAATATTGAAAAAATAAATAGCGGGGGGTGTTGCTGGATCGATACCAAACCCAAAGATGTGATTAAAAAAATTTTTGTCTGTCTGTCTGTCTGTCTGTATGTGCAGTAGATATGAGCGCCGCGCCGGCGCGCCGCCGCCGCCGTGATCCCCACCGCGCCGCCGCCGCCGTGTCCGGGCGCCGGCGCGCCGAACCCGAGCGGGCGGCGTTCAGTTTAATCTAACACGCTGACTAAACCGAACGCACGATAATAAATGCTGGCAAAATGGCGGCACTAGACATAGACGTTTATAAAACGAAACTCTTTGACATTACTATTTCTGGGTACATATTTGAATATCGAAGATTAAAATACCTACGCTTAAAATACCAATGTTCAAAACATCGAAAATAAAATGTCGAAAATTGTTATACCACGCTTAAGACGTCGAAGATTGAAATGCCGAGTGATTAAAATTTGGACTGATACAAAATATCGAATGACATTATGCCTAAGTTCAAAATATCAACATTGAATGCATCTAAGTTCATAATATCTACGTTAAAAATACCTACTAGTAGAAATATCTATATAAATAATATGAGTGTATTCATAAATGTAGGTAGTGTCAAATCATAATTTGACATCTACCTACAGATTATTAAAATACTGATTTTTTAGAATTCCGTAAATTTAATTAGCCTAGCCCTTGCATCCTTAGTCTTATTGCTGGTTATCACCTATCAAGGTTGGTCAACGGAGCCCCGCTTCGCGCGGCTCCTATTTCTGTTTGCAAGGTTTAAAGTAACCTAACACGAAGCCGCCATCCCCTTCGAACCTAACTTGTCTGAGTCGGGGGCCCCAAGTCCCGAGCTCGCTTCGCTCGCTCTTGCATCCGAAGTCCGTCGATCTACCTTGGTAGGTGGTAATCAGCAATTTGACTAAGGATGCAAGAGCGAGCGAAGCGAGCTCGGGACTTTGGGTACCCCGACTTGGACAGGTTAGGTTCGAAGTTCGTGTTAGGTTACTTTAAACCTTGCAAACAGAAATAGGAGCCGCGCGAAGCGGGGCTTCGTCGACCAATTTTGATAGGGGTAATCAGCAATAAGACTAAGGATGCAAGGGCTACGCTAATTAAATTTAACCATTTGATATTATAAACTTTCGTTATTTTAATTTTCGGTTTTATGGTCGTTCGATATTTCCATTTTCGATGTTTTGAACATCGATATTTTAATAGTAGGTATTTTAATCTTCGATATTCAAATATGTACCCCAATTTCTGTGTTGTCCATGTTATGTTATCAGCAAACAAAGTTTTTGTTGGACCTATTTTGGTCAGTTAGTTGTTAATATGAGGCAAAAAAACGAATACAGTTGGGCGACCAAGTGTTTTGCGACGCTTGTTTGAAACAAGCGAAAGAAAAAGATAGCGATGTGCAATTTTCTCGTCAATTCTCTCTCTCGTCAATTCAATTTGTCTCGTCAAAATTATAATAAATCTTAATTATACGTAAAATATTGTTTTAATTCTTCTCTTAAATTAAAGTAGTTAAATAAACGTCGGTCACGGTCACGTCGCGCCGCCGACGCCGCCGCCGTCGACTTCAAAAAGTCGGCGCGCCGCCGCCGACAGATTGACCATCGGCGCTCATATCTAATGTGCAGGCATCACGTGAAAACTAACGGTTCGATTTCGATGAAACTTGGTATAATTATACCTTATTATCCTGGGCATAAAATAGGATACTTTTTATCCTGGAAAAATACGTAGAAAAAAAAATCTGTAACAAACCTTATTATGGAACCACTAGCGACACCTATTATCAAGTAGAACATTACGCCACGCCTGCCTCCATTGATTTCTAAAAAGGTTCCACCACTCACCACTAGATGGCGTTGTGCCTATGACGCGCATTTCTGAATCGCGGTGTTAAGATTCTCCGAGAGTTAATGACTACCTACCGCGACTTTATTATTTTTCTGTGTGACTTAACTAGCAGTGCACTTGCGGGCTACGTCCTAATTGGATTAGCTACACAAGACTCCGCTACAAAGTTTTATCATAAGGTTTAAACAGTAATTCAATTCTGTTATTTTTGGTTTAGAGGACCAAAAACCCCTGCCTTCGTCCTCCCTGGGAAAAGGTGGTCGGGATTTGTCCTATTTTATATACTACTCAAAACAAAATAAGGGCCACCTGGTTTTTATCGATTTATTAAATAATGTTTAAATATTACTAGTTACAATGACTGAATCTGATTAATATTAATGGTTTTACATGGAAATACTCAAAAATTAAATATGTATTCCAATAAATCGTTAAAATAAACCAAAATGAATGAAAAGTGAGGAATTGCAGGAATGTATGAAGTTACATAAAACATAAAAAAATCGAAAAAATAACGTCTTTAATGTTCCGAAGTGTTCTTTTAAGCTTCTCTTTTAACTCTGTTCTCTCTGTTCTACTCATTTTATGGGAGGTGGAATGGTCTGGATTAAATACCGAACATTTTCTTTTGGGAAACTCTATCAGCAAGTTTTCAGACAATTTATGAGATCCAGCTGCGTGTGGATGGGAATTTTACTTTCTTTTTCACTCTTCTTTAACTCGTCTCTTAAATGCTCAATGGAACTCAGGTAAAAATCCTGAGTGTCCACTGTAACATCATACTTCGAGCGTAAGGGAATGTGTGCACTGTTAGTCGCGTCATGTTCGCTCGAGCATTATCCTGCTTCAAGAAGAACTCGGGTATTCTTGCTGTGCGAATGGGATAATGTGGAGTTGCACCACTTTCTCTACGCAATTTTGAGGAGTTACAGCACCCTCGTTAAGAAGTGCGAGCTCAGTTTTGCGTGATAGAGATAACCGCCCCAGAGCATAACTCAGAACTCGCCAAAACAGTCTGTTTTAAGAGTGCAAGGATCTGAAACCTGTTGTTTAGATCTTCTCTACACTCTTATGAATCAGTTTTTATTGAAAAAAAATAACCCACCAGTCATCAATAAAAAGCAATGAAGCCCAGTCAAAACAGTTCAATAAATTTTCTCTTTCGCAATTGTTTCACGATTTGCACCATACGCTGCAGTTAACTGGAGGCAAACCAAGCATCTTCTTGAGTATTGTTAGTCTTTATGGAGTCGATTCGGTATAGTCTAGTCAATTATAGGGGTGCCTGTAGCTCGACGCAATGGAGTTTGTACGGTCCGCGCTGTAGATTTTCGCTCTATTTGCGCGGTTAAACAAACTTAATGGTCTTCTTGAGCTTGACTTACTTACTTTCTTCCTTGATCACGGCGTCTGGTGATATTACCCGTCTTTCAAGACCAGTTTCAAGCATTTTAAACCACTCGTTGAGAATATTCTACGATTAAATTTATCTCTTCTGGCTACGGGCCCCCTGGATTAAGGTGACACTCCAAGTGGCTGTTTTTGCGTCCATATGTCTCCGAATATATGACATTATGAGATTGAAAGGTCATTATAGCTTGCTTGCTGTATTAGTCGAAGAAAACTCCGTTAGAGGTTTGAAAATTAAAAAACACCATACCGTAAATTCTAAGTAATCACAAATATCTAATTTAAAAAAAGTTATGAATTTCCAATTATGCAGTAGAAACAATATTAATACTTGAAAGAAACCATAACAAGATATTTAGTATTTATTATGTACCCAGAATAAGAGCAATACTTATTTAAAGTGCAATTTAAAAAGTGGCCCTTATTTTGTTTTGACGAGTATATAAATAATTTGTACGTTGTGGACAATAAATCTTTGTCAAGAAACCGAACTTCTCTTCGTGCCGGCAACGGTGACTAACATCCCTTAAAAATCTTATTTTTCTTCATAGACGTTGTTCTGTAGAACCGCGAACACACGTTGCATTACCCGCAGTGGATTCAGCGCCGTAACCTCTAGCGCCGAAAGTCGGATTTGGCTTGAACCGTTTGCGGCACACGCGGGCCACGCCTCCCCGACTCCTATACAGGGTGATTTTTCAGTCACCATCCAAATTTTAATATATTAACCTTTGGCGAAAATCATTGAATACGTGTTTTTTCTTTTTGTATCACTCAATACAAAAATATCGAGATATCACGTCTCAATGTTATCTATAAAAAGTTGATGAATCTGGACACCGCGCTGTGATGTGTCGCTAAGATGTAGCGGGGCGGGGCGGGGGGTAAGCGGGGTGCGCTCTGCCCGTTTCATGCGCCGGCAAGTGTAGTATTATTAACGTTTAGCTTGGTGACCACGCAGAGCGATGAGAAAATGATTTAATATGAAAATTTATGGTATCGATTTGTGTTCAAAAATGGGGTTAGTGATTGATACCTAATGCCTAGAAAAATTTTGGACGATGGTAAAAAAGTCACCCTGTATAAGGAGCCGCGTTCCGCGCCGCGCGATCCATATAAATTCTGAATTTTGATGCGAGCGGACGTGTCCAGTGTGGCGAGCGGTCGTCCGTGGAATTAATATTGTATGCGTGTAATTTCAAACCGTGCTTTTCAGCGCGACCTTTTTGATTACTGTTCCGATCAGTTATTTGTAAGTAAATACAGGTCGGAATAAGGAATAAGGTCGGAATTACTATAAAAAAAATACTTACTACAGAACGCGAGCTCAACAGCAGTAGCTCAATAGATCTCCTTAATTATTATAGGCTTAGCCGTATTTGGGTCCAATAGATATTTATAAGATGTCATTGTCAGAGTTACTCAAAATGGAGAAATAAACCATCCACGCGAAGACCGACATCCGCGCGGACGGAGTCGCGGGCGGAAGCTAGTCATAAATAAGTCATCACCTGCCTAGTCTTTTCTCAAGTATGTTACTGCAGTGGCGTAGCAAGATCAAATCAAGAGGGGGCAAGACATCAGCGAGGCCCTTTTCTTTCAAGACCTATTTTTTTTTTCGTGTATACCAATAAAAATAATTGCGGGCCAATTTAAGACACCATAATTGTGGCTTTCGATTATTATTTTTTTCTAACAAGTCATCTTGCAACAAGGGGTCCTTCTTCCCGCCAGCAGCACAGGCGCTAAACCAAATGTGATGGTTACGGGACTAGCGAATTACCGGGACCCCGGAATGTAAAGGGCTATTAAAGGACACCGTGGATTTTAGTCAGTACAACCCTGACAGTCCCTCCTGCCCTGCCCTCTGTGGGAGGACTGATTTGATGATTTTACCACACTAAAAAAAAGACAAAATGTGAACGTCGGTGACATCGCCTTTACGAGGCCTCTGGCAGTCAAGTAGAAAGAGCTTTTCTTAGTAGAAAATATACTGCTTTACTGATTGGGCACAAAATTGTACGAGGCCCTTTCAGCTGCAATGCCGAGGGCGGGGGCCCGCTTCGCTCTCTCCTTGCTACACCACTGTAAGTTAGGATCGGCTTCCAGCCTAAAGGTCATAGCACACTTAAACGACTCTGCTCCAACACCGCTCCCACCCAACACCGCCCTAAACTAAGACGACTGCTCGCAGTCTACGCGGTGACAGCTAGCAGGCACCCAGCAGTCCACGCGGCGAGCCGGCGACAGCTAGCAGTGAGCGCGCGGACACCGCACCGACCGCTCGTCTACGACGACGTGCGGCCAGCGAGGCGTCAACTACCGAGCAGTCTGACGGCGGTAAGCTCGCTGACAGCGAGCTGTCTGCTAATTTATGATGCTAATGTAAAAAACATCTAAAGAGCAATATTTAAAGCCCATATTTAAATAATATTCTTTTTGCCGGGTGGGAGCAGAGTCGTGTAAGTGGGCTATGACCTTAACTGTTATAGGTGAACTAGTGAAAAACACTATGTATGGTAGTCAGTAATATGATATTTTTCCTTCAAAAACGTATACTACGATCATTTTAATCTCGTTAAGATTTCATCCCCGTATTTCGGCATAAATCCAAAATATTGTATAAATTATAACAGCTTTAAAAGCACTCTAAATGTTAGCTGAATTTTAAGTATTCATACGATCCATTCATTTTAATTCGCTTTTGATCTGGGAAGCGATGAATTTCAGAGTGTTGATGGAAATTACTATCGTTGTGGATCATGGGTGCTTTAAGAGAAGCAGGTTGTCAGTACTGACAGGTCCGTACCTGTCGGTGCAGGTAAAAATGACCCATGTTATTTTATGCAGTCGCACATAGTATACACAGGGTGAGATTTGGCAGATAATACTTCTTCATACATGAAGATTTGAAGAAGTAAAGAAGAAGTAGGTAACTGTTGGTTACCGAAATAAAAAAATAACTTGCCCCCTTTTCATCCAGGCTTTCAGCCACAGTTATTATGTCATGTGACTGGGACTGTAGCTCCATTGTGTTTTTTTAGATTTTTCTTGTCTTTTTAACCGACTTCAAAAAAAAAAGCCGGTTCTCAGTTCGACCTGTATGTATGTATGTATGTTTGTCCGCGATTAAATCTCGCGTTTGGCTGAACGGATTTTGTTGCGGTTTTCAGCAAAGTGTTCATTACATTCTGGAGAAGGTTTTAGTATATAACACTAATGGATATCCCGTGGCGTTGCCCGCGTGGATCCGTTTTTGCTTACTTGGATTGTAGATTTTCAGTGACCATTGCATGTTTGTCCGCGATTATCTCGCGTTTGGCTGAATCGATTTTGATGCGGTTTTCAGAAAAGTGTTTGTTACATTCTGGGGAAGGTTTTAGTATACAGGGTGATTTGTTATTCGATGCGGTCCTTGAAATGGGTGATACTAGACCTTATATGCAACAATTTTAACCCCGACAATATGGGGTCTAAACTGACTGGTTTTAGAGATATCGAACTTTAAAGATTTTTCGAAAAATTTCCACCTCTCCCTCATTAAGTGCTTATTGTTAGAAATTAACGATAGTCACCACTTAGAATTTATGCTTTTCTGATAGAATATGAACGACTGAATCTAGTGAATACAAGGTTGTTATAAAAATAATCATATCTTGGGAAATTAAGTGTCATAAAGTTTCTGTTTTGAAGATTTCTGAAAACTTTCCTTGTCTTTCAAAGCATATTTTTCAAAATAAATGTATGACACTTGGTGTACAAATTACAGAAAAAACTTCCTTGTCTCATCACCTTTCTAAAATGGTGCCACAGTATCCACTTTTAGTTAGTGTCTTGCCAGAAAATTAGGGTTGTTACTGACAAAGTAGTAAATCGAAGAAAATCGGTTATAATGTTTTTTCGACCCAACATTTTTTTTCTGTGGTTTTTGTCCAAACTGCTATCTGATATTAGCTTTTTGAGTTAATGCGCTTAATTTTGGTCGATCGCATCAAGCAAAATTGGTCTTTATCTGGAGTATTTTTACCTATGGACCAGATAGTCAAACCATCAATTTTATTTCATTTGAAACAGCTACTTGAAACAAATGTACAATGATGGAATGTTTATAAGCTCTGGTTTCACAAAAAAAAACTAAACTGGCGTGCATAAAAGTTGGGTCACCCTACTTGTAGGACAGGTAAAAATACTCCAGATAAAGACCGATTTTGCTTGATGTCATCGACCAAAATTAAGCGCATTGACTCAAAAAGCTAATATCAGACAGCAATTTGGACAAAAACCACAGAAAAAAAATGTTGGGTCGAAAAAACATTATAACCGATTTTCTTTGATTTACTACTTTGTCAGTAACAACCCTAATTTTCTGGTAAGACACTAACTAAAAGTGGATACTGTGGCACCATTTTAGAAAGGTGATGAGACAAGGAAGTTTTTTCTGTAATTTGTACACCAAGTGTCATACATTTATTTTGAAAAATATGCTTTGAAAGACAAGGAAAGTTTTCAGAAATCTACAAAACAGAAACTTTATGACACTTAATTTCCCAAGATATGATTATTTTTATAACAAACTTGTATTCACTAGATTCAGTCGTTCATATTCTATCAGAAAAGCATAAATTCTAAGTGGCGAATATCGTTAATTTCTAACAATAAGCACTTAATGAGGGAGAGGTGGAAATTTTTCGAAAAATCGTTAAAGTTCGATATCTCTAAAACCAGTCAGTTTAGACCCCATATTGTCGGGGTTAAAATTGTTGCAAATAAGGTTTAGTATCACCCATTTCAAGGACCGCATCGAATAACAAATCACCCTGTATAACAATAATGGATATCTCGTGAAATTGCCCACATAGATCCGTTTTTGTTGCTTACCAGGATTGTAGATTTTCAAAGACGCTGATTATACGAAGATTTTTGTTGAATATCTAAACTAAAAAGGGAAAAAAAACTTTTTGAAAAAAAAAACTGTAAAATAACTTTTCTTTCGGAAGTCGGTGACCACAGTCAATGAAATAAAAAACAAAGCCACCGACTTCCGAAAGAAAAGTTATTTTACAGTTTTTTTTTGTGTTTGGTTTTGAAGTCGGTTCCCTTTTTGTTCAAAAAGTTTTTTGTCATTTTAAAGTGCCCGAAACTGGCCTACTTGAAATAAAAGAGTAGTTCTTTGTTCCGGGTTTTGGTGCTTGTGCACATCAGTTTCTATGTTTGTAAACAACCACTCACGGCACAGGAGAAATTCTTAGATTTTGAGGATTTCCTACCGTGAAAAAAAAAAAACACATGGAGTGAGTTTTTTTGTATGACCGTATCGATCGTTTTCAATCAAAATAATTCCGTCAGTAAAATTCCGTCAAACTCAATAATTATTATTAATGACAGCTCAAACTTATAATTTATTCATCGACACGGTATGACCCGGTTTGGTACGTTATTTAGTGATGTCTGCCGTCAAACATATGGCCTCGAATTAGGAATGAGAGTGTTTTGTGGGTAGGTACAATAGGCTATTTTACTCAAAAAAATAATTAATTCGAAAGAGTATCAAAAAATATGATTGTAAATCAGAAAATACAACAGTGTTTGTGGAAGTTTTAGATACAATTTATTCGTAAAATCCGCGTTTAAAATACTTTCTGAATGCTGTGCTATCGATTTCTTTATTGAAGCAAGAAACTGTTTCAAGTGGGTTTTCATGAATTGCTTCAAAAGTTATGGAGAAAAAAAACAATTAATAAGGGATTAGCAGAGGTACTAACACAAGCCTGTGTTGTACATAAACGTTCCATTTTGTACCACGGTCCTGAAACTCAAAAGGCATGATAAGGAACAGGGTCGTTTTAGTCACTAACGTAACGCAAAAAAGAAATAGTTTTAAAATGGTTTAACAGTCAGCTTTCAACTTTATTAAACAGGCTTTTAAAGTTATGACGTAGTTCACACATATACACTGGCTGCACAAAGCTAAACAATCTTCCTAAGTGTTGAGTCATCGAACCACCTACATCCAGAGTGATTGCAAAGCCTTAGTAACTATGACACGTTTGCTATGATGCCAGTAATGTTAATCTGCTGCATTCCCTAGTTCATCGTCACTCAAGTGAGCGCACACAATTCGGAAGAGACCTCATTTGTTTTTAAAGACCTTGTATTTACAGATTTTGATACATAGGCATACCATAAATATTGATTTTGTTATTTTTAAAAACAAATGAGTTCGTAAAAGATGGCGGAATGAGTTGAACACAACCAACGGATTGTAGTCACTCACACACTCCGGCTCTCTTCTTCTCTTCTCTTCTTCAACCTATAGTCACCCAATTCTGAGTGTAGGTCTCTTCCAAATCTTTCCACTGCTGGCGGTTTTGTGTTATGGCTATCCAGTTTCTTCGGGCCACTTTAACAAGATCGTCTGTCCACCTAGTCGGTTGTCTCCCTACATTCCTCTTTCTCGTTCGTGGTCTCCACTCCAACACTTTCCTTCCCCATCTTCCATCCAGTCTACGGCATATATGGCCCGCCCACTTCCACTTTCTTTTTGCTATCATCCATGCTATGTCTAAAAGTCTCGTTCTTTTACGAATTTCTGTGTTTCTCACCCGGTCGTAGAGAGAGATGCCCAACATGGCTCTTTCCATAGCTCTCTGAGTAACTTGCATGCGGTGGATTATATGCTTGGTGAGCGTTCAAGTTTCAGCCCCGTACGTCATGACTGGGAGGACACATTGCTCGAACATGCGACGCTTTAGGTTAATGGGGACTCGCTTCGACTTCAGTACGTCCGACAGCTTACCGAAAGCACCCCACCCTAGCTGGATACGACGATTTATTTCGCGCTCTTGAGAGTTCACTAAACTCACTCCGGCTAAGGATCGGCAAATTGGAAGTAATGGTCTTTACTACCCATTTTCTTTTTTTTATGGAAATCAATGGGACAATATCCCTCCCATCCTGGGTCATAGAGAAACGTCTTTGAATTGTAGATATCAAAATCAATTACGAAATGAAACATTAAAAAGGACACGGGCCGTTTTTTAGTTCTAGCCAAGTTTGTATAAAACTGTCTAAAATAGCGAAATTTTTCGTGCTTTTCAAAACTCACTTAAGGCCATAATCGAGAACATTAATAAGAGCTAAGTCTTAAACAAATTAGGGCCATCTCGGTATTAAAGGACATTTATAAAACTAATTTTTATTCAAGAAAACTTGTGCAAAAATTTTAAGGACAAGATTAATTATTAGTTTTCAAAAGATAATCTTCGATTTTATTGGGTCACTGGTTACTTTGAACGGTGGACATTTTTATTATTTTTAAGGCAATAGAATTTTGGGTAAGATAAATTATTAAAGTCTATCGTGTCTTTAAGTGTTTTATTTTAGATTAGAGTTTTTTTTTGTCGTAAAATTGGGTAAGAATTATGTAAGATAAATTGGATTATGGACGATTTTCAAGGTTCTATAGTACCTACATAAATTACAGTAAAAATGTATTATGCCTCTTATCGGATAATTTATTCAATATTTTTACCGTTGTAATTTTTAGAGTTCCATAGCCAAATGGCAAAAACGGAACCCTTATAGATTCGTCATGTCAGTCTGTCTGTCCGTCCGTATGTCACAGCCACTTTTTGTCGAAAGTATAAGAGCTATCCTATTGAAACTTGGTAGGTAGATGTATTATGTGAACCGCATTAGGATTTTCACACAAAAATAAAAACAAAAACAAATTTTGGGGTGCCCCCCATACTTAGAATTGAAACTCAAAATTTTTTTTCTTTAAAAATGATATTCAGGTTACTAGTATCATTTTTAAGCGATTGCATAGCTTTTATTTTCTAAACTGAACAGTTTGCACCAGAGACATTTCCAAAGTGGTAAAATGTGTGCCCCCCCCCGTAACTTCTCAAATAAGAGAATGATAAAACTAAAAAAAGTAGGTATTTAATGTAGACCTCAACAAAAACTTCCAACGAAAATTGGTTTGGATGAGATACAGTTAGCAGTTTTTGAGATATAGTACATTTTCAAAAACCGCAAATATAACTTTGCCATTCATACAAACACTGAAAAACAAAGTTATTTTTATTGTTTGTGTACTAATCTTAATATATAATATCCCTAATCTATGCTTGCTACTACGGAACCCTTCATGGGCGAGTCCAACTCGCACTTGGCTGGTTTTTTTTTCTTAGATATTACTGTTACGTAAGTTACAATAGAAAACGTTTCAAGACCACTTCGTTCTTAAAAAAAAACTTGTTAATATTATGTGAATTTCAAGTATTTAACTTTTAGTACAAGGCGAAATTATCGTTCTGTTTTTTTTTTTTTGTTTTTGCCACCACCTTCACCACATCCTTCCAAATGCTCCTTTTGAATGCCACTTCGGACCATGGTCCGCTATCAAGGTGCACGTCCAGATTATCCTACTAGCTCTTTTTGGGTGGGCATGCGGCCGGCGAGTAAGTAATGGGCGACTCGCTGTTCGACCATGGACCATGCCCGGGTCGACGGCGCGTTGTGTTCCACGCGCGCCTCAAAGAGTGTCAGCATAGTGACGGGACCCCCTCTAGAGGGCCAAAGCCTGCCGGGGTCGGGACTTATCTCATTACCATGACCCTGGAACATAAAAGGCTATTGAAGGACACCGTGGATTTTAGTCAGTACGAGTCTGACAGTCCCTCCCGCCCTGCCGTGGGTGGGAGAACTCATTTGATGATTTTGCCACGATAAAAAAAAGGTCTTTTTGGGTCGAAGTTGTCGGTGATGTCCATAAATAAATTGAAAATCTGTTAAGTCCTTCAGAGTATTGAAAATAAAGAACACGTGTTTTTAAATGAATGCATATTGACAAAGATAAAACGCTTTGAAATTCAGGAGGGGGGGGGGGGCTTGTGACGTCATAACGCTTGTAAAATTGTACCGACTGAGTGACATTTTGTGAGTTTTAGAAGCGTTTTATCTTCTTCAATTTTTGTTTACGTAACCAAAAAAAATAAGGGTCTAATATTTTTTTAAGGTAATCTATAGGTATATCGGACTAATAATTTTTGAGTAAAATAGCCTAATTATCCAAGTTGATTAAGTAATTGATTTTAGGAGAGCGTGAAGGCGAAGGTAAATCCTCCGACGAATGCTGTGTCTTGTTACATAAAATATTTTCTCCCTATGGGTTAAGGATCAAGCCAAAAGGAAACAACACATTAAATTCAAACACTGTTTAATAATCAATAGATTGACTTCCATGCGACATTAATTATTGACACTTAGTTCCAGAATGAATATTATTACATAATTATTAAATGTAAATCCCTCTAGCTATTAATAATATTTAAACCTAGCTAGCCAGTTTAAACTTCAAAAGAAAGAGCTGGGGCGTGGGGAGTTGGAGATACCCGAGTACTGTTCCGAGGAAACGTTACGAACAAGTAAAAAATAAAATTAAGTGTTAAACTAACCGAACCTTCCAGTTATATGTATCTATTATATTAGTTTAGTTATTGGGCGCCAGGGACTTGGAGAGTCCCGGATCCTGGTGCTGAAGATGTCCACAATGCTTCCGGATGAAGGTAGAACGAGCCCAAGACCCTCACAGTAAAATTCGGTTAAGTACCGACATTAAAACCGGGTACAAAATAAACCGGTTTTATACGGTCCGGTTTCCATCGAAACCGTACTAAGATAAAAAATAAAAGTTAAGAGGTAAAGAAAAAAAAACCGTCTCGTACGGCGCGATAGCCGGGCGGGCTCCGCCAGCCGTGCAGCCGTCCCCGCAGGAAGCTTCAGGCGTGCTCCAGGAACGGGTTCCGCGTCTGGGCTCCAGACACCCTTCTGGTTCCCAGCGGCGGAACGAGCTTCTCTGGGGCCTGTCCTGCAATCGACAATACGGAGGCCCAATAATATAGGTGAAACTAATTTGCTTTCCCCAATGGGACCGAGCGGAGAAATCAATCAGCCCGGATCTAACGGACAACCGGTTTTCCATTCAAATGCCGTTCCTGCGTGGCGTCCGCCACGTCACTACGGGGTCCATGAATAACAATAATTTAACACTGGGGCAAACACTGAGAAAACTCCTACGGCCCATCTATAGTAATTAGCTAGGTTTAATACTCACAATTAGCTCAGGAGAAAGACATCTCGGCGGCTATGGATGAGGTGGAAAAGCCGGTCGCTGGTCGAAGCCACAACCCAGGAATGCGCAATTAAGAATCCTGAAATAATCGTTCGAATTATCACAATATTCTCTAAACAACCCACACCTCGGAGGAGGGTGCACAACCCAACGCCAACTCCTCAAAAATCCTCACCTTTACAACTGGGAACCAGAACTTGTGATTCACTTCGGCGTGTTCAGAGGCGAATGACGCGACGCTTCCTCTCCCGACCACGAATGTCCTGCACCGGATATCAAGCTGGAGTTCGGGTGCCCATCACAAGCCACTTTCCCCGATTTCCAAGGAGATTATTGATCACCCGGTCAACAAGAAGAAACACCACAGCACCACAAATTCACCTTAAAACTGTCCAACGACACTTCTAAAAGTCGGCAACACATTATACACAACGATATCCAATACTATTCCATTCTCCATTATCGTTCTCTTCCAATTATTGATTCAATAACAGCTTTTATTGGGGTAATGGTCCTATTTATAATTTGGGTAAAAAACAAAATCATAACCTGTCAACACAATTATCAGAGACAAAATACGCCAACGTTCACAGATTAAAAATGTGACGCGGCTAAGGAATGTTCGAGAAAAAAGTCCATATTGAAAAAACCAAATCATTTCCGTTTACGGATATTTTATTTTATTATTAATTTCTTTTACTAAAAACTGAGAATTATTAAAGAATGGGTCAAACGATATTATTTAATAGGTCTTTGAACAATATGCTTTAATATCGATTATTTTATAATAGTTAATCGGCGATCACCAGATGGCGCCTTAAACTGTCAAAACTGACGTGTGACCTATCTGTCATGTGGAAAGTAAACAAGTAACCTATGTTTTGGGACCAATGAATATTGTGAAACAGTTTAAAAGGTTTTAGAAAAGAGATTTAATGCTGAGAAGTGAAACTAACGATTCAAAGGAATGTTACGCCAATGAATGCAGGTATATGTTTTATTTTTATATAAACGCAGCCGCGAAATATCAACCTGTGCCAGGACCAAAAAAAACATTGTAACAGTCTTGAGAACAAAGTTATTTATATGCGGATAAGTTTAATTTCAGTTCTTCTATTTCTTCATGTTATACACCGTGTTCCGGACGATATACATAAACTTCGACCAGATGTTCAAACCACGGAAGTAAGCATTTTTCATTATGGACACATTAATAAATTCTTATTTTTTATTTTTTGTTAATTTTCATACAAACTAAATACCTAGACGTAAATAACCCGATATGCATGCCTCTTTATCCGAATTGGCAACGTCGTATTTTCATTCATAACATTTGGCGGGCTGAAACAAATGAAATGCAAATAGTATTTGATAGATTTCAAATTAAGATACTTTCTCACTGCATAGCTCAATTAAATTTCATTAAATGAAATTACAAATATCTTTGTAACGAAGCCTTTTTAAGTACTACTTCCTTTGTTGGATTTGATTTGTAAAAGCCATAGAAGTATTTGCTAAAGTTTATGGATAACGTGAAGAACACGGTGTATAGCGCTCTGGTTTCTGACATATTAAATGCATTGTAATTAAGTAATTAAAAATAAATATGCCGTGATTTTTATGAACCCTGCAGGCCAACACGAAACAAAAGTTATCTAGATAACCAATCTGTAGCATAATTATGTAATTTCAAAGATCGCATTCCCAGATTTTATTAACTCGACAGAAATATCAAAACATTCGGTGTTATCATATTAATGGCTTCATTAGACCTCTGTCTTATCTAAGGGATTATCTAGGAAAAGGGTCACATTGAGGTCACTTGTTGAGTATTAATTCGTTGTGTTTTTGTATGAAAAGTAGATTAAGACTATGTACGCTTAACTGAATTTCATACAAACTACAGAGGCTTGGACTCAAGGAATACTGATTGTTATTTTCCCAAAGAAAATGTGTTTTCCATTTTTTTTGGGAAAATAACAATCATCATCATCTCAGCCATAGGACGTCCACTGCTGAACATAGGCCTCCCCTTTAGATCTCCACATAAATACCGGTTGGAAGCGACGTGCATCCAGCGTCTTCCGGCGACCTTTACAAGGTCGTCTGTCCACCTCGTTGGTGGACTTCCTACGCTGCGCTTGCTAGTCCGTGGTCTCCACTCTAGCACTTTTCGACCCCATCGGCCATCTGCTCTGCGAGCAATATGGCCTGCCCAATAAATCATTACTGTGATTTTCATTTTAAAATCTTTAACAAAAAATTAAACCGACGATGATTCGTCGGTTTAATTTTTTGTTAAAGATTTCGAACTGAAAAGCAAAAAACTAATTTTGAGGCGGTGCCAAACAAAGAAGTAAATTAATTACTTGAAGAAGAACTATTGTAGCTAGGTTGATCTTCGTTGATTGTTTTGATTTTCAGTTCAATGTTTCGACGATTTCTCCCTTTTTTTCGTCGGTTAAAAATGAGTGTACAGTATAATAAACGTGACGTTTACATCACAAAGTCGTACTAGTGCCTTATGCTTCGAAAACTACAATTTAAAATATCTTCAAGGTATATTTTTATTTAGTTTCCCCGTCTGACATCGAAGAAACAGGTCGAACTTAAAAACTAACATTCCCAAAGAAATATATGTCCATGGCCGTCGCAAACTACGTCATAATCTATATGTTTATCGATAATTTATGAGACCCTGTCACTTCTACATAATGAACCATACCTTTTTTTTTTTTTTTTTTTAGCGTGGTAAAATCATCAAATGAGTCCTCCCACCCCGGGCAGGGCGGGAGGGACTGTCAGACTTGTACTGACTAAAATCCACGGTGTCCTTCAATAGCCTTTTATGTTCCGGGGTCACGGTAATGAGATAAGTCCCGCGACCCCGGCAGGCTTTGGCCCTCTTGGGCGGGGCCCCGTCATCGTGCTGACGCTCTTTGAGGCGCGCGTGGAACACAACGCGCCGTCGACCCGGGCATGGTCCATGGTCGGGCGGCGAGTTGCCCTTTACTCGCCGCCCGCATGCCCGCGCCTACGGTGGCCGGAGATCGTCTTGCGACGTCCGACGCCGTGGGCGTCTACCATTGCGGGTGGGGCGGAGGGAGGACGCTGTCCTCTCTCTCTCACGGCCCGCCTCCTCCTTAACGAGCATTACTGCTTCGCAGAAGGAGGCGACCGCTTCCCACTCCGTCTCGCCCCGCAGCATGGCCGCAACCAATGCCGGGCGCGAGAGGTCTCCGCCTATCGCTGCCGTGAGGACACGGCGGTGCTCTGCCCAAGCGGGGCAGTCTTGCACCGTATGCTCTACTGTGTCCTCCGGGCGATCTTCGCAATGGTGACACCCCGGCGTTTCTTCCTTCCCCATCCGACACAGGTACCTCCCGAAACATCCGTGTCCGGTGAGGACCCGCGTCATCCGATAGGTCAGGACGCCGTGACGCCTTTCCAGCCACTCCTCAAAGAGGGGTCTTACCGCCGCGATTGCGGCGTGCCCGATGAACCATACCTAACGTCATTTTGAACGGCTCACCGCATCGAATATCGATAGCAAAATGTATTAAAGGCGCCTCACTATTAATTTATGGTGAAAGCTTGTCTATAGAGGTTAGAAATAAAATAGTGTTGAAAATGTGCGTTTTAACCGACTTCATAAAGGAGGAGGTTGGAGGTGTATGTATCCGCCGATTACTCCGTGGTTTCTGGTCCGATTCGCGTGATTCTTTTTTTTTACCGACTTCAAAAAAAAGGAGGTTATCAATTCGACCCGTATGTATGTAATATTATCAGAACTGCCCAGTTTTCATATATGTTAGTCTATATCAGCGTCTGAACAAATGTGCCAAATTTCACAAGTGTATGTATGTATGTATGTATGTATGTATGTATGTATGTTTTTATGTTTGTGCACGCATATCTCCGGAACTACAAGTTCGATTTAAGTAATTCTTTTTTTGTTGTACTAGGAATTGTTCAACTTAGGGTACACTGCAAGTTTCATCAAAATCGGTTCAGTAGTTTTAGAGATATTGATTTTTTTATGTTGTGACGGATTACAAGATTAGTGCATATGTAAGAAAATTTGGTATTTTACAAGAATTTGGGTTGACTATTTAATAAATAAACTAAAAAGGGTAAGATAAAAACTTTTTCAAAAAGTAACCGACTTCAAAAACAACAACAAAAAAACGGGTGAAATAACCTAATTAATAAGTTCTTTCGGAAGTCGGTGGCTAAAAATCAATGAAATAATAAAAAAACTTTTTTTTTAAAAAAAGTACCGACTTCAAAACAAATACAAAAAAGTTTAAAATAACTTTTCTTTCGGAAGTCGGTGGCAATAGTCAATGACACAACAAAACAAAGCCACCGACTTCCGAAAGAAAAGTTATTTTAAACTTTTTTGTATTTGTTTTGAAGTCGGTACTTTTTTTAAAAAAAAGCTTTTTTTGTTCTATGCTGAACCTACGAGTATACTTGCCATTTGGTCTCATGGTCATAAAGTTTGGTTCCGTCGTTTTCATTTTATGAGCATTTTTTGCTTAATGTGTACATCGACGATGATATTATGAGTCACACGGATTACAAAATAAATTGTAGTGTGCATGTAAGGAAATTACGAAGACAAGAATTTGGGTTGAAAAATGAGAAAAACATTCAGGAAGATCAGATCGATCTATTGAAAAGATTGATCGTGAAAGGTAGCAAACAGACAAACTTATTTATTTGCCTTTCTAATATTATTTTATTTCATTCATGTACTTATAATATTTCTTTTAAGTAGATTAGAGTAGTACAGTAATAAGGTCAGAAGAAAATTTTCCATCTATACACAGAGTATCAGACGATAAATTCGTATACAACAAAATAAATTTACCCGGCTCACGGAGCGAATGGCGTATAACGTCGTAATTAGCACAATTCGGATAAAACGAGCAAAATTACAGAATAGCTCTCGCGGCATGACAATTTGTTAATGACGTTTATTTGTGACATCAATTTATGACATTATCTCTGTTTTTATTACGTCAATGTCGTTTGCGGCGGGCTCGTACATCTGTCATGAATTTTAAATGACAATTGGTTACCCAGTGGTGGAAATTAGAACGTATTTTATTTAAATTTTAAAGTATGAAATTGTTTTAAGTTTCTATTGTCAAAAATTTGTCTTTTATATTGCTGTTTGACTTCAATAAGATATTTTGACGTTCACAGGCTTGGGCCTTTTGCACGACTTTTCACGTTTTATGTAAAGTAAACGAGAACTTTGACGGCAATTTGATGGAAATAATTAGTTCCTCGTTCGTACGCTAGAGGCGCTTTTTAGTTTTCCATACAATAAACGCTGTACGTAAAAACTTTTTTCAACACATTTGCTCGAAAAATGCCTTTACAAAGCCTGTTTGTACATTGTTCGAAAGTGAAAAATTACGCACCATACAACGGAACGTGCGGTAAAATAGGTATTCCCACTCACCTAAGTACAGTACTCCAAAATTAATAATGCGCATGCAAATCTTCGCTAATTGTCGTATTCCCTGAAACACCCGAATCATTAAATCGGAGAGAGCCCTAAACAATACACTTGCATTTTGCACCTAGTTCGAAAGAAACAGGAGTCAATGGCATAATGTCAAATCATGTGAAACAATTGAAAACAATTCGGGCGGTCGGCGGCTGTCACCGGTCAGTCAAAGGTCCGTCAGTCGTCTTTATATATTTGTGGTGACTGCACGTGTTCTCTCTGTGTGGAATTATATAGAGCTGCTATTACACACCCTTCTTGGTTTTGTTTTCAAAGGTGAATTTAATTTCAACTTTAATTATCTCACAAACATTTGCTGTCTTGCAATGGCGAGTATAAGGACATATTTGGCATCATTTTCGTGCACCTAGAACTTTTACAGGTGCTCCTGAATGCGTGTACTCACATAATTCTCATTTTCGCTACCGTCGGATAACAAAGTCGTCTTCACTGTAGAATTGCATTAAAATATGACGTATGCACTCATCCTCAAGCTTCAGGTTAACCATTTTTTATAAAAACACTAGAAAATATAATAATATTAGGTAAAAACATTTTTGAAGCATCGCAAAAAAATATAACGCTGCGGTTGTGGCAGGGTCATATTTACCCTTTTCGACTCCACGCACGTGTAGCTCACGTCTCAGGCGGCTTCCGACTCAATTTCGGTGCGTGGCATACGCGCGGATTCCTTAGCAACAGCTACTAAGACGCCCAAAACCCTATAGTCGCGGGAAAAAAAACTACACACGACTAAAAATTATCAGGGTCAAATTGACCCTCCCACATCCTCGCCGGGTTAATACTAAAGAGTAAATGAGACGAAAGATGTAGTTCTAATTTTCACCACGTGCATGTGGCGCCATTTGCAAATTCGCGCCATTTTAATAATAGAAACTTCAAAAATTGTTGCGACTTTCCCACTGTTAAAATAATAAAGTTTGTTTAATTACATATTGTACTGTTTTCTCGCAATTGAAAAACATTGTATGACACACGTGCAGAAATTGGTATTGACAAACTCGTGACTGTAGTAAGCCCTGGACTTCGTCTCGGGCTTACATTCGTCTACTCGTTTGTAAAAACCAACTTACCGCACTAGTATCATAAATAACTATTATATAGGGATAAAAACAATGATATTATAAATGAACACCTGTTATACTTAAAATATCATTGGGTAAAAACATCAAATGACCTCCCGCCCTGTCTGTAGTGGCAGGGACTGTCAGCCTCGTACTGACTAAAATCCACGGTGTTCCTTTAATAGCTCTTTACGTTCCAGGCTTATGGATACCTGATAAGACAGTCCCACGACCCACCGTACATACTTCAAGTACACTTTAAATAAAATACGGGAATATTGGCTAACGCCTCAGTGTGTGTCAAGCGGTAAACGCATACGCCTTCAAGAACGTAATTCATCTTTGCGTAGGTAATTTTCATAAAAAGTTGAACCTACTAAGTTTTTGCTTTAAGTAAGTAGTAGCTAATACTACTAATACTCATCATTCTTCCTTTACACTCATCACGACAAAAACCAACAAAATAACTACTTAACCTGCAACCATTCAAGCATTCATTCTTCTTCTTCTTCTCTTCTTCTTCCTGCCCTTATCCCATTCTACTTGGGGTCGGCGCAACACGTTTTCTTCTTCCATTCTCCCCTATCAGACGTCACTGTATCAAGCATTCATTCCAATCAACTTTAATTAAAACCGATTCCACTTCACCGACACTATTTGACGTTTTCTATTTCCTTTCCGCCATCTTGGAAAACTTGCTTACGTCAGAATGTTTCCGTATATTGTGAATTGGAATTGAAGAAATGGGAATGTAGAATTTTGCTATTGATTTTGAGTGAATAGTTTTATAGTAGAAGTCTTTGTGTAAGATTTCTTTTGAGAAAATTCTTCTATTAGAATGATGTTTTTGACGTCAATAGGGTATTGCTGTATTTCATTTTAGTTTGAAGATGTCACGATAATATAGTTTTTTTTTATATTAGACAAAATATATAAAGAAAAAAAATGTTTCCCTGATAACAAGCAAGTTACTTGAAAAAACTCTGAAGTGAAGATAAAATTAGTAAAACTGCCCAAATTTTTTGAATAAGGGCCTGTTACTTATTCAGCAGTTAAGTAAACTATGAATGAAAAACTAAGTTAAAAAAACTAACCGCTTTCAAAAACCCCCACATAAAGTGTAAACTAACGTACGAGTATCTTTTAGAAATTCGGTGGCTTTGTTTTTTATCCGACTTCAAAAGAGGAGAATGTTCTTTAAGTTCTCAATTGCAATCACTACGTGTCCAATATTCTTCAATAATCTAAATATTCGAATTATTTTCACACATTTCTTAAACTGTGTTCTTTCTAGCCGGCCATCATTGAGAGTAACTCAAGAGAGACCATCTCAAAACCGGTTTATACTGCTAATGTTTTATCTTAAACCGGTAATCCCTACCCAAAAGATAACATCTATCGTTAAAAGACTGTATATCGTTAAGGGTAAGTTTACGATCAAAACGTTGAACTCTGATCTTATCCTTGCGATAAACCTACTTCAGATAAAGTGATGGTAATGAGTTCTGTACGTTGATTTAACTTTGAAATTAGTTTAGTTGAATCTTTAATAGGTACTATTACAAAGCTGAAAAGTTTACTGTTAGAGCTTCTAACTAATAGTAACGATTATTAAAGATATACAAATGATAGCCAGGACCAACGGCTTTATGTGCTTTCCGAGGGAAGAAACTCGCTATGACAGGTGGTCACCAATCCACAGACCAAACCCGGCGAGCGCGGCTTAACCCGGAAGATCTGTCTGTACGGCTGTAATTATTTAGCCACGAGCTTCTCCACAACTATCTACCTAAATAAAACATTAACTCATTGACCTAGTTATTGAGCGGTAAACCAAAGAAAAAACTGTAAAAGGTACAAAATATTACAAATTTTTAGCACCTACCTACATACCTTTCACCAAAAAGGCCGAGAAAAAATGCTTATAATAAAACAGAACCGTTATAACCTTAGAGAAAGATAAATAACCTCAACATTCATAATATCTTATTGTACGAAACCCACCCGCTTGGGAAGTTATCGCGCCTTACGTAATCTTGTGAAAAATAGATTGTGGGACGCAGGGTTCTGTAGCTATGGATAAATTTGACCAGGAATAAACAGTTTGATAGGATGAAGAACGATTTGATTCATTTGTACCAATACTAATGTTGGCCGTGGGATACCGGCAGAGTAGAATAGTATCCCCCTTAGTACAGGTCGCGTCATGTAAAAAGAACGCTGGCGGTCAAGCTGCGCATAGGCAATTTATCGGTCTATTTGGTGGTTTGAGGTAGGGCGCGGGGCGGGTGAGCCACGCGCTGCATGTTTGCCGGTGCGCTATTGGTTCGTCAGTTGAACTTTGCTTCCCGCGCAGAATCCACATCCAATAGGCACATGCGAGACTGTACCCATGCGCAAACACATCCCCACCACTTTCTTCCAGCGTTCTTTTTACGTGACGCGTACCATACCAGATGTCGTAAGAGCCGACTGAGGTACCAGAACCGAGTAATAGCGGTATAACCATTCTAACTGACGTAGCTAAAATGGCACAGGGCGAGGATGGGCAGCAGCATCCTCGTCGCGAAGCTACGTCTCTGCGATCACCACCACGCCTGCCCAACGTGGCGATTATGGGCAAACCCCCCCTTAAATTACTGAAGTCTAAAGGGGAGGCCTATGTTCAGCAGTGGAAGTCTTACGGCTGTTATGATGATGATGATGAATACTAATGTTTGCTTGGTTGAATGCACTAATTTCAGGAACTACTGGCTCGAATTGAAGAAGTATTTTTGTGTTTGACAGTCCATTTATAAAGGAACACTATAGGCTATATAGCATCACGGTACGAACAATAAGAGCCGAGCAGGGGGGGTGAAATCACGGGGAAAAACTAGTTAAAAAACTTTTTCAAAAAAAAAATGTAACCGCCGTCAAAAACAACCACAAAAAAGGGTAAAATAACCTACAAAATAACTTTTCTTTCAGAAGTCGTTTGTTTTGCCTTTGTTTTTTTTTTTCATTTCATTGTCTTTTTTGCCACCGACTTCTGAAAGAAAAGTTATTTTATAGGTTATTTTACCCTTTTTTGTGGTTGTTTTTGAAGGCGGTTACATTTTTTTGAAAAAGTTTTTTATTTTACACTTTTTAGTTTAAATATTCAACCCGGATTCCCGTCAAATACATCATTCTCTTACATGTGCACTAAAATTTTGTAATCCGTAGCACCGGTAACAACATCGCTCAAGTACACAATAAGCTAATAAAATTCCCTATCTCAAAAACTCCTGAACCGATTTTGACGAAACTTGCAGTATTCCGTAAGTTAAACAATTCCCTAGTACAACAAAAAAGGAATTACTTAAATTGGATTTGCAGTTCCGGAGATATGCGAACACAAACTAAATCAGTCGATGCCTACTCCTTACTGTTAAGGAGTTGTACCTTCCATCATCAGCTCAGCTACATGAGATGATGATTATCATATGCAAGTACTTAAATTATAAAATTTGCGAAAAACGATGTGCGAGCCTATTAAATTTCAGGGTTGCCCTCGATTTCCCTGGGATCCCATCATCACATCCTGACCTGATGATCATGGGACCACTTGGGAAGTATACCCTTTCAAACAAAAGAAAAATTTTCCAAATCAGTCAAGAAAAACATAAATAAAAAAAAAGATTCCGACGAATTGAGAACCTCCTCCTTTTTTGAAGTCGGTTAAAAATAATCAGCGATATTGTGTTTGTTTTATAGACACCTCTGCCTAACCCTTCGGGGATTACAGGTGACAAATAAAGTTCATAAATAGCATCAACTATTTTAAAAGCTCATCATCCTATTCACCCCTGTGTATCACTAGAGGCGTAGTTACCGCCGTATCAGCCGTTTCTGTCATACAGGACTCCCAAGTGTCAAGGGCCCCCGACGATTGGAATTACAATAAAAACATAAATTAAAACTCATCGCGGCCAAAAGCTCCAATTATCGAACTCCTAACATAGCTCAATTATCAAAAATAGGTACTAAATCTAGTTGTCATAAGCTACGATCAGTCGATCAGTATTCTCAATTTTCTAGGTCCCTCAAAATTCCCTTAATGACGAGTCAGGATGCTATTGTCAATATTCTGCAAAACTATACACTTAGATTAGAAGGGCCCCAAACAAGTTTTGATACGGGGCCCCTTCTGTACCCTTTTTTTTTAGCTTGGTAAAATCATCAAATGAGTCCTCCCACGCCGGGCAGGGTGGGAGGGACTGTCAGACTGGTACTGACTAAAATCCACGGTGTCCTTCAATAGCCCTTTATGTTCCGGGGTCACGGTAATGAGATAAGTCCCGCGACCCCGGCAGGCTTTGGCCCTCTAGAGGCCCCCGTCATTATGCTGACGCTCGACGCTCTTTGAGGCGCGCGTGGAACACAACGCGCCATCGACCCGGGCATGATCCATGGTCGGGCAGCGAGTTGCCCTTTACTTGCCGCCCGCATGCCCGCGCCTACGGTGGCCGGAGATCGTCTTGCGACGTTCGTCGCCGTGGGCGTCCATCACCGCCCTTGCCTAACTACGCCACTGTGTATAACACTCGTTAAGCCATTTGTATCCCTTTCATATAATTGTGGGGATGTGGGATCAGAGTCAAACAGCTTGCTTTTTACACTTAATGAATTTATTTTTCAAAAGTCAACTACGACACGTCTTCCTTTTAAATCTTAAACCGCCATCTTTCTATTCACACCTCGCTCTCTCTCTCTCCTCATATATCCATCCCTTTCGTACATTCTTACATTCCGTTTCCCACATTTTCGGCCTTCCTGCTTTCCTGTCTGTCCTCAGACACTGTTTTACACATTAAATAGTTTAGCACATAGCTCTGCCGATATAAGATTCACATCACTTCCAGAGTCGATCAACGCATTTGAGCTGTGATTACCCGCTATTTTCATACACTTCACCGGTTTTCGTACGGTTTTGACGACTAAGTCTTTGTTTCTATTTATTTGCAGAACCTCATTGCTTGACACTATTGACACTGTGTTTGACGTATCATGTCCACTGTCATGGCCGCTCGTACACGCACACTGATTGGTTGGCTCCACCGCCCCGAACATAGCCTCTTTAGTCGAACGCTGTTTTACCGACTGCCCGTACTCGCTGCTTCTCGACTGGATCTAGCTTCACGCACTGACGATTGTTTTACCGACGTGTTTCCGCCGATGGTAGGGCACTGTTTGCCCATATGGCCAAACTCGTTACATCGGAAACATTTGATTCCGTTGGTGCATTGACTGGATAAATGGCTCTTCTCTCCACAGTTGTAACAACGGCGTATATCATGCGTGGATGCTTCCTTCTTCTTTTCAGTTGCCGGGTCAGCTCGTCCTTCCTTCTTATTTTTATTTCCTTTCATCTTTTCGTAAATTGCTAATTTCTCCTTGAGTGCGCTGTATGTCGTAACGCCGTACAATACAGATTTGTATATTTGATGATCTTCGATGCCGTCTATTATATATTGAATAGCCACGTAGTCAGGGAATTTCGCTCTTTTACCCAACTCTTTCATTGAGAGCATGTATTGGTAATAGCTCTCATCTCGCCGTTTTTTACGCGCTGCCATCAACTCATGCATATCTTTGGAATTTATCGTTTCAGGAAATTCTTTCACTAGAGCCGCTTTGAGTTCTCCATACGTCCTGAACACTTTTTCTGACTTAAGCCACAACGCCGCCGTGCCGATAAGGGACCGCCGCGCGATTATCAACTTTTGCTGCGCTGTCCAGTTGAACACTTCGGCGTTATCTTCGATGTCTTGGGCCCATTTAGTGGAGGAATACGATTTATCCTCGCCGTCAAATTGGGCGATGCCGCCGTCGACATTGTAGAACATGGCCGCCGCCGCTGCTGCCTGTGGCCCCGTGCCACCGCTTTTGCCACCGTCGTCCGTCATTCTCGTCTTCGTCTTAGTATTGGTAGGCGGGTTATCCGCCGCCGTGTCGTAGAAAATTTCGTCTTCCGTCTTAAAGTTCGTCGAACACCGTGTGTGCACCACACCACGTGCACTCCGTCGTCTGTCGTCTTCGTGACTCTGAGCCGCACAGATCCCGGACGAGCCCCCAAAATATGTGGGGATGTGGGATCAGAGTCAAACAGCTTGCTTTTTACACTTAATGAATTTATTTTTCAAAAGTCAACTACGACACGTCTTCCTTTTAAATCTTAAACCGCCATCTTTCTATTCACACCTCGCTCTCTCTCTCTCCTCATATATCCATCCCTTTCGTACATTCTTACATTCCGTTTCCCACATAATCATGTCATCAACTGCGTAGTCTTTTCCAACTATGTTATGGTCGGCTTCCAGTCGAACCAGATGCAGCTGAATATCAGTATTTTATATGGAGCGACTGTCTGTCTGAACTCTTTTCGTACGTTTTACATAGTTTACAAGTTGCAGTGGCCATGGGGAGGCCACATCACTCGTAGAACTAGAAGATGGGGAAAAAAGTTCTCGAGTGGCGACTATATACCGAAAGACGCAGCGTAGGCAGGCCTCCCACTAGATGAACCACAGACATCGTGAGAGTCGCGGGCAACCGATGGATGCAAGTAACGGTTTGTCGTTCGGCGTGGTGGTCTAAGGGGGAGGCCATATGATATGTGATGGATGCTCAGCCATCTTTAAACTGACCTTGACATGAGTACCTTAACATGCGATTGACCGTAGCTGCTGTTATTACTAATCTACGAGTTACTATTACGTAATCTGTGCCACCCTCCCATTCAAGAATAAAATTGTGCTCTTAAAAATATCCTGAACAATGTAAATAGTTCACCATCTTGTCAATCCCAATGTAACACGCACGTTAAGATATAATAAGATCGTTCATCTCCCTCGTCATAACGATATACCTTTCATAAATATTATACTAGCGTTGAGAACAATGCTATCAATTATACATGCAGCCCTATGACGGGAAATAGGAAGGGACTTATGTATAGCTTCTACTAGCGGCTTTGCCCGCGTATTAGGTCGAAAATTATGCCACGGAATGAAATGTTACTTACGTTAACACGTAGGCTTTATAACCTTTTTTTGTTGGTAAATCATCGAATAAGTCCTGTCCTGTCCCTAGGTAGAGCAGAAGGGTAAACTACGATAATACGAAAAAATTTTATTCCGAAATTCATAAATACGAATTTCAAAATACCGATTTCAAAATACCGATTTTCATAATTCCGAATCTTTCAAAATTCCTAATATAACAACTCCGATTGATCATTATTCCTATTTTCATAATTCCGAAATTTCAAATTTCAATATAAGAATGAGAACTCATCGAGCATTACATTTTTCGAATATGTGAAAATCGGAAAACGAAGAAATCGGATATACGACTTTCGGTTAAATAAATTTCGTGATTCTTAATAATAGATATTGTAATTTTTAAGTATTATGATATTCGGAGTTTTGAAAATCGGAATATCGAAATTCGGAATAAAATATTTCGGAGTATTTGGGTGTTCAGAGCAGAAGGGTTTGTCAGACTCGTACAGACTAAAATTCACTGTGTTCCTTCAATTGCCTTTTACGTTCCATGGTCACGATTTCACATGGTCACATGGACCCTCTATGAGAGCCTCGTCAGATTATTGACAGCTCTTTGAGGCGCGCGTGGAACACGACGCACGGGGGTATGGTACATGATCGGACGGCGAGTCACCCGTTTCCATGTCCACGCTTACGTTGGCCGGAAATCGCGGCGGATTTTACCCTACCTCAAATTCTAACAACTTTGTACAACAAAAACGAACTGGCACAAACAGGGTCATAAATTAGTTGTCATGTTTTGTCCCAACATGTGAGTTGTAACAAATGACGTCTATTAGTCTAGACTTACCTAGTTCTGGGTTGTGGTCGTCTTTCAATTGGACTATGTGGCAAAAACTGTGATATTTTACATTTGTGCTAAATGTCGTCTGAATTCCAGAGTCCTAGTTTTTGACAGTTCAAAATTGCCTGTTATGGTGAAATTTAAATTTGAATCTAGTAGTATAAGATTTCCGTATTTTACCTTCAGCGTACTTGAAGTATACGTCGTTTATTGTATGGAAAATGAAAAAGGAACGAGGAATTTTTTCCATTAAATTAACGTCAAAGTTCCCGTTTACTTTATGTCATAAAAATTTGAAAAGTCATGCATATGAAGTTTTAAATACTTAGGGTCATTTGAGGTTTTAAATAGGGTTTCCTTGAAATGGGATTTTTTACATCTCGTATAGGCTTTTTTTATCGTGGTAAAATCATTAAATGAGTCCTCCCACCCCGGGCAGGGCGGGAGGGACTGTCAGACTTGTACTGACTAAAATCCACGGTGTCCTTCAATAGCCCTTTATGTTCCGGGGTCACGGTAATGAGATAAGTGCCGCAACCCCGGGAGGCTTTGGCCCTCTAGAGAGGGGGCCCCGTCATTATGCTGACGCTCTTTGAGGCGCGCGTGGAACACAACGCGCCGCCGACCCGGGCATGGTCCATGGTCGGGCAGCGAGTTGCCCTTTACTCGCCGCCCATCTCGTATAGGCTTTTTTTTTTTTTTGCGTGATAAAATCATCGAATGAGTCCTCCCACCCCGGGCAGGGCGGGAGGGACTGTCAGACTTGTACTGACTAAAATCCACGGTGTCCTTCAATAGCCCTTTATGTTCCGGGGTCACGGTAATGAGATAAGTGCCGCAACCCCGGGAGGCTTTGGCCCTCTAGAGAGGGGGCCCCGTCATTATGCTGACGCTCTTTGAGGCGCGCGTGGAACACAACGCGCCGCCGACCCGGGCATGGTCCATGGTCGGGCAGCGAGTTGCCCTTTACTCGCCGCCCATCTCGTATAGGCTTTTTTTTTTTTTTGCGTGGTAAAATCATCGAATGAGTCCTCCCACCCCGGGCAGGGCGGGAGGGACTGTCAGACTTGTACTGACTAAAATCCACGGTGTCCTTCAATAGCCCTCTATGTTCCGGGGTCACGGTAATGGTATAAGTCCCGCGACCCCGGCAGGCTTTGGCCCTCTAGAGAGGGGGCCCCGTCATTATGCTGACGCTCTTTGAGGCGCGCGTGGAACACAACGCGCCGCCGACCCGGGCATGGTCCATGGTCGGGCAGCGAGTTGCCCTTTACTCGCCGCCTATCTCGTATAGGCTTTGTAAATGTTTACGTTTAGAGTGGCCTGGGTTCATGGAAGGAAGGAATTCGAGGAGCCTTTGATCAGCAGTGGACAAAAACGTTTACAAAAAAACTTTTTTTTAAAAAAGTACCGACTTCAAAACAAATACAAAAATGTTTAAAAAAGTTTAAAATAACTTTTCTTTCGGAAGTCGGTGGCAATAGTCAATGACACAACAAAACAAAGCCACCGACTTCCGAATGAAAAGTTATTTTAAACTTTTTTAAACATTTTTGTATTTGTTTTGAAGTCGGTACTTTTTTTAAAAAAAGTTTTTATTTTACCCTTTTTAGTTTATTTATTTATTACATTTTCTTACACATATGCACTAATCTTGTAATCCGTCACAACATAAAAAAATCCATATCTCTAAAACTACTGAACCGATTTTGATGAAACTTGCAGTGTACCCTAAGTTGAACAATACTTAGTACAACAAAAAAAGAATTACTTAAATCGAACTTATAGTTCCGGAGATATGCGTGCACAAACATAAAAACATACATACATACATACATACATACATACATACATACACTTATGAAATTTGGCACATTTGTTCAGACGCTGATATAGACTAACATATATGAAAACTGGGCAGTTCTGATAATATTACATACATACGGGTCGAATTGATAACCTCCTTTTTTTTGAAGTCGGTAAAAATACCCGAAGGTCGATACATAAGACTGAACAGGTCCACTCAAACTGGATGGTTCTTTCTTCAAAAGACCGTCTCAGATGGTGGATGGTTCTCTTAAGATTTTACCAATACAAAATGTGGACTTTAAAAGAGACAGTGATCTCTGAGCAACGACCATTCATATCTAGACTCCTAATCACAGGCGACCGATGTCTGTCAACACATTAGGTAAAAAAGTCTTATAACCGTCGTGACTCGACCACTCCTGTGAGTCCCCTCGTCGCACTGACCTTGAGTTAGCCAATCAGAACGCAGTACCTCGTCCCCGTTAGCCAATCAGAACGCAGTACCCCGTCCCCCTCGCTTACGTCGTACCTCAGCGACTTGACAGAATAATTTTCGTTAGTCAGATCGTGCATGAGGCGTCTAGATATAAATGGTCGTTGTCTCTGAGTTTGTTTCGGCTGTTTCTTCTCAGAGTAGTCAGTTACGAAACACTGGTCTCATCTAGTTTAAATGTCAAAACCAATTTGCAAAGTAAATATCATTAACTTTCATCATAAATATAATTTATCATTATACTCGTACCTTCGTGGGTTGGACAAGTATACTTAAAGTTATTTGACTTTCAGACTGCTGAATATCATAGACGTTCTAATGGAACCCGAGATCGAAAGTTTATCTTGCTCTTGAAGACACGAAGCGATTTCATGATCGGACAGAAACAAATGACATTGTTAGCAGAAATCGCATGTCTCTTCGGGATTTGTCGATTTGTCACTTACATTGCAAATCTTTTGTGATAAGATTTTGGTTACTGTTATATTTGGGAATATTTGAAAGGATCAAAATATTCCCAAATCGCCAATAAATTGTACGATAAAATAAATGTACTGTCATTTTGTACGACTTAAGCCTCCTGCAGACACACGTGATTAATCGCGCTGCGACAACGAGCCAAGCTAATTTCCACTCTAAATGTACTGCGAATGGACCGTGACATGTCGCCCCGCGCGAATATTCGCGTGTGTCTGCAGGAGGCTTTAAACTTGCAACCTTCTGAATCAGTACTCTAGACGCTTTACCAAATCTGACGGAGCCCCCAAACAGGGCCAAACGCCTGCCAGGGTCGCGGAACTACGGAAACGGGTAAAAAATACCTGGAACGTAAAGGGCAATTGAAGGATCACGGTTGATTTTTGTCAGTATAAGTCTGACAGTCCCTTCCGCACAAATCAGGGAGTACTCATTTGATGATTATTTTAGGTGTCTGAGCTTAACAGAACGGACAGACAGACAGACGGATGGATAGTCGGACATGGCAAAACTATAAGGGTTCCTTCTATAATATATTACCTACCCTAAAAACCATCTCATTTAGTTATACACTTGACTTGAATAGACAAATTCTCTGGTACTTTGGTTACAGTATAAGATCGAGATCAAGATTGCGACAGAGATACACTATTTTTGAAGTGAAAATTTCTTTAGCGGCGTTGTACACTTTTTTTGTAATGGGTAAAAATTTAAAACTCACGTCAGGGTCACGTGATTCTGATCGAAAAAGCGTAAGACGTTATTCAAATAAGCGCCATCTATCGCTCTTAGCGTGAACCACGTAGAATGAAAATTCGTAAGACGAAGAGGCAAACGATAGTTTGCATTTTAATCGTGCAACGCCATCTATCGAGCATATATATGAAAACATTTGTAATTTGACACATGTACGACACTAACAAGATGCAACAAAAATCGTTAATTTCATATGTGTACCACTCCAGTTTTAAAATATAACACAGTAATAAAAAAGTTTTCACTTCTATCGGCACTCCCGGTGCAACCCAGTGCAACCCGTCATTTTTTTTAAATATTTTCCTTTGAATAGGTACGTAACAAAATATTATGTCAGTATTCAAGACAAATACATTTCCCATCTATTCTTCAAACCAAAAGAAAGCCAGACGCTTCAAATTCAATACGAGAAGATATAAAATATTCTCCACTCCCGATGCGCTCAATAAGAAAAAGTGGATAGCTTTTATTCATACCAAAGTTTCGCACGACTGATTCTAAAATGGCTACCCTTACCAATATGGCGGGGTAAGGCTGTCTCTCCACTCGAGCGAAGCGGAGGCAAGAATGAAAAGGCGATCGTGTGGCGAATGTGAATTGTCATACGAGTAACTCTGAATGCATTCGACGGTCCACTGGACAAAACTTTTCTCAGAAACTATCTTGACGTCGGTTTCTAGTCTTACCGAATCAGATATTTTATTTTTACTTTTTTTTTTTTTTCTTTCTTTTTCTTTGTGAGGATATGGCCACCCTCTGGTGTGAGAGGTTCTTGAGATAATGTATTTCTGTTGCCGCTAAATTAACAAATACTCATCATTTGCCTAGTATGTTCCCAACTATATAGTGGGCTGCTTCCAGTTGAACCAGATGCAGCTGAATATCAGTATTTTACATGGAGCGACTGCCTATCGGACCTCAACAACACAGTAATTGGGTAATACGCTACCCCATGGTAAGACTGGTTGTCCGACTTTTAGAGCTTGAATAATAGTAACAACTGGTAAAGATCTACATATGACAGCCAGGGCTAACGGCTTTCTATAGTTCCAGATAGAAATCTTTCTACATTCTGTCAATTCATTATTTTGTCAATTCATCAACATCGCCCGTTTCTACGATGACACTCTAGTGTGCACACTGACTAATTCCACTATAGCTTGAAATTAATGGATTTTTTACACGGCTGGCTATTCCAGTTTCCAGTCTGTGGCCCAACTTTTGAACTGAACTTTTAAGTCTAGTTTCAAAGTTGGCACATAAATAGGGCTTTAGAATAAGGTAGCTTATTGCGTTACCATTTTATTTAGTAGAAATATAATATGACTTACTTTTGCCAGCGGCTTCGCCCACTCACTCCCCCCCCCCCCCCCCTAATTGCTTATGTCACTCAGGACCAAACCAGCATTCAACTGCGCGCCTCAAAGAGCTGTCTGTAATATGACGGGGCCCCACTTAGAGGGCCAAGGCCTGCCACGGGACCGTCTTATCAGGTTATCGAGGACCTGGAACGTAAAGGGCTATTGAAGGACACCGTGAATTTTAGTCAGTACAAGTCTGACAGTCCCTCTTGTCCTGCCCTGGGTGGGACGACTCATTTGATGAATTTTTTACCATTTAAAAAGTAACTTTTAACTGGTGAAAGATTTTTTGAAACCGGTCCAGTAGTTTCAGAGCCTATTTAAAACAAACAATCAAATCTTTCCTCTTTCATAATATTAGTGTAAATATAATAGTATTTTATTAATAAGTGGTTCTTCGTCATGATATTAAGTGGGCTATGAATTTTCTGTTAATGTGGTAAATGGGTACTTTTGTACGCTGTTCAGTGTCTTATTTTAAGTGTTTTACAGAATATAACATACTTTTTAGTTTGTAAGCAGCAGCTGGTTAGTCTTTTCTTTATTGCAAATTGTACTGTAGTAACTGTTTGAATTGCTACTTCCTACTTATGAACTTCAAAGAATTATCGATCGAAAGGTGCTTCATTCAACATTTTGTGAAGTTTATTGATGTCGGAAACCTAGGAATATTTTAAAGAAATTTTGGTTTCTCATAAACGAGGTAAAAGGGACAAAGTAATCTAAATAACGGAGGCTTTACTTTGTAAGTATGCGAATTTGCCACTGGGAAGCGCCTCGTGGTATGTTTCAAACATTTCTATACATTTGATCTTACCGCTTGCCGCCCCGCACTAAGTCACCGCTCACAGCGGCAAGGTCGTAAGTCAGCAGGCCGTAAGTCCATGGTATGTTATGTAAAAGAAACCTTATTCCTTGTTTAAGTGGGTTCAAAGCTAAGTTCCCCAATTTAAGGTAAGGTACTCCCGGACCTCTCGACGTACTACCAAACGATCCTGACTTTGTTTATGTCGTAAAAAATGTCGCAAGGGTTTATATCTACTACACCTGTGTAGAATTAAGATCCGCATACATTACACAGACTTGAAACCGACTCCAAACCGACTCGACTGTGAAGCGTTGAAATGTAAGTTTTATGTTGTTTACTTTAGGGGTTAAATTTTCAACATGGTCATAAGTCGACCAGTTGTGGTCCACACTCATTAACTTTAAAAAAGCAACGTCACTGAAAATCGAATTAATCTGTCAGTTTTGTTTTACCTATATTTAGTTTATATTTAGTTTTTGTCCAACTGCTGGGCAAAGATTTTCTGTAGCCGTTACACTTTACTGCAAGCAACTCATAGCTCTTCCGAGGTCACGGAACTGTCTCATCAGGTTACCGTGACCCTGGAACGTAAAGGGCTATTGAAGGATTACCGTGGATTTAAGTCAGTACTAGCCTGACAGTCTCTCCCGCCTCGCCCTGGGTAGGAGGACTAATTTAATGATTTTATCACAATAAAAAAATCTTATAGAGCTATTCATCGTAAAGAACACGGTCGGTTTTCAATTGTCAAAACAATTCTTAAAAAAATGGCCACAGTTTGAGATATATAAAGCTTACATTAAGAGTACACAGGCCGCTCGGTCGAACTCAACGGTGGGCGCGGCCTAAACGCTTGCTATTTCATCAAGCGGCACGCGAGAAAAGGATAGCGCCAGCGATGAACAGTACGAAACTATTGCGCACACACAGAAACGATCGCGTCTAGCATACCGTATCCGTCGTGCCGCACACTTGCGCAAGCTCATTGCTAACCATACTCGTAGTTTAGATAGTTTGTTATGTTCTGTAAAGTTTTTGTTGTTATTATTTCGTTATTGCCGCCGCGTATGGCGGCGGCACAGCTGCTCGGCAAAAGCCGGCGACAGTGCCGGCGGCACTGTGTAGGAGTCATTAGAGTAGGTACCTAATTACTAATTCATCAAATAAAAATCATGTTATTTAGTTATATTTTTATTGATAATTGTTCCTTCAAAATAGCGTATATATAGTGTAAAAGCAATCTCTTCCAGATTGCTAGCTCAGGTTTGATTGAAGGATGGTGTAGCCGTGTGTAAACAAAGTTAGAAGAAGAAGCCAGGACGGGTCGCTAGTATTGTATAATTATTGTTGTAAAAAAACTTTTTGTAAAAAGGGAACCGAATTCAAAAACAGACACAAAAGAGCGTAAAATAACTTTTCTTTCGGAAGTCGGTAGTTTTGTTTTTAGGGTTCCGTAGCCAAATGGCAAAAATGGGAGATTTGTCATGTCTGTCTGTCTGCCGTATGTCACAGCCACTTTTCTTCGAAAGTAGGTACCTATAAGAGCTATCCTGTTGAAACTTTGTAAGTAGATGTTTTATGTGAATCGCATTAGGATTTTTACACAAAAATAAAAACAAAACAAATTTTGGTGGTACTTACACCCATACTTAGAATTGAAACTCAAAAAAATGTTTTCACCAAATCCATACGTGTGGGATATCTATGGATAGGTCTTTAAAAATTATATTGAGGTTACTAATATATTTTTTTTCTAAACTGAACAGTTTGCGCGAGAAACACTTCCAAAGTCGTAAAATGTGTGTGTGTCCCCTGTAACTTCTAAAATAAGAGAATGATAAAACTAAAAAAACAACATAATGTAGACCTCAACAAAAACTTTCAACGAAAATTGGTTTGGATGCAATATAGTTAGCAGTTTTTGAGATACAGTACATTTTCAAAAACCGCAAATATAACTTTGCCATTCATACAAACACTATGAAAAACAAAGTTATTTTTATTGTTTGTGTATATTACTTACTAATCTCAATATAATAATTATATCGCTAATCTCGTACCCTTATTGCAAAAACCGATTAACTGCATCAAAATTCGAGCGATAATGGCTTTTACTTGTAGCTTCGTCGTGACTTGAGGATTCGATTTCTATATAATTAACAAAAATTGGTTTAAAAATGCACATAATCGGTTTTTGTAATAAGCTACTACGGAACCCTTTATGGGCGAGTCCAACTCGCACTTGTTTTTGAAGTCCGTTCGTTCCAATCTCAATTCGACCTGGATGTTTGTATGTATGTATGTTCTCCGCGATTATCTCGCGTTTGGCTGAACCGATTTTGATGCAGTTTTCAGAAAAGTGTTCGTCACATTCTTCCGGAGAAGGTTTTAGTATGTAAAAATAATGGATTTCCCGTGACGTTGCTAGGAGGGATCCGTTTTTAGAGTTCCGTAGCCAAATGGCAAAAACCGGCCAAGTGCGAGTTGGACTCGCCCATGAAGGGTTCCGTAGTAGCAAGCATAGATTAGGGATATAATTATATTGAGATTAGTAAGTAATATACACAAACAATAAAAATAACTTTGTTTTTCATAGTGTTTGTATGAATGGCAAAGTTATATTTGCGGTTTTTGAAAATGTACTTTATCTTAAAAAACTACTAACTTTATCTCATCCAAACCAATTTTCGTTGGAAGTTTTTGTTGAGGTCTACATTATATATTGTTTTTTAGTTTTATCATTCTCTTATTTTAGAAGTTACAGGGGGGGGGACCAACATTTTACCACTTTGGAAGTGTCTCTCGTGCAAACTGTTCAGTTTAGAAAAAAATGATACTATTTTTTTTTATAGTAATCTCAATGTAATTTTTAAAGACCTATCCATAGATACCCCGACGTATGGATTTGGTGAAAAAAAAAATGAGTTTCAATTCTAAGTATGGGGGGCACCCCCAAAATTTGTTTTGTTTTTATTTTTGTATGAAAATCCTAATGCGGTTCACATAATACATCTACTTACCAAGTTTCAACAGGATAGCTCTTATACTTTCGACAAAAAGTGGCTGTGACATACCGACGGACAGACAGACAGACATGACGAATGGGTTCCGTTTTTGCCATTTGGCTACGGAACCCTAAAAACAATTTTTTTTTTTCACCAAACCCATACTTTGGGTATCTATAGATAGGTCTTTAAAAATGGTATTGAGGTTACTAATATTTTTTTTTTCTAAACTGAACAGTTTGCGCGAGAGACACCTCCAAAGTGGTAAAATGTGAGCTCCCCCCCCCCTGTAACTTCTAAAATAAGAGACTAAAAAAATATATGATGTACATTATCATGCAAACTTCCATTGAAAATTGGTTTGGATGAGATATAGTTAGCAGTTTTTGAGATATAGTACATTTTCAAAAACCGCAAATATAACTTTGCCATTCATACAAACACTATGAAAAACAAAGTTATTATTATTGTTTGTGTATATTACTTACTAATATCAATATAATTATGTCCCTAATCTATGCTTGCTACTAAGGAACCCTTCATGGGCGAGTTCAAGTCGCACTTGGCCGGTTTTTACACTTGGCCAACTGTAAAACGCGAAGTAAATCGTTCAATTCAATCCAATAAATAGTCCAAAATTAAATGCAAGGGGTCTATAAGATCGGGCACGCCCCAATCGCGGCGGTAAGACCCCTCTTTGAAGAGTGGCTGGAGAGGCGTCACGGCGTCCTCACCTTCCGCTTGACACAGGTCCTCACCGGGCACGGATGTATCGGGAGGTTCCTGTGTCGCTTTGGAAAGAAAGAAACGCCTGGGTGTCACCACTGCAAGGATCGCCCGGAGGACACGGTCGAGCATACGGTGCAGGACTGCCCCGCTTGGGCAGAGCACCGCCGTGTCCTCACGGCAGCGATAGGCGGCGATCTCTCGCGCCCGGCACTGGTTGAGGCTATGCTGCGGGGCGACACGGAATGGGAAGCGGTCGCCTCCTTCTGCGAAGCAGTCATGCTAACAAAGGAGGAGGCGGGATACGTGAGGGAGAGGACAGCAGCGTCCACCTCACGACCAGCCGCCGCGGGTGACGCCCAAGGCAACGGACGTCGCAACGATCTTCGGCCAACGGAGGCGCGGGCGTGCGGGCGGTGAGTTATGGGTGACTTGCCGCCCGATCCTGGACCATGCCCGGGTCGACGGCGCGTTGTGTTCCACGCGCGCCTCAAAGAGCTGTCAGCAATCTGACGGGGCCCCCTAAGAGGGCCAAAGCCTGCCGGGGTCGCGGGACTCTCTCACCTGGTAACCGTGACCCTGGTACGTAAAGGGCTATTGAAGGTTTTTAATCAGTACAAGTCTGACAGTAGGGCGGGAGGACTTATTTGATGATTTTACCACGAAAAAAAAAGGGGTCAATAAGATAAGGCGAAACCAAAACAATACACGCGCGAAGTCAACTATCAATGTAGAATCGTAATCAAAACCAAAAGTTCAATGCCAGGAGTCAGTGTGATAACAATAATAAGATGCAAAAGATAAAATTATCATAGGTAACGGAAGTCAACATACGAACGCGAACGAAAGCGAAATATAAGGAAATATTATTTAAAAAAATACTGCCCACGTTCGCGCCGCTCCGCCCACTTCCCCCGTTCCCCGCGGGGGATGTGTATTGAAGTGAGATGCACAATAATTGTTGTTAGAAACGGGCGCGTAAAAATTGATGAGTAGGCTTCTAGAATTTGTGTTCTTATGACAAAATAACTGAATGTTTTGATCCAAAGTAAAGTTATATAAATTCTTGAATAAATAAACTACGCCTGTACGAATTTGGTTTTAGAGATTTCATACTCCTTCTGTTATTTAATTACGTCCAAAGTTGCGTTAAATTACGGGTTAAAATATGGAACTTTTGAGGCTGATAACTTTGAAATGACTAAATATTTTTAAATTCTGTTTTCGTACAGGCATAGATCATAACAAGACAAAACAGTATTATGTCCGTCTTGGAACAAAAAATGTCAAACAATGGAGTAATCATCCTAAAACAAATGTATGGAGAAATGCGTGGCTTGTGTAGCCTTAATTTAAATGCTCATGCAAGTCGAGTCTGAGTTGAGTTGAACTGCGTAATATGCGCAGCCCTTAAATGCTAACATATTGCGTCACTGATTTCCCTACGGCTTGTGAAGGTCATGTAGACAGCTGCATAAAATACGACCTTCACTTGTTTCGAACACGTCACACAAGAGGAACCTTCTACATAGTTTGTGTTAAAAACTGAGGATGTCATGGATGAATCATGCGTATTCGAATTTTATAAAATACCAGAAGAAGCTTGAAGAAGACAGAAACTTGAAACTTTTGCAAACTTGAAAGTCTGACAACCCTGCAGGCGGCATCTGTATTTCCCAACAGCTATAACCTTGGGGTCTTCAAGTCAAGAGTGAACAGGTTACTTCTAGACAAGCGTGCTTCACAGTCGACCACATCTTCGCTTACCATCAGGCGAATTATTGGTCAAATGCGAACCTATCATTAAATATTTAAAAAAGAAACTAGTCTTATCAAGGGGTATCGTATTACTCAGATGGGTTATGGAAGTTACATAGGCAGTGCCTCCATGTAAAATATTGATATTCAGCAGCATTTGGTGAGGTAGCCGACCCCAACATAATTGATAAAGGCTAGGCAGATGATGATGTAATTGGGATTATTGCCATCAAATAGACGTATATCCAATTTCCACGACTGCTACTGAGACCTTCCTAAAGAAAAGTCTGAATAACACTCTAGTTCATAGACGGGGTCACCGGGGACGGGACTAGGTCAAGCCTAGGAATTAAACCCGAGACCTCCTGCTCGTCAATCCCACCACACTATTTGCAAACCACTGCAACTCTTGAAAGCCATAGAATCAACAGTGGCAACCACGAAGAAAAGCGCCGAGACAATGAAGCTCGACGTGTCCCGGAGAATGAATTTATCTGTTTTAAATCCTGCAACGAAATTAAGTACGAGTATCCTAAGCAGTAGGCGAAGCCACAGGCGTAAACTAGTCTCTATTAATGCCTCAAACTGCCACATGATTTCAACTTAACCCATTAATAAAAACATACTTCAACTCACAGTAACACACTCCAGACAGGGTTGATATTTTAAACACGCTTTGAATAAACACAGACAATTCAAGTTGCCATTATCTTGCGTAGGAGCACAGTAAACATCTTACTTTGGAAAATAAACATATTTTAACTATGTTGTTTTTAGAAGGAACATTACCTGTTGGGGTTTATGTAAGAAGTCATTACCTGCTTAGCTTTTTCTCAACTATTTTGGGGTCGGCTTCTAGTCGAACTGGATGCAGCTGGATGTCAGCACTTTACATGGAACAACTGCCTATCAGACTTCCACAACCTTCTTCTTCTTCTTTGCGTGTCGATGTACTCAAATTACATCCGACCAATACGTGGCAACCCGCACAGCTCTGTCATTTGCTTCGTTTAAATTCTGGAAGGTGCAGGTGGTTGTGCGGGGTGGGCACGAAAGGAGGTGGGACATATCCTGTACAGAGGCTCCGCACTGGTATTGTGTTTGGGATGAGTCCAGTATACCCCATTTGACCAGATTATATTTACAGCGGCCAACCTGGGCTCGCAATCGATTGAGAGATTTCCAGATCGGGGAGTGAGTGAGGGATTCAAGTTAGCCCAAAACAAGGCAGCTTTACTCCCGAGGAGCGTACTCTGCTTTTCACACCTACTGCGAGGAAATAAATTCGATTTTCGAAATTTGTTGTGATACGACAACCTTCGAGCATGAAGTGGGCACCACAGCAAGCGATCAGCTGTTGCGGTTACCGGCCGCCAGTACTGCTACAACTCCTTGGTAAAAGTGTTCATACTAAGTTTTAATTAAGGTTCCAAATTCAAATCACATTAATCCCACGGGAATAATGAAATTCAGAACAATATTATTGCCCAGCTCGAGCGGGGGGCAGCAATGCCTTGCTTTACGGCCGGTTTGCACGACATATAATTTGACATTTACGAGCAGGTGGTGTGAAAAAATCTTATGTTCTATTCTTACCTCTGCGCGTAATATTCGAAGAAAGCGACCAGTATCTCAATGGACCTTGTCATTGCGGCCCACATCTCGTGCGGCTTGCATTTTGGGGTCAGCACCGATGGAAGTCGAGACGGGCCCTCAGACATTTAGCACTTTGTGTTCTTACATAATTTTTG
This sequence comes from Agrotis exclamationis, assembly GCA_950005045.1. Taxonomy (NCBI): domain Eukaryota; kingdom Metazoa; phylum Arthropoda; class Insecta; order Lepidoptera; family Noctuidae; genus Agrotis; species Agrotis exclamationis. The sequence continues at coordinate 10,549,405 of OX465442.1, forward strand.
TCACGAAGAATTGGTTGAAAAAATATTGCTGTTTTTTTTTCCACTTCACTTGTTTTTTCACACTGTTTTTAACGTTAGTTGATTTAAATAGTTAAAAAAGGTTTTAATTTACCGACTTACAATAAATAATTAACGCAGAAATTCACACACCACTAAAAGTAGATTATTTTTCGTGAGTCATTGCACCAGTGTAATTTTTTTAAACTTAACACAATTAGAACTTATAGTAGCGGCCCGCCTGCTTTGCTAGAGTTCAAATTTTCGACCTACCGGGTGTTTTTTTCCGAAAACATTCTAAATATTATATTAAAATTAAATTAATATTCTGAATAATTGGTAGTTATGCACAAATATTTTATATTTAAATTTTTAGTTATTCACTAATAAATGCGAAAGTATGTGAGTTTGGATGGATGAATTCATTATTCGAAGACTCATTTGATGATTTTATCACGTTAAAAAAACCCAATATTGTTGGGAAAAGACTAGGCTATATTTAGCCGTATTTGGTCGTAGCATGATGTTAACCCTTAAATTGATTTTGTCCGTTTTAAAGGACACAGTATTTCCACGCACACAGATCTTGTTGTAACACTCCTAAGCACTGTGCGTGGGTGGAATGGTAGGGTCCTAGCTATGTCGTTCGCGCGGGTGCATATTCCATTGACGAAGCGATGCACGGTCGCGAATAGTGATCATTTGAAAAAGTGCAACGATCAGATTTGTTAACGCTCCTGTTCCAATTGATAACAACTGTAAGTATTTTGGTTGTTTTGTTTTTAATGTTATATTATTAGTTAGAATATGGTTATAGGCATAGTATTTTGACAGAACTTTTTTAAATATTACTGTATTTAGAATAAAAAACCGAGTTTATTTATAGTGTCCCACAAAACGGACCTTGCCAACTTGAAGTGTAAACTAGTGTATTCTTTGACTGACCCATGTAACGGACATTGTCATTTAGGCCTACTTGCAAGAATTCTTTTTTTGTCCTATACAACGGACGACGCCAATTAATTGTCACTATCAACTTCATTGTTTTAATTATATTTTTTAGTTTTTCATCAAATTTAACAGGAACATGGCTTGGCAATCAAAGAAAATCTTCTGAATATTACCTCCGATGGGATCTGAAGAGTGACATTGAGTCTTTTGACGATTTGGAACTTTGTGCGACGTGAGTATTTTCACAATGATGACAGTTGCAGATCTTCGCTCCGTACCATATCTCCGGCATTGTAGGATATATTGGCTGATATCAGTGACTTGAAGATCACGAATACATAAATGCTGCAGAACAGCCATCACAGACCGTGCCAGATGAATCTTCTCCACTCCCAGCTCCCTGGTAAGCCTTCAGTCCCAACATGTTACATACCAGAAACACCTTCAACAATAGTTGGTGCATCACCATCCTCCAGTTTTTCCAGACCAACATTACTTTCAAATACGTAACACCAGGAAAACCACCATCATAGAGTCTTCGCCTATGCCTCCACCAGTAATAACGACACCACTGTAGCTAAGAAGCGTAAAATGAATACTAATATTTAAAAAAGATTATATACCGGAACCGTACACGCATCAGACTCCCCCAACTTCAAGGAGCATCATGACATCCTTAGCCCCAAGCAACATTTCCAAAAATTCTTCCTCGATATCATAGGCCGGGTTCAGACTGGTGTAACGTGTAATGTAATCCACCGTGTAATGTAACGCGAATTCTAGGTGTAGACGGCACTTTGAGCATTGCATGTAACACGGTGGATTACATTACGCGTTACACCAGTCTGGAACTGGCTATATTTGAAATGACGAATATAAATTCTGTACAAACTACCGGGAAATATAGATTTGTGTGACCCAAAAAGAAATGGAAATATTTTCAGGCATTGATGACTGATGGGTATTGTAGACTTACCGGCAGTTGAAGATTACTGGAGTGCTCTGCTTACGAATATATTTATTCATAAGCAGTGCTCAAGACAGAAGAAGAACGTTCCTTCGCCATCGATGAAATGATAATAGGTACCTTACAAATGTAAAAAAAAAGCTGGCAGAAGGCAATATATGCCAAAGAAACCTAACAAACGGGGTTTTAAATTTCTATAGTGTATAATTTCTTTGCTTACGATGGCGCAAATACATTTCGAGGTGTCCAATTTAATTTGAAGTTAATTTTGAATTGTTAAAAATGTTCAAAATGTTTATTCTGTTCATGTACCACAACTTCACATTTAATATGCGATGTCCGTTTTATGTGACGTAGTTTCATGTACCATAACTGCACACATAATAGGCAATGTCCGTTTTATGTGACATTGTAAAAACAATAAAAAAAAATTAAAAAATCGTTTTTTTTTTCCTTGGTCCTCTTTTCTATCCTTATTTCAACCCATATTCGCAATTTCAACATTATACACACAAGAAATCTAAGGGTGACAATTTAAGGGTTAAAGGCTAGACTGTATTATTTTTTTAACCATTTATTACTGTAGTTTTGCACCCTCCGAAACAGACATTCTTATATCACATACTCGTTCTCAAACATTAATATAAGCCGATCTTCTGGCAGGTAGCTTCAACATCACCCACGTTTCGTTTGACGATTTCATTTATAAGGCGGTTAGCTGCCATAATCTTATGAAATTCTCCATAATAATATAATAATCTGTCAGAAACTCTTGTAGTAGGTAACGAGGATTTATTAAATAATCTTTCATTTTTTGCAGAGGGTATTGCGGTTTTTTATGGAGTTAAAAATGGTGGGAAATTCTGTAACGTTATCACTAGTTCACCGTAACTTTTGAGCGCATACAATTCGAAAGCGAACTCATTTAAATAATCGCGGATTATCAACGAGACACCGTTCGAATTCTGAACGTGAGTTTTTTAAAGAAAACAAATTAATTACTATGTACTTTGATAACCTTCTTTCTTTTCTTACTTTTTTTTCACATAAAGAAAAAAAAAGGAATAATAAATACATTGAGATACTAGAGTCCGTGCTACCAGTTCTGACCGGCGCCGGCGGCAAATTCGTGGTCATATCAAATGGGTACTATCGTCATAAGGACTTCAGTCGTGGGCTTCATGGCGCATATTTTATGCGACAAAAGTATGAACAAATCTGGGACTCCGCCATATTGTGGCCATATATTACATATTTCTTACATTTCCACGCTCCTAAGCATATAAAATTAACAATACAATAGCAACAATAAATTTAATTTTTTTTTTTTTAACCTACAAAACTTTTTATTATCAACATGGATTACTTATAATATTATTTACTAGCTTCCGCCCGCGACTCCGTCCGCGCGGATGTTGGTCTTCGCGTGGATGGTTCATTTCTCCATTTTGAGTAACTCTGACAATGACATCTTATAAATATCCATTGGACCCAAATACGGCTAAGCCTATAATAATTAAGGAGATCTATTGAGCTATTCGCGATTCAGAAATGCGCGTCATAGGCACAACGCCATCTAGTGGTGAGTGGTGGAACCTTTTTAGGGTTCCGTAGCCAAATGGCAAAAACGGAACCCTTATAGATTCGTCATGTCTGTCTGTCTGTCCGTGTATGTCACAGCCACTTTTTGTCGAAAGTATAAGAGCTATCCTGTTGAAACTTGGTAGAAAGATGTATTATGTGAACCGCATTAGGATTTTCACACAAAAATCAAAACAAAACAAATTTTGGGGGTGCCCCCCATACTTAGAATTGAAACTCAAAAAAAATTTTTTCACCAAACCCATACGTGTGGGGTATCTATGAATAGGTCTTTAAAAATGATATTGAGGTTACTAACATCATTTTTTTCTAAACTGAACAGTTTGCGCGAGAGACACTTCCAAAGTGGTAAAAAGTGTGTCCCCCCCCCCGTAACTTCTAAAATAAGAGAATGATAAAACTAAAAAAAATATATAATGTAGACCTCAACCAAAACTACCAACGAAAATTGGTTTGGATGAGATACAGTTAGCAGTTTTTGAGATATAGAACATTTTCAAAAACCGCAAATATAACTTTGCCATTCATACAAATACTATGAAAAACAAAGTTATTTTTATTGTTTGTGTATATTACTTACTAATCTCAATATAATTATATCTCTAATCTATGCTTGCTGCTACGGAACCCTTCATGGGCGAGTCCAACTCGCACTTGGCCGGTTTTTAGAAATCAATGGAGGCAGGCGTGGCGTAATGTTCTACTTTGATAATAGGTGTCGCCAGTGGTTCCATAATAAGGTTTGATACAGATTTTTTTTTCTACGTATTTTTCAGGATAAAAAGTATCCTATTTTATGCCCAGGATAATAAGGTATAATTATACCAAGTTTCATCGAAATCGAACCGTTAGTTTTCACGTGATGCCTGCACATACAGACAGACAGACAGACAGACAGACAGACAAAATTTTTTTTAATCACATATTTAGGTTTGGTATCGATCCAGCAACACCCCCCGCTATTTATTGTTTCAATATTTTCAATGTACAGAATTGACCCTTCTACAGATTTATTATATGTATAGATGTACATTAAAAAACTAAATTAACAAACCTAATAATAATTACTACAACTAACAAAGAGCATCAAAAAATTCATCCACATCGCTGTCAACGGGATAAGTGCACAGAACGCTGGCAGCATTGCCACGTTGGGTCAGAGCCCGTTCGTCTCCTAAGATTCGCACCCTGTGCCCACTCGTCCCCTGGAACTTTTGAGGGGCCCATTCGTCCCCTGAAGAATATTTAGTTTTATTCATTCTTCTAATATAAGTACATGTACATGTGTATACTGCAGCTTGGTAGTCCTGGTACAGTCGCGCAGAAAACGGTAAAACAAAAAATTAATGTTAGCAAAACAGAATTAATGTTAGAACGTTCATTATTTTTGTACATTAAAACAACTTTTTGAAAAAAAGGGAACCGACTTCAAAACCAAACACAAAAAAACTATAAAATAACTTTTCTTTCGGAAGTCGGTGGCTTTGTTTTTTATTTCATTGACTATGGCCACCGACTTCCGAAAGATAAGTTATTTTACAGTTTCTTTGTGTTTGGTTTTGAAGTCGGTTCCATTTTTTTTAAAAAAAATATATATTTTCCCCTTTTTAGTTTAGATATTCAACAAAAATCTTCTTATAATCGTCGACTTTGAAAATCTACAATCCTAGTAAGTAATAAAAACGGATCTATGCGAGCAATTTCGCGAGATATTCATTATTGTTATATATTAAAACCTTCCCCAGAATGAATACTTTTCTGAAAACCGCATCAAAATCGGTTAAGCCAAACGCGAGATAATCGCGGAAAAACATGCAATGGTCACTGAAAATCTACAATCCAAGTAAGCAAAAACGAATCCACGCGGGCAACGTCACGGGATATCTATTAGTGTTATATACTAAAACCTTCTCCAGAATGTAATGAACACTTCGCTGAAAACCGCAACAAAATCCGTTCAGCCAAACAAACATACATACATACAGGTCGAACTGAGAACCTACTTTTTTTTTGAAGTTGGTTAAAAAGGGTGACGACTCCACATTGAGCTAAAACGAAACACTTAGAATACAATAACATCCATTAATATGATAAAATAATAATTGCGGAAAAAAAATTGCTATACATATTTAGGAGTAAATAATTTAGTTTTGACTTTTTAGTCAAAATATGACTGTAGTATTCCACCATAAATTTTTAATATACCAAACTCATTCTGGTCCAGTCACTTGTGCTTCCCATTATTGACTATGCTGATGTTTGTTATTCTGATCTATCCCAAGAACTTCTTAACAAATTGGATCGACTTCTCAATAACTGTATTCGCTTCGTTTTTGGCCTTCGTAAATATGATCACATTTCTTCCTTCCGTTCTCAGCTTAAATGGCTGCCTATCCGACTCAGGAGATCCCTCAGATCTCTCTGCATGCTTTTCAAGATTATGAACGACCCACCTGCTCCTGATTATTTAAAAACTCATTTTAAAGTGTTGGGCAGTTCTCATAGTTGTAACCTTCGAGCTTCCAAAAAAACTACTTCTCCAAGTTCCTTCACACCGCACCGGTTTTATGTCTAATTCTTTCGCTATATCAACTATAAGACTCTGGAACGCGCTACCCTTTAACATTAAAAAAACTGAAAGCGATTTCACTTTTAAAATAAAACTGCGTAACCTCTATTTAAGTCACAATAAATAGCTCTCTTTTTTTCAAGTCTAGTCATAATAGTTATTATTAAGTTATATGTATTTTTTTTCATTGTTGCTATATTATTGTTTAGTTTATTTTATCAGTATTATATGTATTAGTATCTATATTAATATACAGGGTGGAATTTTGTAATGCCACCTGGAGGGAAAGTACTCTTAATACTGCAGATAGAAAATTTTACTCAAAGGAAACATTCCTTTATTTTTGAATAGAAAGCAAACTGCATTCAAAGATTCCAAGAGAATGGAGCCCATTTCGAGCAACTAATTAGTTAGTTTACCATTTTTGTAAATAATTAAATTAATTTAAGATTTCCTGGTTTTCCTTTCATTTAATTTATCATGTTTGTTAGAGAGATTTCATCCTTATAATTGACCCTAACGATCGATGCAATAAAAGTACAGGGTATAATTTTTTCAGATTTTAGCCGGTTCGATTCCCGGGTGTGGAGAAGAGAATTGTCGAAAATCTCTGAATGCAGTTTGCTTTCCATTCAAAAATAAAGGAATGTTTCCTTTGAGTAAAATTTTCTATCTGCAGTATTAAGAGTACTTTCCCTCCAGGTGGCATTACAAAATTCCACCCTGTATACATGTCTTTGATTATTTTTTTTGTACCCTACCACAATATTCTCTTATTTAACCCAAAGGTTGACTGGCAGAGAATGCCTTGTGGCATTAAGTCCGCCTATGTACCACTTTATGTACATGAAGTTTAAATAAATAAATAAATATAGTAATTTTTGTAAATATTTTACTTTTAATATTAGTTTTTAAATGTAGTATAGTAGTAGTAGTATATAAATATAGGTTATTTTTTATTATAATTATATATAGGTAATACAATATCGTTAATTCTGAAAAAAAAATATAAAAGTGTGAACCATAAAGTGAATTACCATCAAAAATAATACTAATATTCCAGGATTCAAATGAGATAATTCGATTCAATTATATGTCAAAAATATTATTATTATAATATTAATAGTATTGTTTATTTCGTTAGGCGAACTTCATTTAATAAAAGACCAAAGACAAATTGAACAGTCTCGTATTCGCAGTCACTTTCAAGAACCAATATGTCACCACCACCACCACCAATAGGCAGCCATAACATACAAACAAAACACCTTATCGATTATTTTTGTAACCCGTTTTTTTAACAAGCCATTCGTAGAGCTAGACAATTTTACATCGTAAGCCTATCGACAGGTTATATTATTATCATGACGGATTATCATTCATCATAGCTCTTTTTTCAATGATCTGTTATGATTTATTAAATTAATTCCGTTAATAAACTGTTCACAAGTGTACTATGTTAACCGTTTCTTATGTAAAATATAGCTAATTTTGTCTCAGGGGACCAATAGGCACCTGAATAGGTGCCGAATCTTTAACTTACATGGTATATATATTAGAGGGGACGAATGGGTACCTTAAAAATAATATTTTTTATTAAAATATTAATTGGTCCCCTACCAGGAGACCAATGGGCACCTATATAGGGGCCGAATCCACAACTTTTATGCTGGGGTACGAATTTTGGGGGACGAATGGGCTCTGACCCGCCACGTTGGATGGCAATGCTAATTCTTTGACCAAGAAATAGGCCAGCCTTCTGGTCCCGCGAAGAGTCGACTATTCGTTTGCTTTCCATTCAAAAATAAAGGAATGTTTCCTTTGAGTAAAATTTTCTATCTGCAGTATTAAGAGTACTTTCCCTCCAGGTGGCATTACAAAATTCCACCCTGTATACATGTCTTTGATTATTTTTTTTGTACCCTACCACAATATTCTCTTATTTAACCCAAAGGTTGACTGGCAGAGAATGCCTTGTGGCATTAAGTCCGCCTATGTACCACTTTATGTACATGAAGTTTAAATAAATAAATAAATATAGTAATTTTTGTAAATATTTTACTTTTAATATTAGTTTTTAAATGTAGTATAGTAGTAGTAGTATATAAATATAGGTTATTTTTTATTATAATTATATATAGGTAATACAATATCGTTAATTCTGAAAAAAAAATATAAAAGTGTGAACCATAAAGTGAATTACCATCAAAAATAATACTAATATTCCAGGATTCAAATGAGATAATTCGATTCAATTATATGTCAAAAATATTATTATTATAATATTAATAGTATTGTTTATTTCGTTAGGCGAACTTCATTTAATAAAAGACCAAAGACAAATTGAACAGTCTCGTATTCGCAGTCACTTTCAAGAACCAATATGTCACCACCACCACCACCAATAGGCAGCCATAACATACAAACAAAACACCTTATCGATTATTTTTGTAACCCGTTTTTTTAACAAGCCATTCGTAGAGCTAGACAATTTTACATCGTAAGCCTATCGACAGGTTATATTATTATCATGACGGATTATCATTCATCATAGCTCTTTTTTCAATGATCTGTTATGATTTATTAAATTAATTCCGTTAATAAACTGTTCACAAGTGTACTATGTTAACCGTTTCTTATGTAAAATATAGCTAATTTTGTCTCAGGGGACCAATAGGCACCTGAATAGGTGCCGAATCTTTAACTTACATGGTATATATATTAGAGGGGACGAATGGGTACCTTAAAAATAATATTTTTTATTAAAATATTAATTGGTCCCCTACCAGGAGACCAATGGGCACCTATATAGGGGCCGAATCCACAACTTTTATGCTGGGGTACGAATTTTGGGGGACGAATGGGCTCTGACCCGCCACGTTGGATGGCAATGCTAATTCTTTGACCAAGAAATAGGCCAGCCTTCTGGTCCCGCGAAGAGTCGACTATTCGTTTAGCAAGCTCTTTAAAAACTTGGTGAGCACTCGGACCCCATGGCCCTAGTGTATCAACACCAAACGGCTCAAATACATAGCTGCTAGTCAAGCCATTGTATTTACGCCGTTTGAGGTTTTCAGCACTTGCAGCAGCCGCACCAGCACAGCACGCCGTACCGCGAAGATGGGATGGCGCAAGGGTGTCGACACATGTTGCATCCCACACCAAAGGTCTACCCAACTTCCATGGCATTAAAGTCATCCCATCTGGTCTCTTCCCATCGTCGCGTGGCAAGCCATTGGGTTCTAAAACAGCTGGCACCCCGGCGATGACAAGAGCACGACGGATAATGTCATTTAAGCTGGCGTGCCGTGCTAACCGACCCGCACTTTTGCTGCAGGAAAATAAATAAATTTAATTGTACATAAAATTATTGAAAATTTATTTGCACTAAGTATTTTTTTCTTATTGATAATTTCAATCTTATGGTGGTCTGAGTTTGTTAGAAAATGGACAAGCATGGTGAATGATGGTAGATTGTTCGTTTGATGTATTTTGCAATTTGATAAATAAAACCCTCTAATAAACACCTTTCTCACGAATATTGTAAAGCAAAAAAGTGGCATTATCAACCAAATTAAGCTTACAATAGTGATCAATTTAGTTTGATTGCTTAACAAAACCGCATTCATTTGATATTACATTCAAACACAATGGCATGTTTAACATTCAATACCAATCTGTATTTGGATATTACAAGGGTCGAAATATATAATGAAAGTTAACTGTTTATTCCGTTGGCATTGCTGTGTAGATTTTAACACAATCAATTTTATAACTGTGCTGAAAAACTTGAGCATTCATTTGTAATGAGAATTCTTGCGAATGTTACATTACAGAAAAACAAACTAGAGCGTTTAGCGAGCATTCTAACGAGCTTTCTGGCGAGCTTTTTAGAATGCTCGTCTGACATCGTCATGAAAAAAATAAAAAAAAATTGTCGACCATCGACTTTAAGCGTTCGCTAGAAAGATCGTGAAAATGTTAAAAATCACATCAACGCCACAAAATCATTCCAAGCCATTTTAAAACATATCTACACAGAATTTAAATCCATTTTCCCTTTTTAATATCTAATGAGACCAGAAGGCACTTTTTAAAAGGTTTTCATTATATCCCTTTTTAATAATTCAATGTATACAGGGTGTTCAAACAAACGGGCCGTATCAGATGTTTTCTGACATTTATTTATTACTTTTACCCCACATACTGTCGTTTTGATTACGATGTTAATTTGTCACCACGCGGAAAAGGGACACATGCTGTATATTTGCAGATGTTTAATATATTTTTATTTGTTTTATTTGGGGGTATAAAAAGATTTATCGAGATTTGTTTTTACTGAGCGAATTGTAAAACAAAACCTAAAAAAGATGGAAAAATCGAAAGCTTTTGTGGCTCGCTTTACTACTTCTCATAAATAAATCGAAAATATTGATTTAAACGCATACAGTGTTTATTTAGCACTACTGTCAATGTGTTACTCGATCAGTCAATAAAATATAGACCATTGTATACCGCAGGCCACAAGCCTAAATTCAGAGGTTAGTGGTTAAGTGGTTAACGCAGGTAGATAGGTAACTGATAATGTATTGTAGGTAGTAATTATAGTTATAGCGTGTTCTATGGCTTACTTAGAATTCTCTAAAAATAATTGTAGAAGATTCCTCTCTCAAGAGCCCTGACCACCGGTTGCCCGGATTCTGGGGGTCCAATCTCTTAGCACGAATCCCGGGGTTTCGGTATTAGTTACGGGCGTTATGACAACGATCCCGAACTTAGAATGATAGATAGCTTTTTAGAGCGCCACCACACGACCTGGAGAAATTTCGTGGCACTGCGGAAATTTTTAGAGCAATGGTGATGAAATAAATTATAGAATATTTAAGAATATATAAGCCAGGCATATTATTATATGCCTGGCTGGGTTCAAACCTACGATCTACACTAGCACTACTATTCTAGGTAGGGTCTATTAAAATAATTATAATTGATTTTAAATCAATAAATCATCGATGAAACTACATAATAGACACGTTCATCTAAAACCAAAAACTTTTATTGCATTACTTCCACTTACATAGTACGAAATGTTCGTTTTCCCAGAATAGGAGAAAACTTTCAGCTAAACAACTGAAAACATACCTCGTAAACAGCAACTGTACGAATAAAAAGTTTGATTTGAAAACTGCTGCACAAATCACTGACGAGATAGTTTACGATTTTGGGAAACTACTGTCGAATTAATAATATTTAAAAATATATTATCTTTATTGTGGTAAGAGGAACCTTACTACAAAAAAAGAGTTAAACGTCTGTTAAACACTTGTCTAATCATAACGAAATTTCACGATGATATAAGAGTCGTTTTGCAGTTACACGTTCTTAGACAAACGTTCAACAGATGTTTAACTTTCTGTGGTACGGCGGTTATAATAATATGTATTTATTACTTACTTCTTATATAAAGCCCATCAATCAATAATCGATTAACCAACTTTCACACAATTCTGAAATAAGCCTTCAATTAATCGCTTTGGGAATAGTCTTAATTTAGAAAGCCTCAACATTCCCACACGATTCATTTGGGAATATTGTTACAAACTACTTTTACCGATGATATTATTTTTCGAGAAACAACTAGGCGTTTCATGTAGTCACTTATGATATAATCAACGTGAGATATACCAACGACTGATATAATTTCTTTACTCATAATGTTAATCATGTTTTAATTTAAGATTTAAACATAAAACTAAAATATTTACATAAATAACTAAATTAAAACTAAAATTAAAAATTTACATGGCGTCAAAAAATTCATCCACATCGCTGTCAATGGGGCAAGTGCCCAGAACGCTGGCAGCATTGCCACGTTGAATGACAATGCTGATTCTTTGGCCGAGAAATAGGCCAGCCCTCTGGTCACGAGAGGCGTCGACTATACGCTTGGCGATGTCTTTGAAGACTCGGTGGGCACTCGGACCCCATGGCCCTAGTGTTTCAACCCCAAACGGCTCAAACACATAGCTAAATTACTTATTAAATTAAATTTAGGTAGGGGAACGGACTAGCAAGCGCAGCGTAGGACGTCCACCAACTAGATGGACAGACGACCTTATAAAGGTCGCCGGAAGACGCTGGATGCAGGTCGCTTCCAACCGGTATATGTGGAGATCTAAAGGGGAGGCCTATGTTCAGCAGTGGACGTCCTATGGCTGAGATGATGATGAGGGGAACAGTGTATAAGACGGGGACGTTAATAATCGCGAGGTATAATGAGGACATACACTCTTTAGGCATACTTAACACAACACTAACGTAGAGCAAGCGCCATCAGGACGTCATTTGCAAGCGGACAGACGGATATAGCGTCCTGTTGGCGCTTGTGCTACGTTAGTTTTGTGTTAAGTTTGCCTTAGGTGTGTGATTTCCCATCATACCTCGCGTCCCCGTCTTATACACTGTTCCCCAACTCTTGGCCTCAATCTAGCCCAGAACCATACATTTTTTATCGTGGTAAAATCATCAAATGAGTCCTCCCACCCAGGGCGGGACGGGAGGGACTGTCAGACTTGTACTGACTAAAATCCACGGCGATCCTTCAATCGCCCTTTATGTTCCAGGGTCACGGTTATCTGATGAGACAGTCCTGCGACCCCGGGAGGAATTCAATATCCATATCATGTCAACTTACTTCTGTGTTGTATAAGTAAGGTTTTAATAACAAATTATTTAATTTAGATATTTCTGAAAATCAAATACATACAGCCTTAATACAAAAACTTAAACATCTGTTGAACACTTGTCTAAAAAAAGTGTGACTGCAAAACGGACCTTATTTCAACGTCATAATCTGACATTTTTTTAGACAAACGTTCAACGGACGTTTAAAAGTTTTTGTGGTACGACGGATAAAGTTTTTTAGTGTGCATGTTAACCATTTCACATTAAACAAATCAATTTACTTTTAAACAAAAAACATTAACCTTCCTTTTAGAGCAGTTGGTTAAACATAAAAAGTATTTACGCTTGAGTTCGATTCCCAGATAACACATTTGAGCGTATGTACTTACGCTGCGTGGCCAATCAAGCTATACTTAACCAGCATAAACTGACCGTTAATTGCACGGAAAGATGAAACAAAGGGAGGTCAAAGTAAACTGGATATGTATAACTATTAGGTACAATAAAATCCTTTCCAATAAATTGGATGGGTTTACCTCAAGGTATGATCTGAGATCAGAGTATTTACTTTTATTTGAAGCAGTTAACTTACTCGTGGATAATCCTCAAAAAGGTTCTAAGGAAGTTAGTTTTAGGTTACGCCATTTTGTAACGCAAACTGTTGATATTTACTTTTATTAGAACTTGAAATATGATACTAAGGACTATGTTTATTATATTATAATATATTGAGTTCTGAAACTATTGAATTATGTTTTGAATAAAATTTATCAACTTTATTAAGCTACTGCATAGCTTTTATCGCGGGGTCGGAGCGCGGCGCGGCGCCGGGACCGAATCAAAAAAATTCCAAAAACCTAAGGAAAATACCTGACACTTTTTCTTACTGACTAAACGGCCACCTACAAAAGGAGTTTTCACAAGGAAACCTACTTATAAAATTCTCCTACAACAAAGAAGTTCTTTATTACAGTAGTGTACCACAAGAATTTTAAGTAAATTATATTCTCGTTAAATATACGCGGTAGGCGATTTTTTTTAATTAAAAAAAATGTTATGCAATAGCTTCACCGCGGCAGTCTCCGAGTGCCACATGTATTTTTATTTATAAATTTAATAAATGATGAACAAACATAGACAGATGAAACAACAATAGATTTAAATGGGAACGAAAAGTACAAAGCACTGCTTATTTCTTAAATATTTTTTTTTCCAGTCGACCTGAGAGAGAAGAATTTGAGGTATGCAATATAAGTACCTACATATACATCCAATACATAATGAATACATGAGTCATCATCGTGTTCCCACTGCTGGGACACAGGTACGGGCCCAGTGCGGGTTGGTAAATCTCACATTGTCATGTCTTCGAATTTTTGGTACTAGCATTTTTTTGTCTAATAAACAATTGCAGAAATTAAAAAATAAACTCTATAGAAATGACATTTCTTATACGAAAAAAAATGATTTCCACATTCTCTTCGGGGTAATAAAAATATACGTAAATATATTATCAACGACGGTGTTGGAAAAAGTGGCCAATCCTCTTAACACCGATACTTTATCGAGTATCGGAAAAATATTTTATGAGCCTTGTCTTCAAGGAATTATGATACTTTAACTAAAGTCTCAGATAAACTGAGATCCTGTATTTTGTGTCGCATAGAGAAAAGGTCTGTTTCCCATTAGTGGGAAAATTATATATGAACTAAACCACATGCTTGCGACGCGGTACTCTGGTTTCAAAATTTATTAAGCCGTCTCTGTTAATCCTACAGACCTCTGACATGGCTCTGGACTTATACCGTCTTACCATAAGAATGATAAACATCTGTTGAACACTTGTCTAAAAAAACAGGCCAAGTGCGAGTTGGACTCGCCCATGAAGGGTTCCGTAGTAGCAAGCATAGATTAGGGATATAATTATATTGAGATTAGTAAGTAATATACACAAACAATAAAAATAACTTTGTTTTCATAGTGTTTGTATGAATGGCAAAGTTATATTTGCGGTTTTTGAAAATGTACTATATCTCAAAAACTGCTAACTGTATCTCATCCAAACCAATTTTCTTTGGAAGTTTTTGTTAAGGTCTACATTATATATTTTTTTTAGTTTTATCATTCTCTTATTTTAGAAGTTACAGGGGGGGGACACACACATTTTACCACTTTGGAAGCGTCTCTCGTGCAAACTATTCAGTTTAGAAAAAAATGATATAAGTAAACTCAATATCATTTTTAAAGACCTATCCATAATTTTTGAGTTTCAATTCTTAGTATGGGGGGCACCCCCAATATTTGTTTTGTTTTTATTTTTGTGTGAAAATCCTAATGCGGTTCACATAATACATCTACTTACCAAGTTTCAACAGGATAGCTCTTATACTTTCGACAAAAAGTGGCTGTGACATACGGACGGACAGACAAACAGACAGACATGACGAATCTATAAGGGTTCTGTTTTTGCCATTTGGCTACGGAACCCTAAAAACTATCAACGTCAAAACGTTATTTCACGTTGATATAAAGGTCGTTTTGCAGTAACACTTTTTATAGACAAGCGTTCAAGAGACGTTTATCTTTTAGTGGTAAGGTGGATAATACCAGTGGTATCCAAGATAACCTAAGAAATTACATTGGTACTCTGCAGAGCAAAGAGTATGGCAGTCCCTTTCACTCCACCCAAGGAGCACACATTTGATCATTTTTATATGATTAAAAAAAAAAAAAGGATTTCACTTTAATTTTTATGTTCTAGGATGTGCCGGTTTCCGCACGATATTTTCCTTCACCGTATTGAAAGTATGCCGACATAATGTCCACAATATGACGCACCTGTGTAGGTTTCAGTCGTTTAACCTTCATTTCGTTAGTCACGGCCGTTTTCAGAGGCCAACTAATGCTCAGCACTGGGAATAAGTAATATTACTGTCATATTATAAAGTACATAAGACCGAATGCCAGACAAATTTGGGAGTGCTAAACCCTTCTGCTTATACCATAGGGAATACAACTGTGATGTCATTATAAACAAAAATAAAAATATTCGCGTGCTTGTCAACCACCACAATTATAAATTCCCTCCTTTGTGACACGTCCATAAATTAATTAAAAAGTTTTCTTTTTTCCGTTAACAAATAACGGAATTCTTCAGGTGGAGTTGTCACTTATTTTATTGATAATGAAAAATTTCGTACTTTCTGTGTTTAATTTTTTACAAGGACAGGTTGTTATTTAAAGTTTTGACAAGGTTTGTTACTACGGGAGGAAGAAAATACTTCGAGGAAAAATACCGAGAAACCATCACAACGATTTTCTTGAGAGCGGATTTGATGAAGATGACTATGAAGATCTTTTCGAAATTACAGAACCCATTTAATTGTAGTTTTTCCTTTTCTCTTATAATGTGAACCGAACTATGAACTATAGTCAACAAGGAGTATCGTTAGTTCGGTGATTTTTGTCAATTAAACTACTGCCACAAGAAAAAAAATACCCTTTTTATTAGTTCAAATATTCAACAAAAATTCTTGTCAAATACATAATCCGTAGGGTATTGTTCACTTGGGCTATATTTTTACCGGTAGGTAAAACATATAACATCACCAAGTACACAATAAGCGAAAAATGCTCATAAAAATAAAAATAAAACTACTGAGCCAAACTCTTTCAGTTTGATTCAGTAGTTTTTGTTGTTGTTAGTGTATATTAATCGAAAAAAAAAGAGTCAAGATAAAGGCCAAGTAAAAGTTTAAGCCCAAGTAAATTAAGAAAATATATTATCTTTGTAAACTCAAAGCACTTATTTCAATTTGACAATTACCGGCAATTTTGAATTCGTTTAAAAAAACTTTACCTCTAGTCCTACTCACAAAGCATAATCATTTGTAAAAGTACTGTAAACTGTGATAGAAAACGGCGGTTTTGCTATTAACTAGGTGAAAACCCAGTCTCTGGGCTACTATTGAAAAAATAAAAACAAAATAACAGTACTGCACGAGAAACTAACTCTGGCAAGCCAAAGAAGAAATACAGGTAAGAAAAATGTAGCCTGCACTTCTACAGCTTGTACAAATAGTTTAAAAATATAGGAAACTCGCCAACGGCAAAAGAATGTAGCATACTCTACTCGTATATTTTGTTCAAAGAAGAAAAATGCTAGCTACATCTTGTGGTTTACGTACTGAAAACAAAAGAAATTCAGGATTATTTCAGTAAAGGTGCTGATAGACTAGACTAGAGCACAGTAGTAACAAATATATATAATACAACAATAACTGTAGTACCAAAGCCCCTTGAAAAAGGGTTTAGTTTTAGGGATTATGGTTTTTTTCTCATTCGTCGCAAGTGGTTGCAAAATTTAAAAAAATATAGATTTTTCGATAAAGAATGTGTATGTGAGTTTAAATGTTTCTAAACGCATCCACGTTATAAGAGAAATTCCTAGTTTGGGACAAAGTAAAATAAAAATGAAGACGCTGGATGCAGGTCGCTTCCAACCGGTATATGTGGAGAACTAAAGGGGAGGCCTATGTTCAGCAGTGGACGTCCTATGGCTGAGATGATGATGATGAAAATAAAAATTACTTGAACATAACTCTGATCATTAGGTATAATATAAAAACAATACAATATCAAACCCACTCCATCAAAAACTAACTTACAAGTATAATAATTAAATTACTCCATAATGTAATATACTGGTAATAGGCTGCAGAAAAGGCTAGGCAGATGCTGATAACATTTCAGGAACATTAAAGAAAATTTCTCGCAAGCATTACCAGATAAGAAAAGTAATATTATTAACATAATGTCTTCCTCTATTACCAACTCGCTAAAGACTTCTGCTTAACCCCAGAAGATATTAAGACTGAAGTTTTAATCCGACACGTTTTGAAGAAAAATCCAGAACGTCGAGTCCCCAGCATTTGAAACGAACAATGTATTGTTAACTTCTTTATATTGTGTCTCTATTTCTCAGTAGGTAACGCAGATTATACGTATTAATTACAGTTTTGTCTAAATCTTATGTAGCATAGAGGGTGAAATAGGTCGCGAGACTGTCTTAAAAGAAAGTGGCATTGGAGTGTAAAGAACAACCATAGAAACGTAGATTTTAAGTCAGTACAAGTGTGACACCCCGGCAGGGTTGGCCTTCTATGGAGGTCCCATCAGGTTGCTGACAATTATTTGAGACAAGCGTGGAATACGACGCGGTGTCGACCTGGGCATGGTCCATGATCAGACGGCGAGTCACCTATTAATAGCCTTCCGCGTGGTCGCGTCTATAGAAGCCGGAAATCGCAGGATTTAAGGTTCGAGTCTAAGCTGGAATCTGAACCCAACATAATATTATGATAGTTTGGAACAATTGATTTAAGCTTAATTCAAACACACGAGGGTTACAGGGCAGCGAAGGCCGTCCTCCGCGACGAGATCTGGCGGGCCAAAGAATTGGCCCGCAGGGAGATGCTGGAGACTCTGGACGGGGACCCATGGGGCCGCCCCTATAAGTGGGTGCGCGAAAAACTCCGCCCCTGGGCTCCCCCGTTGACGCAGAGTCTCCAGCCTCAGTTCGTGGAGGACGTGGTGAGCGCCCTGTTCCCATCGCGAGGGGAGCATACTCCCCCGCCCATGGCTCCGTCTCCGACGGAATCTGAGGACGAAGCTGACGCAAACGCGGACCACAGCGACGACGACGTCTACGACGCTCCAGAGGTGACCGAGGTAGACATGAGAGTGGCGGTACAACGGCTCAAGGCCAAAAATACCGCCCCAGGACCCGACGGCCTGCCAGGGAAAGCCTGGGTCCTGGCCTCGAGGACTCTCGGGCCTCGACTTGGGGGGCTCTTTAGCGCATGCTTGGAGAGGGGCCGGTTCCCGCTTCTTTGGAAGACGGGAAAACTGGTCCTCATCCAGAAGCACGGGCGCCCTGCGGACTCTCCGTTCGCATTCCGGCCCATCGTGCTGCTCGACGAGGTGGGCAAGCTCTTTGAAAGAGTAATTGCAGACCGCCTCGTCGGGCACCTGAATCGGATGGGCCCGAACCTTGCGGAGAGCCAGTTTGGCTTCCGCAGGGGGCGCTCGACGGTGGACGCCATCATGCGCGTGAGAGCCCTCACGACGGGGGATGCAGTAGCCCGGGGCAGGGTCGTCTTGGCGGTGTCTTTGGACATCACCAACGCCTTTAACACCCTGCCCTGGAGTTGCATCAGGGAGGCACTCCGGTATCACCGGGTGCCGACCTACCTCCGTCGCATAGTCGAGGACTACCTGACGGACAGAGCCGTCATCTACCCCGGTCACCGGGGAGAGTGGAACCGGCGAGAGATATCGTGCGGTGTTCCACAGGGATCGGTCTTGGGGCCGCCCCTGTGGAACATCGGATACGATTGGGTGCTGCGCGGCGACCTCCCTGACGGCGTCAGCGTAATATGTTACGCTGACGACACGCTCGTCCTGGCGGAGGGAGAGTCGCACCAGGCGGCGGCCGACCTGGCGACGCAAGCGGTTGCGACAGTCGTCGAGAGGATCCGGCAGCTGGGACTCGAAGTGGCGCTGCACAAAACGGAGGCCATGTGTTTTCATGGCCGCGTTAACGCGCCACGGTCCGAGTCCCACATAACGGTGGAGGGGGTTCGCATCGGCGTCGGGAGGACGATGAAGTACCTGGGACTCGTCCTCGACAGCCGGTGGAACTTCAGGGAGCATTTCCTGAGTTTGGCCCCAAAGCTGAACCGGGCAGCAGCCGCCCTCAGGCGACTGCTGCCTAATCTCAGCGGGCCAAACGCCTCCTGCCGTAGGCTGTACGCCGGTGTCGTGCGGTCCATGGCCCTCTACGGGGCCCCCGTGTGGGCCCTGAGCATCCGGACGCGACCACTAAAGTTGGTCGCATGCCAGAGGGTCATGGCTATCCGGATGATCCGGGGATACCGCACGATCGCCGGCGAATCGGCCAACCTGCTTGCCGGATTACTGCCCTGGGATCTGGAGGCGACTGCCCTCCAGCGCGTCTATGAGTGGCGCGTGGAGGCGCGGAGCCGGGGTGCTTCCCCGCTGCCTCGAGAAGTCGAGGCGCGGCGAGAGGAGGTCCGGCGCGATCTCAGGGCAGTATGGAGGGGACGACTGTCGCAACCGACGGCCGGGCACGCCGCAATCGCGGCGGTAAGACCCCTCTTTGAGGAGTGGCTGGATAGGAGTCACGACGTCCTAACCTACCGCATGACGCAGGTCCTCACCGGACACGGAAGTTTCGGGAGGTACCTGTGTCTAAGGAGAAAGGAGGAAACGCCTGGGTGTCACCACTGCGAAGATCGCCCGGAGGACACAGTAGAGCATACGGTGCAAGACTGCCCCGCTTGGGCAGAGCACCGACGTGTCCTCACGGCGGCGATAGGCGGAGACCTCTCGCGCCCGGCATTGGTCGCGGCCATGCTGCGGGGCGAGACGGAGTGGGAAGCGGTCGCCTCCTTCTGCGAAGCAGTCATGCTCGCGAAGGAGGAGGCGGGCCGCGTGAGAGAGAGGACAGTGTCCTCCCTCCGCCCCACCCGCAGTGGTGGACGCCCACGGCGACGGACGTCGCAAGACGATCTCCGGCCACCGTAGGCGCGGGCATGCGGGCGGCGAGTAAAGGGCAACTCGCTGCCCGACCATGGACCATGCCCGGGTCGACGGCGCGTTGTGTTCCACGCGCGCCTCAAAGAGCGTCAGCATAATGACGGGGCCCCCTCTGTAGAGGGCCAAAGCCTGCCGGGGTCGCGGGACTTATCTCATTACCGTGACCCCGGAACATAAAGGGCTATTGAAGGACACCGTGGATTTTAGTCAGTACAAGTCTGACAGTCCCTCCCGCCCTGCCCGGGGTGGGAGGACTCATTTGATGATTTTACCACGAAAAAGAAAAAAAAAGAAAGCTTAATTCAAACAAACTTTGCTCTTGAGCAGTGGCGTAGCGTGTCTTGGCGGGGCCCCGTATAAAAATTTGTTTGGGGGCCCCTTAGGTAGGGTAAAGACTTATCACTCAAGAAAAAAAATGCATTTCTCTGTAACTACGCCGAAATGTAAACAAAAAGTTGGACAAAGGTCATCAAAAAAAGGTCGGAATTAGGTAGAGTTATTTTAATACTTGCATCGAAAATTCGAAATATGGATCTTCCCGGGGTTTCAAATAGACAATCTCGTGCTTAAAACAGTATTACATATAAATAATAATAATAAAAACACCAGAGATAGATTAGACAATAATTTGTTTAAAAGTAAATAACTTTTTATTTAATAAATCATTAAGTTTTTATTAATTTTTGTTTACCATAGATATATTAAAGTTTTTAATATTTTTCTGTGTTGTTTACGCACGTTGGGGGCCCCTGTGGCCCGGGGGCCCCGTATAATTGATACGGCAGATACGGCGGTAGCTACGCCCCTGCTCTTGAGACCGTTGATTTGAGGTTTATTCAATGAAAACTTTGCTCTACACAAGAATCGATCTAAACCCGTTCCTGTACTTTCAGAAGACAAACTTATAGAAAATAATTCCCCATGAGCAAGCCATAAAACGCATTTCCTCAAAGTTCGTACGTAGAAGTTGAAACTTTAAGAAAATTAAACCGATTCTCATGCAAATGCCATCATTACCATATTTACTTTGGATAGGATATTCTGGGATATTCCATACAATTTTCGAAACATAATATTTTCAAAGGGGTCTGTCGTGTAAGGTACTTTGTTTATCAGTAGTAACATCATACCTGTAATCTCCCAAGGGATAGGCAAATGTACTTATCCTTACTTAATAATAGAATTGTGAAAACAAGTTTGTTTGTTTGTTCCCTTTTTACGCCTAAACCACTTAACCGAGGCCCTATCATGACTTTCCCAGTTTTTGTGGCTTAAAGTAAACTGGATGTATGATGTTAATTTGAAGAAAATAAAATACTTGAGAGGTGTCAAGGGACACCCGGATGGAACGAAGTTACTGTACATACTCAACAAAAATAATCGTCGCGACACCAAACTGTTCAATGCGAAATAGAAAGACGGAACGAAAATATCTGGCTTGCTTTTTATTATAAGACGAACGGCTTTTTTTTTTTATCGTGGTAAAATCATCAAATGAGTCCTCCCACCCCGGGCAGGGCGGGAGGGACTGTCAGACTTGTACTGACTAAAATCCACGGTGTCCTTCAATAGCCCTTTATATTCCGGGGTCACGGTAATGAGATAAGTCCCGCGACCCCGGCAGGCTTCGGCCCTCTAGAGGGGGGCCCCGTCATCTTGCTGACGCTCTTTGAGGCGCGCGTGGAATACAACGCGCCGTCGACCCGGGCATGGTCCATGGTCGGGCAGCGAGTTGCCCTTTACTCGCCGCTCGCATGCCCGAAGACGCACGGTTTACAATAGCTTACTATAGCAAGAAGTGTTGTAACAACTTTTCGTCTTATTTTATCCGACTAGCCCCCTTTGGCAACGCGCGATAAGGAACTTCGTTCCAATAGTTCCCGTTCATACACAGTAAAAATACTATAAGTACACTGTAAATAAAATACAGATATCTTGTGATAAGGTCTCATCCTATTATAATTCTAATTTCTTTCACTACTGATACTGCGGAAACAACAACGTTAAACTGAATTGTGTTAATTACATATTGCGCTAATCTCGACAAACAATTATTAATGGACACGTTATTTCTTTTATTTAAAAAAAGTTTTATTGTCATTTTCTAAACATCACGTTCGAAATTTCGAATTTCGAACGGTGTCTCGTTGCGAATCCACGATGATTTACTTTTAAAACAAATGAGTTCGCCTTCGAATTGTGTGCGCTCACTTGAGTGACGGTGAACTAGTGAACTTTATAGGCACGTTTGGACAGAAATTGACAATGGGGAAGGCAAGTGTCAAAGTGAAAAGTGACATCTGTGTCCCAAAAGAACTGTCAAATCAAAAGAATTTTCTGAAAAAAAGCGTTTTATTGATGTAAAATGACTAGATGTTATGTAACAGGCTGTAAAAATGATGGAACATACAAATTTCCGACAATTAACACTATCAAGAAATAATGGGTAGCTGCTGAGACTGCTGTGAGAACAAAAATTGTATTATCACTAAGGAAAAGCTATACAATAAACAAAAATCTACCCTTGCGAAGCCGGGACAAGCCGTTAGTTGAATTTTTTAATCAAATTCTATGATTATACCATAACTAAACAATCGAATACACCTTTCAAAATAATATCTACTTTTCTATTGGAGGTTAAGTATTTGCATCGCTCTTTATATCATGAAATGGTTCTTCTGGTGGAAGAATTATCAGCGGGACCGAGATTTGTGATAGTTGTGGTGTTAGAAAGTTAAAATTCTTATCATATTGCTCCAATCTATAAAATAGATGTAAAATTAGATGAAGAAGACAAACACAAAACTTGATGACATTTTTCTCAATATAGAATGTCAGAAGCAGTACTAATATTCTTCGTAGAGGCTAGCACATGTAATACCTACTTAAAAAATACAAGTTTAAATCCTAACTACAAGTAAATGTGTGTTTAATGTAGTAGAATCAAATTTCTAGCCTTTCAACTAAATCACTTTTTTTTCCTCTTGTAGATGCACCGCGGCGTCTTAGTTCTTGTTTTAGTGTATGCACTTGCATTGACGAATAATTTTCCATATTTGTTTTTTAAAATAAACTCAATTTTTATAACAAAATACGTGTTTGTTTTTTGTACAAGCTATACAGTAATCTGACATATGAGACAACGATCGCAGCGACATCTACGATTAGCTTTGAGTTGCCATCCCCATTAATTTCAAGTATAGTAATATTGATAGAATTGTCTCTCTCTATTTAAAAAAAAAATAAGCATGAAAATTGCACTCTTCTACTTCTACTCTTGGACTTGCGTTCACCGCTGCCACCCAGAACAGACGTGTGCCGCTTGCGCCCGTTAATATTGTGATTCTAAATTCCTGATTGGTCAATAGTGCAAATTTTGATTCTCGCTCTTTCTTTAGTAACTTAAAGGTGTGGTCTCCGCCCAGTGGGCGTTCCGAGACAGAGACAGATATTAAAATATCAATACCGGTCGAAATATCGGAGTGCCATCCAATTGACTGTTACCTCGGATCCTGTGATTTGAACCCGAGACGAGTGCGCGACGATCGTAGCCGAAACCACTCGACTACCGAGACAGTGAATCTTGTGCGTGAATTTAACCTACGGTACATACGATCGCCTACGAGGTGAGCGGCTACGAGATCTGCTACGCCTACGTCATCTGCTACGGCTACGCGCAAGTAGTGGGATCTCAACGTGTTCTGCGAGTCGTCGACTTCGCTGAGTGCTACGAAAACACAATAATATCGGCTACGCATACAGTGACTGTACGGTTACGCAGTAATAGGAGTGAAAATAAATATTATTATTATGATGATAAGACGCACTCCACCTACAACACCTGTTGCGCAAACTATGTCACACTCCGAGTCCGACCTCCCTAAAGCAATGGAGGAGGAAGTCAGTAATATCACAAGTCGTTACAAAAGACCTAGAATGGAAACTGATTCACCTGGTAATGATTTTATTACATTTCAACTTGAAGTGAGAAGCATGTTCGAGTCTTTGAAGTTGGGTCAAACTGCGTTATTGGAAAAACTATCTGAAGATGTGAATCAAATTAAGATACAAAATGCTAACATACAAAAAAGTAATACTGAAATAGAAAAATCAATTGAAATGATTAAAAACAACTATGATGACATGAAAATAAAATTGTGTAAAATTGAAAAGGAACGTGTCGAGTGTTACAACTATGTGGATAAGCTTCAAAAACGGATCGAGGATCTGGAGTCTGGAACCAGGTCGTCCTGCATTGAACTCCGCAATATCCCAGCGCGAGAAGATGAGTCCCAACATGACATCCTAAAATATGTAGCCAATATCGCAAAAACGCTAAACTTGGAAATAAACCACTCGGACATTCGAGATGTATACCGCCTACCAACTAAGCCTGGTAGAAATGCGACAATTGTGGCCGAATTTGGTACAGTTTTAACTAGAAACAAGTTTCTTACCTCTGTGCGCAATTATAACCAGAACAAAGAGGCAGGGTTAAAGTTAAACTCTAACCTCATAGGTTTAGAGGGGAAATCGCAACCAATTTATGTGTCCGAGTACTTACCGGGAAACGGAAGGAAGTTGTTTTACCAAGCCAGGGCATTTGCTAACCAAAATAAATATAAATTCTGCTGGACGTCAAACCAGAGAATCTATCTACGTAAAGAAGATAATGGCAAGCGTATAAGGATTAAGTCGGAAGATGACCTTGTCGCCTTACAGTCTATATGACTAAGAATGTGTAGACTGTGCATGGAATTTCAGAATATTTTAACAATACGTATCACTTTGTTACATTTTACTTTGTTTATCTTCTTATTATTTTTTAATTTGCCACATATTGTTACCTCACTCATACAATATCACACTATTACACAATCAAACATACTGATACACACACCCACAACACACTCACATAATAAAGTTGCTCCTATGTACGATAAAATCAAGTGTAATCCCTTCTCTTATTCACTGGCGTGCTGTATGAAGATGATGGAGTGGCTCAGGATCAGAACGGTAAACTTTCATAGTGAATGTTATTTAAGTATACTTCATAACATAAAATGAACACTAACATGAATAGAATTGCGTCTGAACTTGAGGCACTTCATAAGTCACAAGCATACATTTGCGCGCCAGACGATTGTATTAGCTTCACGACTAAATTTAATAATCCTTTTTCAATTCTACATCAAAACATTCGTAGTATAAACAAGAATATTGACCAACTTGTAGCCTTCCTCTCTTTAATTAAGGTTAATTGTGATATTATTGTACTCTCGGAGTGTTGGCTCTCAAAAATAGCAAATATCCCAGTTATTGATGGATATAACTCACACATGACTCTCAATGCAAGCAATCAAAATGATGGCATCGTCATTTATACTAAAACAGAACTTGAATGTACAATTTGCGAACCTGAATACATCAAAGATTTTAACTGTCTGATTTGTAAAATAGGTAAAGATTTGGCCATTGTTACAGTTTATAGATCACCAGCAACAAGTAATACAGAGAACTTCTTAAACGGGCTCGAAAAGGTTTTGATGACGCTTAATACATACACGAACGTATGTATACTCGGAGACATGAACATTGACATAAAAACAAACAGCTCTGATTCCAGATCCGGGGACTATTTAAATCTGATGGCCTCTTATGGTTTTCTACCAACACATCAATATCCAACAAGAGCTGAAAACTGTCTGGATCATGTTCTAGTGAAGTCTCAACTTGAATCAGTCACGTTGATCCCGGAATGCTATATAACTGATCACTGTCCCACGCTTCTCACAGTTTCCCTTAAGAAAAAGTCCATTTCTCTTTCTCCGTGCCGAACTAAAATAAACTACAGTGCAATACGTGACATCTTAACTCAGGTCGACTATACGCCTGCACTAAACTCTGGTGACGCGAATTTTGCTGCGAACTACTTGGTCGATGTTGTATCGGAAATTATTCGAAACAATACCAGCCAGTGTAAAATTCCCCGTAAAAAAAGGATAATTAAACCGTGGATCACGCCGGGTCTAATACGCTGCATTCATAATCGTGATAGGATGCATAAATCAGTAAAAAGGGAACCTTCTAATATGACACTCAAAATATCGTACATTAGATATAGGAATTTTATTAATAAAATACTAAAAAACTTGAAAACCTTACATAATAAAAATCTTCTTGAGGATGCAAAAAATAACTCAAAGGCTACGTGGGAAGCAATTAAGACAATCACACACACAAACATTAAAAAGACTTCTCCTGTTTTGCTTCTTAGCACAAAGGAAACCCCCCAATTATCAATAAATGCGGTAAATCATTTCTTTATTAACATCGGCAAAGAACTTGCAACCCGAATTCAAAGTAGAACGCCTCCCGCTAGTTCACCATGTACTGTCATGCATTCCCCTTCTCAGTGTGATTCTTTGGCTCTACTACAAACCGATGCTCATGAGATAGAGTTACTTATTAAAAACCTACGAAGGGATTGTGCTGTTGGGTATGATAATATCTCTGCGGTTATTTTACAATCTTCAATAGATGTATTTGTTCCAGTCTTAACGCACATTTGCCAACTATCTCTGTCTACTGGAGTATTTCCGAATGTTTTTAAGAGGGCCATTGTGTACCCGATACATAAGGGCGGGGATGGAGACGTGGTCGATAATTATAGGCCTATATCGGTTCTCCCAGCGATGTCCAAAGTCCTTGAAAAAGTGTTATATGTTAGGTTAAATAATTTTTTAAATTCAAAGGGTATTATTTCGGATTATCAATTCGGCTTTCGAAAGAAAAAATCGACAGTAGATGCAGTCTCATCTCTTGTTGACAAAGTAGTAGACAATCTAGACAAAAAAGAAAAATGTCTGGGACTTTTTCTGGACCTCAGCAAGGCGTTTGACACCGTCTCCATCCCGATTCTTATGTCTAAACTAGAAAGAATTGGCGTAAGGGGTTTAGCTCTTGACATATTTCAAGATTATTTGTCAAACAGGACACAAGCAGTCAGGGTTGGGGAATGCATAAGTGATGACGCAAAACTGTTTTTTGGAGTTCCGCAGGGCAGTATATTGGGTCCTCTTTTATTCACTATATATATAAATGATCTTTGTGAACTGAAATCCCCTAACTGCCAGGTTTTCGCTTATGCAGACGACACAGTGCTGCTTATACACGGCCCTAACTGGGATGATGTGAAAGCTAACGCGGAAATCGCCTTAAGGAAAGCAGTGTTCTGGTTGTCCTCTAACCTTCTGACTCTGAACATCACCAAAACAAACTTCATAACCTTCGGAATGAAGATCTCTGGAATTCCACCCGCGGGGTCTTTCTTCATCAAATCTCACACATGTGTGTCACACTCTTCTAACAACTGTGATTGTCCAACAATATCTCGTACAACAACTGTCAAATACCTAGGAATTAAAATTGATCAATCTCTGAAATGGCAGGCCCACATTGATTCCTTAACCTCACGTGTAAGAAAACTAATATATGTGTTCAAGTTGCTCCGTAATGCCGCCAGCCTCGAAACTCTTAAGATGACCTACCAAGCTCTTTGTCAGTCCATCACATCATATTGTATCTTGGTTTGGGGTGGAGCTGCAAAAACCATACTTCTACCTCTAGAAAGAGCTCAAAGAGCAGTGCTCAAGGTCATGGCCAAGAAGATCTTTCGTTATCCAACTTCTAAGCTTTACAATGAAGTCGGTGTTCTGTCAGTGAGACAGCTATTTATACAACATACTTTGACCAAGAAGCACACAAGCTTGACATTTGACCCGCTTCTATATCAAAATAAACGTAGATCTGATGTAGTCTGCCCCTCTGTCAGACATAGAACTGTTATGGCCAAGCGACACTATATGGTTATTAGTGGACTACTATATAATAGAATAAATAGGAAACTGAATTTATACCCACTCAAACAAATGGAATTTAAAAAGAAATTAGTATCCTGGCTCTTACAGTTAAATTACATAGAAACTGAAAATCTATTAAATCAATAATTATTTATTAGTCGCATAATTATATAATCAAATGTTTAATCAATGCATCATTATTCCAGAATGTTACTAAAATGCATAAAGGCATGATTTCTACATCAAATTAAATACGAACCTTTTCACAAATCCTACCAATCTTTATATCCCACAAAGCACTCACCTCCTCACAGTCACAGTTCTCATATCACCACATCTGCACACACTACACAACACAATACTCATTACATACATCACCAGGACCACACACACACACTACACATTCATATTACAACAAAACACAGCAATGGTGGCACACCCATAACCTTTATATTTTTTTAACCAAATTTAAAACTGAGTCCCTATCAACAGGCATGCCTAATTAGGGTACTCAGCGTATCAGGTTCTTATATGCTACTCCAAGGAGTCATGTGAGCTTGTCTTTGGTGTGAGGGCGGAGCATCTGCCTAGTTCCTGTAATACAGGTTTGCTCCTAGCACGGGACTGACCTTTGCTCTGCTCTCCACTATAGCGTGCATATTACGAGTATTTCTCTGTTATCTTCATATGGTTGTAGTATATAAGTTATTTGTACCTATATGTTTTTCTCAATAAAGTTATTATTATTCTCTTTATTCATTATTTTTACATATTTCTTTACATTTTTAAATATTAATAAAAAAAATTAAAAAACATTTAAAAATATAAAAAATAGTGGCCCACTAGCATCGGGAACAGGGTCCAAGGTGCCGGTGGTTAGGGCTCTAGAGAGAGGAACCTCCTCACAATGCGCGCCGTGTCCAACAGAACTGCTTTCTGCATCAAGCCCTTGAGCCAGCTGCACAATGAGAGCCTCTTAAGATGTTGGTCGAGGCTCTTCGCAATTAGTCCATTGACCGAAACGACTATCGGTACAATGACTGCTGAGTCCACGTCCCACATGTCGACAATCTCGTGTGCTAAATCAAGATACTTGATTTTTTTATCATTTTCAGCTTTCACGAGATTTTCGTCATGAGGGACGGTGATATCAACAATCATTGCACGGCGCTCTCGGCGATCTACCACCACTATATCAGGCTTATTGGCTACAATAGTCCTGTCAGTGATGATAGATTGATCCCAATACAATATGGCATGACCGTTTTCAAGAACTGGGTCGGGCACATACCTGTAGTATGGTACTTCAGAATCCACAAGGTTGTATTGCAGGGCAAGTTGCTGGTGGATAATCCTAGCTACTAGATTGTGTCTGTGCAAGTACTCGCCGTTAGCAAGACGAGAACAACCGGAAACAATGTGTCTGATCGACTCACCGGGGCGGTGGCATGCCCGACAGATGTCAACCGTACCGTCCTTGACAATATATTTCCGGTAATTGTTCGTCATGATAACTTCATCCATAATCGCACAGACAAAACCTTCTGTTTCCCCGAAGAGGTCACCGAAACGTAGCCAGGCTACAGACGCCAAAAGGTCTACATCAGGCCCGTGAAGGGCCCTGTAGAACCGTCCGTGTAGCTCCTTGCTCTGCCATACCTCCCTGCGGTCATTAGTATCCAATACCACAGGTTTGCGCCAGTTCTCGTTAGCCAAGGAGAGCGGGGTAAGGCCTTTGTCCACTGAAACTACATCTCGATGCATCCCCATGTCGGCTTCAAGGAAGTATTCCCTGAGACTGCATACCTCGCGGTTGTGCAAGGTCTTAGCATTGAGTAAGCCACGGCCTCCACACTTCCGCGGGATATACAGTCTCATCACCGATGACCGTGGGTGATGCATCCGATTTGCAGTCAGCAGTGTACGGACCTTTCTATCCAGGGCGTCAAGTTCCGTTTGAGTCCATTTGAGTATGCCGAAAGAATACATCAGAACCGGCATGACCCAACTATTGAAGGCGCGCACCTTATTTCCGCCTGATAAAAGACTATTTAACACTTTGTTCAGGCGGCCAAAGAAGCGCTCCCTCAACGATTGCTTCATGCCAGCAACATTGATGCCCAATGATTCCGACATACCCAAATACTTATAGGTTTCGGTTGCTGAAAGGGATCTAAGGTTTATGGAATCTGAGAGTTGGGTGCTCTCAGATTCCATAATCCCCCCTCGCCTTACATGCATGACCGCACATTTCTCCACACCAAATTCCATCATAATGGCGCTACTGAAGGTTTCAGTGATCTTCAGTAGCCCCATCAGCTGCGAATTGGTGGGGGCAAAAAGTTTCAGGTCATCCATATAAAGGAGGTGAGATATAACCTGACCGCCTCTCCTCAACCGATAGCCTAGACCTGAATCCTCCAGCAGTGTGCTAAGAGGATTCAGGGCTAAGCAAAACCAAAGCGGACTCAAACTGTCACCCTGAAATATTCCTCGCTCAATCCTAATCGGTTCGTCGCTCCCGAGAATCTGCCGACGTCCCGGATAGAGAAGGAACGTCCTCCATTGCCGCATACATGACAACAAGAAGGTGCGAAGTGTTGCATTTATTTTATACAACTCTAGCACCCTCAGGAGCCACGCATGCGGCACAGAATCATAGGCCTTCTTATAATCTATCCAACACGTCGACAGATCCCTCCGGGATCGACGAACCTGTTGGCTTACGGCCATGTCAATAAGGAGCAGCTCTTTAGTACCGCGGGACCAATTCCTACATCCATTCTGAGAGGCAGACATAATTGAATTACTATCAATATGATAAGCAATTTTTGCTCTCAGAATGGATGTTAGAACTTTATAGATCGTCGGTAGACACGTAATTGGTCTATAGTTTTTTGGTTCCGCGGTACCACCTGATTTATAGAGCAGGTGGGTAACACCTGTGGTAAAAAACATTGGTAGCGACCCTGTCTCTAAAGATGACTGAAATTGTGAAGCTAAGCAAGCGTGCGACCCTCGTAGCCATTTTATCCAAAAATTATGCAGTCCGTCCGGCCCTGGAGATTTCCAATTAGGTAACGGACGGACTGCATGGGCCACGTCAAGTGAGGTTATAGAAATTTCTTCCATTTCTGGGATTGAGTCACACGCTCGCTCAACCACACGCATCCAGTCACCCTCAGTGTGACCAACGGGCACCGACCAAATACTTCGCCAAAAAGCACTCATAGCTTCATTATCTGGCAAGTGCCCGTCAGTAACACCCTGATTGAGAATGGGTCGCTCCCATGTTCTGTATACCCACCTTTCATCACTTTGGAACATGCGATTCTGAGTGTATCGATCCACTCTTCTCCTATACCGGCGGATACGGTTCGCCCATGCATAAACTTTCTGCTTCAGGAAGTCAATGCGCTCTGTGAGACGGGACATATAATCTCGAGAACTGATACCAGTTCCCGAGAACGCCCGCCTCACAAAGCGCATCACCCTTGGGCGTGTATTTCCCTCCCTGAAGCAGATGAGCTTCCCAATGAGCACCCTGGCCTCATTGATACGACGCTCAATCCTGCACTGCCAGGCTGGCACGGCAAGATTCGGTCGTGCAGCTCTTTCTGTGTTCGGAAATTTGACATGAGCTACACGACATGCCGCGACAGCCGTACAATACAAGATTGAGTGTGTATCGCAAAGGTTTGCGCTGCTCTCAATAAAATCTGGTAACAGCGCATCCAGGGCACACACTAGGGCTCAATTATTATTATTATTCTAATGTCATGATCCAATTAAAATTGTACATTAAACTAATGATTCTAAAGTCCACTTTACGTTTCACTCGACTTACTTCGTTGTAACTGCAATAATTATTTTTCCTGAAGGCAATTAAATTTTTATTCGTATAAAAGCATCCTCGATGTAATGCTTCTGTTGTTTTCTTTTTAAAAATAGTTTATTGGATAGTAAATACCTAGTACGAGTAATTGGACTCGTATGTTGGTTGTCTTATTTCTAGATACTTGGAACTTCGTAAAGATGATTTTTAGGAAAGAAAAATTCAGCTGCGAGTGGGATTTGAACCCACGTCTTCTGGATAGGAACTCCAGATGCTTTACCAATTAGGCCACCGCAACTCACACGTTTTAATTTGAACGTTTTATGGTAACGTGGCGCCATCTCTTGTGTGCGTACCAGAGTTTTTATGTGCTTTCCGAGACACGGAGGAAATACAATTATGACAGTTGGTCACCCATCCTCAGATTAACCTTGGTAAGCGCAACTTAACCTGTCTGTTTTAATTTAGCCACGAGCTACAAATATTAATCAAGTAATCAAAGGAAGAGGGGACGCTCTAGGAAGACCTCATCATCATCATCAGCCTATAAATGTTCCCACTGTTGGGATACAGGCCCCCTCTCTGTGAGAGGGAGTGTGCCGTAATCTACCACGCGGGCCCAGTGCGGATTGGTAGATGTCACATGTCTTCGAATTTTTTGGTTCTAGGACATGCCGGTTTCCTCACGATGGTTTCCTTCACCGTTTTGAGAGCAGTGGTGATGAAATAAATTACACAAAGTAATGCGCCTGACGGGGTTCGAACCCACGACCTACAAATCGTAAGTCGAGGCCGATACCACTGGGCCACCACTGCTCTCTAGGAAGACCTACACTGACCTTATTGTGTGTTGGTGCGTAGTACTCGCAATCGGCGTGCGTGTATGACCAGAATGTGTGACTATGGATGAGGCGAAAGGAGTATGTATGTATGGCGCTCTTTAATTTCTGCCTACATCCATGGGAAGAAGGTGTTTATGTATGTATGTAATCAAAAGAAAAGTTAATCCAAAACTTACAAAATTTTATTTAGACAACAAGCCTTTAAATTACTCTCAGACAGACTAAACAACTATGTACTAAATAAAAAACATTCCAGTCTAGACCGCAGAAATATAAAAAATGAAAAAGAAATCCTTCATACTGTGCCGTTAGTGAAAATAAAAAGAGGTTTATAGCAATTTTTACAGCTAAAGTTTTTTTGTTGTATAATATTTAGGGTTTCGTAATGAAACAGTTGATACTACGCACTAGGAATGTGGGGATTGTCATAAGAAAAGAAATGGCCAGCATTGGGGGAAATCGGGCTGCGGATGTTGTTCCAAAGAGTGCCAAAGAAACCCTATTACCATGGTTTTGTTGTCTGTCACAAATATCTTTTGGCCGTGATAGCTAGTTTGTTACATATCATAAAATGTATGGCCATTGTAACAATTTGACATACAGTACTTATCCACCTTCTGAGCCAAAAGGAGACGGCATTTGCTTGAATCTAAGAGAATTGGCCTAAAATGGCCACTAGAAGAGAAAGGTGAGAGAGGGAAGGAAAGCTGACGCTGTCTTTTTTTTTTCGTGACGAAAAAATCAAAATAATGAATCCTGGATGGAACGGAAGGGTCTGCAGACTCATAAGAAAAACAGTTTAACAGACTGTTACATGGATTCTCTAACATGAGAAAGGTATTTTAAAGAAAAATATAATAATATTGTCCGGTACCTTTCACGTGCCAGTACGACTCACACTTTGTTGAGATTTTTAGAAGGACCGTGCTATTTCTGATCTGAATAACCTTGAAAAAGGTGACAAAAGATCTTTGCAAACAAAATAATGAAAAAATGTGACCTTTATCCAGGTTTTCGGCTTTCTTAAACCTGCTTTTGCATGAGAGATGATTCACGCTGAAGGTGACACAATAGCGAGTCTAGTGTCTAAAAGCAATATTTTCAAGATAGCCCTGAGCTACAAGCAAGAGTCGAGGAGAGACGAAATGGGAAACAGTCAACTCTTTCTCCGAAGCAGTCAAGCTAGCGAAGGAGGGAGCGGACCACGTGAGGGAGAGGACTCCACCTCACGACCTAGCCGCCGCAGGAGACGCCCATGGCAACGGACGTCGCGAGGCGATTTCAGGCAACCGCAGGCGCGGGTATGCAGACGGCGAGTAATGGGTGACTCGCCGTTCATCATGGACCATGGGGGGTCGAGTGCGCATCGTGTTCCACGCGCACCACATAGAACTGTCAGCAATGTGGTACTTATACTCTACGTGCTTTCCAATGCACAGAAAGAAATCTGTAACAGTGTGTTTAAAAACCCAAAACGATCCGCAAATTTTATACTACGAATATGTATCGAAATTAGATTATTTTTATGTTATTTATCCTTTTGAGACAAGTAAAACAATAATAAATTTAACATAGCAACGCCGCGTCGATGTAAACACGAAAACGCGTCTCTCATCGCCCTCGGACACTCGATGATAGCTTAGGGTCAGTTCAGACAGAGACGCGAAGCGACGCGACGTGACTCAACGATACTGCAAATGTCTATCTTATCATGTAGTGGATAAAGTTAGATTTTGAGTCGCCAATAAAATGCAGCGCAGGGCCGCGCTGGGTTGTGACAGGTGTATTTTTTCGTGTAGGAAATAGAGTTAGATTTTGAATAGCTCTATCGATACCTATGTGCGCGCAGCGTCACGTCTCGGTCTGAGCTGACCGTTAGCGCCAACTTGTTTTCAGTTGCTCGTTCTACTAGCTACTTATTAAACGCAATGGTACAAATGCCATATGGAGGCCATACACGTAGGGTTTGCATGATGGTTTTAACCTTGTTTGCATAACCGGCAGGCAAGCCCTAGTGTGCATTTGTTAAATTGTACAGTTATCGGTGCATGGGTCGAGTGCACGGTTAAAACCATCATGTAAACTCTAACGTATGGCCTCCATTATAGTGTATAAGTGTAGTCAAATTTTAAAAAATTGTTAGATTTCGGGGTAATAGTGGGGATTTGGACACAAAAATTGCGTATTTTAAAATTCAAATTGTAGTCATCCATCGAAAGACCGGTTAAGCGGGGCTTAAGCTTGAAAACCGTTTCGTGTGGTCTTCAAAATAATTGTTTCCATTTCAAAGTCAAATAATATCAATTGTCTTATTGTAACTTAGAGCACAAAGACCTTTTATTGTACCTTTGTCTTTCATAAGTCATCTAAGCTTAATATTATTAAGTTTGTAAGTCGTCGCCGAGGGAGGCCTTCAAACGCTGGTTTTTGAAAAGATAGGCCGAAAAAATAGAATGTAAGTTTTTTATTTTTTTTTGGGGTTTCATGGCGCACTATTCCCAAACCACTGCAATTCTTGAAAGCTAGCTAGAATCAACAGTGGCTACCACCAAAAAGCGCCGAGACAATGAAGCTCGTGTCCCCGAGAATGAATTTAAGTGTCTTGGATCCTGCAACGAAACTAATCAGAAAAGAATAGTGAAGGAGTCACCCTTGCCTACTTCTAGGTTCATCTTCAGAACTACTGATCCGATCTCTAAAATTCTCTGACTAACAGCAAGTTACAGTGGCGTTCCAAAGTCGTATGGCAATAAAACGTTAAGATATTTCATTGTGGTCCTAGGACTAACGAATTCCGTGACCCCGGAACGTAAAGGGCTATTGAAGGAAACCGTGGATTTTAGTCAGTACAAGTCTGTACAGTCCCTCCAACCCAGTACTGGTGGCCTACCATGAACTCTTAACGCGATCCAGTTTAGGCTGTGGGAAAGAGATGGCGCTAGACGACTTGTATAGCTCTGTCTCTTTCCCACAGCCTACATTGGACCGCATTAAGAGCTTGTGGTAAGGCCTCTGGGTGGGAGGACTACGCTAAAAAAAGCTATTTCGTTGTGAGTGTTCTAATTCACTTTTGAACGCCCACTGTATCTACCTTATCTCTAAATTTCATCGACCATGTTTCAAAAGCTCCCTTGGGATAATTTCAGATCATGATGTGAGGGAAGCTGCGGCTACTAATTTATAATTAATAATGACACTATTAGTATTAATGAGCTTATTTTTATTAATTATGTCGATATAATATATTATTAGTTGCTTGCGGAATTGATAATTAATATCTTAAATAAATTATACGGGTCGCGGGACTAAACAGCAACCGTGACCCCGGAACGTAAAGGGTTATAAATTGAAGGATCACCGTGGTTTTTAATCAGTACGAGTCTGACAGTCCCTCTCGTCTCGTCCTGGGCGGGAGGACTCATTTGATGATTTTGCAACGATGAAAAAAAAATACAAAGGTTGTCTTGAAAAGATTGCTTTTAATGATAAGATCGCCCATAGTGTCACTCTATTTAAAAGATATTGTTAATTGGTATTATCCTGTATTTTTATGGTGTGCATAATAAAAAGTCCTAAAGGCTAATATTAGCTGGTTTTTGACCCTACAATGTAACATTGTATAAATTATAATTCTATTATTATTATTATTAATCATTTATTGAAGGCAACAGGGCCCATAGAATAACTTAACCTAGATACATTATATTCAAAGTGTTAGTAACAATGTAAACTTATACCTATGTTAGTAACACAATACACAACATTTAAATACACAAATATTTACAATATACACATCTATCATTGCTTCAGCATTCCAGCTGAAATACTGGAGCAACGATTCAAAACTGCACAGTCTAGCCTGTCAGCAATCATACCCAGAATGCTATTGGAGCTGCCCCGCACCCTGCGCACCAGGGAAGCGCATCTTTTACGCATCAATGCATAAAAACAATCGACGCGCATTTCCGCAAACATCCCTGATGCACTACAGAAACGAGGCAGCCCCATCAGCACCCTAAAAGCATTATTATACTGTACGCGAAGGGCGTTGTAAGATTTTTGCGTAAAATTAACCCACAGGCTACAGGCGTAAAAAGAGGTACAGAAGGCCCTGAACAGAGTCTTCTTAACCCCCGAAGAAGCACGTGAAAACCTGCGGGCAATCATATTCGCTCTGACCGACAACGCCCTTCGCTCTCTTTCAATGTCCTCATCGTCCCTGAGGCTAGTGGTTAACATGTGCCCTAGGTACTTGAACGAGTGCACCCTCAATAATGGTACACTATTTAGCTTAACTGAAGGCACTGTTTCTGGGAGTTTTCCACCAGCCCCAAAGACCATGACAACACTTTTTCGTACGTTATACACTAGGCCATGGGCACTAGCGTAGTTCTCACATATACTCACCAGTTTCCTCAGGCCACAAACTGAGGCACTGAGCAGCACCATGTCATCAGCATAACTAATATTATTGACAGATATGCCATCAATATAGCATCCAACTCTGGTGCTACTCAGCTCCACAATCAAGTGGTCCATATAAAGGTTGAAGAGTGTGGGGGAGCTCAGACCCCCCTGTCTCACACCACACTCCAACCCATATGGACTCGAGTTCGACCCGTCCCATCTAACACTGTTGACTTGGTTTCCGTACCAAAATTTAAAAATGTTGATGACTTCTGGCGGTAAATTAGCATCATTCAGCTTCTTCCAAAGAGTGTCGTAAGAAACCAAGAATCGCCTATTACCCTGACGACACCCGAGTACTTCACTCTAATTATTGCGAACCGCATTGTATTATATTCGTCAAAATAAAAACTGTATATTCGTCACACCGAGCCTTTAAATCAGCACATCCTCATCACGAAGATTGACCACCTCCTGCACATAATTTGGTGACAGTTCATCCGGAGAATTAAACCACCCCAATCCCAACGTTTTCGTGTGACACGAGTCTCCTAGTGATAATTCCTTAAAGGCAGACTCACATTGTGTTTGGGAAGGCTTTGAATTAAAGATCCATTTTCTCAACGGAAAACAAGCCGATCCTAGAACCTTAGAAACACCACTACATATCTCTAATAATTTTTCATAATCCTGATGAAACTGAACGCAAATAATGGAATTTCTGAATATTGTCAAGAGTATTACTATTGTGAACGATTGACAAAAATGTATCTCGGAACTCGAGCCATTGATCATAAGAACCATCGAAGTTCGGCAAAGTAATTGTAGGTAGTTTGATACCGATTATAATATTAACTACGTTGAATTACCAGAATTAAAATCCACTAAACTCGCATTAGTGAACCAAACAACATCAAGTTCTTTTCCTTTCGAAAGATTTTCTAATTTTAATCGTATGCTACGAGTAGCAGCCTACATTATACGTTTTGCGAATAATTGTCGACATAAAATAAAATCACATCGCTTCATAGGTAGTCTGTCGGTGGATGAACTACTTGTTTCAACTAAAACTTTAACGCGTATTTCACAACAAGAGTCTTTCCCAACAATCTACGACAACTTAATAAACAAAGAACCTTTATTGAAGTGTCCTCGTAATATCTCTAACTTAAACATATTTCTAGACGAGTGCAATATAATCAGAGTAGGGGGTAGACTGGAATATTCCGACTCATTCTCGTACGATAAAAAGCATCCTATGTTGCTATGCGGTCGACATAGGTTTACGCGTCTTTTATTTGAATATGAACACAGGGTATTATTCCATGCGGGGCCCCAATTGTTACTTGCTACGATAAGAGAATCTTGGTGGCCTCTCAGAGGGC
The DNA here is from genome assembly GCA_950005045.1 of Agrotis exclamationis. Lineage (NCBI taxonomy): Eukaryota > Metazoa > Arthropoda > Insecta > Lepidoptera > Noctuidae > Agrotis > Agrotis exclamationis. The sequence continues at coordinate 10,588,126 of OX465442.1, forward strand.
GGAACTTGGCTAAACAAGTAGTGCATACCTGTGTGAAATGTGCTCGTATGAAGGCCAAACCTTTAAGTATTCAGATGGGTAACTTACCAACCGAAAGACTAGAACCCGGGTATCCATTCATGTACTGTGGTGTCGACTATGCAGGCCCATTGATTTGAGACAAAACTAAGCAATTGATGTGTGTATTATATGAGCTTGTTTTGGATCGCATCAATGGGCCTGCATAGTCGACACCACAGTACATGAATGGATACCCGGGTTCTAGTCTTTCGGTTGGTAAGTTACCCATCTGAATACTTAAAGGTTTGGCCTTCATACGAGCACATTTCACACAGGTATGCACTACTTGTTTAGCCAAGTTCCGCCCTCTGAGAGGCCACCAAGATTCTCTTATCTCTCGACTCGATTATTGCATGCGAATAATAATGTTTGTATTATGGCCACAGCTATGTAATTATTTATTAAATTATGCATTACTATGGCAAAGCTTGACAGGATTTAATAAACCTAGTAATTAGGGCGTCAGTTCATTTTAACTTTTTTTTTCTATAAAATTCTAGGTTCTGGTAAGCTCGCGTGCAATGGGAATATGTTCAAACGTTACAAAGTAAAAAATAAATAAAACTAGCTGTTGTGAGCGGGTTTGCCCGCTTTTATATCCCTTTATATCTGCCTAGCGTTTTCCCAACTTATATTGGGGTCAGCTTCCAGTCGAACCAGATGCAGCTGAATATCAGTATTTTACATGGAGCGACTGCCTATCGGACCTCCACAACCCAGTAACTGGGCAATACGATACCAGTTGACAAAACTGGTGTCCCGCTTTTATATCGCATGGGAACGTAATACCGGAATGAAAAGTATTCTACGTGCTAATCGAGGTTAAAAACCATCTGTGTACCCATCCAAATCCTTATAGTCGTTTTTGTGTGAAAGAGTAAGAAAAATCCATCCATTCTCATAAATTTTTGCATTTAAAATATTAAGTTGTTTTATTTAATTTGTAAGTGTTATTAATAATATTACTTAGATACCTTCCCCTTAATAGAGACAATAGAAAAGTGTTAATGGACACATTCTCAGGCGTACTCTCCCTAGAAAAATAAGTCAAAATTTAATTACTCATTAGCTGTACCTATACTTTCTCAATCTAACAGCTCGGAGTTTGGAAGTTGGCGGTGGCTGTCATGGCATTTCTATCGTCAAGCACTGCTTACGAATATAACCCTTAGGTATCTCGAAAAAAAAATACAAAAAGAAAAAAATATTTAATGTACAGGAATGACAGCTCAATGAAGCTTTTTTTTTCAGCTAATGAGCTGTATTCAGTGAACGAAGAAATAAGCTAGATTGTATTTTTTTTATGATGTAACCGTATTAGATCATCATACAAAAAAAAACTTAGATACCAAATATAAGTATTACCGAGCAAAATAATGTTCTTAATGACGATGAAAACCACATAAAAATTAGTGAGTAATTTAAATTTCACATGCATTTTAAATGTTACATGAAAAAGTAGCAATAATTATGATCATTAAAATAGGTAATCGTTCTTCGCAATACCGCCAATTACACATTTGTGTAATTTCCATTTTAGAAATTGCAATTTTTGAACGTCATCAAATACCCCATATTTTTTTTACATGAAAAATTACTATATTCGTGTTTTTTTACTGACTTCATTGTTTCATGCTCTATGGCCCAATATTTAATTAACAGTTTTAATACTAGTGGGGAACTTTTTTATATTAAATTGTTAATGTTTAATTTACAAAAATTTTAAAAAGGTTGTAAGTAGGTATTTTAAAATAATGAATAATAATGTAGACTATTGCACTTGTAGGATCGCTGGCGGTAGATACTGAAGGCTTCAAGTAGGTTCGGCGCTAATAAGACTCCGGAGTACTTTCTTACTTCTTGTTTATTATAATACTGCTGGTTTTCGGAATGAATGCCATAGAAAACTACCCCTTTTTTATACAGAGCTCTGACCAATCAGATCCTTTAAAATTTGCACACGACCCTAATATTTTTTCTTTCAGCCAATCAGAGCAATCCATTTTTGCACACGGCACTAATGCGACTTTGTATGGGGAACCTTAATTTGGCAGTTTTCTATGGTAAACCTTCACCTTTTGCTTTACAATTTATCTTATAGCCTAGGGGTTAACTTAGTTTATCTAATTACATAAAAACCTTATAAAAACCTTAATTTTTAGACCCAAAAAATGACAAAATACCAATTTTGCATCAACCTACAGGCAGAGACACCAAGTGCCAAAAATTGGAATTACAATTATTTATCACTGTTTTTGAGGGTATTTGTAAAATTTACACTTTTTACGTCTACCTATCACTTTGCTTACTTTTTCGGGACAACACAATTTCTCAACTTACTTGACGGTGTATGTAAAATGTGCATTTTTATGTTTACCCTACTATGGGTTTACTTTGTGGCATCAGCAGAGACACCAGGTGGGAAAAATAAAAAACAAAACAAATTATCAATATATTTGAAGGTACTTATAAAATGCACATTTCTACATTTACCCAATCCTTATTAAATATAATTAACAATAGTTTTATTGCTCAAACTAGCCTAATCTTTCTAATTACTACATATTTACATAACTGCTTGATGCGATTATTATTCGTCGCTAACATTCTCCCCCACGGTGCGCAGCACATCATCTTCTTGAAGCGACGAAGCCGCGGGGACTAGCACGATGACCCGTCGTGTAGGTCGCCGAAGCACTCCGCCTGATGTCCTCACGTCCAGCACTCTGGTTCTCCCATCTGGCCCAGGGTACGCCTTGATAACTTCCCCTCGAGGCCATGAGTTTCTGGGTAGCGATGCGTCGACTATTAACACGATGTCTCCTTCCCTCGGGTCGGTTGTCTGCCTCCCTTTGATTGCCCTTGGCATCAACAGCGGTAGGTACTCGTTGATCCATCTCTTCCAGAAGTGGTCAGCAAGCCTTTGGGTAGTTTTCCAGCTTGGCTTCCCAATCAACTCTGTGTCGTCGAATTCTCCCGGCGCCATTGCTCCACACGATCTTCCCAGTAGAAAGTGGTTTGGTGTCAGACTTTCTTCATCTTCTGGCTCCATACTGATTGGGGTTAGAGGTCTGGAGTTTACTATGTGTTCGACCTCAGTCATAAGAGTATGAAGTACTTCTTCAGGTGGGTTTCTCTCGTTGAGCACTGCCGCCAGCGCAGTCTTGACTGTTCGCACGAGTCTTTCCCAGGCGCCCCCCATGTTTGGGCTCCCCGGGGGAATAAATTTCCACTTGATGCCCCTTTCTTGCGCAGCCTCTTCTAGCTCCTTGCTTGCCCCAACGAAATTGGTTCCGTTGTCGCTGAATATGGTTTTTGGGGTTCCTCTTCTTGCTGCCATTCGTCGAAGTGCCATTATCATTGAGCTGGTACTGAGAGAGGGTACCAACTCCAAGTGAATGGCTCTGGTTGTAAGACAAGTGAATAGCGCCCCCCAGCGCTTCTCGACTCTTCTCCCTATAGTGACTTGCATCGGCCCAAAGTAATCAACGGCAGTGCAAGCGAACGGGAACTGATGATGTTGCAGTCTCTCGCTTGGTAGGTCTCCTGTCGGGGGCACTTCTGGCAAACTCTTCTTTGTCTTGCATCGCTGACAGCTGTGGGCAACCGCCTTTAAGGTCGCTCTTAAACTTAGAATCCAATATTTCTGACGTAGCTCGTTCATTACTGTGGCAGTGTTCCCGTGAAGAAACTTCTCGTGATAGTGTTGTATGATGAGACGCGTGATTTTCTGTTTCCCATCTAGTATGATAGGATTCATTTTTCTTCTTTCTTCGCCTTGAAACTTCATTGTTCTGCTTCTTAATTTAATGATATCGGCGTCATTTAGGTAGACGTCGATTTTCTTAAGCCGACTTGCGTTTTCCAAGGGCTTCTTTTCCTTTAAATTCCTTATATCTGACTTGAAACTGTCATTCTGACTTATTTTCATTAATATTTCTTCTGCTTTTCTTAAGTGTTCGTCTTCTAGCGGCAGGTACAACCTCTTCTTCTCTTTGCTGACTGGTAGTTTGGCGATTTGTGTCTTCTTCTTCTGGGATCTTCTATGGGGTCTCCAGGGCTCTTCCTTCTGACGGACGGCGGCGTTGGTTGCTTTACGGGTCTTCTTCGATAAGAGGCATGCGAAAGCAACCACTCTGGCCGTCACGCGCAGCAGTCGCTCCCAGCTCGAGAACCTCTCCAGGTTGAGTAAGACCTCCTCAGCCTTTATCGCCGTCACTCTTTGCTTGTTCTTTTCTTCCAACATAGTACCCTCTGGTTTAAAGTCTTTGTATGGCCACTCTTCTTCTGGTTGACGGAGAAATGACGGCCCTTGAAACCACCTTGCGTTGTAATCGAATTCAGTCGGGGTTCCCCTCGTGGCGTCGTCTGCTGGGTTTTCTTTAGTAGGTACCCATCTCCAGTCTTCGGGCTTGGTCTGCTCCTCGATCTCTGCCAATCGGTTGGCCACAAAGGTTTTAAACCTTCTTGGTTCTGCCTTGATCCACTGAAGTACTGTGCTGGAGTCCGTCCAGTAGGTGCGGGCTGTTGCCTCAAGTTCCATCTCTTTTTCTATTGTGGTTGCCAGCCTGGTGCCAAGCAAGGCTGCTTGTAGTTCTAGCCTTGGAATTGACACTGGTTTTGTTGGTGTCACTCTTGCTTTGCCGGCGATTATGGAGATGTGAATCTTATCACCAGGTTCAACCGTCCTCCAGTAGACTACCGCTGCGTATGCTTCTTCACTTGCGTCGGTGAATGTGTGCAGTTGCCCTTTTCTACTGCGGGGTGAAAAGCATCTTGGTATCCGAAGTCTCATCAGCGCCGACACCTCTTCTAGGTACTTCAACCAGGTCCCTTTCTGGTTTTCATTGATTATTTCATCCCAGCCAATTTTTGTACGCCAAATGTCTTGAATTAATTTCTTTCCTTGTATTAAGACTGGCGTCGCGAAGCCCATAGGATCAAAGGTTGACATTACGGCGCTTGTAACTTCTCTTTTCGTCGGAGTTCTTCTTCCTTCTAGTAGGTCTTGCGATGTATTGCGCAGACCAACATTGAACGCTAGCGCGTCTTCCTTCACCAGCCATCTTAGCCCCAGTGTCTTCTCTTCTTTCGTCAGTTGTAGGGAGTCTTCTTTATTAGTATCTTCTACTTCTGACAGAACCTTCGCGTCGTTGCTGGCCCAGCCTTTCAAATGGAAGCTTGCCACTGCGTGAATTTCCTTTACTTCTTTTGATATCTTCTTTGCTTCAGCTGTAGTTGTAAAACTCTGAAGATAGTCATCCATGTAATGATTTCTTTCTATTGCTTTCACCGCTTCAGGATGAGTCTTCTTAAAGTCTTCTGCGTTCTTATTCATCACATATATTGCTGTTGCCGGTGATGACGCTGCTCCAAAGATGATTGAAGACATTCGAAACTCTTCAGGCTTGCCCGTTCTTTGACTTCCACGCCACAGGAATCGGAGGCTATCTCGGTCGCTCTCTCTTACTTTGATTCGAAGAAACATATCTTGGATATCAGCCATGACAGCCACTGGCCCTTCCCTGAAGCGCAGCAACACGCCGAACAATGATTGCAACAAGTCTGGCCCCGATAACAAGGCGTCATTGAGGCTCTTTCCTTCATACTTGGCAGCTGCGTCGAAGACTATTCTTGGCTTCTTCTTGACTGGGTGCATGACGGCAAAGTGTGGTAAGTAAAATAATCTTCTTTTATTCGCAGTTTCTGTAACCTTCTCTGCGTATCCCTTTTCAATCAAGCTTTGGATCTGCTTCTCATAGGACTCTTTGATTTCTTCATCTTGATCCAACTTCTTTTCAATATTGACTAGGCGACGGAGTGCTTGTCTGTAGTTGTTGGGTAGGGTCTCGTCTTCTTTCTTCCACAAGAGCCCCGTCTCGAATCGACCGCTGGCTAGTCTCTTCGTAGTCTTCTCGAGGGTTTCTAGTGCTCTTCTATCGCTGTCATTAGTTGGCAAGCGATTCTGGACCCCAAGCGATTCTAACTGGAAGTGCTCTCTTACTAACTCTTCTAAATTCTGCTCTTCGACTTCTTCGACTGTAGACTTGCCATGGTGAATGAAGTTTACAATGGCATTCGTCCCTGATTCACATCCATGCAGCACCCACCCGAGGCTAGTGAGAGAAGCCACGGGATCGGCTGGCTTGCCTTTCTTCAGTCTTCTTGTAACTATGAGTCCCCAGTTGTCTTGACCAATCAACAGCTTGGGTCTTTCTGTGTCGTAGAGAAGTTGCTCTTCAATTGCCCTCAGATGCTGACAATTCTTCACCGTGTTCTTGCTTATACTTTGCTCTGAAAGCTTCAGGTCGTCGATGGTTCTTGCTATGATTGGCCTCTTGTCTCTTCTATGAGCCCCTTTTATCTTCAACTGGATCTTCTGTGAACTATCTTTCTTTATAACTTTCCCGCCGACTGTTTCGATTGCGAGGGTTTCTTTATTTCCCTCGGCTCCGATCTTCTTGGCTATTGATGCGTCCAAGAGTGTGACTGTTGAGCCTTCATCTAGCAGCGCCAGCACGCGAGCGTGGCCTTTCGGTCCGTAGAGATCCACTGGAATCATCTTCAAATAAATTTTCTCTTCCCCTTTGCTGTTGTGGATCGAGGCGACTGTCTCTTCTGATGCGCTTTCCTTGTCTTCTTTCTTTTCTGCTGACTCTGGTGGTTTTTCAGAGTGCAGGATAGTATGATGCCATCTTCCACACTTCTTGCAGACTGGAGCTTTGCAGTTGATTCTTGAGTGCCTGAACCGAAGACACTTGAAGCATAGTCTAGCCTTCTTGATAATGCCCCATTTTTCATCTATGTTAGCTTCTTTAAACTTCTTGCATTCTATCACAAAATGCTCTTCTTCACAGATTGGACATGACTTCTTATTTTTCTCTTGAGACACTTCTTGCACTGTATGTACAGGTTTTCTTGACCCTTTCTTTTGCTCCGAAAACACTTCAGGTGGAGCAAAGTCCCCGCACATGTCGCTTTCTATTTCTAGAAACGCTTCGATGAGTAGCAACTCTTGAATTTCTTCCTCCCTTCTGGTTCTATGGTAGGCGAACCATCGGAATTTCATTGATGGTGGCATCTTGTCTACTATGGCCTTCAATGTTTCAGGAGAACTGAGGTACTGCGACTTCTTCAATGCCTTGATGGTTTGGACGGCGTTCTTCACTCTGCTTGCGAACACACATATGTCGCTTGGGTTCTCGCCCACCTTTGGCAGGTTCTTCATCTTCTCTAGTTCTGCCAGTGCCAATGCCCCAGGTCTTCCGAATCTGGCTTCTAATCCCCTGAGTACTTCGCGTGGATCTTCAGCTGTAAACAGCAGGCTCTGGACGGCTTCTCTGGCTGCACCTTGAATTGCTCTTCTGAGGCGCGCTAAGTTCTGTGCGTCGCTGAAGGAGGCAGCCCCGTCTTCATATGATCTCTTGAACGGCAACCATTCTTCACAGGACCCGCTGAAGTGAGGGAGCTCGAAGTGCTTCGGCGTTGCGACGTCACGTGACTTCTCAGACAGCTTGACGATGACTTGGGCTAACTCGTGGATGTCACTCTTCTTTTCTTCAGTTTCAGTCGGCCTACTATTGCTAGGCTTGACCCCAGATTGGATGAACCACCTCTCGACTTCTTGAGTTTGCTCGTACATCTCTTCTCCGGCACCATCTTCTTCTTCTGACTCTGCTGTTGCTAGTTCCAGTTCAGCCTGAGCCACTCTTGATCGCGCTTCTGCCAATTCCAATTCCCTTAGTGCCACTGTTAACTTTGCTTGCGCTTCTGCTCTCAACAGGTTTTCGAACTAATTAGCAACATAGCCTACTATCACGCGATCGTCCTTTTGTTTATTTTTATTCGTGTTACCTACATTGAATACACGTATGTTGTATATAATGTACCTAGTATTTATATAATTTGTATATATATATATTTTACATATGTATGTATACCTATTTGCCTTTGTATTATATCTATATTTTATATAAGTAGTAGTATTAACAAGCGACACCATAAATCATGTTATAAAGCTGTTTTACATCCGTAACATCAACATTACAGGTCCAGTTGAAAACCAGCGTCGAGCACTAGGTGCTCGACATTTTTGCTGAACTGGGCCTTTTTGGCGCAGCCGTGAGACACACAAAAAATTATTCTTTTATTTTATTTTTTTTCTCTTGTGTTAGATATAGGTTTTTAAGTTTTGTTTTTTTTCTGTGTTTACTTTTATTTCGAACGTGTGTGTCTATCGTGGTCCCTTTGCGCCAAATAAATGTTTTTTCTTTCTTCTTTCTTTCTTCTTTCTCTCTTCCTATGCGACGAGCGGACGGACTGCGTGTCTATTTCGCGGGTCGGCTTCTTAGGGCGAGGCTGCTGCAGACTCCCATCTATTGACGTCGGTACACTTCCTTCATCTCGACGTAACTTCACAGCAACACTTCTATCTGGGTTCTGCCGCGTAGTGTTGTGGCTTTCTTCTCGGCGTGCGGGATCAGACGCTTCAACTTGCTCTTCCACGGTGCTGGCTAGGGGCGCGGTGCGAGTCGCTCCCCCCGATGCTGATTCCCTCCCGGCAGTATTCTGCTGACGAATGGACGACTGGTGGGCTCGTACGCTAGGCGGCGGCGATCTTCTAGTGAGCGTTGACCGACTTGTAATTGACGCGCTCGTAGTCGCCTCGCTTGTAGTTTCACTTGGCGTGCTTGCACTCCCGTCGACCGACGAAGTACTTTCTCCCGTAGCTTTGGACTGCACTGATCCTGATCTTGTAGAAGGCATCTTCAGTTTTCTTGAACCCGATCCGGCTTCTCGAAGGACCACTGTAGACTATTGCACTTGTAGGATCGCTGGCGGTAGATACTGAAGGCTTCAAGTAGGTTCGGCGCTAATAAGACTCCGGAGTACTTTCTTACTTCTTGTTTATTATAATACTGCTGGTTTTCGGAATGAATGCCATAGAAAACTACCCCTTTTTTATACAGAGCTCTGACCAATCAGATCCTTTAAAATTTGCACACGACCCTAACATTTTTTCTTTCAGCCAATCAGAGCAATCCATTTTTGCACACGGCACTAATGCGACTTTGTATGGGGAACCTTAATTTGGCAGTTTTCTATGGTAAACCTTCACCTTTTGCTTTACAATTTATCTTATAGCCTAGGGGTTGACTTAGTCTATCTAATTACATAAAAACCTTATAAAAACCTTAATTTTTAGACCCAAAAAATGACAAAATACCAATTTTGCATCAACCTACAGGCAGAGACACCAAGTGCCAAAAATTGGAATTACAATTATTTATCACTGTTTTTGAGGGTATTTGTAAAATTTACACTTTTTACGTCTACCTATCACTTTGCTTACTTTTTCGGGACAACACAATTTCTCAACTTACTTGACGGTGTATGTAAAATGTGCATTTTTATGTTTACCCTACTATGGGTTTACTTTGTGGCATCAGCAGAGACACCAGGTGGGAAAAATAAAAAAACAAAACAAATTATCAATATATTTGAAGGTACTTATAAAATGCACATTTCTACATTTACCCAATCCTTATTAAATATAATTAACAATAGTTTTATTGCTCAAACTAGCCTAATCTTTCTAATTACTACATATTTACATAACTGCTTGATGCGATTATTATTCGTCGCTAACAAATAATACAGTTTAATAATCACCACCATTTTTTCAGACAAAAAATAAACAAATCAGACCTACATTACGACTGAAAACGAACAACAGAGTAATCCGTACCAATGTTCTTTTTAACACCTCTATTTTTCACATAAGGAGCTTTAAGCTCGGTAAGCCTACGCCGCTACGAGCTACGAGAAATTGTTACATATTTTCAACCGTAGTACTACACACCTACGCCGCTACGCCGTAGTCAACAGGTGCAATAACCCACTTACACAAAACAACCACTTTTGAAAAATAACAATTGACAAAATAACAATTTTTCAAAATAACACTTTATGTTATTTTTTTTCACTCACGATTTTTTTTTCTTTCTTAATTTTTTTTCGTTACCGCGGTACAGCGTAGGACGTTCGCGCTGTGATGCCGGCTTATAGCAACTGGCCTTACAAGGGACTCTGCGCATGTTCCCACCAAAATTGTATAGACAACGACCAGGATACAAGACCTCTTACCCCTCTCTTGGTCAGTCCAATCCTGGAGAATTTCGGGGAAGTGTGGTAGAATTTGAAGGGTCTAGAAAATCTGGTTATCCCGGTTGAGAAGCAATGTAGGCAGGTATGTGAAGCCACAGTTGGTTTTGTATATTTTTCATGGTCGTATTATACGGTCCTTTTATTTGCCTGTTATATAAGATAGTTGGTGAAAATGTTTTGTTAGTAAGATGGGCGCTTATATTTTTTTTTGTGGGAAAGAAGATACTTATGTGTGGATAGAATATTATTACGTATTATTGTGGTTAGGGAAAAATATATTGTGTTGGCTTATTTTGTTTACTGTTGCTTGGAAGTTATTAGATATTTGTCATTATTCTTTTTGTTGTTTTCTATATTTTATTTATCACATTTTTCTTTTCATAAGCGTCTACCTGCCTTTTCTGAATAATATTGGGGTTGACTTCCAATTGAACCGCATGCAGCTGCGATGATATTCAATCAGTATTTTACATGGAGCGACTGCCTATCGGACCTCGGCAACCCAGTAACTGGGTAATTTGATAACCCTTGGTAAGGCTGGTATGAGTCAGCACTTTTAAGGGACCACAGCATGCACTAGCAGGTAGTAAAAACTTCTAGTATTTAAAGTTAGCACTTATAGATGTTTGTTACTTTGTCACGTCAGAACGAGTGAACGGATTTTGATGAAATTTGCAACAGATGTAGATCATAATCAGGAAACACATTGAAAACTTTTCATACCGGTAATATAATTCAACTAGCTTATGCCCGCGGCTTCGCTCGCGTAATCAGCCGAAAATCTTAGAAGATTTATACAAACTTTCATCCCCTATTTTATCCCCTTAGAGGTAGAATTTATCAAAATCCTTTCTTAAAGGATGCCTACGTCATAGTAGCTTTATGCATGCAAAGTCTCAGCCTGATCGGTTTAAAATTGACAAAGTTTCATACAAACTTTCATCCCCTATTTTATCTCTTGGGAGTAGAATTGATCAAAATCCTTTCTTAGCGGATACCTACGTCATAACTTAATTATACCTGCAAGCCAAATTTCAGTCCAATCCGTCCAAAATCTAAGAAGATTTATACAAACTTTCATCCCCTTTTTTATCCCCTTAGGGGTGGAATTTATCAAAATCCTTTCTTAGGGGATGCCTACGTCATAGTAGCTTTGTGCATGCAAAGTCTCAGCCCGATCGGTTTAAATTGACAAAGTTTCATACAAACTTTCATCCCCTATTTTATCCCCTTGGGGTAGAATTGATCAAAATCCTTTCTTAGCGGATGCCTACGTCATAACATCTACCTGTATGCCAAATTTCAGCCCGATCCGTCCAGTGGTTTGGGCTGTGCGTTGATAGATCACTATATCAGTCACCTTTTAGTTTTATATATTTAGATGGGACAAGAAACGAAGTTCACGTGGATGAAGTCGTGAACAAGTTGGTCAACATTAAAAAAAAATGTGAAAATTCCAATACCTACTAGAAAAACCGGTGCACCGGTCCTTCACAAAACTGTAAAGTTTTATCGGTAGCTGTTCTGTCGGATATATCTCGGATGTTACATCAGAATTGCACAATTTTATCTCTCTAAGCCGTATCTGTCATCGGAAAAGTAGATGTAGGTATTGCAACGTACTAGCACTACATTGTATGTGATTTATAGGGCGTAAGGAACATCTGTGCTCATACGTATAACACATATTACTTTACATAGAACAATAAAGTGAAATAGACCATGTATCAACTGTCAGTTAAAAATAACGTTTAGCAGAAAAATACTTAGTGCTAATTAATTATCTACTATATAAAAATAAGTCGGGTTTTCCTTCCTGACGCTATAACTCCAGAACGCACGAACCGATTTCCACGGTTTTGCATTCGTTGGAAAGGTCTCGGGCTCCGTGAGGTTTATAGCAAAGAAAATTCAGGAAAAAAAAATTTCTTCTTCTTTTAATCACCAAACGAAATTTTACATAAAACGAAGCCATCTGGTGGCGAAACGGAGTTCGCCGGGTTTGCTATATAGTTTTTAATAAAAAATATCTAGGTGTCGATATTATTTACTTTATTTTGAGAGCTTGCAAGTGACATGCATGTAAGCCAGTATGCAATTTTTATAGTTCTTATGATGTTCACAGGTGTATGCTCTGTTTCTTTACTATAGTAGTCCGATAGGACAGCAATCCGACACAACCGAAAAGAGATCAGGCGTAGGACCGACGCGGACGGCTTAATGTGCTTTCCGAGGCACGGGGGTATTATACCGCCAACTTCCAAAGTCCGGGCATCTCCTGAGAAGTTCTTTTTTGAAAAAAAACTAATAGTATTTTTTGCCCGACCCGGGAATCGAACCCAGGACCCCACGCTCAGCAGTTGCGCTTGCGACCACGAGACCAACGATTCAGTTTATCTTTCAACCTACAAAAGTATTAAAAAACTTCGATATTTTAACTCATGTTGACTAAAAAATAAAAACACGTTATATTCGAGTTACGTGTTTCATTTGAAAATCTTTTTTATTTTATTTTTCTTTTCATCTGTTCCTGTCTGAAACGTGTTGTCAATTTGTTCCTGTTTTATTTCGGATCTAAAAGAGTATCTATGGAAGTTATTCCGTAGTTTTTATTTTTTGTTATCAATATGACAAACTTAATTTTTGTTCTAATTGCCAGTAGTCAAATCAAACTAGCTGATCCCCGCGGTTTCACTCCCACAGGTCAGCTCCTATTTGTTGTACCGTGATGTTATAATATAGCCTATAGTCTTCCTCGATAAATGAACTATCCAAAATATTTTTTCAATTCGAAGCAGTAGTTCCTGAGATGAACGCGTTCAACCAAACAAACAAACCAACTAAATAGTTTTCAGAGACCTGTGGAATTCCCAGAGGTGGTTTAATTAAATCTGTCACCAGAGGGGCCCTTAAACGAAAAAAAAACGACGTGTTGCACTCCGGGAGTGCTGGTAGAAGTCAAAACTTTTTTATTGCTGTGTTATATTTAAAACTGGAGTTGTCTTGAAACAAGCTATTGTTTACCTCTTCGTGTTACGAATTTTAGATCAGGGTCACGTGTTCCTGACGCGAGTTTAAAATATTTTACCCATTACAAAAAAGTGTACAACGCCGCTAAAGAAGTTTTCACTTCAAAAACTAAGCTAGAAAACAGATTACATAAAAAAAGCCAGTTTTATGCCTAATGACCCCGTGACCTTTGACAACGATATAAATTCCATCAAAGCGGAAAAAATATAATCGAGAACGCTTTCATTTGCAAATCGATTAAAAATTAATCGCTTCGGCACGTGTAGGGTTGCCTGTGTCATTGATACCTATTGTAAATATTATTCTGAATACACTCGCGAGCAAAAGACAAGTATGGAATCACATACTTCGATTCCACACGATCTTGAGTATTTAATAACTATAGTTAAGAATATTGAAACGATACCATTTTAAAGGTTTAATTGTTAACTTATATTCGTCGCAGAACCAACACAGAAGCACAATAATTCAGAATAACGCCATCTATTGTCATTGCCGAGGAATCAAAACAGAAGCACAATTTGGAATCTCTATGGATTATTGTTAATTTAGAATAACGCCATCTATTATCGTTAGTGTGGAATCAAAACAGAAACTCAATTTAGAATCTTTATTGATTAGTGTTAATTTAGAATAACGCCATCTGTCTCTCATTGGAGGAACTATGAAGTTAGATTTGACAGATAACGTTTAGGAATGCCAAGTTATCACACTTGGGGATGCTTAGCGTGGAGTAATGGCAACACCGAGCGAATAGTCTAGTCGAATATCGATTCGGAAGTTTAATCAGGTATTCGACGTTGACAGGTACTGACGTTGACAGATATGTTGGCAAACCTGTGTGGGGTAGGCCACTTGGACGGACAGTTGAGTGCAGTGAACACTTTGAATCGGTCCGTCAAGCTGTGTAGACATCTTGGTCACGCCACGTCGTCCACGATAAACTTCCCGCGTTCCTAAGTTTTTAATCGAGCCATATCTCGGACATCCTTGATTATTTTGTAGTCAGTGTGTGTTAGCAAGTAATTAAAAGTGTTAACGAAGGTTTTGTGAGTGTTATTTCCGATATCGCGCCCCTTCTGATATCGATTCTTCGACATACTGATACCAAATTAATTCAAATTACGACAGTAGTATATTATTGGGCATTCTACCCCACCTGCCGTTCCTACGGCTCACTCCGTTCGCCTTCGTCACTGGTGGGGTAGAATTCCCAATAATATTTCTGATATCGATGGTTGTGGAATAGAATTTACCTGTCGTTCCTTCGTTCACCTCTGTCAATTTCAGCTGAAAATTGGAGGGTACGTTTTGACGTTTCGTTTTAAGAAACACGAATTACCGCTCAATATCATAGCAGGATTCTTGGTAAACAACACATTTTTTATAACGGTACCAGACGGTTCTTATAGCCTTAAGACGAGGAAAACTTTGCTTGCGCGATGTAGGATTTGTTAGTTCATCCGATGTGTCATAGATGGAGCTGTAGTACTTTTTGTAGTGGAGGCATATTTTTTGTGTAAATCGTTTCATAGAATCAACTACCTTGCTACCTCAGTTTACCTTGCTACCTTGATACCGTGTTACCTTGAGTAAATATTATCTCATCACGCCGTATAAATGTTTATGTAATTGTTTAATTGACCCATTATTGATAAACCGTTTCAATGAGTCACCATGAAATTTGTAAAACAACCACAATCGTTACATGTAAACAAACTCTGCGTTCAGACTCGGGAGGAATCTGGCTTTCGGCATGGAGAATTATTACCTAAATCCATACGATGCATTATTTGCGGGCCGTCAAATTGTGGAAAAACCAATTTATTAATTGGCCTTCTTTTGCATGAGAATGGTGTAAGATTTCAAAATGTTTATGTATATTCGAAAACCGTGCAACAACCTAAATACATTTTTTTAGAAAAAGTTTTGCAACGTGTACCGGGCATTACATTTCATAAGTATCATGAAAATGAGCAAGTACTTAGTGTTCACAACGCAAAATCGAATTCTGTAATTATATTTGACGATGTGGCTTGTGAAAATCAAAGCAACATGCGTGATTATTTTGCAATGGGAAGACATAAGTTTATAGATTGTTTTTATCTAAATCAATCATATAGTAAAATTCCTAAACAGTTGATAAGAGACAACGCGAACCTAATCGTACTTTTTAAACAAGATGAAATTAATATGAGACATGTTTATGAAGAACACGTCAATACTGACATGAGCTGGAGTGAATTTCGTGAAATGTGTTCAAAAATATGGAGTGAACCATTCAATTATGTCGTAATTAATAAAGATTGCTTCAAAAATAAAGGTTGTTATAGAAATAAGTTTGACACTTTCGTAGTCTTTGATTAAAGATACAAATATAAAAGACTGCATCTACACGACTTCACTATTCTTCACACGACGCTACACCGAATAGGGTCAATTTTACTAATATGGATAAATCATTGAAAAGACAAATTGTAAATGCTGCAGAAGCTGTAAAGAAGAAAGTACGCAAAATGCGAAATTTTGAGATTGATACTAAGCAAGCGCTGGATACAGTTTTTAAGCCTGTAACAGAACCTCTGAACTTAATTGCTAAAGCTAGCAAGCAAACCCCTTGTCCACGTGCTATTGAAAATGAAGATTCTGAAGTCCCTTTTATAGATGAAACTTTGCAGAAAGAAGGATCAGAAAGGGATGAAGATGAATCTGAATTTTACAGTGACTCTTCGTATGAATCAATAGTTGATCAAAATCAAAATACATCATCCTGGTCAGTATCTTCAGAAGCGTTGTCAGACATTCCATTTGGGGTCAGAGTAGAACGCGATAAACTGATGTTAGGTTCTGCTCCCATAATAATTAACGATCAATTTATAATCGTGGCTGGTAATAAATATAAAAATACATCCGGTTTAAAACAACTGCTGCTGAAAAAAGATCCCGATTTAAGTTTGGTTACTGAAGACGATAAACAAAATTATAAGTTGATGTTACTACATACAAATGCTCATAGACGTGACTATGATCCGAAAAAAGCTATTAAGAGTAACAAGGGAAAAAAGTATATGGATGTAATAAAACCTTTATTTACATTGCAAAACGATTTAACAGAAAAAATTAATATACCTAAAGGGAAAGGCTTGCTAATGTTGAAAAAAGTTAATAAAGATACTGATTACATATATTGGGATGATCCTAACGAGTTAGTTGAAAGATTAAAGCTACTTATAGCGTCTCGTGAAGCTGGAAATACAGGAGTAGATAACGAAATATTATCCATCATAGAGGAACTACGTGAAGGTCATTTAATAAGTAAATAAATATCTTGAAAAATAAATATTGTTTTCATTTTACTTGAAGCTTTCATTCTGTAAATACAGTCATAATGAATATAGATAAATTTGGTCATCATGTTCACAAAAGAATGCGTTTATCAGAACTGTTCGAGTTTAATGAAAATGCATTGATTAAATCAGAAAGTGGAGAATTTGATTTAAAATCGACTAGATTGAGAGGAATTAGATCACCCATAGAAGCTGATGACGCTGCGAATAAGAGTTATGTAGATCTGATAAATGCGAATACGTTGAAAGAAGTAAATAAGCTAATCGGATCATTGCGTTCTCAAATCATAAGAGACGCACAGAATACAGTTCAAGCTACTTTAAAAGCAAGGATACCAGAGGTTTTAACTCAATTGCAAGATAAGTTTGACCCCAAAGCAGGTGTAGACAAAATACTTCAGAAAACTCTGTAATGGCAAAAGAGCAAATTGTAAATGAAATACACAAAGCGGCACGACGAAATTTTCTCCGGCGTTCTGTTATTTTGAAAGGAATTCACGATTTATGGCAAGCGGATTTAATGGACATGCAAAACCTGAAGAAGTCTAACAAAGGTTACAATTACATTTTAGTGGTCATTGACTGCTTCTCGAAGTATGCGTGGGCTAAACCGATAAAATCAAAAAATAAATTTGATGTTACTCGTGCTTTTGAAGACATATTGCTTAATACTCGTAAAAAACCTGTTAACTTACAAACCGATAAGGGAACTGAATTTTACAACAGCACTTTTCAAATGCTTATGAAGAAGCACAACATAAACCATTACTCATCGTTCTCCACTAAAAAGGCATCAATTGTAGAGAGACTTATTAGAACCTTGAAAAATCAATTATATAAATATTTTAGCCTTAACGGGAATTACAAGTGGTTTGGTCTACCATTGGAAGATATATTGAATAAATATAATAACACAAAACATCGCACTATTCAATTTAAACCAGTTGATGTGAATAAATCCAATGAATCAGTAATTAAAAAAATAATAACAAAAACAAATAAACATGATTCAGTTCAATGGAAGCCTAAATTCAAAGTTGGTGATTGTGTTCGCATAAGTAAATATAAACATAATTTTGAGAAAGGTTACACTCCTAATTGGTCCACTGAATTATTTGTTATAAAAAAGGTTAATAAAACCTTACCAGTAACATATCACTTAGAAGATCAGCGAAAACAAAACATATTAGGAAGTTTTTACGAGCAAGAACTTCAAAAATCGAATTATCCTGATGTTTATTTGATAGAAAAGGTTTTGAAAAAGAAAGGTAATAAATTGTATGTCAAATGGTTAGGTCTTAATAGCGCAGAAAACAGTTGGATTGAAAAAGCTGCAATAACGAGCTAAGATATTATAATATAATCATTTCCTTTTTTTATTTCTGTCATTATACTTTGAGTAATGCAGGGTGGTGGACTAGTCAACGACATAATTAATAATTTACCATTTGAAGTTCATTTGCCTGGCTACAATTACTGCGGACCAGGTACTAAACTACAGAAACGCTTAGCACGAGGTGACCGAGGTGTAAATAAGCTAGACGAAGCTTGTATGCACCACGACATTGCATATGCAAACCATCCAGATTTAACAAATCGTCACAAAGCTGATTTACAACTACTTAATATGGCTAAACAAAGATTGAAATCAAAAGATGCGGGGAAAGGTGAAAAACTAAGCTCTTGGCTAGTGAGCAAAGTCATGAAAGCCAAACTGAAGTCTGGATCTGGGGTCAAAACATTTAAAAGCTTAGTTTCAAAAATAAAATCAAAAATTAAGAAACTCAAATGCAGCGATAATAAGACTTTGATAAAAGCAGCATACTTAGCAGCAAAAAAAATATTTCCAAACGCCTGTCATCGAATTCGGGTACCACGAGTAATACCTCTACCAAAGACTGGAGGAGTTCTGCCTTTGATCCCAATTTTCGCTGGTTTATCGGCTTTAGGAACTTTAGCTGGTGGTGCAGCGGGTATTGCAAAAACCGTTAATGATTACAAAGCCAGCAAACAACATTTACAAGAATCGGAACGTCACAATAAAGCTATGGAGGCTTTAATGGTGGGCAAGGGATTATACATAAAGCCGTATAAAAGTGGTAAAGGCCTGTTTATAACATCTTCAAAAAACTGAAAAATATGCTGCCCGATCGCCCTCTAACTAATGTGGACATTCAAAAGTACTCAAGAGACATACCATATTTCCGTGGGGTATATATGAAGGATCGGTTACCTAAGAAGCCGAAACAGATTGAATGTGGTATCGTTAACTTAGATGATTCTAAGAACAATGGAACGCATTGGGTAGCTTATGTCAAAGTTTACAATTATTGTGAATATTTTGATAGTTATGGAAATTTAAAACCACCTATGGAGTTGATACGATATTTCAAAAATTGTAATGTGTTTTATAACTATACAAGATATCAAACATTTAATTCGGTAAATTGTGGTCATTTATGTTTAGAATACTTGTCGACTTTTTGGAATAAAATTATGTTATAAATTATATGCTTTTCTTTAATTTCAATCATTTACAAGATGTCACTCACTTTGTCTATAACTGGAAACTCGTCAGTGTTATCTACGTACTATCCCAATACGTTACAACTAGATGGAGAGTATGAGTGTGCATTATTGCACTTTTCAACATTTAATGCTATTCCAAACATTGATAAAAGTAATAATAGATTCTATTATGGTTCTAACGAAGTTATTGAAATACCAGAGGGTACTTATGAGTTGCAAGATATCAATGATTATTTAAAATCCAAAATAAAAGATGCATCGATTAAGTTACAGTGCAATAATAATACTTTGAAAACTACTATCTTCTGTACAAAAGACGTTAACTTTATAAAAGAAGACTCTTTTGGAAGACTTTTAGGATTCAACAAACAAATCTTGAAAGCAAATAAATTGCATGTGTCACAGTCTCCAGTCAACATTCTACCTACGACCGTAGTCAGGATTGAATGTGATATTGTAAGCGGTTCATACATAAACGGTGAACCAAGCCACATTATTCACGAATTTGCACTCAATGTGCCACCTGGTTACAGGATCATAGAAATCCCGAAGAACGCAATTTACTTTCCAATCAATCAAAACAACATAAGCTGCATACATATCAGGCTATTGGATATAAACAAACGATTAATCAATTTACGTGGTGAAGAAGTGCAGGTATATTTACATCTTAGAAGAAAAAAATGATTGATTACAATAAAAATGTGTCTCAACAAGTAAAGAATATCAGTTCTGCTCAAGCCACCTATCAAATAAGACCTCTATCTAAGAAGATAGGAAATAAGAAGAAAATAAAATTAACAAAAGACAATAAAGCATTTCTTAGAGCGATCGGATTGCTAAAATGAATATCTTAGACGTTTTATCAGCTCCGACCTTTGATAATACTATAGAAGGAATCGAATTTCATTCCTACAAACCATATGTAACGAGTTTCAACAGGAACGATGAAATCCGCATACCCATCAATCAACAGGACTTATACATATTACCATCAGCTAGCACCCTATATTTGGAAGGAACTGTAATCGTAAGCAAAAAAGATTCGAAGGACAAAGCCGCTAGTGTTAATTTCACGAACAATGCTCTACTCTACTTGTTTCAAGACATTAGGTATGAGCTAAATGGAGTGGAGATTGATAAAATAAAAAATGCTGGTATAACAACAACCATGAAATCACTAATTTCAATGAACGAAAGTGAATCAAAAACGTCTAATGCTTGGGGGTGGAATATTGATGGCATAAAAAATGTTGATGGAGGAAGATTTTCAGCTTCTATACCACTTCGTAACCTCCTTGGGTTTGCTGAAGATTTTAAAAAAGTTGTAATAAATAGTAGACATGAACTGATATTGTTACGAAGTAATACTAATTTGAACGCTGTAAAACTTAATACTGGCGAAGTAGTAGATGATGTTCAGATCAACAAAATCATATGGCGCGTACCGCATGTTAAAGTATCAGACAAAGAAAAAATTGGTTTGTTAAAAGTATTAGAAAAAGATCGTCCACTTCAAATGATATACAGAAATTGGGATCTGTACGAATATCCAGCTTTACCTAAAACTACAAAACATACCTGGTCTATCAAAACTTCATCTCAAATAGAAAAACCAAGATACATTATTATCGGACTACAGACAAATAGGAAAAGCAATGCAAGTTCGGACATGTCTCAATTCGATCACTGTCATGTTCGAAACGTTAGAGTATATCTCAATTCAACTTATTTTCCGTATGAAAACTTAAATGTGAGTTTTGCTAATAACAGAATCGCTTTATTATACGAGCAATACACCAGATTTCAACAGTCGTATTACGGACGTCGTCCGGAGCCCATATTAAGCGAAAAACAGTTTAGAGATTTAGCACCGCTGTTTGTCATTGATTGCTCTAGACAAGCGGATAATCTAAAGACAGGTCCGGTTGTAGATGTGAGAGTAGAAATTGAGAGTGATTCAGAGATACCAGATCAAACTTCAGCATACTGTCTCATTCTGAACGATTGCATTGTTGAATATAAACCATTAAGTAACATTGTTAAGAAGATATCATGAAGGCGGATACTATTATAGTGGAACTCCAAGGATTTAAAGATTCTATAAATAATTTTATTGTCAAAGAATTGACCATTGCGAGTCAGGATCATACACAGACGTTCTTGGTAAAACCACCATATTCATTCCATTACCTAACACAAGAAGAAAAAAAACAGGTGAGGTGGCTAGAAAGAAATCGAGGAATTTACTGGAGCGAGGGCTACATAGACTACAAAGAGTTTCAACGCGTTATTTTACCATACTTAGAAAACAAAAAAATTATCACGAAGGGTTTGGAAAAGATTAAGTGGATTAAAGAGTTATGTACAAACTGTAAAGTGATCGACATAGGTGAGAAGGGATGTCCTAATTTTTCAGAATTAAAAAGAAAGTTTTGTAAAAATAAAACTGATTTTAATTGTGTGAATCATAAAATGAATTGTACATTGAATAATGCTGTCTGTATAAGGAAGTGGTATTTTTATAATAATATGTCTGTATTTAATTTGTTTTAATTATTATTGTGTTCAACATTTAATAAAAATGTCTATCTAATAAGAGTGTTTTATTTATTATAATCAGGGTAACCTACATAACAGACTTTAAATTAGCTGCAGCAAAATGATATTTCTTATGAATTTATGATAAAAATGCAAATATAACATGATTTTAAACGAATTATTCTAATAAAAATACTGAAAGCAAATAACCTACAATTATTATCATTACACTAGAGCTAATTTAGAGTTCGAGTATAAATAAATTAATGATAATACAAAAAAAAAACAATTTAAATAATGAAACAATTTATTTTTATGTAGTTTATTACAATATATAGAATTTAAAACTTATATTGAATAATTATATTATACTTACTAAACTTATATTAATTATAGTGAATATTTATATATTCAAAACTTATACAATATAAAAACTTAAAACGTTTACACATACCTATACGTCATACATTCCTAACAATAATATAAGTACCCATTAATAATTATGATATAACTTACATAATTTATTACTGCTTATTACTACAAATTAAATACAACAACTTATAAAGTAGACACTTACAAAATAATGATACCAGTTAATAATAACATCTATCCCCACAAAGATTTTTTGATATTTTATTAATTAACGCATGCGTCTCGTCCATAACATGGTCCTCCGATTCAGTCACTACATATTGAGCACTTAACATTACCACGTCATGATTGTCACTTGTAGGTTCTTGTTGTTCGCTGATATCCAACACTTGTACCTGGATCAGTCGTAAACCTTTTTTCTTCTCATTGTTTATGACGAATGATTGACTTGTAGGTAGAGATGACTTCTGTTTTAGACACTCCCGCCTTGTTCGAGGCTTCTTGTTGACAGGTCTGCAGTCTTGTCTTGCCCTAGAATCCATGTTGAGAGGATTTTGTTGTTCTGAGAAATCTGGGATATGCCAGCTTAAACTCGGGGTCGGAAAACGTTGAGCGTATTGTGAGTAGTCGATAATATCTGGAGAATCACACATTTTTGATGATCTGAAATAAACAAAATAGTCATTAATATTATTTAATTTTATAACAAAAGAGGAAATTTATAAAGATACACAAAACAGAATATACTTACGAATTATTTGCTTTGAACCGATGTGTCCACTCCAACAAGTGACTGCGTAATGAAATGACAGACTATCAATATTGCTTATGATGTATGAATATTCTGGTGTAACCATAGTCTGTACAGTACAATTGAATTCGACAAGTTTGAACCTGTATCCTTGTAGACAGCGCGAACACCTGATAAGTGTTGTATTTCTCAATGCAGCGCGCCTGTGCCGGCGCGTGCTTAGTCATCAGGAATTGTATAGATTTTATACATACGTATATAATTTTGCTTAGTACTTGCTTTATTACTGCTAACCAATTTCAAGTTTCAACATGTTTGAACTCGTGCCCGAGCACCTGTTCGGTGTCAAATTCTACACCGCGCATGCATCTTCAAAGCGATCCAGTATTTTGTCACAATTTCGACGACACATTTGGCGCATTGGTTATGAGCTCGTCATCGCGTCACAATGGTAAGTATTAGTATATGAATGTGCCAAATTCAGTGTCGCGGGTTCGATTCCCGCACGGAACATTAAGTATTTGTTCCGGTCTGGATTTTGTTTTTATGTTTTTTTTCGTCATTATTTTATTAAATATAAAAATAATACTCTGAAAAAATTAGCAAATATGAGCCTGGATCAAAACATCTGTTGATGTACCTTAGGTGCATTGTTATCAATCAGGAATAGAAATGAAACAGATTTATGAACATAAAATATTATTTATTTAAGTATAATTATATTTAGTAGGTGTACATAAGTATCAATAAAAGTAAACTTATATAAGACCTATATAGGTACCTAAGGTTGTATAGAGTATTCCTAAACACTGTAGTATTCTTAAACACTGTTTAGCTCTAACTAGTACAAGGGACACCAAGAATACACACATTTTAGAATTGCATACATAATAAAGTCAGGTTCAAAGTAACTTCTGTCGATACTATTTGAATTACATTACACAAAAATATTACATTATTCACATTAAAAGAATAACAATCATTTTATAATAGTAGGTAACACAGTAGGTAGGTTGAAAGATTATCTAACTATCCATTCAGGACGTCATAAGTTTTATCATTTACAATCAATAAAATACATATTAAAAATGTAACTACTGTAATTACATTTAAATTGTGGTAATGCATTACATAAATATAGTTGCGTTACCCCAGGCTAAAGTAGAAACTTTATCAAACGATAGCATTCGTTTATCATCATTGCTCGAAAGTGCTATTTTATTTACGTCCTGAGTGAATATTTCATGTTTTATTGATCTAAACAATACATTTTTTTTGCGAATAACATTGCAATTGTACAAAACATTTTTATAGTCTAACATATTTAATTTTTTGGTAATACATTTTTTTGTACCTTTTGCCTTTTGAATTGTTTTGTTTAACGTTTTAATACAATAAAGCTTTGAGCGCAGTCCTACGAATTCTTTGATAATGTTGCCCCCCATTTCATCCTTAAATAGTCCTGGAACCTTCTTATTAATAATTGGTAAGTTATACTCATTGCTACAGTCATAATTGCTGGTATCTAAATATTTTAGAAAATGGAGCTTGAAGTCTTTATAAACATCATTACTCTGTACATCATATACTAGACTATCTGTGTCAGTATAGCACAATTCAATTCGGTTACCATAAAAAGGTTTTATGATAGAGTAGTGAAAGTCGTACATGTGAGTCTTAGACAATTCTAATACTGCAAACCCTATGTAAATTGGTTTATTAAGTATAATACGCACAGGCTTCATTTGGATTGCCACTAGATCATCAGAAAATACAGAGGCGCTATGAAAATATGGGCTGGCTATCAATTTTTCAGCACAAGTAGTCTTTTTTGTTTTATTGTTTGAGTCACACCACTTGTTTACTAACTTTACGTCTATTCGATGTTCATTATTTTCCAAAGTCTTTCCGAAAATACTATTGTTTAATAATTTGAAAAAGTCTTGTTCAAACGTTGACTCTGCTTTTTGACGTAACTGGGTGTTAATATCAATATACTGCTTTAAAAAACAACTTTGCTTAAATATAATAGCGCGATGGATTCTTCTTAATACTAAACCGTGCTGTAAACATTTTTTTAAATGTACGTAATGAATAACATAGTGATATTTATCGTACAAATTAGGTATTAGCTTTTTATTCTTACCACCAGGTGGCAAGCATTTTTCTGGACAAAAGGGAAAGTCATTGTGTTGCATGTGCAAATTCTCCGGATATATTAAATCAACCTCAAGAATGTAACCGTTTTCCGCAGTATCACTGATATTTGCTAAGTTCAATTGTAAAAAATCAATTTCTTGTCTATTCATAAATTTAAAATCGGAATAGGGTAGGGATTGACACATGCTATAACCATATAAGTTGTTACAATCTAAATATATGATAAATGAATTTGGACGTGTTGGATCGTAAGTATCTAAATATTTATGATTGGCTTTGACATGTCTTTTAGAACACATACAAACACCTCCTCGAATACCTTTTTGTATCATTCTAAAAATTTCAATATCACTAATCAATTCTAATTTAACTCCTGTTTTTAAAAGCATTGCATCAAAAGATAGACTTGGTGCTGTAAGATAGAACGCGGGATCGAGATTGTAATGTAGTTTACAAGTTTTTCGAAAATTTTCAAATACATCTGTTAGCAATAGAACATCTGTTTTGAGATACAAATCTGTGTACATACCCATGTTTTGAATATTAAATACTGACCAAACAGACCGAGCGTGTTCATAGTCTTCGTCGGTCACTGTCTCATTAGTTATGGAGTTAAAAAAATATTTTTTAGATGGTAAACATATATCTTCATAACGTTCCCATTGAGACATATAGTCATATGGATACACTCCTTTACGAGTCAGTAGGTTAAATTGTTTTTTATTAGGAAAATAAGATTTTAATTGTTTAAATTCTTGTTTTTTCATGGTATTAACCAACTTTTCTAAGCTAGTTCCTAAAAACTTGAAAGAATCTACAAACCGGACCTGGATGCTTTCCCCGGTAGAAATCGGAATAAATTTAGTGAATGAAATATCGATACCGGAAGTATCAATTAACGTAAGGGACATTTTGGCGAAAATGAGTAATATATATCATTGGATTCAGAATTTCGCGCTCTATCGATTGGTATTATTAAAAAAATTCTATCTTCAAAAAAATGTCCCTTACAGTACAAAAATTTTGACTGCGAAAAACGATTTTTGAAAAAAAATATGATGTAACAGTCAATAATAACTTTTCTTCTCAAAAAATTGAAGTAAGTCACCCTATTAAATAATTATGACCCTTACCTTAAGCCTCAAATTAGTGGATTTAAATGACATTGTCCCTTACTTTAAATAAAATGCCCTTAACTTAAAAAAACATGTTCCTTACTGTAAATAAAATGTCTCTCACTTTAAACAACAGTGCCCTTTACTCTACAAAATTGTTTGACGAAATCTGAAGCTTATGCAGAATGTTAGGGATCGGCGCACTTACGACATAAAATTTTCCGAAGAAATACCTCCAAATAATTCAAATGCGACGGAACAAGTACTTAAAGGGATTTGGAAAAGAACAGCTGTTAGACATAAAAATACATAAAATATAGACAACACAAATGATTCTGTCGCTGAAATTCATCATCATCATTATTTCTAACTATTAAAGTTCACTTTTGGACATAGGATTCATCCAAGGAGCGCCACAGCGCACGATCTCCATTCGAAGTCAAAATGAGCTGAAATTACTGCAGATGAAAAACGTCAAACAGATATTTATATTTATTCCTTCATCTTTTACACAACGCATGCACCTTTAATTCTATCTTTCCCCTTACGTCCTCTCTATTCGTCATTTCAACTTTCATTGCCATCACACTAATACCATGTTTCGCACTTTATTCACCGGTCTTTCGTTTCCATTACATTCATTCAACCTACACATCATCACTTCTTGCCACCCGGCAAGAAGTGGTGATGTCAAGTGGAGAAAAAGTGTTAGCAATAAATTCCAGAGAAAACTTTACTATTTATTAAATTATTAATTAATATAAAAAATATAAAGCCAAGCCGCATTGACACGGTCAGAGTATGCTCGGACCGAGTTGGACCGAGTGAGCTCAAACGAGTAAGTTTCATACAAAGTGTACACTCGAACTTGAAGTAGTATAAATC
Organism: Agrotis exclamationis; assembly: GCA_950005045.1. NCBI lineage: Eukaryota > Metazoa > Arthropoda > Insecta > Lepidoptera > Noctuidae > Agrotis > Agrotis exclamationis. The sequence continues at coordinate 10,615,083 of OX465442.1, forward strand.
TAAATTGTCAGAGACATGTTAATCGAAGAGTTAAGACGGGGAAAAATATAAGTCATCTAGCAAAAGGAGAAGAATTTGGAGTCCTTGGATTCAGCTATTACGAAGAACATTCCACATCTAGCAATTTTCTCCTAGAAATTGAACAAGTAAATCCTGCTTCATAAAGAAACATTTAAAACTAAGTAGTAACTATACTATGTAGAACTACTCAAAGCCTACTCGTATCCGAGCTAGCTCGGAACAGTAGGACGCGGTCCGACTCGGATCGGACTTAAATCTGCGATAGCTAGCAGAAAAACCTGAAACTAAACTCATTTTCTCTTTGAACTCATTTCCATAGTGTTAAAATACTATAACTTTTAGTAGATAATCTATTGTTACATTAAATTGCAACACTGATAAAGTCTTTTGCAATAAAATTTCGTACAATTTTGTATTTCTCTTGCTGCTTACACTATGCTCGACGGATTATCTATAAAATTTTAGTAACGTAAGGGTCATCTGAACTTTTTTTTGTAATGTAAAGGACATGCTATATTTGAAACTACTGGGAATTCCTAAATTTTTCGTATATAACAAGAAAGAAGGCGAAATTCTAAGAAACTTTGCCCTGAACGCCATAAAAATTGGACCAGACAGTAAAAAGTTATAGACAAAACAAATTAAAAAAAAACGTTTTTTGGCTCTCCTGAAAAGTCGTATTTTGTCCCTTACGTTAATTGATACTTCCGGTGTCGATATAGTTTTCTTTTGTTTTAGGTATCACTTTAATAGATCCAGGAGCTTCACCTAATTCTTTTATGAAAAGGTGGCAATCGTATCCGGACAAATTATGAAAAAATACTGGCAAAAATGTAGGTAGTTTGTATTGTAAGTTACAATAACTATGAGCTGCGCCACGATATTTACCAGTCAAGTGACAATGATCGCGAACCCTATCGCCAAACAAGAACTGCTCACAAATATAACATGTTATCGCGTTTTCAAAGTCGTGAGCATTATCATTTGAGTAAATCATAGGAGCATTATTTTTTAAAATATCGTAAATTTTTTGTGCATCTGTATAGATAGACTTCACAAAATTTGATACACAATCCGAACCGCGATAAGAAACGTAACGATTGTGGCTTTCGTCTAGCGTACACGTAATATGATAAGCGAAAGCTACAGGCACATGTCGCTGTCGCGTTATAGTACTCGCCTTAGTAGGGTCAGGGTCACAAGATTCATACCGTTCTAGCATTGTCTCAAAATCTGCGTATATAACAAATGGTACAATTTGCTTTCTATTATAATTTTTAAACTGTATAAAAGAACCCATTGGAGGTAGTTCAGTGGCGACACCTCCACAACTATGCGAACTAAGATCATCGCATGAATTAAAAAACATTAAACAAATGTCACAAAAGTACAGTTTACTGTGGTGTTTTGTTATTTGATTTTTAACAAGTCGCGGCAAGTCTTTAATGAGACAGTAATGTGATAAATCATCTCTTTCTAAATAAAGTAAATGAATCACCTTTCCGTTCAAGGTTTTTGGTTTGTAAAGCGGTCCTATAACGGTATTATTTTTTAAACCATAAATGTAAATGCAAATTTCGGGGTTATTCACTTCGAATCGCGCAATATCTGAGAAATTCACTGGAAATGATATATCCTCTACATTTAACACATTACGAAAATCAGGGTAAGAAGATACTCTTTCAGGATGACTCTTAGCTGGATATAAAGCAGCAACAACAGACCATAAAAAACAATATTCGTCATTATTGTGGATATTAACACATGCTTTTTTCGATTTTATTGCAGACGGCAATTCGATAAAGCCTGAACCGCGCAAAGGCTGATATTTGTTAACATTTATTTCCAAATGAGAACTGCTCAAGAATGTCCATCCACTGTCTCGGTCCTGAAATTCTTCTATCTTTTTTGTTAAAGTGTTTTTTACTTGAGACAATAATGAATCAAATTCATAATTCTGATGTATAGTAACGTTTTTTGTGGCAAATGATTTCATCTCTTGAGAATCATTTTTAAACATTAAAAACAAAGCAAAATATTCGAAATTAACTTTTAGAGAAGTATGTTCTTTAAGAGACATGTCAATTAACGTTTTAATTTTGCTCCAAATATTGTTAAGAAATGGATCTAGAGAATAATTCTCAGACGGATCGACAATTCTATAAGAAGCTATACGATTACGAAATGCAGAATGTATTATTTCAACACCTTCGCAAAAATACGAAATATTTTTGTTTTTATGATTAGTACTGCGTAGGTGACCTGTCCACTGACTGCGCTCAACGGATGTATTGCAAACAGTACAGAAAGGCATTTTTGTATATTATTAGACCTAATGTCCACGTAAAATAGAGTAAGTTTTAGATTAACAGCACAAACAAAAGATACTAATGATCAAAGACTTATAATTTTAACCTAACCTTAGAATAAACTGTTAACAAAAATATAAAGTATATATAATTATTATATTATTTTATATTTATGTTGTCACTGTAAAACACGGGCTCCGAGTCTTGAAAAACTACATAGACCCGTCTCATAAATGTCTGCAGCGCGTCCCACTGCGGAGTGTCTTTATTAATTTGCACTTTAAGTGCAACTAAGGCTTTCTTCCACCGTTCAAGTGGAGTCGTGGACGCTGCATCGGACTTATTGTATACTTTTACCTCCACGTAAAAGTCACCCTCAATGTACGGCGCCGTCCGCCGCAACTTCCCGTTAGCAACTCTGCTCACGAGAGACGACGTGAGCTCCTCGCCGCCGGTTGCTGGTGCGCGTTGCTCGCTATCCTCCAAGCCGAAGAGGTCCGAGCGATGTTGTTGTGGTTGTTTTTTACTGTAAAAATAAAATAATATAAGTACCTTATCATTACAATAACAGCACCTTGTAAACGTTCTATCAAAAAAGAACCAATGGAATTATGAATCATTGGATTGTGGTGTGGTTTTAAGTATAGAAATAAATCCACTACTAACGTATAACACTCCTATTGGAATAAAATACATAAATACCTAAAGACAAGAAATAATAGAAATTACCTTGATTTAGATTCCGATTGCGAGGTGGAGGTGCTCTCAGAAGCTTTACGCTTAGGAGATTTCTTTTTGGACTGCACCTTTGCAGCCTCAGGTGCGCGACGTGGGTATTCAGATTCGGAGTCAGACCTGTAATCGAGTAGACAACAATTAATTTCAAATAAAAAAAGTCTGTAAAGAAGATTAGAACAATTGAACGCCCGACTTGGATTGTGGTGTGGTTTTAAGTATAGAAATAAATCCACTACTAACGTATAACACTCCTATTGGAATAAAATACATAAATACCTAAAGACAAGAAATAATAGAAATTACCTTGATTTAGATTCCGATTGCGAGGTGGAGGTGCTCTCAGAAGCTTTACGCTTAGGAGATTTCTTTTTGGACTGCACCTTTGCAGCCTCAGGTGCGCGACGTGGGTATTCAGATTCGGAGTCAGACCTGTAATCGAGTAGACAACAATTAATTTCAAATAAAAAAAGTCTGTAAAGAAGATTAGAACAATTGAACGCTCGACTTATGAAACACAAGGACACTGAAATAACATAATTATTTAAAAAAAAAACTTACGTACATTTTATAGAAGTATTCGGTATTCGTAATTAACAATAAACTTAAGTGGAGCTTGTCACTAGAAGACGTTGGAGCGAATGTGAATTTTCATATAAATTAATCGAATTTAAGTAAAGAAAAATACCATCTCAGCAAATTTAACCTCATTACAAATTAAACCTTAAATCTTAGTATTACAATTGTATTACTAACTTATGTCAGTTACGTCCATTTAAATCATAATATTGATTCCGTCAAAATGCAATTTTATCGTGAGAAATGAAATATAAAACCAGCATTTGTCCGGTACCTTGCTTAGGTATCTATGATTACTACTATTTATGTAATTTCTGTATGTTTGTTTATTTAAAAAATAATAACAAGACATCATTATGCACGGTTGTAAAATAATAGATTTTTTAAGACGCATGTGAAAAATCTGGAACAAATATTTGGTGATTATACTTTATTATATAATTATAATATTTAAGGTAGTACTAACGCTTGCTGCACGAATTTATTAACTTAATTATTAACTTATAGGAAAAGGGATTGCGATAGGGATTCGAACCTGAAACCTGGAAATATACATAAGCCTATTTATACCAGGGGTATTCACAATCCTGTTTGCAGAGTAGAATTTAACCTGTACTTTGATCATATAGGGATGACGCCAGCGTCATCAATCAATAAGTTACATTCGAGATAATTTATGTGTAGAAAAGTTTTGAACGGATACGCGTAACAAAACTAGTTTATTACGTAATACGAGTATGTTGCAGTCAAACTGCAAATATTAAACCATCATCTGTAATAGAAATATAAGTATAGTATATTAATAAAATCGTATATAGTAGAAGTTATATTGATATCTTACAATTTTTACAATATAAATAGTATTTTTAAACAATCCCTAGACAAAAAAGTTAGTCATTAAAAATATTTTTATACACATTTATTTATTGTAACTACAAAGTCATAAAGGTTATAATTATTACAATAAAGTAATTTCCAAGATGAGTGTGCCGTACCGAAACTGAAGTACCTATTTTATGAACATAGGAAGTCCTGTATAAGACAAATTTAAACTATGTGCGCAACAAGCGTAGTGCTTATCATGCATATTATTATTATGGTTCCCATGGACACCTTACATACAACAACATATGGTCAGCAAATTATTGCTACTTGCAATTTTGCAGTTTCACAGACTGTAAAGACTCATTTACACTCACTCGTAACAATCATCTGATACGGTCGATTCCAACGTCGCACTAAGGAGCATTTTGACTTCAAAACCGAACAAAAATGACGCTTACAAATTTCTGTAAATGTCACTCAAATTAGGATTTTATTACACCTAAGTAATGGTACTATCATAAAACGGTCCTAACTCGGAACCCGCATCATACAGGATTAAAAAATGAAAATCGTGTATGTTTTTTTTACTAATTAGTACTTTTGTAATAGTACCGAGTTATATCGGGTTTTAAATTTACTTTTGTGGTAAAACAGTAAAAACCTTTTCCACATAATTCCACCACTTTGAAATATAGGACTTTTAAAGTGATATAAGAATACTAGCTGATCCCCGTGGTTTCACCCCGCTGCTCGGCTCCTATTGGTTGTGGCACGATGTTATACAGCCTTCCTCGATAAATGGACTATGCTACACAAAAAGAAATTTTTCAACTTAAACCAGTATTTCCTGAGATTAGCGCGTTCAACCAAACAACAAACTCTTCAGCTTTATAATATTAGTATAGATTTCAATTATTCAGCAATTTTATGAACTTTATATAAATATATGATTTTCTTTATTCACTTACGTATTTTTATTCATTTCCAAGCAAATAAAACTGCTAATGAATTTTGTCCGGAAGAATACAATATAGCGAAACTGATCGGACGTACACACACCGAACGGTAAATAATGGTGTAAATGCACCTTAACTCAGCGCGACGTGCGGTTGGATAGCAATCAGTACCAGACGTAACGTGTTCATTATCAAGTAAGTAGTGTCGTCTGGGTGAATTTAATTAAATTAAAATTTCGGATGTCCTCGACACATAATCTGAGTGTGCGTTGAACCTCTGGGGTAAAAGCGCTATCTCTAACTTTGTGGAGAGACATAGTGACAATCTGTCCCAAATTTTAGTTTAATGTATACGGTAGCCTAAAATTCAGATGTCCTTGGTGCCACTCTGGCTGCAAAAACTGAGTGTGTGTTGAACCTTTGCGGTAATGCACTATCTCAAACTTTGTGGAGAGACATGAGACAATCTGTCCTGAAGTTTAGGTCATCGGTTCAGACAGCCGACGCATTTACTTGTTTAATAAACGTGTAAATTTTCATCTATATGAAACGAAATTAAATTAAAATTTCGGATGTTCTCGACACATAATCTGAGTGTGCGTTAACCTCTGCGGTAAAGCGCTATCTCTAACTTTGTGGAGAGACATAGTGACAATCTGTCCCAAGTTTTAGTTTAATGTATACGGTAGCCTAAAATTCAGATGTCCTTGGTGCCACTCTGGCTGCAAAAACTGAGTGTGTGTTTAACCTTTGCGGTAATGCGCTATCTCAAACTTTGTGGAGAGACATGAGACAATCTGTCCTGAAGTTTAGCTTACCACGTTTCATGTAGATTTAAATTAGGAATAAATTCAGTAGTGGTGAAATGTGTAGTGAAAGAATGACAGTAAAGTAGTGTAGTGAAACAGAGTTGTGATCACAAAAGGTTCTTCTCAGGACCGCAAATTCGTGTTTCTTAAAACGAAACGTCAAAACGTACCCTCCAATTTTCAGCTGAAATTGACAGAGGTGAACGAAGGAACGACAGGTAAGACTAGTTTTAAAACGCGAATTTGGAATAGGAACTATTGGGCATTGAATTTTAGAACTGAAAGGTGGAATAGGCGCCGAACCAGTATTTTTGTACATTCTATTCTATTCCACAACCATCGATATCAGAAATATTATTGGGAATTCTACCCCACCAGTGACGAAGGCGAACGGAGTGAGCCGTAGGAACGGCAGGTGGGGTAGAATGCCCAATAATATACTACTTACGACATTATTTAAGGAGCTATCTCGGATCAATTCCAAGTAAGTGATTCTAGTATACTTTGGTCGCTAGTGTTATCATGTGACATCTATCAACCCTTACTGGGCCCGCGTAGTGGATTATGGCCCGCTCTCTCACATAGTGGAGCCCTGTGTCTCAGCAGTGGGAACATTACAGGGCTGATGATAGTTCATCAGTACATATGTGAGCGCACATAATTCGAAAGCGAACTCAATTGTTTTTAAAGTAAACGTCGCGAAGAATGGGTAGCTTAACGATCGTTATGTTGTTATTGTGTGAAAGAGTCAACCGTCCATTTTTTACCATTAAATTCTATAATTGTTTTTTTAATGATAGGTATACACTTTTTTTTTTTTTTTTTTTTTTTTTTTTTTTTTTATAGGGTGGCAAAATCATCAAATGAGTCCTCCCGCCCTGGGTGGGGCGGGAGGGACTGTCAGACTCTTACTGACTAAAATCCACCCGTGTTCCGTCGGATGCCCTTTACGTTCCGGGGCCACGGTATCCTGGATTAAGAAAAATCCGCGACCCCGGCAGGCATTTGGCCCCATAAGGGCCCCGTCGGTGACGCGTGAAACACGACGCGCCACCGACCCGGGCTTGGTCCTTGGTCGGACGGCGAGCATACCCATTACTCACCGTCCGCAAGCCCGCTCCGCCGCTGTGCCCTCTGCTGTTCAGAGGGACACGCGTCGGAGCGTCCACCCGACAGGCTATTTGCATACGGGCAAAGAAACCCCTTAGGCACACAGTGCCTAAGGAGAGTTTTTGCCCGCATCCCAGGGCGCACCGGCCCGAAAAACTGGTCTTCCCCCCGGACGTATCCGAGAGGGAACTCCAGTCCACGGGCGCACGTGGAGGTTTCCTGTCTTAGCACCCCATGATAGGTATACACTGTGACTTTTTAGTCGTCTTACAAAAGTAGTCCACTTAATGTATGCGACCTAAACTACCTCTAGGCTGGTTTTTTTTTTGTAATCGTTAATAATAATTTTTATTATTGATAAATAGGTACCTACATTATAAATATGAAACACCCTGTAAAAATGTTTACGTATCAATGTAGAGTATACCTACCCAGCGCAATAGTCGGGCAGATCATTCCATCTCCATTTTCTATGAGACAAGGGTGTTTCTAACTACAGCTACGCCTTGCGTCATAGTAACGAATTAAAATTTTAATTTAAAATTTTTCAAATCTCTTAAATACCTATTTTCTTATTATAAACGTGTTCTAGTCATTGGATACATGAACTGGGCTGCCGTTGTAAGACGACTAAAAAGTCATGGTGTGTCATTTTTGCTGGGTTTATAGGCCGAGGCTTCAAGGGAAACTTGGCAATATCTTTAACGTTGCAGTTCCCATTTAGGTCTCAGATTCAGGGACGTGCAGGTTCGAGTCGCGCTCGCAGTTAATTGTTTTCTTTCTAAATATTTACGATTTGCGACGCAGGCTATGCCTAATGCATTTATAACATTTATAATCCATCCTTCCATCCTCATAAGCTTTATAACCGACATATAATAGACATACATATTAACAGAAATCGAAAAAAAAAGCTCTGAACCCACTGTCGTTCCACATTAAAACTTTTACCGTATGCCAAGCGTTCCATTACCTTTTCTTCCGTTGCCTTTTATTTTTCAATACGTTCGGAAAGTATGATAATGTACGCGAAGTATTGGAATTTAAAAACATAGAGAATGTTTATGTATTGATTTAGAGTCTGATGTGAGCTCGTGGAGTGTATTTGTTGCATTTTACTTTGAAAACTTCTCGTGGAGACTTTTAAAAGCAATTTTTTTTTTGTTTGTCATTTTATTTTTATTCGAAAAGCCTACAGACTAATAACTAATATACATCATCATCAGCCTATAAATGTTCCCACTGCTGGGACACAGGCCTCCTCTGTGTGAGGGAGTGGGCCGTAATCTACCACGCGGGCCCAGTGCGGATTGGTAGATGTCACATGTCTTCGAATTTTTGGTTCTAGGACATGCCGGTTTCCTCACGATGTTTTCCTTCACCGTTTTGAGAGCAATGGTGTTGAAATAAATTACACAAAGTAATGCGCCTGATGGGGTTCGAACCCACGACCTACAACTCTGCCCCCGATAGTTAAAAAGACGTATCTAACAAAAAGTAAAAACGGAGAAATAAATGTTTTAATGAATGTAATGGGAAATCATTTGCTGTCTTCGAGTAAAATAAAATATTTACATACTAAAAGTTGAAAGTAATGCCCAATATAATAGGTTTTAACTAGGTTTAATAATAATATTAATTTTTTAAATTATTATAATAAAAATAATGAAAAAACAGTTTCATCTTAGCATAAAAAATTAAGAAAAATATGACAAACTTAATTGAATAGACGTAAATGGCTAGATGTGTCCTTTAAACTTCAAACGATTTTGGCTGTACTTTTCTTTTAAGTATTTAGTTAATCTATCTAGTATATGATTTTAATAGGAATGGGCTCATATAGGTATATCCGCCTTTTATCTTAAAAATTAGAAAGTATTTAGATAACCATTGGCTTAGATAAAATGTTTATAAAATGATTTAATAATCCTATACTGTTTATGTAAGGTAGTATATCTGATATAGTACAGTTAAATAGGTTCGTCGTTATCTTATAAGCCATAACCTAATTTATTATTTGTAAATAAAACATAATTGAAATAGTCAAGTATTTATTTTATTTTTGTTTGATATAGTCAAGTATTTATTTTATCTGCTGTAGTGGTGGTATTATCGCAGACTTTATCCGGAAGTACACTGTCAGTTGTAGAGACTTGGTTAATTTCTTGACCATGGCTTATTTGGTAAGGGTGTTGGTCGTTAATTAAGGGATACAGCGAAATTCGCCCTGTATTTTGCACTGCTGTACTATTTGTACTTTCCGTACTTGTGGAAGCTAAAGCTTTAGTAAGTAACTCAAAGCATGGACCATTTTTCATGTTAGTTTTACCTGTAACAACAGCTAATAGTGTAAGAAGGCACTAAAAATAGCGTTATAAAGCACGTTAAGTGTTTGTAAGCGATATAACCCGCATAAAACATTACTTTTATTAAACGAATATAAAAAACACACAATTCAATAGTGTCCGTCACCCAAAAAACACACACAATTCAATAAGAAGTACTATACCTATTTTATTTATTTTAATTATTATTCACTTATTATTCACTCAATAAAAGCTTACTTCAGTTATTATTATGACTAATGTATTATAAATGAAAAAGCCATTCCAAACCAAGAACTGATATAATGTAAATACCTATTGAAAAAATTTATGAATGAATAGGGATAATTTTCATACACCTAGATCCGAATGAAGTACAATTACTTTATTTTATTAACTTTACTGTTTGAAGGTGCATAATTTAAGTTATAGTAAGACATTGATATTATCTTTTTTCTATCAAAACAAGTCTTAGAGCGTTTTCGCACTATGTCCGATCCGAATCCGATCCGAACCCGTGAAAATACGGTCCGTCGTAGCCGTAGAACTATTTCTATGGTAATTTACGCACTAGATCTGATCTCCGTCATCCGATTTCTTTCCGTCATTCTAGAATCTCCATTTCGGATAAGATTTTTGGCGGACCGAAGTAGCCATAGTATTATTTGTATGAACGCTCGCGCACTGCGTCCGAGTTGAATCCGAGCTGGGGACGAGCAGAGAGGCAGCGGGGCGTGCGGGGTATGCGGCTGGGTGACGTGAAGCGGCAGGCATGTATATTGTATTTAAGCTCTTGAAAAGCGTCGGTCTTGGAAGAGAGGGTGCAACCAGAATTCTTTACGTCTTCTACATCTTCGTACGTACAATAGTATTGCAGAAGTTGACGTCGATTGAAAGGACTCATGATCAACGACGTGAACACTTTGCTGTGGCTCTGCGTAAAATCATGTATTCCAAAAGATGGCTCCTAAATTGCTTGGATTTGTATCAGAGATGGGAGTAGTGCGTAAGCAATATCCGAATTCGGTCCGTGATTTTTAGACCAATTTTTTCACGGGTTTGGATCGGATTCGAATCGGACATAGTGCGAAACCGCCCTTAAACAATTTGTATTAGGTATACGGTTGAATAAAATTGCACACACAAACAACAAACAAACTTTTCAAATAAAAAATACTTTGTTACGACGAATCACGCTGTGAAAAATTGCGTGACCGCGACACGTCGTGCTCCTACAACCTACTCGGGCGCAACTGGTCAGGCGCCGTACTAAACATACCTCGCCCGACCCCCGCACAATCCTCGCTTGATTCACAATTCTACGAAAAAAGGACGTTTCTGCACACTTGCGCCTTTTTTTTTTTGTTAAGTATCATATTGTATTTTTTTTTTTTATTCAACGTAAAGTATTAAGACGCTCGGGCACGCCGCAATCGCGGCGGTAAGACCCCTCTTTGAGGAGTGGCTGGAGAGGCGTCACGGCGTCCTCACCTTCCGCCTGACGCAGGTCCTCACCGGACACGGATGTTTCGGGAGGTTCCTGTGTCGTATAGGCAAGGAAGAAACGCCTGGGTGTCACCACTGCGAGGATCGCCCGGAGGACACGGTGGAGCATACGGTGCAGGACTGCCCCGCTTGGGCAGAGCACCGCCGTGTTCTCACGGAGGCGATAGGCGGCGACCTCTCGCGCCCAGCATTGGTCGAGGCCATGCTGCGGGGCGAGACGGAATGGGAAGCGGTCGCCTCCTTCTGCGAAGCAGTAATGCTAGCAAAGGAGGAGGCGGAACGCGTGAGGGAGAGGACAGCGTCCACCTCACGACCCAGCCGCCGCGGGAGACGCCCACGGCAACGGACGTCGCAAGACGATCTCCGGCCACCGTAGGCGCGGGCATGCGGACGGCGAGTAATGGGTGACTCGCCGTCCGATCATGGACCATGCCCGGGTCGACGGCGCGTTGTGTTCCACGCGCGCCTCAAAGAGCTGTCAGTAAACTGACGGGGCCCCCTAAGAGGGCCGGAGCCTGCCGGGGTCGCGGGATTGTCTCACTCGGTAACCGTGACCCTGGTACATAAAGGGCTATTGAAGGAACACCGTGGATTTTAGTCAGTACAAGTCTGACAGTCCCTCCCGCCCCACCCTGGGCGGGAGGACTCATTTGATGATTTTACCACGCAAAAAAAAAAAAAAAAAGTATTAAGACGCTTATGGCATATGCGCCTATGCTAAAACAATTTTACGCAGTAAAAAGGGCGCAAGTGGTCAGATGCGGTCTTTTTTCTTAATGTGAAAGCAATTTTTTTATTGGCGTGTTAGACGCAAATGCTCATTTGCGCCTTTTAAACTTCCTCTTAGAAATAGGGAGAAATATGCGCCTTTTATTAGATTACTGAACTAAAAAAAACTATAAAGTAAAAAGACATTATCTACATAAATGCGTCTTTTTAATAAAGTTTCACATAAATTCGTCTTTTCATCTTCAATCGGGTGTAAAAAAATGAACAGAAGCGCCTTATTTTGTTTTGCTAAAACCACACTGGAGGAAGTTAGAAAAATATTAAAAATATAGGCAGATGCGTCTTTTTTTTCTGATTCCGGCAATGTATATAACTCAAATTTGGAAAAAGTGTTAGATGCGTCTTTTTAACTATCGGGGGCAGTGCTGTAGGACGGTGTAAACGAATTTAATAGAAAATGTTGTTCTTTTAACTGCCGGCACGTTCCTTTCCTACTTATAAAAGGGCGTGAAAAAGTTGCGAGGTCGGCAACGTATGGGTAAACGATACCTCTGGTTTAGGCTTCGTAGGCTACGGTGACAGCGTACCATCTGGCGAGCCGCAAGCTTGCTTGTCAATTATAAGTTATAAAGAAACCCGTTGAAAAATCAACATATTTTGGTCCTTTATGTCGGTACGTCCAGCATTAAATTTGTTCTAAGGTCGTATTTTCACGAGACATGCGGAGACATATCGCCCAACACTTACGTGGAATGTCTCTGCAACTTTGTGGGACAATGTCGCTCGACATTTCCCTTGTTCACATTGGCCAGTTTCTACTAGAATCAACTTACTACAAGTTGCGCGACAAAATGTCCCCTAATGAAAAGCTTTCTCCTCTGAACTAACATTTTAGCCCCGTTCTAATGCAGGGGAGTCAGAGTACTAGTCTAAAGAGTTACAATAAAACCACGTTGCTCTAGTTTTTCCGGGAGGTTAGTCAAATAACTGCAACCAAGGAGGTACGCGGTGTAAAAGAGTTTCATATTTGGAGAACCTCAATTTTGTGCGCTCTTTGCCTTTGAGCTGGTTTACATGAACCTATTGAGCGACGCTGGGTAAGCTAAATGAAGCTTACACCTGTTTTTTATAAAACGTTGACAAAAAGACGTTTTGTAAATTCTTGTAGTCAGTTGAATTACATTATCATGGATGCCCTTTTTATTGTGGTAAAATCATCAAATGAGTCCTCCTACCTAGAGCGGGGCGAGAGGGACTGACAGACCTGTACTGACTAAAATCCACAGTGATTCTTCAATAGCATTTTACGTTCCAGGGTCACGGTTACATGATGAGACAGTCCCGCGACCCCGGCAACATCAGAGCGGCGGCGACGGCGGCGGCGGTGACGGCGGGATTTACCGTTGAAATATGGTGTATCGTAAAGATTATAGAGTCATGGCGTGGACTGAGCCTTCCCTAGCTAAATGGTAAAATCCATGGTCTATATAAGGAGAGAGATGCAATTGCAGTCCATGCTCTATACCTTCGGGGTCGCGGGACTGTCTTATCAGGTAACCGTGACCCTGGAAAGTAAACGAATTGAAGGATCACTGTGGATTTTAATCAGTAAAAGTCTGACAGTCTCTCCAGTCCCCTGGGTGGAGTGGGAGAACTCATTGGATCTGTTGTATTCTTAGGGGTTCCCTTTTCCGCATTTGGACTCGTAGGTGCAATGGTCCGTTATGCGTGAGGTGGGAAGGTTAGCTATACGAGCCAACCCAGCTGCTTCCAGAAGCCCAGAAGTCTCCTGGGACGTTCACAGGCTCTTGGAGCGACCTCGGATTGCCAAGGTTTTGTGCCCGTTGGTTAGCAACGTCCTCACATTCCAGGATAACTTGGGTTGCCGTTTCATCCGCGTTCAGGCAGCCCCTGCACAATGGGCTGTCTGTCGCGTTGATGGTAAACAGATGCTTGTTGAGTGGGCAGTGACCGGTGAGCATACCTACCACAACTCGTAAGTCTGTTCGTTGGAGGCTGAGAAATCTGCTGGTCAGTCGCGGTGTTAGTGCAGGTACCGCCTCTCTAGACTGTCTGCAGTCGGTTGTAGATGCCCATCGGACATTATGTTTTCTTTGGGTTTGGAGGCGTTTCCAGGTTATGAGTTGACCGGATGGGATTGGCAAAAAGGGTGTGGGGCCACACCCGAGCCTCTCCTTGCAAGTTCGTCTGCTGCATCGTTACCCAATGATCCGCTATGTCCTTTTTTTTACTCATTGGATGATTTTACCACGATAAAAAAAGTATAAAGTACAATGGTGTATCGCAAAAAGTTGCGCGTTGAGTACTAGTAGTATTTCTTATTTTCCTGTTTTGAGAGCAGAATAAAATTAACATAAAAATGTAATAAGAAAAGTCAACTATTTGATGTAGGTACAACAAAATAATCTTATTTATATTATTATGTAGGATATTCGATTCGAGATACCAAAAGCCTCCAGTAAGTATATTGCAATAATACTCGTATATCCGATTCTTGCTAGGTACTTTCCCAGTTTTATAAGCCTCTTAGGTTTGATAGAAAAATATCTGCCTAGGCTTTTTCCTGGATTGGGGTTGGATTTTAGTCTACTATTTATTTGGTGTCGCCTTCCGACTTTCTGAGGCCCTTAGCATGAATACTACGTATACATACAGCGTGTTTGAAATATTGCGACGTAATGCACGGAAAATTAAAAAACCGGCCAAGTGCGTATATTTTTTTTAGTTTTATCATTCTCTTATTTTAGAAGTTACAGGGGGAGGACACACACATTTTACCACTTTGGAAGTGTCTCTCGCGCAAACTATTCAGTTTAGAAAAAAATGATATTAGTAACCTCAATATCAATTTTTAAGAACTATTATCCTCTGTATATCCATAGATACCCTACACGTATGGGTTTAGTAATTATTTATTTTTGAGTTTCAATTCTAAGTATGAGAAACCGCCGAAAATTTGTTTTTTTTTTTATTATTTTTGTGTTAAAATCCTAATGCGGTTCACTTAATACACTCGAGAACAATGAATCCGGGTCACTTAAAGAATCCTAAAAATCTCGGAAACTAAAAATGCTAGGTTAATGCAATAAATTGTATTTAATAGACAATGTAATACTCCTTAAATGAAGGTATTAAAACTTCTTAGTTATTGTAAAGTTATATCATAAAAAAATCAAATTTGAAAAAGGGCCACTTTCGAAGATGGAACTACGAAATTACAGCATTTGGTTTTGCTTTTGTTTGTAATCTGTCATTTATGTGGGTACATAAACCATGTTGATAGTGCTCTATATTCATTATTCAAGCTGAAATTATGTCGCTTACGCCTGAAGAATGCACCAGAATACTTACAATGCTGGAAGTCGGCCGGAGTCAGCGCGATACAGCCAGGACTGTCGGTGTGTCGCTGTCAACAGTACAAAGAGTTCTCCGACGTTACGAAGAAACTGGTTCTAACCTACGCAGACCAGGAACGGGCAGAACCAGGTGTACCACAGCACGAGTAGACCGATACTTGGTGAACACCATGCTTCGAAATCGCTTTCTCACAGGAACTGAACTCACCAATCAGTTTTGACGCCTCGGAGGAAGTAACCCAAGTGCATGGACAGTAAGACGTCGGCTTGCTGAATCTAACTTAAAACCCCTTAGACCTGCAAACGGCCCTAAACTGGAGCGTGGGCATCGTATTTCAAGACTAAGATATGCCCAGAGCCACGTAAATTGGAGTATTGAAGATTCGTCAAAAGTTATGTTCTCCGACGAATAAAAATGTATGCTCTACAAGCACGATGGAAGACACAGAGTGTATCGAAGACCAGGGGAAAGATTCAAGCAAGCATGCATCGAAGAAAAAGTAGCCTACGGTGGTGGGTCTGTACTTGTATGGGAATTTCTTCTGAAAGTCGCACAGAGCTGGTGATCATAGAAAACGGCTCTTTAACTAGCGTAAGATATGTGAAAGAAATCCTCAATGATCACGTTGGTCCATTTATGGTCAATTTAGGTGAGGATGCTATATTTATGCATGACAATGCCCGACCTCATACAGGTAGGATTGTGAATGACTACCTTCAAGAGATGAACATTACTCGTATGGAGTGGCCAGCGCGCAGCCCGGATATCAACCCGATCGAGCATGCTTGGGACGAGCTAGGCAGATGCGTAAAACAACGAAACCCTCCCCAATCACGCTTCGTGAGCTCAAAATTGCTCTCACAGAGGAATGGGAGAATATTCCCCAAAATCGTATAAGGGACTTGGTGCACAGCATGCCAAACCGCGTAAACGCAGTAATGGAAGCACGAGGAGGCAATACGAAGTATTAAAATTCAAGAAAATCGTAATAAAGTTCAAAAATTTCATGTTTCCTATTTTTGTTTTAAGGAGGGATCAGCAGTTTTTTTCTTTATGTAATTTTGTGTTAATAAAATGTATGGTGACTCATATTTTTTTTACTTTCATTTAAGGAGTATTACATTGTCTATTAAATACAATTTATTGCATTAACCTATCATTTTTAGTTTCCGTGATTTTTAACATTCTTTAAGTGACCCGGATTCATTGCTCTCGAGTGTATATCTATTTACCAAGTTTCAACACGATAGCTCTATACTTTACAAAAACAGTGGCTGTGACATACGGACAGCCGGACAGACAGACATGACGAACCTATAAGGGTTCCGTTTTTTGCCATTTGGCTACGGAACCCTAAAAAGCACTTCTAGAGTACGAACGAGGAACTAATTTTATCCTTCAAAATAAAATCTATTACACTACAGTTTAGAGGCGGTTTAAAAGGTACCGGGGCTTCTTTGGTGCTGAAGTAATTATTCAATGACTCCTATCATTGAATTGAATTCAATACGTGTTGCTCAAACTTGATTATCGTCATCACCATCATCATATACAGGAAGACGTCTTCAGCTGAATAACGGCCTCCCTTATATTCGGCACTGGCTTCATACAAAAGCTCGTTTCGCTGCACCAGCAGTTTTGTCGTCTCCGCCTTCGGTTCGCATTCGCTACGCATTCGGTTCGGTTCGCTTCACCTGTCTTTTTCACAAAGGCTTTAGTAGACCGTCACGCAAACAACAATACACCTCTTGCATCCATCGGTTGCATACGACTCTCACGATATCATCTGTCCATCTAGTGGGAGGCCTGCGCTCCCTCAGAATTTCAATAAACTGTCCCACGAAAGTAAAAAAAAACGCTAGTTTTTCAAAAGAATTTCTTGAAACTCCTGTAGTGCTTTCAGGCAAATTTGTTTAGAAATTCCTTCCTCCTCCTCGCGTCGTATTCCTCATTGCTGAGGGTCGTGATTCCCCCGACGTGAAGTCATTTTGAGCTTGACGATGCTCCGCCATCTGTTTCTGTCCTTGGCAGAATGAAGAGCATCGTGAAGTTTCGTGTCCAGGGAAGAGATTCCTTCCGCTAAGGTTTTAAAATGCTCGGAAAAATTCTTACGTAAAATAATCTTTGAAATGTTTGGGTGAATTCCGGCAGAAAACGGCTTTCTTACCGCTTTTGCCATTAATTTAGGACATCGTAAAAGGGCTTATTGGCGCATTTGCAATGTATTTAATGAGGTTAATGGGCCATTAACTATCTACTAACGAAAATTGAGGTATTTTCGTGCATTGCTAGGTGAAGTCATCTTCTAATACAGAAAAGGAATAAGTAATTTTTAACCGACTTCAAAAAAAGGAGGAGGTTCTCAATTCGGTCGGTATGTTTTTTTTTTTTTTATGTATGTACACCGATTACTCCGAGGTTTCTGGTCCGATTAGTGTAATTCTTTTTTCGTTCAATTTGGTTCAGTACTTTTTATTTTGTGAGCATTTTTATTGATGGATGATGTGATGATCTTTACTTTTTTGAGTGTTTGTTACGCGATTACTCCGCCAAATGTGGACCGATTTTCAAAATTCTTTTTTTGTTGTACGAGGAATAGTTCACTTTAGGGAACACTGCAAGTTTCATCAAAATCGGTTCAGCAGTTTTTGATAGGGAATTTTATTAGCTTATTGTGTACATGAGCGATGTTAATACCGGTGCTAAGGATTAACAAATTCTAGTGCACATGTAAGAAAATGATGTATTTGACAAGAATTTGGGTTGAATATTTAAATTAAAAAGAGTTAAATAAAAAAACTTAAAAAAAAATTAACCGCCTTCAAAAACAACCACAAAAAAGGGTAAAATAACCTACAAAATAACTTTTCTTTCGGAAGTCGGTGGCATAAAAGACAACGAAATAAAAAAAACAAAGCCACTGTTTAATACCACGCGAAACGAAACGCGTTTTTTGAAGTTTGACGTTTGACACATGACAGATGACTGTTGTTGTCTGTGCCGACTTGATAACCTTGTTGAATTGTCGCACCGGCTCTTGAATAACAAATTAAAATATCGGGAATTAACTGCAATCTTTTCGCATCCTTGACGGTTTTGAAGATATTAATCGTAACCCGAACTGATTGATATTGTTTTCGGGCGATAACTAGTATAAATCCAGTATTTTGCGAACTTGGCGAGCATGCCGGTTGTAAGGTTAGGAAAAATCTTCGCATGTGAACTTAATGTGTTGAACTATTGAAAATCCCCATTTGTATTGTTAACCGGGATGAACTATAGTGTAAATTGGACATTTACATTCTGTGCAAACCTATTTTGTGTAAAGACAATTTGAATGTGTCTTGGTGGAGCTTGGTGAATTTGCTGACCACGCGTTGCAGCAGAGAGCTGAACGCCGTTTGATGGTCAAACGTTTGGTTTGTACACTACTCACGCATCACTGAACAATTCTACACACCCCATATACACACACACAAAACCGAACTTGGCCCCTTGTAAGCTTCCACTGCGCAGAACATTCGGTAAGTGTTTGTGTAATATTTTTATATTGTTTGTTATCATTGTTTTTAGCTCTGCGAACTGCAGACAAAGTGTGAGATTGACTTGGTACGGTCCCATACAGCTTGGTAGCAGAGCGTGGTTTAAAGACCACATTAAAATCTAATTTGTTGCCAATTGTCAGCAGCCAATACTTGAACATAATTAAATCAAATTAATTACCTAATGTTACGGCCCTTGTTGTTGCTACCTATTTGGGCTTGATTGAATACATATTATAATATATTGTGCCCCTTTTGCTGTTTGTTCTGACAATAAGAATTATTTGTCACTATTTGGATGGTGGACCTTTTAAGGTTAATTTGTTAATTTCATGATAATTTGTTGTTGTATAGACAAAATACATTACAGCACATGTCATTGCATTGCATTATTTACATTTGAGAGGTACAAGGTATTATTTGAACCTGTAATAATTCAAAATAAGTTTAGGCTTGTTTGGTTCCATAGATATAGGGTATGGACTGTGACTTTGATAATTAATTGGTTGTTAATTGTATAGGTAGGTACATTTGTTTGTTTGTTGGTCTACATTGTAGTTTGGGTCCGGGAAATCTATTCCTGTGGATTATTTAATTGAATTTTAATTTGTTTTGTTTGATATTTGTTGTAATGGCTTCATTGAAAGCTGTGAAGGAAACCATTGGTGGATTGAACTCACAGCTAAGATGGTTTGCCTCTGCAGCGGCAGCCGCTGAGCGCCTAGACCTGGAAGAGGCCACGCTTGCCCGGTATGAGAAGTTGGATGCGAGACTAAGTGCGGTTGACACCTTGTTTGCTCGCTTCAATGAATTGATTTTGGACGTGGATTTGGAAGTATTTGATCAAGCAGCCCGTGATAGGGTGGCTGCGGATTATGACCAGATGACAGTTGTTGTCTGTGCCGACTTGATAACCTTGTTGAATTGTCGCACCGGCTCTTGAATAACAAATTAAAATATCGGGAATTAACTACAATCTTCTCGCATCCTTGACGGTTTTGAAGATATTAATTGTAACCCGAACTGATTGATATTGTTTTCGGGCGATAACTAGTATAAATCCAGTATTTTGCGAACTTGGCGAGCATGCCGGTTGTAAGGTTAGGAAAAATCTTCGCATGTGAACTTAATGTGTTGAACTATTGAAAATCCCCATTTGTATTGTTAACCGGGATGAACTATAGTGTAAATTGGACATTTACATTCTGTGCAAACCTATTTTGTGTAAAGACAATTTGAATGTGTCTTGGTGGAGCTTGGTGAATTTGCTGACCACGCGTTGCAGCAGAGAGCTGAACGCCGTTTGATGGTCAAACGTTTGGTTTGTACACTACTCACGCATCACTGAACAATTCTACACACCCCATATACACACACACAAAACCGAACTTGGCCCCTTGTAAGCTTCCACTGCGCAGAACATTCGGTAAGTGTTTGTGTAATATTTTTATATTGTTTGTTATCATTGTTTTTAGCTCTGCGAACTGCAGACAAAGTGTGAGATTGACTTGGTACGGTCCCATACATTTTGGTAGCAGAGCGTGGTTATGAATCCCATGAATACGAATGTCACCACTACTAGAACTAGGCTGAGAGCGAATAAGAACATCGTTGCTTTGAAATAAAACCTCAAATAACTGGGTTTGCCAGCATGTGTTCCAATGACTAAAATGACGCTTATAGTGAAACTGAACAGGAATACAAAGAGATAGTACGCGAAGGAGAGATACAGGCCCAGAGCTGCCTTCGAGACTACATTAGGCGGATGCTCCGGATTCGGTTTATTGTTGTTATTTTTTTTTTTGGTGGCCCATGAGGGGATTTTGTGTGCCAACGCGAACCGCTCTAGCAGACCAGCTTCTGGAGAGGGTTCGCGCGCGGGGGGGTACAATAGAGATGAGCACCGGGCTCCTCGCTCGCCGGTTCAGAACCGAGGAGGGGCCCGCAATTTTGAACGCCGCACTCCACCCCCCGCGCCAGTTGATCGGGAGCCGCGTGACCGCCGATTGTCCTCCCCTCGTGGAGGCGATTATGCAGCTGCTGGTGGGCGACATTGGCCGGACCAGCACCGCCTTCCCTCCCCTCCGTTGGCGGAACGTCCCCGTTTGGAGTCGCGCCCCCCGCCATTCAGGCATCCGGTGGGATATGCCCTTCCAGCGATGGCGCGCGGCTCGGGACACCGCGCGGAGGAACCATTTGACTACTATCCGCATCGGGATAGACCCCAGCCTGGGTGTGGCGATCGGTCGCCGCCCAGGCATTGCTAGGAAATTGGCGCCTGCCCCGCTACAGCATCCCGCCAGATCGAGACGGTTTTGTTGCCAACGGCATCGGTCAAGGTCTGGGGGCCCCTGGGTGACTCTGTTGTGGTCCGTGCTATTTTGGACACGGGAGCCCAGGGTTGCCTTTTGTCATCATGGTTAGCGGGGCAGGTGGGCCTGAATGTGTCTGACTTTTCAGGCAGGATTCGGGGAGTGGGCGAAACGGCTGTCACCACTGTTGAGGGAAAAACTTGGTTTGAGCTCACTCCTGTGAGCTGTCTCTACCCTAAAATTGGTGCTCCGGCCCTTGTTATGCCTGAGATTTTAGGAAGTCATCCTGCACGTCAGTTGTCTTTGAATGCTCTCCGGTTGACGTCAAGCATGAAATTGGCTGACCCCCGGTTTGATTCCCCCTGTACAGCGCATTTGTTATTGGGTTCCGATGTACTAGGGAGAATATTGTTGGGTAACATGAAGGTCTTGCAGCCGAACGGTTTGGTGGCTGTCTCGACCATCTTTGGCTTTGCGGTGATGGGCCCCTTGTTGAAGGCTGCCCCTCCACCTGAATCTGATTTTGTGTTGGCATCCGGCTCCGCTCTCTCTGACGCTGTTCAGAGGTTTTGGGAGGTTGAGGAGCCCCCGCAAGTGGCCCGCTTGAACCCGGAACATGAGGAGTGCGAGTTGTTCTACCAGAACAACACAGGTCGACTCCGTTCCGGTCGGCTCGTGACACGGTTGCCTTTTGTTGCAGTGCGACCACCTCTCGGCGAGTCCAGACCTATGGCCGAGAAGAGATTGTTGGCGATGGAGCGCCGTATGGCCAGGGACCCGGTGTTGCGGCAGAAATATTTAGATTTCATGCGTGAGTACGCAGACTTGGGACACATGTCGGTGTCAAATTTGGATTGGCGCTCAGTTGAGCATTACTTTCTGCCGCATCACGCGGTCCTCAAGGCATCCACCGGTAAGCTGCGCACAGTGTTTGATGGGTCTGCGCGGACTTCCTCTGGTGTCTCTTTGAATGATTGCTTGCACTCCGGCCCCAAATTGTTGAGGGACCTTTGTGACGTCATCACGTCTTTTCGTCGTTATCAAGTGGTCTTTGTGGCTGACATCAAAATGATGTTCCGGCAAACGGTTATTCACCGGGATGACAGACGTTATCAGTTGATCCTGTGGCGAGAGAACCCGCGGGACCCTATGATTGTTTACGAGCTCAACACGAATACGTACGGCCTTCGATCGAGCCCTTTTGTTGCTATTCGTTCGCTTTGGGAGCTCGCGGACCGAGAACGCTTGAAGTTCCCTCGGGCGTCCGCCATCTTGAAAACAGACTTGTATGTTGATGACGTCTGCACTGGGGCTTCCACGGTTGAGGAAGCTATCCTGTTGCGTGACGAGTTGGTTCAAATTCTGGCTTCCGCTGGCTATGAGTTGCGTAAATGGGTGTCCAACTCGCCAGCGCTATTGGAAGACGTGCAAGAGGATCATAAGCAAGATCCTCATTTGTTTGAAAATGCTGACAACCCTGCTATGTTGGCCGTTCTCGGCGTTCAGTACCGACCAGTCCAAGACACTTTTACTTATGATGTCGATTTGCAGTCACCTCACACTTGGACTAAACGACTGGTATTGTCTACGGTCGCGAGAACTTTTGATCCGAATGGTTGGATATGTCCGGTATTGTTTTGGGCGAAATGTTTTCTCCAGCGCCTTTGGACCGCAAAACTTGGTTGGGACGAGCCACTTCGGGAAACCCTGTTGGAAGATTGGCTTCAATTTGTTTCCTCACTCCCTGCGGTCAATGATGTCGTGTTGCCCCGCGCTATCCTCCCACCTGGGAGCTATACGGCTACCCTTCATGGGTTTTGTGATGCGTCTTCGCACGGTTATGCAGCTGTTGTTTATCTGCGCACCGTCAGCGCGTCAGGTCAGGTGAAGTTGTCACTGGTCATGGCCAAGAGCAAGGTGGCCCCCCTTCGGACGGCATTGACCATTCCTAAGCTAGAGTTGTCAGGGGCGGCACTTCTTGTGCGTCTATTGAACCACGTTGCTCGCACTTTGGGTGGATCTGTAGACATTCGGGATTCTTACGCCTGGACGGACAGTCAAATTGTTTTGTGTTGGTTGAAGACGTCCGTCCACTCCTTGGAGGTCTTTGTTGCGAACCGAGTGTCACAGATACAGAATTCTGAAACGCCTTTGATTTGGAGGCACGTGCCTGGAGACTTGAACCCCGGCGACGTAGCCTCACGTGGGTGCATGGCCCCCCGCTTGATTGATCACACCCTTTGGTGGGGACCGGACTGGCTGACTCGCCCCGAGGATGATTGGCCTCGAACGCCAGTTTTGATGTCGGATCCTTTGCCCGGGCTTAAGGTGCTCGCTGTTGGGACGAAGGACCCTCCGTTTGATCCGGATCTTTTGTTGAATCGATACAGCTCCCTCGACAAATTGTTGAACGTTACCTCGTGGATCAGGCGTTTTGGTCACAATGCTAGGAATCCAGGGGACAAGCGCCTGTCACCGGTTCTCTCTCCTCAAGAGCGACAGGAGTCACTCCTCCTGTGGGTTCGTTCTGTGCAGGCCGTACACTTTGAGAAGGAGATCGAGACCTTGAAGTCCGGTAGAGTTAAGTTGTCGGGAGCCGTTAGTAAGTTGAACCCCTTTTTGGATGAAACAGGTCTTTTGCGTGTTGGAGGACGGTTGAGGCACTCTAGCCTTCCTTATGGGGTCCGTCACCCCCTTTTGTTGCCCAAGGAGGGCCATTTGATTAAATTGTTGGTGACTGATCGTCACATTAAGAACTCGCATGCCGGTTGCAATGCGCTGTTGGCCATTCTGCAGCGAGAGTTTTGGATTTTGTCGGCTCGTCGTACCATTCGTAGTATTGTCTTCCGTTGCATACCGTGCTATCGGACTAAAGCCCCAACGATGCAGCCCCAGATGGGAGACTTGCCTGCTGATCGTGTCAATGAGGCGAGGCCCTTTGCAGGCGTCGGAACGGACTTTGCTGGTCCCTTTTCGATAAAGGCGTCTACCTTTCGCAATCGTAAAATTGTCAAGGCTTATTTGTGCGTGTTTGTCTGTCTGTCAACTAAGGCAGTGCACTTAGAGCTGGTATCCTCCCTCTCGACTGAGGCCTTTGTGGCGACTTTGGATAGATTTACGTCTCGCCGTGGGTTACCTTCTTTAATCAGGTCTGATTGCGGTACTAACTACAAGGGTACAAGTAACTATTTGAAAGAAGTGTATGACTTCCTTAATGAGAGCCAGGTTGACATTCGTAACAAATTGGCCCGTCGAGGGATCACTTGGTTGTTTGACCCGCCAGCCTGCCCCCATTGGGGCGGTATATTTGAGGCCGCGGTGAAAGCGGCAAAGGGACTCTGGCGGAGATTGTTGGGAGACACTGTTCTCACATTTGAAGAACGAGCTACGGTATTTTGCCGCATTGAAGCTGTACTAAATTCGCGTCCATTGTGCCCGCTCTCTTCGGACCCCAACGATTTGGAGGCTCTTACCCCGGGCCATTTCTTGATTGGACAGCCACTTGCCGCTCTGCCCGAGTACCCGTTTGTCGATGTGAGCCAAAATAGGCTATCGCGGTTTCAGTTGGTGCAACAGCTCTCTCAGAGCTTTTGGAAGCGTTGGAGCTTAGAATACTTGCACATTCTCCAGCAGCGCGTCAAGTGGACTGA
This sequence comes from Agrotis exclamationis, assembly GCA_950005045.1. Taxonomy (NCBI): domain Eukaryota; kingdom Metazoa; phylum Arthropoda; class Insecta; order Lepidoptera; family Noctuidae; genus Agrotis; species Agrotis exclamationis. The sequence goes on from OX465442.1 coordinate 10,639,868, forward strand.
TAAAACGCATCCGCCCAAAGCTGGAGACCTCGTCCTGATTAAGGATGCCAACCTTAAGCCTTTGTATTGGCGCAGGGGGCGCATTCTCAATTTGGTGGCTGGCACCGACGGGGTCCCTCGTTTTGCTGAGGTTTTGGTGGACGGATCGGTTATGAAGAGAGCGGTCGCAACTTTGTCAAGACTGCCAATTGATTAGCGGACGGGAATTCCCGTCCGAGGGGGGTAAATGTTTAATACCACGCGAAACGAAACGCGTTTTTTGAAGTTTGACGTTTGACACATGACAGATGACTGTTGTTGTCTGTGCCGACTTGATAACCTTGTTGAATTGTCGCACCGGCTCTTGAATAACAAATTAAAATATCGGGAATTAACTGCAATCTTTTCGCATCCTTGACGGTTTTGAAGATATTAATCGTAACCCGAACTGATTGATATTGTTTTCGGGCGATAACTAGTATAAATCCAGTATTTTGCGAACTTGGCGAGCATGCCGGTTGTAAGGTTAGGAAAAATCTTCGCATGTGAACTTAATGTGTTGAACTATTGAAAATCCCCATTTGTATTGTTAACCGGGATGAACTATAGTGTAAATTGGACATTTACATTCTGTGCAAACCTATTTTGTGTAAAGACAATTTGAATGTGTCTTGGTGGAGCTTGGTGAATTTGCTGACCACGCGTTGCAGCAGAGAGCTGAACGCCGTTTGATTGTCAAACGTTTGGTTTGTACACTACTCACGCATCACTGAACAATTCTACACACCCCATATACACACACACACAAAACCGAACTTGGCCCCTTGTAAGCTTCCACTGCGCAGAACATTCGGTAAGTGTTTGTGTAATATTTTTATATTGTTTGTTATCATTGTTTTTAGCTCTGCGAACTGCAGACAAAGTGTGAGATTGACTTGGTACGGTCCCATACAGCCACCGACTTCCGAAAGAAATTAAGTTATTTTGTAGGTTATTTTACCCTTTTTTGTGGTTGTTTTTGAAGGCGGTTAATTTTTTTTTTTTTAAGTTTTTTTTATTATCATTAGTAGAAGTGTTGGCATACCAACTGCCAAATATCTGGATGACATTTAAAAGATCGCGGGTAAAATCAGGAGGAGACTTGTGTCAGTCTTAGGGTTTCTTTCCTAGTGGGTAGCTCGCTGTCTGATCAAGGACCAGACATAGTTGACGGCGCGTCGTATTATCCACCCACTTGTACAAGCTGTCAGCAAAAGGGAGAGGGCCTAATTGGGTCACATGCCACATGGGCTCGTGGAACAATCTTGAAAGATTTCTACGGCTCTGGAACACAAAGCTCAAGTAAGAGCTCGAGCATTGTGTTTCAGGGCAATAAGTCTGCACTCTTAATTTTAATTGATAGCAAACCAAAAATCCTACAGACTTTTTCATTTTGTGTACTAAGGGAAAAAAATCTGCGCGGGCATGCGGGCGGCGAGTAAAGGGCAACAAGGGCGGGTCGACGGCGCGTTGTGTTCCACGCGCGCCTCAAAGAGCGTCAGTATAATAACGGGGCACCCCTCTAGAGGGCAAAAGCCCGCCGGGGTCTCGGGACTTATCTCATTACCGTGACCCCGGAATATAAAGGGCTATTGAAGGACACCGTGGATTTTAGTCAGTACAAGTCTGACAATCCCTCCCGCCCTGCCCGGGGTGGGAGGACTCATTTGATGATTTTACCACACTAAAAAAAAAACGGAAAAAAAATCTAAGAAAAAACTTCAATTTAATCTTATAAGAGAAGTACCTATCAATGATGAGAAAGCATTTTTCTTCTAAAACAGCGTAATGGAATGAAAATATAGCAATTTTTACCTTTTGCAGTCGTAAGAGACGATTGGAAAATTGGAACTGAAAATTCCTGAAACGGTCGTCGCTGCTCTGAAAACTCTCTGTATGCAAAATATATTTTTAAGGTTATTTTCTTTGGCAATCGGGCTTAATAATACAGCTGTCTTTGAAGTAGTACTACCACCTTATTATCTATTACAACTGCAACAAAGGAAGGTGCTAATAATGCACATGAAAAATACAGAAGATTATAAAAAAAAAACACACACACACATAGGCCCATGAGGGCATGCCAGAACGTCGACAAACAGTTTCTCGGTTCGGGTTGGTCGTTTCCATGGAGAATAAATGACAAGAAACTCCATGACTACTCTTTTAAGCTAATAAAAAATAATTTTAAGGTTTAGTTATTTTTTAGAGAATTTCGTTGGATGCAAACACTGAATTTTCTAGAAGATGCCTTTTAACGGCCGCATTGCGCGCTTGACACCTCAAGTCAAGCGCCGTTCACGCACATTTTTAGGGTTCCGTAGCCAAATGGCAAAAACGGAACCCTTATAGATTCACCATGTCTGTCTGGCTGTCCGTCCGTATGTCACAGTCACTTTTTGTCGAAAGTATAAGAGCTATCCTATTGAAACTTGGTAGGCAGATATATTATGTGAACCGCATTAGGATTTTCATACACAAATAAAAACAAAACAAATTTTGGGGGTGTCCCCCATACTTAGAATTGAAACTCAAAAATTTTTTTTTTCACCAAACCCATACGTGTGGGGTATCTATGAATAGGTCTTTAAAAATGATATTGAGGTTTCTAATATAATTATTTTCTAAACTGAACAGTTTGCGCGAGAGACACTTCCAAAGTGGTAAAATGTGTGCCCCCCCCCCCCGTAACTTCTAAAATAAGAGAATGATAAATCTAAAAAAATATATAATGTAGACCTCAACATAAACTTCCAAACAGTTTTTGAGATATAGTAAATTTTCAAAAACCGCAAATATAACTTTGCCATTCACACAAAAACTATGAAAAACAAAGTTATTTTTATTGTTTGTGTATATTACTACTAATCTCATTATAATTATATCCCTAATCTATGCTTGCTACTACGGAACCCTTCATGGGCGACTCCAACTCGCACTTGGCCGGTTTTGATTGTACATGACTCGCTAGGCTGTAGGCGCTAAGCAAGCCACCGGCCTGTGCGTTTCCGGCCTAAGACAAACCAGCTTTGTCTCTAGGATGGCAACAAATCTGTGAAGACTCTGATATTGCTTTAGATATCTTTAAGATGACCTGGTTGTAACGATCAGGTGTGTCGCCTGCTTTTTGACATACAATAACAAAAGAAAAAACTCTGAAAACACTAACGAACTGTTTCATTTACACGTCACCTAACAAAAGACTTCATCCATAAATATTCAGCATTTGTACGTTCAACAACCTATCGGCACAGAATAAACGATTTCAGAAGTCCGGCTTTGTTTAATGAGCGAATATAGGACTTCAAGAACCCCGAGTGCAAGTGAGTGCACTTGCACAGTCGTGCACACCTAGGTCTAAGCCTAGGTGAGCACGACTGAACGTGTATAGACACGCTTCACGTGTAGCGAATGCAAGAGCATTTGCGACTGTTATTTTGTTTCAAACCGCCAGATGTAGGCGTCTGTGCGGGCGACACGACAAGTGTCGTTAATTTAAAGAGCCTTACTTAAATCATTTGCTTGGCCTTTTTCCTGATTATGTCTGGTTTGATTTCTATCCTTATTGGATGAAATGAGTATTTTACGTGCAAAGTCTGTTTGTCAGACCTCGACAGTCTAATTAATGCACACACACTGCTTGGCAAGACTAGTTTTCAGATTTTCGGTTTCGTCTTATATTTGTCAAAGATTTTGAAATATTGTTGGGACCAACTGTTCATCGAGGTTTTGGTAGCATGCAGGGCCACTCATATACCTACTAAATTTTGAGACCGTGACATATTCTTTGGCCACGAGCTTCTCTGTGCAAGAATCAATTTTTGCCTCGTCAGTGAACCTTCTGTACCTAACCTATTCAGTGACCTATTGTCCGACTTTTAAACGAGAACTGAATGTCTTTATCAATATTGTTCGAAAGTATCGACGTGTTTTATGAAGTCTCATACAATATTGAAGGGGACACAATATATTGTTATAAATCGGTTCGTACAACAATGGCGTTATCAGATACTGCTGGGTCCTTTTAGGAGATTTATTGTGGCGATATTTTTGGAGAGGTTTGTAAAGGTATTGGTAGGAGTTTGACGGTGAAGGATATATCAATCATGTTGGTAGAATTGTGTCAAGTGACAATGCTTACAAAGTTTTCGTTTCATGCTGCCATGACTTTTAATAAGAATGGGAAACAAAGGAACCGCGTGATTTTTTTTGGTGTTTAAAAATCAAATCAAAATAGTCCTGCCTTCCTGGGTCGAGTAGAAGGCTCAGACAGTTACTGACTAAAGCCCTGTTCCTTCAGACATGTTTTAGATTCCTGGGCCGCCGTTTTAAGACAGTTCTGCGATCCCGACACTTTGCTTTTAGCCCCTTTAAGCGTATTGACTCGAGCCGTGAGGCCTCATCAAAAGACTTCAGTATTTTATTTACAGCGTAGGTACTTGCATTACTGGGTTTATTGTCTATACATATAATAAATCTGTAGAAGGGTCAATTCTGTACATTGAAAATATTGAAAAAATAAATAGCGGGGGGTGTTGCTGGATCGATACCAAACCCAAATATGTGATTAAAAAAATTTTTGTCTGTCTGTCTGTCTGTCTGTCTGTATATGCAGGCATCACGTGAAAACTAACGGTTCGATTTCGATGAAACTTAGTATAATTATACCTTATTATCCTGGGCATAAAATGGGATACTTTTTATACTGGAAAAATACGTAGAAAAAATAATCTTATTTTTCAGTTTTATTCATAGACGTTGTTCTGTAGAACCGCGAACACACGTTGCATTACCAGCAGTGGATTCAGCGCCGTAACCTGTAGCGCCGAAAGTCGGATTTGACTTGAACCATTCCATGCGAGCTTGCCAGTGGGAAACTCCTGCTGAAGATCTTTGGGTGAGCATCAAAACCAAGGAAGGTAAGAGAATAAATATCTGTACTGTTTACCTCCCCCCACCTGTCACTCAACACCAACTTGACTCGTTGCTGGATAACGTGTCGACAGTCATCGAGACCACTGGCGACGACGTGATAATTATCGGGGATTTCAACCTGGGATCCATAGAATGGAGAGCAGATCATACCCCTATCTCGACTGTGACTAAACCTGCTCAATACAACAGCGGCCTAGGCTATTCTTTGATAGATTTTATGTCCTCTAATTCCTTGTCTCAATTCAACCATGTTGTGAACTCTAAAGACAGAATTCTAGATTTAATTAATCAAATGTTAATAATGTAACAGTAAAAAAATCATCAATCGCTATGTCAAAAGTGGACGACCATCATCCACCCTTGGAAATACATTTCGACTTGGGTATCTGTAGCACCCTAAAACCTAAAAAAACATGTAACTATAATTACAGGAAGGCGGACTACAAATCATTCAACGAAAAATTAAGGACAATTAACTGGAATAACAAATTTCCGTCACATCTTGATGTTGATTCTATGGTGTCTTTACTTTATGAATGTCTGTACAATATTATCGAGCAAACAGTTCCCAAAACTTCAAATGTCAAGAGCAACTTCCCTCCTTGGTACTCTAAAGCACTTGTAAGAATGCTTAATGAAAAGGAAAAAATTAGAAAACGCTTTAAAAAATACAACAACCCACGCGATGAAATTGAGTACAGGGTTCTTGGCGACAGAGCCCGGTCCGAAATTAAATCGTGTTATTCAAAATATGTCCACTTAATGGAAAAAAATATTAGCTCCAACCCTAAAGCCTTTTGGTCATTTGTGAAAGCTAAAAAGTCCAATTCTTCCTCCATGCCTTCAGAAATCAAGCTTGACGACTTAACAGCTACTACAGGTGCTGACATTTGCGGACTTTTTGCACAGCATTTCTCATCAACGCTAACCCCCCCCTCTTCTAGCAACATGTTACAAAGTCCCGCATTGCTGTTTTAAAGCTTTCCACAGATTACACTAACATCGATGAAATTTACTGAAAGGCAAGTCTTTAAAGCATTGTCTCGCATTGACATCACCAAGGGAGCCGGACCAGATGCGATACCTCCAGTCTTTATCAAAAGGTGCGCTCGCTATCTTTCCCTCCCACTATTGCTGATATACAACAAGTCCATCGAAACCCACCAATTTCCCCTAGAATGGAAAAGGGCAAACGTAATGCCAGTTTTTAAAAAAGGAGACAAATCTGACGCCAGGAACTATCGCCCTATTTCTTTGCTATCTCATTTTTCAAAGATCTTTGAATCCTTAGTCATTCCCTACCTGACTTCACATCTCGAAGCACAACTAGCCTCCGAACAGCACGGTTTCTGCTCTAAAAAATCAACAGTCAGTAACCTCTCACTATATGTCAATGAAATTTCCTGTCATGTTGATGCGGGTCTACAGGTTGATGCTTTGTACACTGACTTTAGCAGCGCGTTCGATAAAGTCGACCATCAGATATTACTCGCCAAACTGGAGAGACATGGGGTGCATGGGAACCTTGTGGAATGGTTTAGATCATACTTATCTGACCGGAAACTACGAGTAGTGGTAAACGGTTATCATTCCTCCGAATATTGTGCTACTTCCGGTGTGCCTCAGGGTTCACATGCTGGACCAATCCTCTTTATTGTATTCATAAACGACGTGGTAAACCATATCAAGCACAGCAAATGCTCACTTTTTGCAGACGACCTGAAAATGTATCGTATTATCAAATCGACATCAGACATCTCGCTACTTCAGTCAGATCTAAATTCCCTTCAAGATTGGTGTATTGCAAACAAAATGGTGCTTAACGTCAGTAAATGCCAGCACATTTCATTTACTCGCAAAAAACGGAAGGTATCATCGTCCTTCTCACTTAATGGCATAGTTGTCCAGGAAGTTGATGTCATAAGGGATCTGGGAGTCTTACTTAGTAGCAACCTAACTTTTACGCCTCACATCGATAATATCTTGTCCAAGGCTGGCAAAATGATTGGTTTCATTAAGAGAATTGGTCAAGATTTCAAAACGACACATGCCCTGAAGGTCTTATACAATACCTTTGTACGGAGTACCCTTGAATATGCTTCTCCAGTTTGGAGTCCAGTTTATAAGGTGCATATAGACCGCATCGAACGTATTCAAAAAAAAATTCACCAGATACCTTCGTTACAAGGATCACAGCTGCCCGTACAGGGCCGACTACCCAGAGCGACTTGCTCATTTTGATTGGCATTCACTGGAACAGCGACGCGCCTTGGCAGATGTTTGTACTGTTAGCAAAATTCTAAATGGTCAGATATCCTCACCAGAACTTCTTGCTAGTATTTCCCTGAGTGTGCCTCGCCAATGCCCAGTCAGGTCTGCACGTAAACTCGACACGTTTACTATTAAATCATCACGCACAAATCTTGGTCGGTCAGCTCCTTTGAATCGAATGATGGCAATTTCTAATGGCGCCATTTCTGCTGATACCGGGATTGACATCTTTTGTGACGGTCATAAAAAGCTCAAGCAAAAACTATTAGAGATTGATTTGTGGTCAACTCCTTCCCACTAGTTGTTACTTTAGTAAAAAATAATAATTTATTAACCCTGTGCATTATGTTTCCAAACTGTAACTCAAATTTATTATTAACTACTCTTTTTCATATGTTAAATCTTATCAAATTAATCTTATTTGAATACCTGATTTAGTTAAATTTTTGAATGATCACATTTTTGTAAACTAACAAAAGTCATAATTTGTAACAATGTCGTGTTCACCTATAAGTGACATGTTTGCACAGAACAAAATATTGTTTCTTTCAAAAAAAAAAAAAAAAACCGTTTGCGGCACACGCGGGCCACGCCTCCCCGACTCCTATACACCGTGACTTTTTAGTCGTCTTACAACGGCAGCCCAGTTCATGTATCCAATGACTAGAACAGGTTTAAAAAAAAAATAGATATTTAAGAGCTTTGAAAAATTTAAAAATTAAATTTTAATTCGTTATTATGACGCAAGGCGTAGTTAGAAACACCCTTGCCTCATAGAAAATAGAGATTGAATGATCTACCCGACTATTGCACTGGGTAGGTATACTCTACCAGCTTGACACGTAAACATTTAACAGGGTGTTTCATATTTCTAATGTACCTATTTATTAATAATAAAAAATATTATAAATGATAAAAAAACTCGCCTAGAGGTATTTTAGGTCGGATACATTAAGTGGACCACTTTTGTAAGACGACTAAAAAGTCACGGTGTATAAGGAGCCGCGTTCCGCGCCGCGCGATGCATATAAATTCTGAATTTTGATGCGAGCGGACGTATCCAGTATGGCGAGCGGTCGTCCGTGGAATTAATATTGTATTGCGAGTAATTTTAAACCGTGCTTTTCAGCGCGACTTTTTTGATTACTGATCAGTTATTTGTAAATACAAGGTAGGAATTACTATGAAAAAAATACTTACTACAGAACGCGAGCTCAACAGCAGTAGCTCAATAGAGGGATCTCCTTAATTATTATAGGCTTAGCCGTATTTGGGTCCAATAGATATTTATAAGATGTCATTGTCAGAGTTACTCAAAATGGAGAAATAAACCATCCACGCGAAGACCGACATCCACGCGGACGGAGTCGCGGGCGGAAGCTAGTATGGAAAATAAAAAAGCACCTCTAGTTTACGCGGAAATATTTTTTCCTTCAAATTCTCGGCAAAGGTTCCGTTTACGTCATAATAACGTGAAAAGTCATGCTAGGGCTTCTGGTCCTGGATTGAACGGTGACCCATTACTTTCAGTCCGTATGCCTGCGCCTATGGGGCCCAGAAATCTCGCCGTGATGTCTGCTTTCACTGTTCCATACTGATGTCGTAAATACCTATTTTTCGTACTCCACCTTTTTTTTTCTGATTAATTTCGTAGCAGGAATCAAGACAAGTAAACTCATTCTCCGAGACACGTCGAGCTTCACTGTCTCGGTGCTTTTCTGGTGATTGCCACTGTTGATTCTGGCTTTCAGAAGTTGCAGTGGTGTGGGAATGTTAAATTATTTTGTAAATAGAAAAGATCTGCCGGGGTCGCTGGACTAAACAGCTACCGTGACCCCGGAACGTAAAGGGCTATTGAAGGAAACCGTGGATTTTAGTCATCACAAGTCTAACAGTCCCTCCTGCTCTTCTAGTAAGGAGGATTCGTTCGACGATATTACCAAACAAAAAAAAAATACTCTGCCTATAATAAATAACATAAAGAATCTTATTCTTCACATGGAACGTATTCTTCAAACAAAGTAATAAGGTCAAAGCAATGCATAGCCTATCACTGAACAGATTGCTTGTTCAAGCTATTTCTCCCGGGCATTCTTACACTGGACTTGACAACGCCTTATTGTCATGCATTGCAATATGGACATAGTGCTGCCTTGTACTTATTCGGAAGAAAATGGAGTTATACATTTTTTCTCTGTGATGTATTTATTTTCTGGCTTATGCTCACAGATTCGCTGGCTTGGAGTTTCAATAGTTTTGAATGAATGAGTAAAAAACTGTCATCGGTCCATTCATCTGTTTTCAAACATGCACACTCACAACTGTTTAGTAATATAGTATGTAGTAAGATTTTATCAATAAATACGGAAGATATTGGATTGGTTTCTTTTACCCCGCTGCCCTTGCTCCGTGTTAGGGGTAGATGGGAAAATAGTTCCGACTGCGACCCTGCCAGAGTCAACATCAAAATCTTACAGGGCACAAGATAAAGAACTTGGTGCCATTCACCCCGCCTGCCCCTGTTCCGTCAACACTAACTCTAGAGGGGTCGATGAAACTATTTGTCTCATCTACCCCGTTGAAGGCACAAACTTGGTTATATGGATAAAAAAAAATACGATATTTTTCCTTTGGAAATTTTAATGGTTGCCACCACTTATGGTGAGCATGGGGTTTTGAGTTCGATTCCCAAGTCGCACTGAGTATTATTTCTTTATACTGGCTTTATACTTATACAGATAGAGAACCACAATCCCCTCGGACGGTGTTTTCTGAATGATTTCGCTCAATCTTAGGCTGGAAGGCCAAAGCCTGCCGGGGTCGCGAGACGGTCTCATCAGGTAACCGCGACCCTGGAACGTAAAGGGCTATTGAAGGATCGCCGTGGTCGTTAGTCAGTATACAAGCTTGACAGGCCCTCCCACCCCGCTCCATTCGATGATGTTATCACGATAAATGGCCTCATGGCCTCTGGGCTAAAGTAGTAAAAAACGTGATAAGTTTTAGGGTCAACTTTCATTTCTTATAAATACCTAACTGTTCGTACACCTCTTTGGCATGATTCTTTATTAATTTTATTTTCAATATTTTGCTTTCTCTTTTATGTTGCGTCAATAGACAATTTTTTATTTATTTCTTTATTTTCCATTTGAAGTAAATGTCACTCAAAGACAGACAGTCAAGCACAAAATACGAAGCAAAATTAAACACAGAACAATAAAAATAAAACAAAACTACAGCTTATTCAAGCATTTCAAGCAAACTTTTAATCCAGTTCGAAAATATCTCCGTATCCGGAGTAATTCTATTGTGATGTGACGTCACAAAAAGACTTTCTCGGAATATCCCTGACCTATTTACAAAGCACAGGATCACTGAAAATATAACACAGAAGGAATATTCCATACAGAGACGGTAAAATACGCACTCACACACACGTATAACGTGTACAGTAAGTTGAAGCGGGCTTGCGACTGTCATTTGTTTGATATCTCCACGCACACAGACACGCTTCACTTACAACGAGTGCAAGCGCAATCGTCATTTGATGGAGATTGTTGTACCTACAGATGTAGACGCCAGCAGCACATTTTCAACGTTATCACAAAAGGAGAAGGTTCATGTTCAACTGCGACTCCATTTGAATTTTCCTAGACACGGATCTCTGTATATCAACACATTTTTTTTTTCGAAATTCAATTCATCGAAATCGTTAGAGCCGTTTTCTAGAACCGGAAAACATAATATTAATACAAGGATTGCTCGTTTCATAGTATATGATGTAACAGAACTTCTGTGCATTCTACTCAGTGACAATCTGAGTCCGACTAACACCTAATATTCGTTCCATTCGCTGGAACACCGACATTTTGGGAGCCTCAACGGTTTCCGATGATTTTGCAGTTTCGCTCCAACAGAATTTTTGTAAAAGGAACACTTTATTTTTTTTTGGTAGGGCGAAGATCCGTCGGAAGGTTTTATTTTTGGTGATAAACTATTTATGCCCCTTTTCACTTCTTTTAAGCGGTACCCTCTTAATTTTAAAATATTACAGCAAGACCACGGACCGGAAGACGCAGCGTAGGTAGGCCTCCCACTAGGTGGACCGACGACATCGTGAGGGTCGCGGGCAACCGATGGATGCAAGTGGCGAATTGTCGTTCGGCGTGGCGGTCTAAGGGGGAGGCCTATGTTCAGCAGTGGACGTTTTCCGGCTGATTATGACAGCAAGTCCATTATACATTATAAATGCTCTGCGTATAGATGATTACTTAATCACGCTAAAACGACTGAGCGGATGTGGACGAGGTCAGGTAGATTTATGTCTTTTTTTAATTGGTAAAATCATTAAATGATTTCAAATCATCAATGTAATCCAGGGGCCTTACCACAAGCTCTTAACGCGATCCAGTTTAGGCTGTGGGAAAGAGACAGAGCTATACAAGACGTCTAGCGCTATCTCTTATTCTCTTTCCCACAGCCTAAACTGGATCGCGTTAACAGTTCATGGTAGGCCACCAGGAAGGAACAAAAGGGACTGTCAGACTCATACTGACTAATATCCACGGTGAATCGTGATCTTCCATTAGCCCTCTACGTTCCGGGATCACGGTTACCTATAAAGACAGTCCCTCGACCAGGTAATAGCTTATAGTCTGAATTTATTTTTATACCAGTACTGTAATCGCCTGGGACATTAACAATTAAAATATTATTGAGAAACTGAAAAACTTAATACCACTAAATCTTATAAAGATTGTCATTTAGTCTAATATTGTCAACTACAAAATAATATGACACCTGAAAATACAAACGTCAATTTTCTTCAATAAGATCCAATCCTATTTTCTCAAAATAAACAATATTTTAAAGAACAAAAGTCTCCCTAGAAACTAGAAATATTGAGGCAAAGCCGTTGCGGCATAAAAGCTACTTTTATCCGGAGCGCGGGAAAATACTTTTCGTTCCAATGACACTTTCTTTTCGAGCAGAACGTGGAAATTCGACATATTTTTCTTCTTTTGTGGTAATATTATTAGAAAGGAATGATAGGCTTTGTTTTGGTATGGTAATAATGAAATTTTTTTTTTGTATTGACGTAAAAAATAAACCTCTAAAAAGTTTGTAGTGACAAATAATTTGAAATTAGAATGAGTAGATTTTTGAGTATTATGAAATACCTTAATCAATTAAAAAGGAGGATTGTTTTTCCAATTGGGAATTATTGAAGACCTAAATTGCAATAATGCTGTCCATTATCTGCCAAAAAACCTCAAAAAACATGCAGATGCCATTAAGTTTTTTTTTGTTTTTTTTTCTCCTTTTTTAAATAAAATGGCTTTCATTGAGTTTTTGACGCATTGTGGCTAGTATTGCCAGGAGTATTATGAAGGACCTACCGCATGAAACCATTTTCGAAGAGCATTATTTGAGACCTAAATATGAATATTGTTGGTTTTGTCCGCCATTTTAATCTCCATTGATGTCCAGCATGGCCCATTGTGTACATTCAATATTATTCGAAATCGGTGTTCGTTAATGAAATATATTACTTTATTTTTAAAAATAAACTAACATGCATGAATTGTTCGGAAATATCATAAAATTGAGTGTTTCCCGATTTTCCATTTACTTACTTTTTTTCATTCAGTGTTGGAGCGTAACACCGCATAAATGAGATGATATAAAATAAAATCGACATTATCACCTCCATTGGAACTTGTATATTGATTACCAATACCTACATAATATACAAACCGATATTTATCCGGATGTATACCGGAGTTCCGGCATCCGATATTCCGGAATGCCTACCGATTCCGTATATCTCAATGGTTATTAATCGGTACATTCGAATTCCAAAATCGTCGGCCATGAAATTCGATTGGACCCGAATCACCACGAAGATGACCAAAGCGAGAACTGGGTTTATTGTTCCAAAATGGTGTATCATACGTTTGAATTTGTATGTTATGTGTATGTAATTAGGTTACATTTTTCCTTATCAGGTATTTAGGGTACGGATGTTTGGAATTTTTATATCAGGACTATATTTATACATCCGGGAAATGATAAGCATGGATTTTTTTTTGTAAGAAGTCAGTGATTATGATTTTGATGAACCATAATGTACCTTAAAATCTAGTAATTGAAATATTAAAAGACCAATAACAATATTAAGTATTACATGATCCTACGTTTACATTGGGGCAACGCCTATTTGACCTTGACAATCTGACTTACCCAGTAACTGGGTAAGACTAGTTGCCTTTCGGGCAGGGGTGCTAAGACAGGAAACCTCCACGTGCACCCGTGGACTGGAGTTCCCTCTCGGATACGTCCGTGGGGAAGACCAGTTTTTCGGGCCGGTGCACCCTGGGATGCGGGCAAAAACTCTTCCTTAGGCACTGTGTGCCTGAGGGGTCTCTTTGCCCGTATGCGAATAGCCTGTCGGGTGGACGCTCCAACGCGTGTCCCTCTGAATAGCAGAGGGCACAGCGGCGGAGCGGGCTTGCGGACGGTGAGTAATGGGTAAGCTCGCCGTCCGACCAAGGACCAAGCCCGGATCGGTGGCGCGTCGTGTTTCAGGCGTCACCGACGGGGCCCCATATGGGGCCAAATGCCTGCTGGGGTCGCGGAATTTTTCTTAATCCAGGTTACCGTGGCCAACGGCAACGACTATCATAGATTTACAATAGAACACGGGACCACAGCTTTCTTCAATAACCACGCGAGCAAAGCCACTGGAAAACACTAGTACAAGATGAAGACGGAACTTGACTAGGTATCTCAAATTAATTGGTAAGTAACTTTTGAAGATCTAACAGCCCTTGGCCTTAGAGTTTGTTTTATCGATAGATGAAACGTCTTATCAAAATAATTCACAGACACAGCAAGTTTGCTAGTCAATAGTCAATTTCAGATCTAGGTATTAATAGCTTACTAATACTTTAAGCCCCGCGACCACGGGGAATTTTTTGTAGCGATGCTGTGGCGCGTTTACGAAACGTGCGATAGCATCGCTTTCTGTCTTTTTTTCTTTTTAAGAAACTTTGCCCCACTTTAGGAATTTCTCGTGTGTCGTGGGTGCGTTTACAAACATAGAAACTTACATACACAAACACCAAGACCCGGAACAACTATGTACATACTAGCATATTACACAAATATTTGTTCCATGCTGGAATCGAACCCGCGGCACACAGCGCAGCAACTAATTGCTCAGCCACTACGCCAAACGTGCCGTCAAAATTGCTACAAACGCGCGTTAGTCGCATTAGCAACGCGCTACAGAAGCGATTCTTTCGATCGATACAGCATCGCGATTGTATCAATGCAAACGCGCGTAAGTATTTGTCGGACGACATCGGGGAAAGAACAAAGGGAGGATGCAGAACTAGTTACGGAATTGCTTTTGCATCGCAACAGTATCGCGACTGAGAATCGTGGTGTAGGCGACGGTAAGCAGCTAGCGTCCGCATCGCGGCTGTATCGTTGCGAACGTACGACAGCATCGCTACAAAAAGTCAACGTGGGCGAGGGGCCTTAGTAGGCAACACTGACTGAGTTTAGCTTGCGGCTGGCAACAACGACAGAGTTTAGCCCGCTTTATTGGTATTAGACAGTTTGAAGAGTAACAATTTTGTATGAAGGCAAATAATTCCTAGAATTTGACGGTAGTTCGAAATTTTAGTTTGTTAATTTGAAATTGAGAGGATTTCCGCTTGATTTGGTCGCGTGTAGCAATTGAGCAGAAAATTAAATGCTCTTAAATTTTGTAGTTAGTCCGTTCCCAAAATGTACGACCTAGTAACGGCGCGCGGGCATGCGGACGGCGAGTAATGAGTGACTTGCCGTCCGATCATGGATCATGCCTGGGTCAACATCGCGTCGTGCCCCCCTTTAGAAAGCCAACGTCATTTGTGGTGAAGGATCACCACAAATGACGTTGACGTAGGAATTTTAGTCAGTACGAGTCTGACAGTCCCTCCCATCCTGCCCTGGGTTAAGGACTCATTTGATGATTTTACCACGAAAAAAAGTGACATGCGCATTTGAATATAGAATTCACTTCAAAAATAGCAAGCTATTCTAACTCCAACCTCGTCGATACACTTCAGAATCAGCATCGAGTATCTGTTTCCAATAAAAGCAGGTATCTCTCGGTTGATTTTCGCTTCGCGGCTAAAACTTCTCAATATTGCTGTCTATGGAATGGCAATAGAGTGGAAGTTACTTCTGAAACTCTCTTCGGAGTTGGCAATTGAAAGCTTGAGGGCTTTTCTCGAAATAGTCAACTTTTAGATCCTCTGAACATCTCTGACAGAGAGAACTGTGTCTTATTAGTAAGATATTCTAAGCTGATTTGCTGTGCTTGTGCTTAGTGTTGACTCGGACCCTGTCCTTGATCGGACGGCCAGCTACCTATTACTTACTCACCGTCTGACAACGTCTGACCTAACCTCTGGTTTCCGATATAAAATGTGATTCGTTTCCGATTACCGTTACTTTAAGGGTTGTAGCACAGAATACTTAATAGTACTATAGGTACAGAAGTCGTACTCCCAAAAAAAATCAAACAAATGTAAAATCTATATACGAGAGAATAAAGTACATTTTAACTGGCAGCCGTACCGCCCACCTACTTTTATAATAGCCTAAACTTCCCGTGCGCAAGCAAAAATGTACTGAATGGTTACGCGCGAGAATTTATTTTGGTTTATCTGACGCCAACGACATTAAAAGGTTACTATGGGTCAAGCTCAATAGGGTTGCGACCTTCGAGTTTAGGCACAAATAGGTAGGTACCTATGCGTATTTTATGCATTTGTTAAATTACATTATTATCATAAATATGTTCCTCAAGGAATTTTGTTCTTATCATCAGCCTATAATATCATTTTGGTTTCGTCATCGATTACTACATACATTATCGATTGTTAGCACAGAATGTTAAAAGTAGGTACCTACGGCACCTTACCTGAGGAATAATATTTATAATAATAATTACTATCTTTTCTACCTATTATTGTTATATTTTAGAAACATTAATCTTACAAAAAAAAATAATAATATTTAAAAGATTGTTATAGTCTATGGCAAGATAGCCAGTCCTTATCATTTTGCACTCAACCTAGTAACCGACCAATTACTATCGCATACTATCACAGGCCCTGCGTTGCGGTTGCGTGTCTTTGTAGGTAGGTAAAAAAGTCGCGCAGCGAATTACGATCGCTGACCTTGAACGCGTAGTGTGGCCATTTTCTGAGTTTGAACGTGCTTAAACAACAACGCAAACATCTTTCTGCTTTCTACCGATCTTAATTCTTAGTACTCAGCTTAAGGTGTGTGAGAGTGATGTCAGGTTTGATATTCGTCTTTTTATATTGGTCGTCTAGTAGGCTCACCCCCCCCCCCCTAGTATCTAGCCTCATTTCCAAACTTGTAACCTACCTAATCATGATCAGTTAAGACCATACTTCACAAGCAGGTAGATAATTTTGTTGATCATTATTAAATATGTACTATTTTTTTTTTGTTCATAATAATATTGTGTTATTAATTTCCCAAAAGCACCAAAAGCAAGAAACTTGTGCGTAACTACACGTAACGTAACAAAAATATTAAGGAGACGGAGCGCGTGCGTAACGGGTGGCGCATGGCAGCCGTAGTGAATGGGCCACGACAAAATGGCCCCGCAATTACTTGCAGTTCAGTACACCGCGGAGTGAGACAGGCCTGGTTGTAGGAAACTTTACTTTTATAGACTCATTTTTATCGACAAATTCGTTTAAAAAATAACATTATCGCAACACTGGCCATGGCGTCCTTTTTTGTTTTTTAACCGGCTGAACTGAAGTATGTACAAAAAATGCAAATATCTTTGAGTTCAAGAAATCTAATGGGCACAATTGACTTTACTGCAAAGGTTAACGTTGATGCTATTAATATTTTTTGTTTTTGGTACAGTATGGCGTCAGCAACTCTCCTTCTAAAGGTGCTGGGTTCACGCCGGAGACCACGACAGGAGACAGCGACAGGCGACCGCGACAGGAGACCGTGACAGTACTTAACATTAGGCATTGTATGAGCGGCAGTTCGCGAGCGAGACAGCGACAGGAGATACATACGGCAAACAATCTCCAGTCTTCGTGCCGTGTCGCGCTCTCCTGTCTCGGTCTCCTGTCGCAATCTTTTTTTTCTGTCGTGAACGTTTAGTTGAACTGCATAGTAGGTATTATTCTAGCACGAAAAGATCTAACACTGTATTCAAAACCTATTTAAAAAAAGATAAAATTCTCTTTTAAAAAACCTTCATGGTACCGGCTGCCAGTATTTCGAACGTTGCCAGAATTCAAATCGCCAGATTGTTTGTTCGCCGAGTTTGTATTTCGAACGGAAGGTACCGATGCATTGATGACATTCCTAGCTTACGTTGGGGTTGTGTTACGTAGTTCCGATGTAGATGCATTTGGTGCTGACCAACGGAATTGGACGGTTTAGGATTTTAGGCGAAGAATTTAAATATGAGCAAGATTACCTACACAAGGCTGGCTAAGATAATCAAGGTATTATGTCAATGCTACAATGTTTTCACGAAGTTATTTTAAATTATATATTAATTGGCAGCCTTGTTAACCAAAACTATTTTTTTGTACCATACTTCTTCTTTCTGTGTAAGCCTCAGTAAATAGTAAACAGTGTGTAAACATTCATATTAATTTCATATTCTATCAGTAAAATAGTAATGCAGATGATGCCTTAAAGTGTATCCATTTTGTACTTCAAAAGACTAACAAAAACTCAAAATACGAAGTACTATTTCGTAATTAAAACAGTTTCGCTGCAAAAAGTAGAACAGAACAATAAATATTAAGAATAGCCTTTGTTAAAAACTAGCACAATCCGTTTTAGTTAGCTGTTTGGGAAAGGCGGAAAATGGGGAGTTATGGCGCTAACTTGGAGAGTTAAGGTTAGTAGATGACTGAGATAAATGGGGTAAAAGCCATTGAAATACTGAGGATACCATAGACTGAGTGAAGTGGAAGGAAGTCCATAGACAACTGTTTCTTTTTGCGGTGTCTCTTCTTCTGATATAAATTTAGTTAATCAATTCTGTTTCTCGATTTTTCTGTGTAATTTGCAGCAAATTGTATATATTAAGAAGCATCATACATCCATGATATTTATTTCAAGTAGACCAGTACTTGAATTGATAAAAGTTTTTTTAAATTTACAAAAATAATCATGGTGCTACGGTCCCAGTCACAAATATTATAAACTTGAAAGTATTGTAGGTGCTCATTCTTAAGAATTATGTAAAAATAGTAACCTAATAGAAGCTGTCTCTAGTGTCATCTTCTTTCTACTAAAATTCATCAAAAGCAATTAGTAGAAGGACGGCTGATTGTTTATCATTACGATGTTAATTCCACTAGCAGGAATAATGGCCAGAACTCTTTTATAATTATGATCTTACTCAATAATAGAAGGAATAAGGTTTTCATTCCGAAAATTTATTTTTAGCGACTCCACTTGAGCGAAAACAGGAGTTTATCAGAGAGACTTATAAAATAAAATAACTTATTACACGAATGTCATTAAATATTGCCTACGTAACATTTTACGTCATTTGCCGCTATCCGCACGAGATAATATCGTAATTAACGTGTGCCGACGGCTAATAACTTAATTATAAAGCTCGATACTAATGAGGGTTTACGCCCATTTCATTGAGCGTCGATCTGTTGGAGGATTCTGAATTAACGTGAGTAGCAACTTGAATTATGTAACGTCAGCCAGTTTTTTTCGGCAATGCAGAGGCTTCCAAATGTGAAGTGCTCACAACGGTGACACATATTGATAATTTACCATTTACTTAAGTATGTAACTGAAAATCAAAATACCTTAATGTCAGTCAAAGTCCACAGTCAATATGAATAATAATGCATTCTTTAAATATCCGTACCTTAACAGTGGAGGAGATACTACTTTGATGCTTATTCTCCTACATTGGAAACTTTGTAATTCAAATGCTATTTCCTGTCTTTTACAAGTTTGAAAATATTTCACATTCTGAACTTACCACTAAGCACAGGCCTAGTGATAATCTCAATAATCACAGGGCACTCAAAATTCAGTTACATTTTTTGTAACAATTTTTCTTAAATCCAACTACATCACGCCTTTACATAACGTAACCTAAACATATTTCTTCGACACGGGGATCGTTCGGCAATGATAAGTAGCTTCCCGTTTTGAATTTGAAATTATTTTCCTCTCGCTCTATTTTAATCGAAGTGACTCTTTTGTTTCGTATATCTTCGCCATTTAAAACGTGTGCATTCGAATTTAAAAAAAAATAGAATTTTGTTAAAAAAGATTTTTATCTGATTTGTATTTAAAATGAAAAATTACAAACGAACCGTAAGGTAAATACTAACGCTCAAGTTGATCGAAGGTTTATGGCAAGTTTTCCCAGAGCTGGGCATTGATGGAATCCGTACCTACCATATTAGTCAGGTCTAAATCCCAGCCAATTTTGTTCCCATCTTTCCTTTGTAGTTCTTTGACGGTCACTAAAGGTGGTTAGTGGACCAAAAGTCTGACAACCAAAGGTTATCTTGTAAGTCACTAATCAGGTTAGGTTAGGCTAATTAGGTTAGTATGTGTAGTGACTTCATGTAACTTCTTTCATAAGAACGGAAATGTCAATAAGCTCCATCCGTTAACTGTTACTTGAAAACTAAGTTTGACAAAAAAAAAACGTAAAATAAAAATAATATTTTATAGGTACTTACTCATTAGTTATCTTCTTTTGATTAGCTCCTGTTTATTTAAGAGCATACAAGTGTTAGAAAGTTAGGAGCTCGTGGCTCAATAATTACAGCCGCACAGGGTTAAGCCGCGTGTGCCGAGGTTGGTCTGTTGATGGGTGTCAATCTGTCATAGCGAGTTTCCTTTGTGCCTCGGAAAACACGAAAAGCCGTTGGTCCCGGTTGTCATTTGTAGATCTTTGACAGTCGTTACTATTCAGTCAGAAGCTCTAAGATTCTGACAACCAGTCTTACCATGGGGTATCGTATTACCTAGTAAATTCAGCTGCATCTGGTTCGACTGGAAGACTACCACAATATAGTTGGGAAGACGCAGGCAGATGATGATACAAGTGTTAGGAAAACGTGCATGACATCCGAGTATGGCTCCAGCACAAGTTTCTCCATACCGTAGAAGCAAAGTAGGTTCGAAATATATTTATCTCGTAGCCAAAATGGTGCAAGCAAAATAAAACATCCTTCTTTGGTGTCTAAATAGGCCTAAAACATCTAAAAACCACACAGACATCTTTTAACAACCTACATTGGGCCTTTTTAGTTCCGAAGCTAGGTTTGTGAGGCCAAAAACCGTTTTATGGCCTCTAAACCGTCCTGGCAGGGTTTACGACCGTAACTTTACAGGGAGTAAGTAAACGGGATTTATTTGATCGGGATATTTATATAGTACCTACACTAGCTGTTGCCAGCGGCTCCGCCCGCTACAACTCGAAAATATCCTACCTGAATATGAAATCAGGATAAAAAATATCCTATATCACAATCCAAGTTACTCGTATAAACTATCTGTATAACTTTCATTCGAAAAAAAAATTGTCAATAATAAGTAACCGCAGAAGGTCGCGGGAATAACGAATTACCGTGACCCCGGAACGTAAAGGGCTATTAAAGGACACCGTGGATTTTAGTCAGTACAAGTCTGACAGTCCCTCCTGCCCGTCCTGGGTGGGAAGACTCATTTGATGATTTTACCACGTTATCTGTGAAAACCAAAAAGAAACAGTACCCTTAGCACGAGTTTTCAGTATTTGAGACCATAAAGTAAACTGGAACTTTGACAATTTCAAATTGACAATTTTCAAGGAAAAAATTAGTTCCTTCTTCGCACACCAGAGGCGCTGTTCCATTTTTTCATACAAGAAACGCTGTAAATACTGGAAAGACGCTGTAAAGTAAAAGAGTGAAAACTCGTGCTAAGGGTACAGAACATGGGGTGCTAAGACAGGAAACCTCCACGTGCGCCCGTGGACTGGAGTTCCCTCTCGGATACGTCCGGGGGGAAGACCAGTTTTTCGGGCCGGTGCACCCTGGGATGCGGGCAAAAACTCTCCTTAGGCACTGTGTGCCTAAGGGGTTTCTTTGCCCGTATGCAAATAGCCTGTCGGGTGGACGCTCCAACGCGTGTCCCTCTGAACAGCAGAGGGCACAGCGGCGGAGCGGGCTTGCGGACGGTGAGTAATGGGTATGCTCGCCGTCCGACCAAGGACCAAGCCCGGGTCGGTGGCGCGTCGTGTTTCACGCGTCACCGACGGGGCCCCTTATGGGGCCAAATGCCTGCCGGGGTCGCGGATTTTTCTTAATCCAGGAAACCGTGGCCCCGGACGGAACGTAAAGGGCATCCGACGGAACACGGGTGGATTTTAGTCAGTAAGAGTCTGACAGTCCCTCCCGCCCCACCCAGGGCGGGAGGACTCATTTGATGATGTTGCCACCCTAAAAAAAAAAAAAGGATACAGAACATTTTGTTTTCTCCACAAAATAATGCAAATCATCTATTTACCATTTATCGAGAGACGGCCACAGAATGACGCGTTCATTTTTCTTTATTTGAATATTTTATAGATGTTTTTGCCAAAACAGATCCGAATTTTTCCTTCCGTATTTATGGGCAATGTCGTTTCCTTATCGACATAGGTACTTAAATTAGGGATATTTATTTTATTTTGGTATCTTTCTACGTTATCTAACAGTATTTATTTTATAGAAATGGTTTTGTTCCTAGGCAGTATAGCTGAGTTTAGAAAATTTTGAACACTTTCATTACGTACTTCAAGTTATCCTAATTTGACCTTTACATACTTTAACCTACTCAACCAACGGGGGTTTCTCAGACCGCAATAAAAAGGATGTTCTACTGCCACAACAGTTATCAAAACCGATCGTCATCAATAAAATTTATATCCGACTATAAAACGTAAAAGTTTGGCCGTAAAAATAACCTACAATGTAGGTACGTGTACAGCCAAGAAAATGAGCGATACTTGAACTATAAAAACTATATTATTTTGGTCTCTCTAGTCCAGGTCTAAAAGGCGCGGGCCATATAGAAAAGCCGTAAGACGAGGACGCGTCGCGCCCGCGCCCCGTCTCTTCTATGTGTTTCACGTCGCGACGCTTCTATACATTTTGTATGAAAGAGACGCCGAAGAGACTCCGCCCCGTCTGCGTCTTACGTCTTTTCTATGTGGCCCGCGCCTAAGGTGACAGAGACATTGAAATCGTTGATGGAGCGAGCTTACCCAGAAGAAGCCTGTTCACTCTAACTTTGAAGAGATTCGGGTTGTATGTGTTCGGAAACAAAGACGCGGGTAGTGAGTTCCATCACTTTTTTGCTGTGTGCATCATGAACGAAGATTGAAAGCGCTTAGTGTGAATTTATCCTCGACTTCTTCAGTAAAACAGTGCCTCAGATAAGAGATGTGAACTTTGGCAGGAGAGTAATACCACCTCTCCTCGCTTCCTCAATCCAGTAGACTGTAGAGCATCTTTCTCCTAGGTGTGATCTATTGGCACCGTGCACGACTTTAGCGCCACCTAGCGTTTGCACTGTTGACGGCTCTGACCGTTCTAATTGAAATCAGATTTCTTTACAAAACACCAAAGACATTAAACTATATACGAGCAATAGACGGGACATCACGAAGAAAGTTGTGATCCACAAATTTTTACCACTCGGTAAAAACTCGACCAGTCTAGTTTGAGACGTCCGCCTGACAGGTCGTGTGACTGAGCGTCAAAATTCAAACTTCGTTGGACGATTATAAGAAAATATGCCTAGTTGCGCTTTGCGTAACTGCAAATCAAGATAAAAGAAAACATGTGGACTTGAAATCGATTTATTTTCGTAAATATTTTTTGTTTTCACCTGGTTTTTAAGAGTTTTTAAATCGTTTCTGATATTATTCTAGAACTCTTGCATTTTTTAAATAAACGCCATCTGTTGCTCAGTAGCTGTACGACAATATGCTAAAGAATTAGAGTTGTCTGTTTATCGATATGTGTTATCGATATTTAATATGTCGAAGAATAATTAAAATACCAAATGAGTAATTTCGTATACTCGAAAGAGATACTTACGGAAAAACTTTTTAGGGGACTAGCTCCCTTTTGAAACATTTTTATTTTGTTCAAGGGCGAGCTGTCCACAAAAAATAATTAAAACATTTATTTGTATGCCGTTTGACACATTTAATGTAAGGATCATTTTATGATATGGGAAAAATAAAATCGAGACGGTGGAAGTTGGTCAAAAGTAAAAGACGTTTTCATACAAATTATATGAGCGAAAAAAAAACATTTTTTTATGTTGTTCATTGAGTAAGTTAATAAAAATAGTTTAATAACAATACTGTTGAACATAATCGTCAAATTGATAATGTTACGAGCTGGGTATCGGGATAAATTAATTAACACCAATTAAAACCAAATAAACTTTATTGACACACGAATCACTAATTAAAACAAACACTTAACACTTTTCAACACTTATATACACACTTAATCACACGTAAAAGTCACTTTGAGATCGCTTCCAGTTCATTTCGAGTTGCCTCGATCGTATTCAAAACCAGGCTGACTGAGGTTGCCGATCTGCGCCCTTTTTATACCCCGGCCGGGCGCACTAGATGTTTCTAGAAGATGGTCGAATGTTCTGGAAACATCCATAGACTTCAACATAATCCCATACCTTCTGGAACATTCCAGAACCATCTCGAAACATCTAGAACAGGGTAGAACTTTCTAGAAACTTCCAGACCAATCTTCAGTAGAATTGTCGAGAACCTTGTGGAACCTACGAGAGGCTTATAGATTGGTCTCGCAATCCGATCGACGTAACAATAATATAGGATTATATTAATAACTAATAATTTAATTTCTGTTCTGCCCTTACACACTTTTTAATTTTTTTTCTAATACTTATTCCTAGTTAACTTTATCGATGTTTATGTATCGATAATTGTGCCATTCTAAAATGTTGCACCCCTATCACAAGATGCTCAGTTCTGCCATCTATTGTGTAGTGGCTGAAATATATTCTGATGAATTATTTTAATACGTGGTTTTGCTATACAACGCTAGATAGCGCTACTGACACCCGACATCAACATTTTTGTATGACAATATTCCCAATGCCCGCTCTATAGTTCTTTTAAATCTCTTTGCAAAACACATGGTTTTGGATTCCATGGCGATCCATCAGCTCTGAATAAAATTAAATAAACATAGGCAAAATGTATTCTATAAGAAAAATGTCAAATACAGGATTAAAATGAGGATTATGATTTATTTACTTTTTTCTCTTCCCGGCAGCTAACCATCTCCTGCATTGCTCATCTTTCCAAGAACCGCTTGGGAATCAATAAAATTTAAATTTACTATTTCTGCTAGTATTCTTGCAGTTTACAACACAACAACTGCTGTGACCTATGTTTTTCTGGCGGAATAACGCGATTATAAAAATTACGTACAGATATGTCTGACAAATTGATTCGAAATTGACAGATGACAGAGTTCAATGAACTCTGAGACAGAGCCGTCGTACTCCGACTGCTCCCCATCACCTGCCGTTGAAGAAACTACGATATCTCGTCAGATATTCATTGAAATCAAATAATGTCAAGGGAAATTTTGTTCAAAATTAAATGTTTGTAATGATTAACGTATTTATTTGGGTAAGGATTAATATTATGTTCATAAAAATACCGTCGCAAGTAATGTATTATTTTAAAACCAATTTGATTTCCATAAAAAAGGTTATAGTGAGTTAACCTTAAAAGATAGATATATGCTGTCGCGGACTTTATTTTAGAACGTTTCATGAGGAAAAATTCCGTCATACATAATTTTTGCGTAATGTAAACCGTTTACGCAGCGCACGCAACGGAAGCTCTCAATAAGAATTTCCCGATTTGACAACATGTTTCATTGCTGCTCTGCTCCTATTGGTCATAGCGTGATGTTATATAGCCTATAGCCTTCCTCGATAAATGGACTATCCAACACAAAAAGAATTATTCAAATCGAACCAGAATTTCCTGAGATTAGCGCGTTTTTAATAGTTGGCATAGGTGAATGTGCTCTTAGACAATCCCACATAAGTTTTACTTTTCGCCACTATGGGCGCTGCAATCGAATAGTACTACCCCCACCTAGTACTTCGCACCCAGCGAATAGTGACCATTCTGGAAATCTGAAAACCTTCTTCGCAGACGAACTAAAATTGCTGACCTAGCCCAACGAATTAGCAAGTTGAAATGGCAATGAGCAGGTCACATACCACACATGATGGGGCCGTAAGGTTGGAGAATGAGGACCACATACTGGCAATTCTATCTAATCAAACCTATTAGAAATCTATAGGGTAGGCTAATAACTATGCTCAGTAGTGGACATCCTACAGCTTATATTCTTCAAAAATAAACCTTACTGCTTCAGAACAAGGTTTTCTATTTGATAATGGTTGCCTTGAATGTGCAGTTAATGTCGTTAGTTTGTTTTTTTCTTGTTAAATCGTCTTGAAGAATGGGTTCTTAATAATGCAAGATTTAACTTTATGGATAGCTATTATTTCTTAATGTCTTTAACCTATAAACTTTAAATCATTTAAGATAGGTAGTAGCAGAACTTGGCCAAATACGAGTACGTAATGAATTAATAAATAATATTTATTTATGAAAGAAGTTTTTTTCTCGTGGTAATATCATTAAATGAGTCCCTCTACCCAGAGTGGGACGGGAAAGACAGGGCCAATAACCCTTTACGTGCCAGGGTCACAGTTACTTGATAACACACTCCCGCGACCCCGGCAGGCGTTGGCGCTCTAATGGGGGCCTCGTCAGATTGCCGACAGCTCTTTGAGTCGCGCGTGGAACACGACGCGCTGTCGACCCGGGCATGGTCCATGATCGGACGGCGAGTTACCCCTCGCGAGGTCCGTTGCCGTGGACGTCTCATATAATAACAGTATTGGATACTTTCATCCCGGTGTAGCGTTCTCCTGGGATAAGTTTCAATACGCGGGCGAAACCGCAGGAACTGACTAGCTGAGTCAAATAATAAACTAATATTTGGATTTGGACAGGCCTGTTGGTCTAGTGGTTAGTGACCCTGACTGTTATGCCGGAGGTCGTGGGTTCGATTCCCACCCAGGACAAAAATGTTTGTGTGATGAGCACGATCATTTGTTCTGTGTCTGGGTGTAATTTATCTAGGTATATTATTTATGTATTTAGAAATATATAAGTATGTTTATCAGTTGTCTAGTACCCATAACACAAGCTCTGCTTAGCTTGGGACTAGATGGCGTTGTGTGATAGTTGTGGAATATTATTTCCATCAAAACTCACGTAGACATTTTCATTAAACTAGAGACAGAATTTCAAACTCTACATAGAGTCCAATTGAGACTAGACCGACGATGAAAATCTACAACTTTGTAGAGATAACGCGGTCTAAACTTATTTCTCCACCAAACATGTTTCAAAGTTTTCACAGTGCTCTACATTTCCTGAACAAGTTATAACAAAGCTCTACCGTCTCTGCGTTATGTTATGTAGAGTCTGTTGTTTAAAAGTGGGCCCTCTTTTTCTTTGGCATTTAAGTATTTTTTTTTTATTCTTTTTAAATACAAAATTTGGTACACAGCACCTGAATTAACACAGGATAATTTTTATTCAAATTTCATCATAACGTGGGATCTTTTTTGATTTATAGCGGGCGTAGACGCTTGCTAGTATATTATTATATTCTCTTCATTCAAATTATATCAGCATTTGGCAGATTTCACATGATTAAATTATATCCAGTGTCGAATTTAATCAGCTTAACAACATGGATTGGTTTATCCCAAAAGTATAAAAACCGATACTATTAAATTAACGATACGTAAGATACTTTATTTGCTAAAAAAAATCGTAAAAGGATGGTCAGTAAAAATAATGCAGCGTTGCTTGGTTTAAAAAGTGCTGATGTTAGGCCGATACGCTTTTTATTACATCATCCCTAAAACGCAGGACAATTTTATAGAGCAATCTGATAGCGATCCAAACATTGAACTTGAGATTTTGAATAGCGCAGTGGTTGAACAATTGGATTTTGCGCTGAGAGATTTGGGTTCGATTCCCAAAAGGAATACATGTACCAATCTGGCCGTTTTTTATGTGAGTTAAGATATGTGCAAACGCACCTAAGCTACAGGAGAGGTTCTTAGGCCACCTGTCACCTGATTGGCTGGCGGAGCGGAGCGAGCGAGTATTGCGGAGCGGAGTTGCGGACTGTGTCTGTCCATTGATGCGTAGCGGAGCGAGCAACCTGTTCGGGGCGGACTGTGCGGAGCCTATACCCATCCCGCCGCGTCACTGTCGCCCCGCTCCGCCAGCTCGCACAGCCAGCTCGCACAGCTAGCACGCGCCGCTTCCAAAAATGTATGAATTTTAAAAACTAGCTCGCAGACCCATGTCCACTGGAGCGAAGCGGAGTTTTTATGCAATCCTATTGGTTAATATTTCCTCGTTTCTCCGCTCCGCCAGCTCGCTCTGCTTCAATGGACAGGCAGCCTTAGTCAGAGGCAAAGTTTTAAAGAACCGGCGAAAATAGTTGTAACTGATAGATTACACTTTTGTCATACTTTTCAAAGAAAGATCATGGAACAACCTGGGAAGCATACCTATTCAAACAAAAAAAAAATAATTTTTCAAATCGATCCAGGCTTCTTTGAGAAATTGGGGAACATGCAAAAAAAAATCCGACGAATTGAGAACCTCCTTCTTTTTTAAAAGTCGTTTTAAAAAGAACATTACATTATGACTTTATGTAATGATATTTTGACACTGCAAATCATCTCTTATTCCAATTTATTTAGAGTCTACCCAGCATGTCTTCCAGACGAACATAGAAATCTTTGGAGATAACTTACCCACAAGCTTAGTCAAACTAAACGAAAACGTCAAGCTGTCATCCCTAACTATTTATAAAAGTCAACCGAAGAAAGGGTTTCGCAATTTATTACTAGAAACACAATAACCTAGACTAGGTTAGGATCATTACAGTTCTAGATTGGAATGTAACCTAGGTCACTAAATTGGGCAAATATAACTTATGTGTGCGGCGTTGCTCGCGAAAAGTTCGATGTTCGGGTTCGGTTCGGTTAGATTAAGTCAAGAAAATAATAAAATATTGCGAGCAGTATTTGATTCTCGACCGTCTGATTGAGCTCTTTTCCAACCGAGCCACCGCAGTCCTTCTCACAACTTTTTTTTTTTGTGAAAAGAAAATAATAATTGCGAGCAGGATTTGAACCTATGGCCATCTGATTCAGTGCATCAGAAACTCTTTTCAAATCGAGCCACCGCAGTTCTACTCACAACTTCGAATTTTTCATTCCATTCTTAACGTTTTATGGTGATGTTTTAAAGCTTCATAATTCGCGAGCGCATGCCTTAATTTGTGTCTGCCGGGGTTGCGGGACTGTCTAAGCTGATTACCGTGGTCCTGGAACGCAAAGGGAATTTGAAGTAACAGTGTGGTATTTTAGTCAGTCTGAATGAGTCTGAAATCTAAAATCTAAATAATCAATGGTCACCCAAAAAAAGCATAAAATGTTTAAAAATGTCGGTATTTCCCTGGATCGCTGTATTTTTTCAAAACACTTACACCAATAACTTCAGCAAAATATATAATTATTTATTCTCTATAGAATACTGCTTATTTCCGCTTCAAAAGACACCGTCTTTCCTTTGACAATCCAATTTGTGAATGTTCCTGAAGAAAATGACTGAAATATGTTTACTTTTTATGTTAATGACGTTTCAGGCAGAGCGGTCACGTTCAGAATTAAAATGTTGTTGGCATCGCAAAATATTGTTCAGAAATAAATTGTTTACGCCTCGGTTGAGGGCAATGGGAAATATGTTAAGAAAATTGTTTGTATTTTCTTTTCAATTACAGATTTTCTTTTCTATACTCCTTTGCATTAATGCACTGTTGACATTTTTTATAACCGACTTTTAAAAAGGAGGAGGTTCTCAATTCGTCGAAATCGTTTCCAGATTTCTCGATGAGGAAAGTTCTTTTTGTTTGAAAGGGTAAACAAATACTTCACAGATGTTCCTATTGAAATCAGGTCAGGATCTTATGACGGGATCTAGGAAAAATCGAGGGAACTCTTCAACAGTAAATCAACGGCGATTGCTACTACCAGTTACTATTGGAAGTCGATGGTAAACAGTCAAGTGAATAAGAAACAACGGGTCCGACTTTTAATAATAACTTTTTATTCAAAAGTTATTTTATACTTTTTGTATTTTTTTTTTAAACTTTGCAGTACTAGGAATTTCTCGTATATCGTGAGTGCGTTTACAAACATAGAAACAAATAGGGAAACAGTGTATAAGACGGGGACGCGAGGTATGATGGGAAATCACACAGCTAAGGCAAACTTAACACAAAACTAACGTAGCACAAGCGCCAACAGGACGCCATTTTCGTCTGGCCGCTTGCAAATGACGTCCTGATGGCGCTTGCTCTACTTTAGTGTTGTGTTGCCTAAAGAGTGTATGTCCCCATTATACCTCGCGATTGTTAACGTCCCCGTCTTATACACTGTTCCCCTTTATTCAAACACCCAGAACCGAAACAACTACTTGCAGATCATACAAATATTTGTTCCGTGCAGGGATAAAATAGGATAATTAGTTCCGGAGATTACCTTACATACAAAAGCAAACAAAGTTTACCTTTCAATAAAATAAGTATAGATAAATATTTATATTCCAGCTGGACAAAAAACAATCCACATTTTATCTCAATCCTTCATCAAAATATATTTTAGAAAAAACCCCAATCACAATTTGATCAAAAACTCGTGTTGCCACCTAAAAAAGGGTGTAATAAGCCCAGAAAAGGGTGTAATTTTTACCCTGTTACCATGGAAAGTGGGTTTCCACCTAAAGTGTTTGTTTGTAAGAAAGCTAGACGGTCTGAGGAGAAGTAAATGGCACTTGAGAGTGTATCGAGTAGTGTAGGGGCCTCTCTTAGCCTTCTTGAAGACGTTGTTTTAAAGATGGTATTTTTCAGGAATTTTGGTAGATTGAAAAGATGTTTCCTTCAAAGATTGTTTCGTTTTTCTTATCATTGGAAGGGTCCTGAGTTTCAATTCCAGGTCATTTATCATTCGCGGGACTGTCTTGTCAGGTAACCGTGGCTTTGGAACGTAAAAGGCTATTGAAGTACACCGTGAATTTAATTCAGTACAAGTCTGAAAGTTCCTCCTGTCCCACCCTGAGTAGGAGGACTAATTTGATGGTCCTGGAACGCAAAGGTCAATATAGAAATAGTTTTTGTGATTGTTCATGAGTGGCAAAGAAATATATTAATGATTTCTCAATGTAATTGTTAGTAAAACGTATATTTTCATCATCTTACAAGATACACAAATAAAACTTACCGCAACAAAGATAGCACTCGTACTATTTTCTCCTAGCTTACATAATTGTAGCTTAAAGGTGAAACCACACTAGGCGGAACTACACTGCAGCGGAACTGCACGACACGACGCTTTTCTTTGCCACGCAGTTCGGTTGCAGTGTAGTTCCGTTGCCGCTTAGTGCGTGATGTCTCGTATAACTTCATAAAAAAAATTATTTTAAACGGACTGAAACTGCGCGACACGACGTGTGATACAAAGTACGTTGAAAGGAAACTTAAGTTCTTGTTAGTCGGTTCATAAAGTCAAGTTATGTTGTTTTAAACGCTAAAAGAAAGGAAAGATGCAGTAAGTTATTTTCATTACTGTTAAAAAGTTGAACGAACAAGAACAAGGTTTAGTATACATCATTATTAACTATGTTATGAACCAAAGTTACCGACGTAGCCCAACGAATTAGCAAGTTGAAATGGCAGAACTGATGGCCGATGGGGCCGTAAGGTTCTCGAATGGAGACCACGCATCGGCAAGCGCAGCGTAGGACGTCCACCCACTAGGTGGGCAGACGATCTTATGAAGGCCACAGGATCACGCTGGATGCAGGCCGCTTACAACTGGTCCTATTGGAAGTCTAAAGGGGAGGCCTATGTTTAGCAGTGGACGTCTTACGGCTGATATGATGATGATGATGAACTATATTATTGCTCCCGGCTTTCTTCGCGTCAAGTTTGGCAGCCCGGCTGCGATATTTCTTTTTCCGACTTGCAAGATATTTTTTGAACTAGCTTATAATTGTATGATATAATTAGAATTAAATAGTCTAATACCATTCAAAAATTATGTAGCTTGCTGCCAGATTTTTATTAGAATTTGCTCATTAGTAACATCATTATAAAATTAATATAAATCTTATATAACTAAACATAGCAGCAAACATTTTTATTCAAGTTCAAATACGCCGGCCGTGTCAAAAGGTGAACTAAAAATGTCGAAACCAAGTTTTAAACAACAGTGGTGGCAGAAAATTAACACTTTTTTTGCAGTCGGTACTGTCCCCCGACTACAATCAAAATGTTAGTTTTATGTTTGTTAAAAACTTGTTATTTTAGTTCTCTATTTGCCTTGCTCGCCCGGTCAGCGTTTGCGTCTCTGAGATCGCGAACGCGCGGTTTATGAGGATTCAGGTGCTCGCTCCGCTTCGGCGAGAGCGTTTCGGTGTCGCGGGACGGGTGCCGACGATCTCTTGTTTCGAAGCCCGGGGTCGCGGGACTCACGAATTACCGTGACATGAAGGACACCGTGGATTTTAGTCAGTACAAGTCTGACAGTCCCTCCCGCCTTGCCCTGGGTGGGAGGGCATTTGAAGATTATACCAACTTAAAAAAATGGCAATCGTATTATTTCACTCCATTTTTGCGCAGTCTTAGTTGTGTAAAAAGCTGTTAGTGGTATAGTGACCCAGACACGGTAATACCCAGTTTTTATTACAATTTTAGCCCTCATAACATAATACCTACCTACTTCATCGTATACCTAAAACTTTTTACTTTACCTAAAACTCTTCAATATTTCTCCTTTACATTAAGTAACCACAAGGCGCCTCCAA
Organism: Agrotis exclamationis; assembly: GCA_950005045.1. Classification (NCBI taxonomy): domain Eukaryota; kingdom Metazoa; phylum Arthropoda; class Insecta; order Lepidoptera; family Noctuidae; genus Agrotis; species Agrotis exclamationis. The sequence continues at coordinate 10,672,233 of OX465442.1, forward strand.
CAATATCACAAGCCTCGCATCAAAATTCGCGACAACCCCCCGAAAAAACCCTCTTATCAACATTTCACCCCGCTAGTTCCCTCATAACTTACAGGAAGGGATGATAACACCCCTTTCACCTTCCCTTGAGTATGAGATAAGGATAAGAGAGTATAAAAAGCTATGATATTGCTAAATTCGTTTTCACTGGTTTAGTAGTTGGAAGCGCGACTGCTAAGCATGAGGTCCTGGGTTCGATTCCCGGGTCACTCAAACTGTTATTAGGTTTTTCCATTAGATTTTTTCACGTTTGGATTTATGCCCGCTTCATGGCAATAGGTCAACCCCCTATTAAATGGGAATCAAACATAACGGAGAGCAGGTGGCCTGGTGGCCCAGTGGTACCTATCGTTTGAATTTCGCCAGGAGCATTAAGGCCCATTTAGATGGAGAGAGTTTCTCGGACGTTTCAGTTCGAGAATGTCTACGCTAACATAATCGTATCAAAATGTTTACATACAGGCAAGAACTAAAATCTGTCAACGATTACATCATCCGAGATTCATATCGCTAGGCGATATTGTCTATGTTTGTTTACACAGCGAAATTATTGTAAGAAGATTCTTGAATACGAGAATCTCGACTTGTATGAACACGATCTCGTGTGACATTTTTTCAAGTTTATACGAGTTTCGTACCGTCGTATTTGAACCGTTTTGAGCGCGAGATTTGTCATTCGAGTTTAACGATTACTAGGCTATTCACGGAGGACATTGTTCTTAAAAATGACACAAAAATCCTTTAAATTTGGATCTGCCGATTATTAAGTTCATTGAACTTTATGTTACGAGTGTTTGTGGGGTGCTAAGACAGGAAACCTCCACGTGCGCCCGTGGACTGGAGGGCACAGCGGCGGAGCGGGCTTGCGGACGGTGAGTAATGGGTATGCTCGCCGTCCGAACAAGGACCAAGCCCGGGTCGGTGGCGCGTCGTGTTTCACGCGTCACCGACGGGGCCCCTTATGGGGCCAAATGCCTGCCGGGGTCGCGGATTTTTCTTAACCCAGGATACCGTGGCCCCGGAACGTAAAGGGCATCCGACGGAACACGGGTGGATTTTAGTCAGTAAGAGTCTGACAGTCCCTCCCGCCCCACCCAGGGCGGGAGGACTCATTTGATGATTTTGCCACCCTAAACAAAAAATAAAAAAAAAAAATGTTACGAGTGTTTGTGGAACACGGAAAATGAAAATAAAAACCATGATGCGAGAAATGCAGCCCATAAAAAGTATTTTTTTTCAATTGCCGTTTAATAACTTCTTGCCCTACAAGAGCAGAAATAATAAAAACATCCTCGCGTACTGCACTCATGGTAACAACTGGCATAAAACCTCGAAATACGATTATTGCTTTGAAATTCTGTTTAGATGAACACAACAAATATTCCATTGCGAGGCAATTGTCGCCCTAGTCAACGGGCGAGAAGAGTGAATGTTTAGACAGAGGAAATGTTTCATATTCCTTCGATTATCGTATCGTCGAGACGAGAAACTCTCTCCATCTAAATGAGCCTTTACGTTATGTAATTTATTTCATCACCGCTGCCCTCAAAACGGGGAAGAAAATCATCATGAGGAAACCGCCATTTCCTAGAACCGAAAAACTCAGAAGACATTTGACATCTACCAATCAGCATTGGGTCCGCGTGGTGGATTATGACCCACTGGGACCTCACAGAAAAGAGGCCTACGTCCCAGCAGTGGGAAAATTATAGATTGATGATGACGAAACATAAATAGAGCAATGAAGTGCACATCGCCTAATCAAGCAAGAGATCGGCGAAGAGGCTTGTTAAATGTAATTTGGCTATGCCAAAGATGAGATCAGTTACTGTTAATTAGAACATTTTTTATGTTAATTAGAACTTGTATACAATACATAATCTAGAATATTCTATCTATTAAATAAGTTGACATGGTACGATTAGCGTAGTGGCTGAGCGATTGGACTGCTACGCTGCGTGTCGCAGGTTCGATTCCCGTTCAAAGCAAATTATTGTATGATCTAGTATTTGTTCCGGGTTTAAGTGATTGTGTATGTGAATTTATAATTATGTTTGGAAATGCATCCACGATACAGAAGAAATTACTGGCACGGGGTAAAGTTAAAAAAAAATCTTCTTCTCTTCTTCTTCTTCCTGCCCTTATCCCTACTTGGGGTCGGCGCAACACGTTTTCTTCTTCCATTCTCCCCTATCAGACGTCACAGTATCATTTACTCCTTTTCTTTCATATCATTCCTTAGACAATCCATCCATCTTTTCTTTGGCCTTCCTCTTCCTCTCCATCCATTAACATTCATACTCATCACTTTCTTAGTCACATGGGTGTCATCCCTCCTCATTACATGTAAATACAAAGATAGACGATTCCCTTTCATTTTTTCTGTAACAGGCGCCACTTTCAAACTTCCCCTTATAAACTCATTCAAAATAAATATTATGCTTATTAATAAAATGTATAGTAAGAAATCACCACCAGAAATCCCTTATTATTATTATTATTAATCATTTATTGAAGGCAACAGGGCCCATAGAATAACTTAACCTAGATACATTATATTCAAAGTGTTAGTAACAATGTAAACTTATACCTATGTTAGTAACACAATACACAACATTTAAATACACAAATATTTACAATATACACATCTATCATTGCTTCAGCATTCCAGCTGAAATACTGGAGCAACGATTCAAAACTGCACAGTCTAGCCTGTCAGCAATCATACCCAGAATGCTATTGGAGCTGCCCCGCACCCTGCGCACCAGGGAAGCGCATCTTTTACGCATCAATGCATAAAAACAATCGACGCGCATTTCCGCAAACATCCCTGATGCACTACAAAAACGAGGCAGCCCCATCAGCACCCTAAAAGCATTATTATACTGTACGCGAAGGGCGTTGTAAGATTTTTGCGTAAAATTAACCCACAGGCTACAGGCGTAAAAAGAGGTACAGAAGGCCCTGAACAGAGTCTTCTTAACCCCCGAAGAAGCACGTGAAAACCTGCGGGCAATCATATTCGCTCTGACCGACAACGCCCTTCGCTCTCTTTCAATGTCCTCATCGTCCCTGAGGCTAGTGGTTAACATGTGCCCTAGGTACTTGAACGAGTGCACCCTCAATAATGGTACACTATTTAGCTTAACTGAAGGCACTGTTTCTGGGAGTTTTCCACCAGCCCCAAAGACCATGACAACACTTTTTCGTACGTTATACACTAGGCCATGGGCACTAGCGTAGTTCTCACATATACTCACCAGTTTCCTCAGGCCACAAACTGAGGCACTGAGCAGCACCATGTCATCAGCGTAACTAATATTATTGACAGATATGCCATCAATATAGCATCCAACTCTGGTGCTACTCAGCTCCACAATCAAGTGGTCCATATAAAGGTTGAAGAGTGTGGGGGAGCTCAGACCCCCCTGTCTCACACCACACTCCAACCCATATGGACTCGAGTTCGACCCGTCCCATCTAACACTGTTGACTTGGTTTCCGTACCAAAATTTAAAAAATGTTGATGACTTCTGGCGGTAAATTAGCATCATTCAGCTTCTTCCAAAGAGTGTCGTAAGAAACCAAGTCAAAAGCGCTCGATAGGTCAAGGAAACAGGCGTACACAGTCGTGCTACGGCTGGTATAGTACTGCACAGCATGCTTAAAACCCAAAATCGCACTGTCAGTGGACAAACCAGGTCGAAATCCGAACTGATTGTCATGCAACTGAACGTGTTTGCTTAATTGTGTGTTAAGCACGCTGTCCAATATCTTAGACACAACCGTAGCCAGCGAAATAGGTCGATAATTATCCCTATCAGTCAATACTCCAGTTTTATTTTTAACAATCGGCACAACTATCGTTTTTAACATCTCCGGAGGCAAATACGCATGGCTCAAACAAAGATTAAAGAGCAGAGCTAACAGCCGCGTCAAGTGAGGGCCCGCATAGCGAAGATGCTCGATGCTGAGCCCATCGTGACCGGGAGACTTGCCTCTTGACATAGACTGAATTATAGAAGCAATGTCTTTAGCAGAGATTCTGACTCCCAACTTCCCCTTGGGCTCAAAATCGTACACCAGCCGCGACGGTCCTAATGGCGACTTTATTTGAAATTTTTCTTTGAACAGCTCTGCTATTCCCTGTGGATCGCATACACCGTCGATGCACACAGGCACACTCGGCTTTTGATTAAGTTTATTCGTGTTCTTCCAGAATAAACGAAAATCCTTATTGACATGGTTAGACGCCAGTATATCCATTTTAATCTTATCCTCCTGGCCCTGGCACCATTTCAGCCGAGATTTAAATTTCTTCCTGGATTCATACATATCGTCATAATAACGACCAGAAGTAGGCCTACCATACCAGGACCATAAAATAAATTTATCCCTAGCATGCCTGTGTGCATCGGCAACATGTCTATTCCACCCAATAACAACCTTTTTCTTGCGATTATTACTAAAGCGGCCAACCACCGAAGATTCACATAAAGCCTCAATAATTTGCCCATACATCTTATCAATATGTTGTCTATGATTTATATCAGTACACATATGATCACAACAATGTTGGAACTGCATTGGGAAATCTATTAACCTAAGACGCTTGTGACACTCAGCATTGTACAACTTAATCTGTGACAAGTCCCTCTCGCCCCATGAAACCCTGTTATTTACATATTCATTAGATGCACATCTCTTAGGTATAACTGTATCTAAATAACATTCGACAATCAAAGGAAAGTGGTCAGACCACACCACATCATACTTCACATATACCCTACTAACAGTTTGAGCCGCCGCTTTGGAAACCAAACAGTGGTCAAGCCAACTCGTCGACCCATGAGCCTGACTTACAAACGTATAAGTATTAGAAGCTAAACCCAAACGATCAATGTCAATACACAACCAGTCTTGTTCACTACAAAACCCCACTAGCTCAACATAAAAACGTTCCGTAGGATGAGCGTTAAAATCCCCCAGTATATAAACGCACTCAGTATTGCAAGAATCAACAATAGCACTCACCGCACTAAGCACGTCCGTGAAGTCCGCCAAGTTACGCACCACATCAGTCGGCATGTAAATGCTAAATACTAAAATTGACCTTTCTTGCATCACTATTTTAATTGCACTTATACGCGGGTTATCACTCGGAATTACCATTACGTTAGTGTAGACGCTCCTCCTCCACAATAATGCCACACCACCATGTGGTCTACCTCGAAGCATCCCAGCAGCAGAGTCCACAGCTGACATTCCCGTACAGTTGAAATCATCACTAATAGTATTCAGGTACGACATTTCATGCGACAGTAGCCAAGTTTCTTGCAACGCTATAATGTCAACATATTTACACATATCCCGAATACTATCAATCGAACGTTTAACGTTCTTACAATTAAATGTTGCAAACTTGTGTAACTTTCTATCCATTAATTGATGTTGAAGAACCGTCACCAGAGCCACCATTAGAAATATTCATAGGCTTTGGTCGAAAATGAACACGGTTTGTTCATTTTCGACCAAAATAATTCCCTGTGGCCACATTTCGTTATTTAAGAACAAATGCGCATTGTGATGTAGCACAAAGAACTTAAATGCGTTGTAATCACTTTGTTTTCTTAAATTAATCTTCTCCAATTTCACATTTATCGACGTTTTCCTATGGATGTAATTACTAATGTCCTCCTCTGTTGTACCTTTATGAACATTAGTAATAAAGATAGGTACTCTTCTATCAGCTGCTCTGAACCTTTCGTCTGTATCAACAGTGCTATTGCCCATTTTCCCCATAAATCGTTCCTTGAGCTTTTGTTTACGCCTCTGTACCAAGATCCACTCATCATTCTGTCTAACCTCTTCATTTGCTAAGGTAGATTGTTGTTTAACTGCATTCACAAATGATTGTTTACTTTGCGTTAATACCGAGTCACTCAGCTGATTAGCCAGCTGCGATGACTCAGTCGCCGCGACGCGAGGTGGGCTCGGTAACGGGTTTTTACTTAAAGCGTCAACCAAACAGCTACTACCCGCAACTTTAGTTTTCTCAAGACAAGAACCGTTACTATTATGACTTATCATGAACAATGAATCATCATTATTTTCACAGCGCTCCACCACTGAACCATTCATGGTGGGTGATGGTAATGACGGCTCACTGCCTCGACGCGTCCCTCTTTTCCAGTTGTTATTCCGGGACGAAGCAGAAAAAGACTGGGTCTCAAATTCCTTCTTTAGGTCTTGTAACTGGGTCACGGTGGCGTAGGATGCTTTGATATCCTTAATTTCCGATTGAACCAGTAAGATATCTTTAAGTAACTTTGAAACATCCAAGTGATCAAATGTTATGGGAGGTAGCTTATTCAGATCACGGGCCACGAACACAGGCATCACATCAGGCTCGGTCACTTTGAATACACTTATAATATCACTTAACACTCTATTGTCCTTTCCTTGACCTTTTCTAGCAGGTTTGCGTTGATCCAACGGTAAAGATTCAAACAATAACGCTTTTGATTTTTCAATCTGCGTACTCGTGAACGTTGACAAGCAAATTTTTATTAGAGTTTCTTCATCACTAACTGATAACTTATTTTGCAAATAGGCCAACATTTCGTCAACCACAAGATTACAATTATTACACTTAAGCGTAGACGTCATTGCGTAGTTAAAATCTACAGCGCAACCAAGACACACACGACCCGTATGGCTGCGCGTGCGCGACGGATTTTTCTTATCACTAACCCGAAAAAGAACGACCGTTGACCTCAAAACATTCACTCATATCAGTCACTCAAAAGCGATCACAAGCTCGCTAAGCGAGAATTGATAGCTTGCACAGGATCACATCAACATAATCCTTTGCTTTTATCTTTTCTGTTAGGTGTTCGTAGATAGGAGCCAAAGTTCCGGGTTTTTACGTGTGTTTAGAAGATTCTGATGGTGGATATAAATTGGTAGATTATGTGCGATGTAATAAAAATGGATGCAAATTAAGGATCGCTTAGGTAAAGAGTTAAGTACAATTGAGTATTAGCTACACTCATGGGGTGCTAAGACAGAAAACTTCCACGTGCGCCCGTGTACTGGAGTTCCCTCTCGGATACGTCCGGGGGGAAGACCAGTTTTGCGGGCCGGTGCACCCTGGGATGCGGACAAAAACTCTTCCTTAGGCACTGTGTGCCTAAGGGGTCTCTTTGCCCGTATGCGAATAGCCTGTCGGGTGGACGCTCCAACGCGTGTCCCTCTGAATAGCAGAGGGCACAGCGGCGGAGCGGGCTTGCGGACGGTGAGTAATGGGTAAGCTCGCCGTCCGACCAAGGACCAAGCCCGGGTCGGTGGCACGTCGTGTTTCACGCGTCACCGACGGGGCCCCATATGGGGCCAAATACCTGCTGGGGTCGCGGATTTTTCTTAATCCAGGATACCGTGGCCCCGGAACATAAAGGGCATCCGAAGGAACACGGGTGGATTTTAGTCAGTAAGAGTCTGACAGTCCCTTCCGCCCCACCCAGGGCGGGAGGACTCATTTGATGATTTTGCCACCCAAAAAAAAATATATTACCTACATACATAAAATTCTTAAAATTGATTAGAATCGATATGGTTCGTACCCAAAGGGCAAAACGGGACAATACAACAAACGTGATTTTTTTGCTCGATATTGATGTATTAGGTATATTTTTATTGAAATAATTGTCGATGTGTTTTTACGGATCACGAATTCTCATTTACCTAAAGAAAACTCCAATTTCTATGCAACAACGTTGACATAAATAACCTACCAAGTTTTTTTTTAAGCGTTGCCCCACTCCTTAATTACTACGGTATCTTATGTGCATTTACAATCATTTAAATCACAGAAAAAATATAAAAGTAGCCAGTCCCGAAAAAACTACACTTTCATCATCAGCCTTTAAATGTTCCCACTGCTGGGACACAGGCCTCCTCTCTGTGAGAGGGAGTGGGCCGTAATCTACCACGCGGGCCCAGTGCGGATTGGTAGATGTCACATGTCTTCGAATTTTTGGTTCTAGGACATGCCGGTTTCCTCACGATGTTTTCCTTCACCGTTTTGAGAGCAGTGGTGTTGAAATAAATTACACAAAGTAATGCGCCTGACTGGGTTCGAACCCACGACCTACAACTCGTAAGTCGAGGCCAATACCACTGGGCCACCACTGCTCTCTCGAAAAAACTACACTTTAGTTCGCCAAAACCTTAACAAAAACAAAATAAAACTATTAACCTTTTCACACACACACACTTCTTCACATAAAAAACCCGAAGGCATAAAATCTCCACTACATTATTACGTCACATCCTGTTTCAACGGATATGAGAGGCTGCCCGGTCCGGACCGGATATAAGATGGCGGCCAACCGGTCCCGGAACCGAAGGGAAACCGAATTAAAGACTAGCTCAAGACCACGTGGGTTAATACCTACCCGGGTTTTATATTATATTTTATTAGGTTTTTCTTATTTAAAAACCGACTTAGAAACAAGAAGGAAAGTTTTTTATGTATTTTTAACAATTTTTCCTCGAATGACGCTTGGACCGAATTGGAAAATAATAGCACGAGTTTTCACGTTTTTGATACATAAGCGGAAACTTTTTCTTTGAAACTGTAGTAGGTCATTTTTACACCTTAATTAAAATCACTCAAAGCATTTTAATTTTTCGGAACCTAATTTTTTCAAACTTGTTTTGGTATTGGTTTTGAAATGTGGTACTCGTTGGGAACAGAAAACAAATTCGGAAATAAACTAATACCAAATGGTATTATTTCTTGGTACTGGATGGGAATAGACCACTCAGAGCAAGACGGGAGGTACTGTCAGACTTGTACTGACTAAAATCCACGGTGATCCTTCAATAGCCCTTTACGATCCGGGGCCACGGTTACCTGGTGAGACAGTACCGAGACCCCGGCAGGCTTGAGGCCTCCTCTAAGGAAGCAGCCGTCTGACAGCTCTTTGAGGCGCACGTGGAACATGACGCGCCGTCGACTCATAAAATGACGCCTGGACGATTAGGAAAATAATAGCACGACTTTTCAAGTTTTAGTGACGTAAGCGGAAACTTTGAGGACTCTGAACAAATGTTTTTATGTTTGTGCACGCATATCTCCGGAACTACAAGTTCGATTTAAGTAATTCTTTTTTTTTGTTGTACTAGGTTTTGTTCAACTTAGGGTACACTGCAAGTTTCATCAAAATCGGTTCAGTAGTTTTAGAGATATAGATTTTTTTTATGTTGTGACGGATTACAAGATTAGTGCATAATACGAGTACCTATGTAAGAAGATTTTGTATTTTACAAGAATTTGGGTTGACTATTTAATAAATAAACTAAAACTTTTTTAAAAAAAAGTACCGACTTCAAAACAAATACAAAAAAGTTTAAAATAACTTTTCTTTCGGAAGTCGGTGGCAATAGTCAATGACACAACAAAACAAAGCCACCGACTTCCGAAAGAAAAGTTATTTTAAACTTTTTTGTATTTGTATTGAAGTCGGTACTTTTTTTAAAATAGTTTTTATTTAACCCTTTTTATTAGTTTATTTATTAAATATTCAACCCAAATTCTTGTAAAATACAAAATTTTCTTACATAATGCACTAATCTTACATCCGTCACAACATAAAAAAATCCATATCTCTAAAACTACTGAACCGATTTTGATGAAACTTGCAGTGTACCCTAAGTTGAACAATACCTAGTACAACAAAAAAAGAATTACTTAAATCGAACTTATAGTTCCGGAGATATGCGTGCACAAACATAAAAACATACATACATACATACATACACTTATGAAATTTGGCACATTTGTTCAGACGCTGATATAGACTAACATTATGAAAACTGGGCAGTTCTGATAATATTACATACATACGGGTCGAATTGATAACCTCCTTTTTTTGAAGTCGGTAAAAAAGGGTAAAATAAAAACTTTTTCAAAAAAGTAACCGACTTCAAAAACAACAACAAAACAAAAAAGGGTTCGGAAGTCGGTGGCTAAAAATCAATGAAATAAATAAAAAATAAAGCCACCGACATCTGAAAGAAGTGATTAATTAGGTTATTTCACCCTTTTTTGTTCAGTTGCTGTTTTTGAAGTTGGTTACTTTTTTGAAAAAGTTTTTATTTAGAAAAGCAATTGAACTGTTTAAGGGAAGGTTCATATCTGACGTAAAATACGTCGAGCGTATCAGGGAATGTTTTTTGACGCACTAACTTATCATCGGTTGAGTGTGAACGGTCAATTGTTTTTCTATACATTTGTCTGTTCTGGCGTCGCGACCGATAATACGCGACGCACGTTCCGTCTGTTAGGAACCTTCTCTTATAGTTTTATATTTTAAATAAAGAATCTAAAATGAAGATGAAATCATAATTATAATAATCTACCGTAACATTTTTTTTTTCAATTTTTCAAAGTGATTTGTCACAAATTGTCATGACAGAAATATTGTTATTTGCTCTGATAGTAAAATTTCACTACAGCATATTATAGCTCGATGCGCCTCTGGACACAGGTTCTTCGGTAGCATTTGACATTCTTTCTAAGATAGATGAACTTAATCAAAAAGGTGTTCAGCTGAGATTGCAATGGGTCCCATTGCATATCGGAACACAGGGTAACGAGAAGGCTGACATGTTGGCGAAATATGCAGCAAAACACGGAAAAGAAACTAATATTAAACTTGATTACTCGGAAACATTGCCAAAATTCAAAAATGTTTGTTGTGATCATTGGAAGGAACACTTTAATAAAATTTCAGTAGAAAAAGGAATCTGGTATAAAACTATACAATGTTAGCCTCCAGAAAATTTGTAGTCATAGCTAACAGACTTAGATCTGGACACATTTCATGTAACAAAATCGCCTTCTTGATGAAAAAGAATACCTCCCCCAACTGTGAGGTGTGTGGAGTTATAGAGGACATACATCACTTGTTGATGTAATGTGTCCGATATGAGGGTGATAGGAGCAGGTTGTTCAGGGCTCTAAAATTGAACAAGAACGACATTGGTACATTCCACCGATTACTAGCTAAACCGAGTTCAGATGAAGAAAGAAAGTTGTTTGACTTTATGGCCCTGATACATTGATCTCCTTTTTTTATATTGTTTTCGGTTACGATGGGACTGACATGCGCTGTGCGTTTTAAAAGTCCCTAAAATTTAAAGAAATAAAAAAAAAAAAATTCAATTTTTCAAAGTGATCGCAATTTGGCATTATTCAAGTAGTATACTTAAAATATAGAAATTTTGTGCTATGGACTTACTGACAGTATTACATTACTAAAAATTTGAGGACTTCCAGTCCCTGGGTACTTAATTAGGCAGCGTTTTTTGTGTGGCTTTGAAAGTAAAATGTTTTTCTATTCCTTGAAAGGTTTCCTTCTCTTAATTAATTTGGACGAGAATCCTAGAAGTGATATATGCGAAAGTGACTTACGTTGGAAATTAATAATATAATATACCGATTGCTATCTTGATAACGATCTTTGTAACCAATCATGACCGAGTTTGTCTATTCGAGTCTTAAAGACGTCCAACCAGAAGCAGCTGATAAAGCAAAGGGATTATATTTGTGGGTACGGGGCAGTGGTCCAACTGCTCTATCCAACTAGTTGGACCATGGGTCTTTACTAGGGGCAGTTGTCCAATTTTAAAAATAGTTGGACCACGGACACCTTTTGAGCGTTCCGTGTTCCAAATTCATTTAAAAATAACTTACCAACCAACCCTTAAAATCTCAATTTGATCTTTATGTGTGAATGGTACCTACTGAAGTAAAATAACTAAATTGAAGTCGTGTGATTTTTTATTTTTACATCAATCAACGAAGTTTTTCTGAAGCATGACCTACAATAATATCACCTGAACTGTTGTAGCCGAATTTCACATTATCAATTTGGACTTTACGTCTTATTTTAAAACGAATTGGACCACGGTACTCTCAAAAGGTGCTGTGGTCCAACTATTTTTAAAGTTGGACAACTGCCCCTAGTAAAGGCCCATGGTCTAACTAGTTGGACAGAGCAGTTGGACCACTGCCCCGTACCCATATTTGTATTGAGATATGATTATTTGATTTGGGGCGTTTCACAAGCGTAGTTTCATCTTGCTAACCCATCCAAAGACAGACCTTCGGCAGAAGTGCTACCTCTGACGGGTTTACTAACACCGCGCGCGCTATTTGATTTGACCAGTCCGATTCCACGTCCGTCATATTTCACGTAATCAGTCTTATAGAAGCGATGGGAAATTTACAATATAAATGTTTGGAAAACTCTTTTAGGCTCTACTTTTTTTTAGCGTTGTTTAATCATCAAATGAGTCATCCCACCCAGGGCAGGGCTGGAGGGACTGTTAGACTTGTACTGACTAAAATCCACGGTGTCCTTCAATTCCGGGGTCACGGTAGCTTATTAGTCCCGCGGCGGGAATTATCATTTAATGATTGTCCATTAAAAAAAATGATTGCATCAGCCAGTCACTCGGCTAAATAGCAAATTCCCAATTAGCCAATAAGGTCCAAATTCTCTATAAACTTAAAGTTTTACAAACTTCCTCAAACTATTAAAGGTTTAAACTCCCACGCGGACATTCCAAAATTAAGTCTACAAGAAGTTCAAACATGTCCGCTTTACGACAAGTTTAACTTAATTATGTTGAACTTGTTAATAATTGTATTATTATTCAGTGCTGCATACTAACTGGTAAGTCAAGTTGTTAACTGCAGATAGTCATAGTTTAACAAAGATTTCTTTGTGGACTATTTAGTTGAAATACACTGATGTGATTCAGAACGATTCTGAGTTTTAAATAAGAATGTATTATTATGTAACATAAACTATTACGTCTGAGGTGCAGACAGGCGAAGCGAACGCGAAGCGAAGCGAAGCGTTTTTGTTTGTAATTTATGGAATTGTTTGAAGCCTGTCACATAGACAATCAGATCGCTTTCGCTTTTCTATATGACACGATTCGGATCGCATTCGCTTCGCCTGTCTGTTTGACAATAGCTTTAGCACGAAACTCACTCACTCACTCAAAAGTGTCAAGTTACGTTAGCACGACCCGTATCTTCGTTGGCGGATACAGAGAAAGACCCCCTGGTACGGTTAGAACGCACGAGGTTACCACGGGGCCATCACTGGTCTATAAAATATGTAGTCAGGACCAAATGTTTGACAGTGTTAGGTACCTACTTAATTGCTAAAATTTAAAGCCACATATTTTTTTAAAAAGCATCCTTTGTCACTACATACTCGTAGTAGCAATAAACCAACCCTTTATAATAATCACCTACAAACTAAAAAGGTACAACCGAGTAAAAAATCGAAGCAAGCATAAAAATATCTTAGACTAGAAAATTAAAAACAGCAGCATCGCCTCGCATAATGAGTGTACCACGGTTGACCTACTTTGACTTTGTGTGTGACTGTACTTCGTGTTCGCTGGGTCATGGAGTAGATAGGGGTGCAGAAGGCTAGCCTTTTGTAATTAGTGAAAAAAACAACAAGATGGACAAACCATGAATTTAGCATATCAGAAAACTTTACTCTGGTTGCTAAAAAACAGATGTTTCATAAAACTGTTTATCATGCCTAGTCTTTTCTCAGCTACATATTTTGGGGTTAGCTTTCAGTCTAACCAGATGAAGTCGAATACAAACATTTAACAGAGAGCGACTGCCTATCTGACTTCCAAACTCAATAACTGAGTAATACGTCGATACCTTATGGTATGACTGGTTGTCATATTTTCAAGTTTCTGACTAGCACTTATGACTGTCAAAAATCTACAAATGACAGCCGTGACCAACGGCTTTACTTGCTTTCATAGGCACAGAGGAAATCCGCTATGATAGATGGTCATGAATCCATTTCCAGCCCAAAATCGGTAACTGTGCTACCATGCATTTTCTTAAACAAATACAATTCTCAAAAACTCTGTTACTCGCTCTAAAGCTATTGTCAAACTGACAGACGAAACGAATCCGTGGCGTAGCGTTTTTGTTTGTAATGTATGGAATTGTTTGAAGTCTGTCACATAGACTGTCGGATCGCTTTCGCTTTTTTATATGACAGGATTCGGTTCGGTTCGCTATCGCCTGTCTGTTTGACAAAGGTCTAAGTGAAGCGTGTCTACGTGAGCGTACATTTTCACTCCCCGTACGAACTTAGCCTTCTGCACACTATCTACTCCGTGGTCAAACACCCAGTTTCATGCTTCCGAAGTTGCTATAGATTTAAGACTTGCCAGCAGAAGACCCAAGATGGAATTGATATCGTCAGAGCAAAAACTAGAATGGAATATTGAATTCCTCTTTATTGCAAGCTAGAGAGATTTATGTCAAAGAGAAATGCGTTTTTTCCGTGTCAAAGATGTTTACAGTGTGATTGGCCAGGCTTATTGGTAACAGACAGACTTCATCGCGACTTTGTGCAGTCAATAAAATTGTGTTGCGACAAAAAAAAAAACTTTTCCTAGATAATTTAAAGCTTTATTATATGTAGATAAAAAAGGCAAAAATATACCGTTCAATGACGACTGAAATACGCTGTTGGTTTTGGATTTTATTTTGTGAGTTTTTTTATCTTTCATTTTATTTTTTGGGATGGTAGATCAGCAATGAGTCTCCCCACCCTGAGTGGAGCGAAAGGGACTGTTACTGTTCCCCTTCAATTGCCCTTTACCTTCTAGGGTTACAGATAACGTGCTTATCCTCGTCCGCGTCGCCAAATAAATCACTAGTTTACACGATTTTTGTCCTTGAAATGAAATATATACGGTTACGTTACTTTAGGTATCTACATTTCGGAAAAAAATATTGAAAAAAATGCAGCACGTCAGGTTTTTGAAATATTCATTAAGAACTTTTTTACAAAAAACTACATCTAAATAATGAATAGACAGTTAAAAATGGGTAATTTATGCTTCTTTTTACACATATTTTTATCTATGTCTCTCACAACAGACCAACAGTAGTCACCTAGCATATTTTGGTCCCGAAATCCTAGATATTTTTGCAGAAATGATTTTAAATCTTGGTGAAATCGCTCACCATGTTCATAATTTACACCATCAAGTTTTTCTGGAAAAAATCCGAATGCGAAAACAAAAAATATATTTTTAGTAACATACTAATACACATACCATCATAATTTTGCAATAGATTTTCAGCAATCTCTCCGTAATTATCACTTTTATTTGTCTAAAATTTGTTAACGACTATTCTGAAAGAGTTCCCGTCTGCTGCTTTTCTGCCTCGATTAAAAGGGTCTCAAATATTGTATTGTCCAATATTCTCCTGATTTGAGGCCCCACAAATGTTCCTTCATTTAATTTAACCGCAAAAAGATTCGGAAATACAGAGCAGAGTCATTGAAATGCAGACTTGGACGTATCCAAAGCTTTGGTAAAATTCTTCACCAAGCTCAACTTATGTGAAGCAGTGGTTACATTATTTATTTTGGGTCGACTAAATATGTATTTTTAAAGTTCAACGTACCTGGAACAGATTCATTTTTAAATATTTTCTTTGGAAAGAAAAATTCGAACCGCGTGCAGTATTTGAACCCGCGACCTCCGGATTCAGTACATCCGACGCTCTTTCCAACAGAGCTAACGGGGTTCTTACTTACTGCGTCGAATTATTCAATCCATTTCTAACGTCTCGAAGTGACGTCTTTCATTTTTATCTTGATTTGACGCCGGAACTTCAAAATAATGTAAATAGGCTTCTTGCAATGGATTTGTTTCAAGGAAAACACGGTTTAATTGAAAATTTTCCCCACAAACATAACAAAACCGATTTGGATGTAGTCTACACACTCTAGATGAAATTTTTAAATAAAAATAAGACTTTGAATCACACAGTTATTTACAAAATAGAACGATAAAGGTGTATAAACGATTGTGGGTACATAAAAAACAAAGACCTCGATATCTCAGAATTGTGACGTGCTATTAAAATTAAAAAAATATTTTTTTGATTACCGTCTATAGCTTATATAAATAAAATATGTTTAATTTCAAGAACAAAAAAAAAATATTTTTTTGTAAACTAGTGATATCTTTAGGCACCGAGTTATAATTATAATTGTTTGGAACACAGGACTTTTCATCCTAGTATAATCTTCTAAGACAGTTAATGAAATCAATGCGGTTGAAGCCGCTAGCATAAGCTAGTATTTTAATAAAGCCCCATTATTTCTTCCTTTCTTTATTTAATTTCCTTTTATTGTGACTGTCGTGACCAACAAATAGCTCACCTGTTGTGAACCGTCACGTCCACATCTCTAGGGAAGACTGCGGCACGTAGTGATCACGTGACGACAGCAGCAGGGTGGAAGTAGTGGCGGTAACGACTTAGTTCCTGAGGGAGCGAGCCAATGGCGTCACACTTGGACTTTTTTAGCGAAATAATAAAAGGAAATCTATTGATTACTGACGGTTTAAAGTAGGTACAGGTTGCTCTGTAATTGCAGTGGTTGACGCCGAGTTGCCAGCCTATTTATTATCAGTTACACTTCGGAGAGTGTGCAATGGAACTACACAATTTGATTCCACCTGCTTCTTTCCATCATCGGACCAC
The DNA here is from genome assembly GCA_950005045.1 of Agrotis exclamationis. Classification (NCBI taxonomy): domain Eukaryota; kingdom Metazoa; phylum Arthropoda; class Insecta; order Lepidoptera; family Noctuidae; genus Agrotis; species Agrotis exclamationis. Next base: position 10,688,902 of record OX465442.1, read on the forward strand.
AAGGCGTACGGCAATGCGCCTTCAGTCCATGGTAGACCACCCTTACTTACAAAGCGTTTTGTCAATACTTTTATTGTACGCACAACTTAGGAGTGGAATTCCCTGCTGGAGTTTGTATTTCCTGATGCTTCAATCTTGGGGTCATAAGTCAAGAGTGCATACATTACTTCTAGCCAAGCGTGCTTCACCGTGAGCAGTGGTGGCCCAGTGGTATCGGCCTCGACTTACGAGTAGTAGGTCGTGGGTTCGAACCCAGACAAGCGCATTACTTTGTGTAATTTATTTTATCACCACTGCTCTCAAAACGGTGAAGGAAAATATCGTGAGGAAACCGGCATGTCCTTGAAATTCGAAGGCATGCGACATCTACCAACCCGCACTGGGCCTGCGTGGTGGATTATGGCCCACTCCCTCTCACAGAGAGGAGGCCTGTGTCCCAACAGTGGGAACATTTATAGGCTGATGATGATGATGTGCTTCACCGTCGACCACAAAAACAAAACAAAAATACTTTGATTTTTGTTGACATAATTTAATCTGAGATAGGTACTCTATTTTTTTTATTCACGGTTTACTAAACTTTTCCTTGTATATATTTGTAATATTTTGCCTCTACAATTTTCAAACGAAAATTGTATCTAAAAATAAGTTGTATCTACTAACTAAATGTTTTCATTAAATAACTTTCATGTAACTTTGACATCTTGTTACAAAGTTTTAATATATTAATTGAGTTGGCGACTTCTTTTGATAAATAATTCAATTACTCACAAGTTTCCTTTGAAGTGTATAATTTTTGATTATTTTTCACAAACTAGTTGACCTTTGAACTTTCATGAGATGTGATTTATTTAGCATAGGCCTAGCCTAAGTCTATAAGCAATTCGAAAAATGTGCTTTTGCAGTACCTATATACATATACGTTATTCAATTTTTCAAAAAAAAAATTGAAAAGGGATGAATTCTGAAGTAAAATTGAAACAGAGGCGACGTAAATGTAATGTAGCGACGAAAATACGATTAATAATAAATTAACATTGAGTCCAATTTTTGGCAAAAATAAAATCAGTAAGTACTCCATAATATTGAGTACCTAAATAATTATTAGCTGTGTATGGCATTGTTCGATGTACCTACGAGTAGGTATTTCTAAGAGTATTTTGAATTCAAAAATACAATTGCGAGCGCCTGCTGAAACTTTAATAGGAAGTATAAACCTCATACCTCACCTATAGGTACCTTTAAGTTACCAAGCCATAAAATAACTTATAAAGACTTAACCACAACTTTACCGCCTTTTACTTTACTAAGCCGGTAAAGTAAGATAGTTTTATTAAACAGCTCGTCTAATAGGCGAAGATGGGTAAAGTTACAAGTAAGTTCATGTTACTTAGCTTAGTGCGAGGATATTTATGTAAACTTACTTAGTGAATGACATTGGATAGTATAACTTATGTTAGGCGTAGTTTATGTTATTAAGGATCTGGAGTTGAAAAGATTTTTCTGAATGTCGGTCTAAGAAAACATTGTAGAGAAATTAGCAGGCCCAGAAAACAAGATTGTATTTCAGTGCAAATATTATTGTTACGTCGATCGAATTGCGAGACCTATCTATAAGCTTCTCGAAAGTTCCACAAGGTTCTCGACAATTCTACCGAAGGTTTGTCTGAAAGTTTCTAGAAAATTCTACCCTGTTCTAGATGTTTCGAGATGGGTCTGGAATGTTCTAGAAGGTATGGGACTATATCGAAGTCTATGGATGTTTCCAGAACATTCGACCACCTTCTAGAAACATCTAGTGGGTCCGGCGGTAGTACAAAAAGGGCGCCGATCGGCGGCCCGAGTCAGTCTGGTTTTGACTACGATCGAGGCAACTCGAAGTGAACTGGAAGCGATCTCCAAGTGATTTTTACGTGTGATTAAGTGAGTTTATAAGTGTTTAATTGTTGAGTAGTGTTAAGTGTTTGTTTTAATTAGTGATTCGTGTGTGAATAAAGTTTATTTGGTTTTAATTGGTGTTAATTAATTTATGCCAATACCCAGCTCGTAACATTTGGTGTCAGAAGTGAGGGATATAATGCCAATTTTACCAAAAGACGACACGGACGGTATTCGTACCAGAAGTCAACGTCAACAAGACATGGACCAGAGGCGGTTTGGAGGTTCCCCGATACAGACGCCGGGTGGTGCTCAGCCTACGATGGAACCAGCCCCTTCAGCACCAGCTTCTTCAGCACCAGCGGTTCCAGACCTGTCTGCGCTTATGGCACTGCTGCAGGAGCAGGCCCGCCGACAAGAAGAACAGGCCCGGCTGCTGCAAGAGCAGCTACAGAAGGATAAGGAGGAGCAGGCCCGCCGCCAGGAGGAGCAGGCCCGCCGCCAAGAAGAACAGGCCCGCCTGCTGCAAGAGCAGCTACAGAAGGATAAGGAGGAGCAGGCCCGCCGCCAGGAGGAGCAGGCCCGCCGCCAAGAAGAACAGGCCCGCCTGCTGCAAGAGCACCTACAGAAGGATAAGGAGGAGCAGGCCCGCCGCCAGGAGGAGCAAGCCCGCCGCCAAGAAGAACAGGCCCGCCTGCTGCAAAAGCAGCTACAGAAAGATAAGGAGGAGCAGGCCCGACGTCAAGAGGAACAGGCCCGCCTATTGCAAAAGCAGCTCCAGGAAGATAAAGAGGAGCAGGCCCGTCGCCAAGAAGAACAAATGGTCCTCATTAAGGACCTGCACTCAACATTTGGCAAGGAGCTCAAGGTGATTAAAGAGCAAGTCAATCAGCACGAGAATCGCATTTCTGAAGCTGAGGTCCAAATTGCCGGGGTTAAGAAGGCTTTGGGTGAACTTAGGACTGGAGACGGGGTTATTTGTCCGGTGGTTGCTGCACCTTCGACACGAGGCTTTAAGGTGCCGCCATTTGACGGAACATCTTCATGGTTGGCTTACAGGATGCAGTTTGAGGCCGTTATGAAGGCGAATGGGTGGACGAAAGAGCAAGCGATGACCGCGCTTACTTTAGGCCTACGAGATCAGGCCCTGACCGTACTTGAGGCTCTTGGCAAGGATGTCACATATGAGCAGCTGCTGGAAGCGTTGGAGTCCAGATACGGCGACGCGCACCTGGAGCACGTATTTCGCGCTAAGCTAAAGGATCGCGTTCAACGTAGTGCCGAGACTCTACAACAGTGGGCCCTGGAAATTGAAAAGATGGTCCGAAAGGCATATCAGTCTGCTCCTGCTCTGATCAATGGCAACCTCGTACAGGCATTCGTCGACGGAATACGTGATTTGGAAGTCAGAGCCGCTGTAAGACTTGGGCACCACGAAACATTAAAGGACGCCTTGGCCCATGCTTTGGAAGTAGAGGCAGTGAGGCAAGATCATCGCACACATCGCGTCAGAGAAGTTGTAGAATCAACTGTACGCGACCGGCCACAAGGATACAGTCCCAGGTGCTACACTTGTGGGGAAAAGGGTCATCTTCGGTCCAGCTGTCCCAAGCGAAATACACCTAGAGAAGATCAATCTCAACAGGGAAGAGGGACCGATAAGACTACCCAGCAACAGCAGGGAAACGAGTAAACGCCAGGACTGAGGGGCGGGTGCTGGCTGGTACGGAAAGAGCCCCGAGGATCTCGATCTCACAGGCCCATGACGGAAACAGCTTGATCATCAAAGGCGAAGTCGACGGAAAACCATGCAAATTGACACTCGATACAGGAGCTTCTCACACGGTCGTCAATTCAAACCTAGCAAGTCGGTTCCTTGGGGACTTCTTCAATAACCACGACCGCATACAATTACTGACAGCTACCGGTCAGCACATAACCGTCCGAGGCAAGAAGGAGGTGAAGCTAAAACTAGGTCACAAAGTGTATTGGCATAATGTCATCGTGGCTGACATAGTAGACGATTGCATCTTGGGCTTAGACTTTATGCGGAAATATCGTTGTGAGATCGATGTTGATCGAGGAGTATTGAAATGTGGTACAGAAGAGATCTTAATGGAATGTGCACCGTCAGAAAAAGTGCTTCGTTTGAAATTTGACGTGTCAACACTTTTGAAAAACTGCGATCTTACTGGAGTAGAAATGGATAAGGCTAGGAAAATGTTACTCCAGTATGCTGACATGTTCTCTACAGATGATGCTGACATAGGGAGAACAGGGCTGGTTCAGCACAAAATTAATACTGGCAATGAGCTACCAATCCGACAACGACCAAGAAGGGTGCCGGTTGCACGCGAAAAGGAAGTGAAAGAAATGATTGAGCGCATGGTGAAGAACAGTTTTATAGAGCCTTCATCTAGCCCGTGGTGTTCTCCTGTGGTCCTGGTGAAGAAAAAGGACGGCAACACGCGGTTTTGTGTGGACTATCGACGGTTAAACGACGTCACGAAAAAAGACAGTTACCCACTGCCTAGGATCGATGACACATTGGATACACTGACAGGAAGGAGGTGGTTCACAACGTTAGACCTGAAAAGTGGCTACTGGCAAGTGGAAATAGACCCTAAAGACAAGGAGAAAACTGCATTTTCGACAGGAAAGGGGCTATGGCAATTTAAAGTCATGCCATTCGGATTGTGCAATGCTCCTGCGACATTTGAAAGGTTGATGGAGCAAGTACTTGCCGGATTGATCGGAGACGCATGTCTTGTCTATTTGGACGACGTCATCGTCGTGGGCCGAACATTTGAAGATCACCTTCAAAACCTAATTAGAGTTCTGTCGAAAATCCGGACGGCAAATCTTAAGTTAAGTCCGGAAAAGTGTTCATTTTTCAGGAGACAAGTGAACTTTTTAGGACACATAGTTTCGGAGGAAGGTGTTCAGACAGACCCGGAGAAAATCGTCGCCGTCAAGGAATGGCCAGTTCCGAAAGACAAGACGGAGGTCAGAGCATTTTTAGGTCTATGCTCCTACTATCGACGGTTTGTCAAGAATTTTGCCGACATTGCAAAACCCCTACACAAACTTACTGAGGAGAAGCAACAATTCTGTTGGGACGAGAACTGTAACATCGCATTCCAGGAATTAAAGAAACGTCTGTGCAATTCACCTATTCTTGACTATCCTGACACTGAAAATGACTTCATAGTTGACACAGACGCAAGTAATACTGGAATTGGTGGCGTGTTGTCTCAACGGAAAGGAAATCAAGAAGTTGTTATAGCTTACTACAGCAAATCTCTATCGAAACCGGAAAGAAATTACTGCGTTACGAGAAGGGAATTACTTGCCGTAGTAAAGACTTTGCAGCACTTCAGTAAGTATCTGCTGGGACGAAAATTCCTATTGCGAACGGACCATGCTGCATTAAAGTGGCTATTGCAATTCAAGAATCCAGAGGGACAGGTGGCGAGGTGGATTGAGCTACTACAAGAGTTCGATTTCGTAACTGAACATCGCAGTGGGAGGGCACATGGTAACGCAGATGCACTGTCTAGAAGACCTTGTCCTGAAGATTGTAAACACTGTAACAGGCAAGAGGCCAAGGAAGTTGTGTCTGTACGAATGCTGAAAACGGATCTCAGTAACGAATGGAAGGAAACCCTACAGCATGCTCAGCAAAATGACGCAGACATCAAACCAATTTTCGATTGGATTAAAGCTGGTGCTCCTAAACCCAAGTGGAGTGATGTAGCTGCAATGAGTTCCATCACTAAGAGTTATTGGGCGCAATGGAACAGCTTGGTTATCCAGGAAGGAGTCTTGTGCCGTAAATGGGAAAACGCTCGAGGAGACAACTGCCACTTACAAATGGTTGTTCCTAGAGCCAAAGTCCCGGATGTATTACGGCTTTACCACGATGGATGTTCAGGTGGACATATGGGTGTAAAAAGGACTCTACTGAAAATACGTGAGCGATTTTATTGGATCCATTGTCGGGAGGATGTGGAGGACTGGTGTCGGAAGTGTACCAGTTGTGCGGCTGTGAAAGGACCCCAGACACGCAGCAGAGGTGCTTTACAGATATACAACGTTGGAGCCCCGTGGGAACGGATAGCACTAGACGTGGCAGGACCATTTCCAGAAAGTGAAAACGGGAACAAGTACTTCATGGTTGTCATGGATTACTTCACTAAGTGGCCAGAAGTCTTCGCCATTCCTAACCAGGAAGCTACAACAGTCGCAGATAAATTGGTTCAGGAGGTCTTCTGTCGTTTTGGAGTACCCTTGGAAATACACAGCGACCAAGGACGGAATTTTGAATCACAAGTATTCCAGGAGACTTGTCGGCTGATGGGTACTCACAAGACCAGAACGACTTCCTACCATCCACAATCTGATGGAATGGTGGAGCGTTTCAACCAAACGTTGGAGAGATATCTGGCAAAGGTTGTGGAAAGCAGGCAAAGAGATTGGGACAAGCACATACAGCCATTTCTTCTGTCCTATCGTAGCGCAGTTCACGAAAGTACAGCTGTGACACCAGCCTTCGCGAACTTTGGAAGGGAATTACGGTTGCCTGCTGATTTGATCACCGGATCCCCTCCTGATGCTCCACGCAGTGTAACCGACTATGCAAATGACTTGCGTAACAAATTGAATGATGTTTATGAGCATATCAGACAATCGGGCCAACAAATGTCTGAGAAGATGAAGACCCGATACGACCGGAAGACAAACAATAGAGGTTTCGACGAGGGGTCACTTGTGTGGTTGCATAACCCAGTGCGCAGCAAGGGGAAGTCCCCTAAATTACAAGCAAAATGGGATGGACCATACCGAGTCGTGACCAAGATTAACGACGTCACCTACCGGATTCAAAAGGGTCCACGTGGCGCGCCCAAGATTGTCCATGTTGACCGTTTAGCGCGATATAACGGGACTAACGATGCTCGGGACGAGCATGTCTAAGGAGGGGGCAGTGTTACGTCGATCGAATTGCGAGACCTATCTATAAGCTTCTCGAAAGTTCCACAAGGTTCTCGACAATTCTACCGAAGGTTTGTCTGAAAGTTTCTAGAAAATTCTACCCTGTTCTAGATGTTTCGAGATGGGTCTGGAATGTTCTAGAAGGTATGGGACTATATCGAAGTCTATGGATGTTTCCAGAACATTCGACCACCTTCTAGAAACATCTAGTGGGTCCGGCGGTAGTATAAAAAGGGCGCCGATCGGCGGCCCGAGTCAGTCTGGTTTTGACTACGATCGAGGCAACTCGAAGTGAACTGGAAGCGATCTCCAAGTGATTTTTACGTGTGATTAAGTGAGTTTATAAGTGTTTAATTGTTGAGTAGTGTTAAGTGTTTGTTTTAATTAGTGATTCGTGTGTGAATAAAGTTTATTTGGTTTTAATTGGTGTTAATTAATTTATCCCAATACCCAGCTCGTAACATTATGTATAAGCTGTTTAAGAACTGGTAAAAACTTAACGCCATACCACAAAAAAGTTAAACATCGGTTGAACATTTTGTCTAAAAAAAGTGTCGGCATTGACGTTGATATAAGGTCCGTTTTGCAGTTACACTTTTTTTTGACAAGTGTTTAAATCATGAACTGTGGCCATTTTTTTAACAATGGTTTTGACAATTGAATGCCGACCAATTGGTCGCCTCCACATTACACCGACAGATGTGTAACTTTTTGTAGTAAGGCTTCATATGTCCTTGTTTATCCACGATAGATATTATAACCTACAAGACATTAGTAGGTAAATAGGCACATCGTTAACAAGCCACCACAAATCGTTTAGTGGTACAGGGACAAATACGGGGACGGATACTCCTGAGGTTTCTCTAACGAGGACGATTGATCTTATGGTATTTGTCACTAGAGGTGAGCATTAGGGAACCTGTTAGTTAGATATACCATCAGTTACTAAGAGAATAGTAAGAAAATACACAAATGAAACTACTATAATCCTTTTTTTGAAATACGGAAAATAATCAAATGATTCTTTTATTTATTTTGGGAAAACAAACAATCGTACATTGTGTATTAATATCTAGGTAGACAATCTGTTATAAGTTAATGTACAATCCACTACGTTTCCACATTTTACTATATACACACATCAAAAGTGTCTAGGGATCAACATATATTTTTGTAATAACTTTTCTCCTGATTGATATTAATTAAAATTTTCTTTAAGGATTCATCAAATAAAGTGTTTTCGTTCGTCACAGTAACGATAAACCAAGTCACCTTTGTATTAATAAAGAAATTTGCCATTTTCCTAATAAAGGGATTTTTGACATTTGAACCACTAACACAAAAGTTCGAAAAAAAGACTGAAATAACAGTTTTCTTTAAAATTTTATTGGGTAACTTAAACAATTAATAATCCGTGTTTCTACCGCGAACACTAACAACACAAGAACATCGGTTTGGCATACTCAAAATGAGTTCATCCAAATCACGCTGTGGAATGGCCGCCCATGTTCGTTGCAACAACAAAAAAAAGGTCTTCTTGCGACTGGATACCCTCCATATTCGGCAGAGCTCTTCTCTGTAGCATATCCCATGCATGCTCAATCGGATTCAAGTCTGGCGACTGAGCAGGCCAGGGCAGGACATTGATGTTAGCTGCGGCGAGAGTCTGTCTTACAACTCTTGCGGTGTGCGGTCGTGCATTATCATGCATTAACTGAAATAAGGGACCGATTTGCACTTGTAGAGGAACGATGACGTCTGATACAATCGTCTCAGCATAAATTTGAGCGTTGAGGTTGCCTCTGATCCAAATCAACTCAGTTCTTCCGCCGATCCAAATACCCGCCCATACCATGATGGTTCCACCACTATAAGGATGGACTTCCTGGCAGGATTTTAATCGCTGTTGGCGTCCAGGGGTTCTCCAGTGTCGTATACGTCTTGTATCCGGTCTCATACCGAAACGAGACTCATCAGAAAAGCACACGAAACGCCATTGTTCTTCTGCCCAATTTCTGTGTTCAAGAGCCCATTGATATCGAATCCTACGATTGTGCATTGCTATAGGTGGTACCCGTAGCGGTCTTCGGGAATGAAGGTTCACTTCATGCAAGCGGTTTCTGACTGTTTGGTCGCTAATTAAGTTCCCTGAAGAGTGATGAAGCCTCACGGCTAACATCATGGCGGTTATTGTTGGAGCTCTTCGAGTTAAGATTTGAATATATCGGTCTTGTCTCCGTGTGGTGCAGCGATACCGTCCTCCATGGCGCTCAGCCACGGTACCAGTGCTTCGGTAACGTGTCCAAAGTCGACTGATAACACTCTGACTTGTATTCAGAGCTAAAGCCACAGTACGTTGCCGGGAACCAGCTTCTATCATTCCCACGGCTCTGAGCATTTCTTCCCTGCTTAAATGACGTCGCCGCTCCATAATAACGTTGGTTTTAATCAGTAGTAGGGAAACAGTAGCACTAATAATGTCTTCAATGCGTTGTATGTTTTTATAGGGAAAATATTGACAGCTGATTTTCATCTTTTACTCGAATTTGATTCACAGTTCCTGATCCAAATTATGAAATGCACCAAAAAGGATCCATATAAATTTATAAAATCATAAATTTATTACAAAGCCACATCTCAATCTCAAGAAATCCGCATAAAAATGCTTGATCCCTAGACACTTTTGATGTGTGTAGTTTACATATATGATACAGTTATTTCTTTTTTTCCTTATAATTATACATCAACAAGCACAAAGAAAAGAATTTAATCGTAATCCTAAAATCTAATATTAATCCACTAAATATTTAAATAATGTATTATATTCATTGATTTTGGGTAAGGCGCTCATAAATCTGATTTTTGAATCTTTGCTTTGACAGGGCAAATAAATCGATATCGCCAAAATGGTTGTTGTAAGCCTGAACCAATCTCTGGAGAGGCGCTCTCTCCCCCGCGTTTGTACGACAGGGAGTCGTAACGAACAGTGGGTAAGAGCGCGCCTCTCGCCTCATTACTGTTCTGGGTACAATATAATATATTTGGTTTACTAATTCAGTACAGTCAAACACATTATGCACAAGTCCATGGAGCATCATTCCTTGGAGCAACAAGCGTCTAGAGCGTCTTTTTGCCCGAAGAACTGTCACACTCAAACAAACTAAAAACCCCTGTTCGTTCAGTTGCCCATTAAGCTCCAGGGCGACAGTGCCCTGTTTAGAAAGTGCGTGTGTCCCGCGACCCCTGGGCACGCGTGGAACGTAATGCGCCACCTACTCGGCTATAACTCTTGATGGGACGGTGAGCTTCCCAATGCTCGCCGTCCGCCCACAATGCCGGATACGAATACAATTGTGCTTTACAGCGAAGTAACTAAGAAATTAATTTATCTTGTTCAGCTATTCGGTGGTATACAAATAAGAGGACAGAGACTCCTGAGGTTAGTATAACGAGGACGATTGATCTTACGGTATTTGTCACTAGAGGTTAGCATTAGGGAACCTCTTAGTTGGCACGCGATAGATAAGGGAGTATCGGCTAAGCGCTAGTGATTAAGGAAATGTCGGGAAGGTAGGATATTAAGAATAATGGTTTATTTTTTTCCGTCTTCTAATTGCTGTCTTATCTGTCACCTTTTTTTCAGGTTGGAAAATCATCTAGGTAATCATTTCATTTTATGCCTCTGAATTTGATTTCCGTTTTATTTGACTTTTTTTGGTTTAATAAATCATCATACAGCGTACTTGAAGTATTTACGGCGTCTACTGTATGGTAAATGAAAAAGTGCCTATAGTGTACGAATGAAGAACTTTTTTTCCATCAAATTAACGTGAAATTCAGGAGACGACATGCCCTAAAATAAAAAAAAATACAAGTGGCACTCGGAGACTGCCGCGGTGAAGCTATTGCATAACTTTTTTTATTTTAAAAGAATAAATCGCCTACCGCGTACATTTAACGAGAATAATTATAATTTATTTAAAATAATTTATTTGTGGTGCACTACTGTAATAAAGAACTTTTTTGTTGTAGAAGAATTTTATAAGTAGGTGAAAACTCTTTTTGTAGCTGGCCGTTTAGAATCAGTAAGAAAAAGTAAATTGTTTTTATGACGGATATTTTTATGATTGCCGAAGTCTCCCAAACTGAAACGATGTTAGACGATGCGTGGTGTCAGGTATTTTCGTTAGGTTTTTGGAAAATTTTTGATTCAGTCACCGCGCCGCACCGCGCTCAGAACCCGCAATAAAAGCTATGCAACCTGGGACTTCTACCAATACGCACTGGGTATGTGTGATAGTTTGGTGAAATACAGTCCACTCCCTCACACAGAAAGGAGGCCTGTGTCCCAACAGTGGGTAAGTTTGGCTAGAGATATGAACGATCTCTAAAATGAAATATTCGTTTTATTTACCTACATCACTGTGTTTATTTAAACTCCATCACTGGCTTATTTTGCCCAAAATTAAGAGTCCTCTCGCCCGTAAAAATCGCTCATTTAAAACATAAAATCATGCCTTCATTGCCCAAGCGTCCAGTCCCTGTTTACGAAGGGTCTCACTCGACCTGAGTTAAAAGCCCTCTTCTGATAATCACCTACACAATTAATTTTTCATTTATTTCAAGGACTTTGGAATTACAGCGTCCTTTCAAATGAAAAAGGTTCAGAGGCCGTAGCACAATATTTCGGTTTTTGTGACGTAAAGTATAGAGGGACTGGGCATGCGGATAGCGAGTAATGGGTGACTCGCCGTCCGATCATGGCCCGTGCCCGGGTCAACGGCTCGTCGTGTTCCACGCGCGACTCATAGAGGTGTCAGCAATCTGACGGGGCTCCCCTTAGAGGGCCAAAGCCTGCCGGGGTAGCGGGACTGACTCTTCAGGTAACCGTGACCCTGAAATGTAAAGAGCTATTGAAAGATCACCGTGGATTTTAGTCAGTACGAGTCTGACAGTCCCTCCCGTCCCGACCTGGATGGGAGGACTCATTTGATGATTTTACAACGATAAAAAAAAAGTATACGGGGACTTTGATGTTAACCGCTAAATTGTTTCTGGCAACGATCGTTTCCAAAATCAAAAGTCGAACTTTGTTTATTTTTTATTGAACGACTCTAAACTCTATTTTAAAGGCTTAAGAGCCCTTTAAAACTGCCTTTAGACTTAATAGTCTAAAGGTAAAGGTGCTGATAGATTTAAGCATTCACTTGTAGTAGTTTTTAATTTTGCCGAAATCTAATTACAACAAATAGAGCCGAGGATAGAGGCAAGCATCGCTATGAATATTTTCACGGTCTTTCTAACGAACGCTCTAGTCGAGGTCGTCAAATAATTTTTCTTCATGAAGCTGTCAGAGTTAACAGTCGGCTCGGCTAGAAACTCGCCAGAACGTTCGTTAGAATGCTCGCTAAAACCAATCTCGTTTTTTTTTCTGTAATGTAACATTCGCAAGAATGCTCATTACAAGTGAATGCTCAAGTTTATCGGCACCTGTTTTGGTTTTATTTTGACGGATAAAAGTTTCTCGTTCGTATTCTAGAGGCGGTTTTTTTATTTTTCATACAATTTTTATGTCGTAATACTTCAAGCAGGCTGTTCGTCCGTCCTTCTTCTTCTTCCTGCCTTTATTTTTCTACTTGGGGTCGGTGCAACACGTTTTCTTCTTCCATTCTCCCCTATCAGAGTCACAGTATCATTTACTCCTTTTTATGGTTCCGTACGTCCGAATACAAAAACGGAACCCTTATAGGATCACTCGTGTGTCCGTCTGTCTGTCGCTTACAGTCAATTATCTCCGAATCTACTAGACCGATGGGGTTGAAATTTGGTACACATATCAATTCCTGTGACCCAAACACAAAGGTGTGACGTGAATAGATGAAATCTGTATGTGGGAGGTAATTTTTGGGGGGGAAGGAGAAAATGAAAAAAAAAAGTTTTGAAAACTGCATCGTGTGACATATCAAATGAAATGACTTGTTGAGACAATCTTAAATGTATTTTTTTTTGTAATTTTAAAATAAATAGTTTCCAAGTTATTCAAGAAAATAGACGAAATTTGACCATTCCCCCCCCCCCTTATCTCCGAAACTACTGAACCTAAAATTTTGAAAAAAATACAGGAATTAGTTTTCTACTTATAGATTATAGGATAACCTATAAGAAGTCCATATCTGTATATGGGAGTTAATTTTTGGGGGGGGAAGGGGAAAATTAAAAAAAAAAATATTTGAAAAGTGTATCGTGTGACATATCAAATGAAAGGTATTGTTGAGACAAACTTAAAAGTATTTTTTTTGTAATTTTAAAATAAATGGTTTCCAAGTTATTCAAAAAAAATAGACGAAGCTTGACCATTCCCCCCCCCTTATCTCCGAAACTACTGAACCTAAAATTTTGAAAAAAATACAGGAATTAGTTTTCTACTTATAGATTATAGGATAACCTATAAGAAGTCCATATCTGTATATGGGAGGTAATTTTTGGAGGGGAAGGGGAAAATTAAAAAAAAATTATTGAAAACTGCATCGTGTGACATATCAAATGAAAGGTCTTGTTGAGACAATCTTAAATATATTTTTTTTGTAATTTTAAAATAAATAGTTTCCAAGTTATTCAAGAAAATAGACGAAATTTGACCATTCCCCCCCCTTATCTCCGAAACTACTGAACCTATTTTTTTTTTTAATACAAAATTTAGTTTTCTACTTATAGATTATAGGAAAACCTATAAGAAGTCCATGATATTAAAATAACATGGTAAATCACTCAATATTGTGCGTACCAATTTGGGTAAGATTTAAAAAAAACGTGTGTAACATCGTACGGAACCCTCTTCACGCGAGTCCAACTCGCACTTGGCCGGTTTTTCATTCATATCATTCCTTAGACAATCCATCCATCTTTTCTTTGGCCTTCCTCTTCCTCTCCATCCATCAACATTCATACTCATCACTCTCTTGGTCACATGGGTGTCATCCCTCCTCATCACATGTCCATACCAAGATAGACGATTCCCTTTCATTTTTTCTGTATAACAGGCGCCACTTTCAAACTTCCCCTTATATACTCATTCCTTACTTTATCCATTCTTGTCACTCCACACATCCATCTCAACATCCTCATCTCCGCTACATGCAATCGTTTCTCATCCATCTTTTTCACAGCTCAGCATTCCGATCCATACAATACTGGCTGTTCGTCCTCATACGTAGAATTCATGCTAGAGTCTCTGAAATCTGAAAGGTCAGAAGTTGTGAACTTCCAACAATGGACCGTGTGAGATTGTTTTTGTTAAGTATTTAATTAAAATTATATTTTCATTTTGTTATGAATGGGTTGAGAATATAATTTAGTATTTCAGTTTTTAGTCTTTTGTAATGACGAACAAAAGTTAAACTACGGTTACTAAGGTCAAACTATTTATTACATAATTATCTAATAACCCTATTCTCTTCAAAGCTAGAGTGAACAGGCTTCTTCTGGGTAAGCTCGCTCCATCGTCGACTTTGTCTCTGTCAGCCCTGACCTTGACTAGAGTCAAGAGCATCCCATAGAGGGAAACCCAGCTTAAAAAAAAATTAAAAAACTAGCACTCCGCCTGTGACTTCGTCCGCGAGGATTGCGTATTTTAATTTGGGGTTGGAAATTTCAAAAATCCACCTGAAATAATATTTGTTTCCTGAATTTGGTCTATCACTCTTTTCTTATTCGAAGAATCAAGAAATACGAATGAAATACTTAGTTTTCATAAAATTTTGAATACCGTTTTAAACCCCTTTAAAGGACGAATGTTCTACGTTACTTTGCTCACTAAAGTTAACGACCGATCGTACGCAACCGATTGTACGCGACGGAACGTCAGCGTAACAGGAATTCAAGCCTAATCATTAAACTTGATTGAATGTCAGTTTGTCTTAAAGTTGAACTAAAACTTTCAAACAGTTTCAGGCGAAACCGCAGACGATTCTAAAGTTTCGAAGACCTATTATGACAGTTCCAACTTGTTAACCCTGTAGTTTTCTTTTTAGCTTTTACCTGGCAAAGTTGCAGTGAAAAATGTGTTTAATTTGTTCGAGTTAGGGTTTAATTTTGTAGTTTTATAGAAATTATTTTGACGCTATAACTTACGTTCTACAAGGTCGACGTTATCGAGTTTTTGAAACTTACCTGTAACAATAGAAAGAAACATCATTAAAACATTTAACTAATAACTTGATAGGTACATAATTAACAAAATTTATAAAACACGTTATCATAATCATATTTTTTTAAGCTATTGCATAGCTTTTATCGCAAGCTCTTAGCGCGGTGCGGCGCGAAAAATCTAATGAAAAAACCTGACACCACGCATTGTCTAACGTCGTTTCAGTTCGGGAGACTTCGGCAATCATAAAGGTACGGACAAACGTGCTCATAAAGGTACGGATAGACGTGCTCATTACTAGTACGAAAACATGCTTTTATTGAGGGAGAGGGAGGAGAACGTTTCTTGACGTTTCACTTGATTGACGTGGCTGATCATAGCCTAATTAGTACAGTAATAAATAAAATAAATGAATAATTATAATTGCATAAATTGATAAAAATGCTATGCAATAGCTTTACTGGGGCAGTCCCCGAGTGCCACACGTATTTTTTTTTAAAGAAACTTTGCCCCACACTAGGAATTTTTCCTGTGTCGTGGGTGCGATTACACACATATTATAAACTCACATACACAAACTAATTATCAGCATAATTAGCCGTAGAACGCCCACTACTTAACATAGGCCTCCCTTATACATAGATTTCCCATGCGACCGGTTGGAAAAGTGCTTGCATCCAGCGCGATCCTGTGGTTTTCTTTTTTTTTGTTTCACAAAAAAAAAAACACTAAAGTTATCATTTACCTATTTAAAAAGTTTACTTTGAAACAGATTTTTGTGGTCACCCGTTGGTGACAGATATACTTGTTACTACTCCGAATGTTCCTGAGACGTACTGACGCCACCTGGAACGCGGGAATGCCATAAAAAGCACTATATCGGTGGAATGCAAAGCGTTATTTCTCCCCCTTCTCACAGGTCACAGGGGATACATTTTTACAAGGTTTTATTTAGTTAAGTTCACCTGTCCCGTTGTCTGTGATCAAATCTTGCAAGTTAAATTTGATCCACTTCCCGGCGGCTTATTGCCAAACTGTATACTGACCCAGACCGGGGTTGCTCTGAGTTCGATCGCAGTTTGCCTTTGTAGTTGAAGAGCAAACTGTATACCTATTCAGAGAGTGTCTGAATCAAAATACATTTTGCTTTAAAATACTAGAGCAAAACACATACGAGTCCAGACGTCCAGCAGCAATCATGAAGGGGATGGCGGGGTCTTCCAGACCCCGCCATCCCGTTCTAACCTAACCTGTCCGTGTCGGGGTGCCCTAAACTCCCGAGCTCGCTTCGCTCGCTCTTGCATTCCTAGGTCAAATAACTGATTACTACTTATCAAGGCGGCTCGAAACTTTTTCAAAAAAAGTTACCGACTTCAAAAGCAACCACAAAAAAAGGATAAATAACCTACGTAGTAACTTTTCTTTCGGGAGTCGGTGGCTTTGGGATATTTCTAGAATTATAGCTGCCTGTTTTTGTACAGGTCAAATATGTTTTAAGAGAGTATGAAAAGCACGTAATACTATCTGAAAAGCTTTTTATAATAATTGTTTTTTTTTTCATTAACTAATGCTAAAAAAATCCATTACAAAAATCATACAACAATTTCGTCCAAAATAACAGCTTTTAGACTTCCATTTATTAAACAATAAATATAAAAATACGATGACTGTTTTGTTAAGGCACCATTAAGGTCAACTTTTAGTGTCGTAGAACATAAAGCTAGCAAATTGCGAGTGCTATGAATGATGAAAGTACCGTCATAATTGTTTTAGGATTAATAAAATGGTTATATTGGGCAGCTGGTCCCGATGGCCATATTGTCCAAGGATAAAATAACAAAGAACATGGTTTTCTATAGTTTCTATTTATCGTCAGTTCTTCACGGAAAAACAACACACTACTTTTATGGGCAGTCGGGTAAAAATGCGTTAAGTTTCACTGGTAAAAAAAATACGTGGGAAATATTGAGAACCTCCTCCTTTTTTTCGTCAGTTAAAAGGGAAACGCCTACTGCCCTGTTGTCCTAGAATACTCTGACACTTTTTTTTTTGTTGTTAAAATCATTAAACGAGTCCTTTCATCCGCGCCCTACTTCGAGCGAAACATGTATGATACTAGTATCTACGAATTTGTTCTCTCACGTTGATTATATCATGTGAACGTTATTGAAATGAAAATATATCAAATAAATTTATATGAAATGAGACGCACCCACGCTAAAATGCTCCCATCTCAGCAAGGGCTGCGCCATTTGAAAAATGTCGGAACATGCATGTCAAATGTAAAAGCCAGGGTTATAAATTTTAATCACTAAAACACTCATAACAAAATAAGAAACAGCTATTAACTAATAGCGTGTTAAATAACCATCGTTATCCAAAAAATAAACAGTCGTTCTCACATTCCTAAATACTTGGAAATGTAAATAGATGGGACTAACGAGCGAAACAATTAAGGTGGAGTACACACTCTCGATTTTGTAATGAAATATTGTGTCTTTTTAAGCAAGAAAAAAAAGGTGGACTATTTTGTATAGATCGTATTTTGTTTCATAGTAAATTCGAAACGACGAGCTCGTGGCAAAATAATAACTGCCGCACGAGTCAATTAAGCGCTTTCGACGGCATGTACGACCAAAACTTCGCGCGAGTCATTTTTGGGCAGTTCTATAGAGCTTATTATTTAAAAAAGCCAACAAAAAAATACTCAAAATCTCTTCATAATCCTGATTCCATAATGGTAGATTTAGTTTTTTACTTTAAGGAGCATTTTATGGGCATACGGACGGTGATCAATGGGTGACTCGCCGTCAGATCGTGGACCATGCCCGGGTCGACAGCACGCCGTATTCTGTGCACGCTTCAAAGAGCTGACAGCATTCTGACCCCGGCAGGCTCCTCTAAGGGGGCACCCCTAGAGTGCCAAAGCCTGCTCGGATGGCGGGACTGTCTTATCAGGTTACTGTAGTCCTGGAACGTAAAGGGCTATTGAAGGATCACCTTGAATTTTAGTCAGTACGAGTCTGACAGTTCCTTCCACTCACCCAGGGTAGGAGGACTCATTGGGTGATTTTTACCACTTTCAAAAATGCGTCGCTGTACATGCGTTGATATTAAAATTTCAGTCACACATAATATTTTGTATCAACACAGAAATATGAGCACAAAGCAACGAGTTATCTGAACCGGAAATGGGGTGGCCAGCAGTGGGGGGGAGGGGGGTGATTGTCGGCTTCCGGTAACAAGCGACGATTTCCGATTAAGCTCACTTCACGGAATGGCTTTTTGTAAAAAGTGTTCTCGCATTGTTTACCCTTTTTTTGTGTTGTGTAAATGTTTATTTAATTAATGTGTGGGAGGTAAAAGGGTTTTTTTTGGGGTCCGTAACTCAATGGAAAAACTGAACTATTATAGGATATTTTGTTGTCCGTCTGTTAAGACCTTTTTTCTCAGGAATGCGTTGAGGTATCAAGCTGAAATTAATGTCGAATACTCAGGTTTACAATCCCGTTGGAACAATAAAATAACAAACTTCTAAGTCAACGAAATCAAAAGATAATTACGGTAGTTTATGCGACATAATAATCAAAACCTATAATAGGAAAGGGTAATTGGCGTTGACCTAGCATCATGAAATTTGGCAAGAAGTGAGAACTTACAATACAAATAAAATGAAAAATCCAAATATTAATCATTTATAGTTCAATAACAGCAAAAAAAAACCATTAAAAACTTTTATTTGTAGTTCATTTCAAACAAAATGCATACGCCTGCAAAAGTTTATCATATTTTTATAGATACAAGTAGGTACGAAACCCTCAGTGCGCGCGTCCGACTCGCACTTGACCGGTTTTTTATTTCGGGAAGGGATGTTTTTAATTCGACCACATTAAGGGCGGAAGTTTTACTTTTAAAAACGTTTACACTTTGTATTCGAATCAGAATGGTTGATGACGGTTGTAATCACGACCGGTAGAATTTTAATGGCTGTAAATCTGTTTTAAAATAATTACTTAACATGTGCTAAATTAGAATGGTTTCGAGTGTCATTATCAGGGTAACTTTCTAATCTCATTCAATTCTTTTCAATCTAATCCGAATAAATCATCTAAAACAAATTCAATGGGAAACCTTAAAGTTTGAAATTCCCAGAAATCGTAAAAGAATTTCATCAATCAACAAAACTCGACAGAAAACTTATTTCAGCTTCAGAGAAAA
The DNA here is from genome assembly GCA_950005045.1 of Agrotis exclamationis. Lineage (NCBI taxonomy): Eukaryota > Metazoa > Arthropoda > Insecta > Lepidoptera > Noctuidae > Agrotis > Agrotis exclamationis. The sequence continues at coordinate 10,708,136 of OX465442.1, forward strand.
TGCTTGAAAACGAAAATTTTACCAAGAATTTTCGTAACATTTGGTAAATAACTCTTATTTATGTACGAAAATACTTCTATTTTTGGCATTTACTAAGAATTTATAGACCTACATACGAATGAAACATGGTTTGGAACTGCAATTTTACATTTACATGTTCACAAACCTTAAGTTAAAGACATAAGGTTGGTTTTAGAACATTTTCTGTTAGAGCGTGTTCTTAAAAATTTCGGAGTCGGATTGGGAGAGTAGACACATATTTTAAGAACAAAGGAAATATTTTTAGCTTTTATTTAGCGGCTACTCTTTGTGTTTTAAGATAGGTTCATCACTGCAGTTTTAGAGGACATGAAATAGTTTTATTTAAAAGTTAAGAAATTATGAATAAATTGTTTTTGGTTAGGTTATATAAGGGTTCGAGGATTGCCAGAATGTTAGAGGTTTACCTCTAATTTGGAAGGCAAAGAGCAACTAAACAAACTGTTTAGTTTATGATTAGTCAAGTTTCACTGTCTCTTTCGCAACATATAGAGTGGAAGGACTCCCTTCCCTGAGTAGAATGGAAAGAACTGGCAAAGTTAACTGACTAAAAACGGGTTGTTGTAAATTAGCCACAAAAATAATTCCCCACGAAAAAAAGTGTGTATAAATTAGCCAAAGCTTTTTGTTTTTTTTTATCTTTGATTATGTAAATTCGCCTTATTTCTTTTTTCCGCACGGATAGAACAATTAAATAATAAAATCTGAACTCTGAACAGAAAGTTATGAAATCTGCAGAGGAGAACACGATCAACACTTTCGTGGGGAATTAATTTTGTGGCGAATTTACAACAACCCCTAAAAACTACCCTGTTCCTAAAGTAGCCCTTTGCGTTCCAGAGTCATGGTGCCATGTTAAAACGGGCCCGCGTCCCCTTCAGGCGTTTAGCCCTAGCCCGTCAATTTGCTGACAGTCTTGGGACCAACAAGAGGGCTTACTAAACAGATAATAAATATGGTAAATATCCTGTTTTAGATATTCTAATCTATACTATAACAATTATAAATCTAAAGTTTTTGGTTGAATGCGCTAATCTCAGACCCAACATGTTTGAATTGAATAATATTTTTGTGATGGAAAAGCTATTTATCGAGGAAGACCATTTTTTTAGCGTGGTAAAATCATCAAATGAGTCCTCCCACCCAGGGCATAGCGGGATGGACTGTCAGACTTGTACTGATTAAAATCCACGCTGTCCTTCAATAGCTTTTTACGTTCCGGGGTCACGGTAATTCGTTAGTCCCGCGACACCGGCAGGCTTTGGCCCTAAATAGAGGGGCCCCGTCATAATGCTGACGCTCTTCAATCTGACGGGCCTAACAAGTGACCAAAGCCTGCCGGGGTCGCAGGACTGTCTTATCAGGTAACCGTGGCTCCGGAACATAAAGGGCTATTGAAGGATTACCGTGAATTTTGTTCAGTACAAGTCTGACAGTAACGGGAGGTAGAAGGACTCATTTGATGACTTTAACACGTAAAAAGAAACGTATTCTGCATAGAGGATTATTTTGTGGTGCTGTTTTTTGCTTAGCATAATGTCTTTCCGGTCCGTGGTCGCCACTCGAGAACTTTTCTTCCCCATCGGTTTTCAGTACTACGAGCGATGTGGCCTGCCAATTGCCACTTCAACTTGCAAATTTTTGCAACCACGGACCGGAAGACGCAGCGTAGGCAGGCCTCCCACTAGGTGGACCGACGACATCGTGAGGGTCGCGGGCAACCGATGGATGCAAGTGGCGAATTGTCGTTCGGCGTGGCGGTCTAAGGGGGAGGCCTATGTTCAGCAGTGGACGTCTTCCGGCTGATAATGATGATGATGATAATGTCTTTGTCTTTTAAAAAAAAAAACTTTGCCCACACAAGGAATGTCTCCTGTTTGTATAAATATTTTCATAGGTTTGAAAAAAACTGACGGACTAAATAAATAGATTTGCAACTTATTGCTGCTGTCCTCATGCCTATTAAAACAGCATCAATAAGTGACGTTAAAAAACACATTGAAATATTCAACAAAGCTTAAAAGCTACTTCCATCTTACTAGTATCACAGATAAATCGCTTAAACGTCTAAATGTCTGAAACACAGGCTGAAACTCAGTCTGAAACACAGGCTAAAACGAGCCTGTACTCCAATCCAAATGGAACACAGAGTAATTATAGTTCTAGAGGCTGCCGTTGTGGTTGACGCCCATTTGAGGCCTCTGTTGGGCTAGTATAAACGTGAGACGTAAATACAATATCATTTGAAGATAGTTTTATGTTTTGCGTGTCATGAACAGTTTTTTGTACCCACCAACATTATTTATTATTACCAATGCTATTGCTCTATTTTTTTTTAAAGATTTGAAAGAAAAAAACTTTTTTTAAATGTAAACATAATACCTAAATAATATTTAAACAAATGTGTTTTATTTAAATTTTAGTAAAAATGTGCAAAATATGACATCGAAAATATTAATACAAGATCCTAAATAGAGAAAATATTTGTATAATTGTTTGTCCTATTACAAGGAACTAACATTCTACAAGTTCAATTGACAATCGTTTCTCAAATAGCGTCTGTGATAAAAATAAATGAAAGAGTTTGTATAGACTATGGACTTATTGCACTTTTTAGGGTTCCGTAGCCAAATGGTAAAAACGGAACCCTTATAGATTCGTCATGTCTGTCTGTCTGTCCGTCCGTATGTCACAGCCACTTTTTGTCGAAAGTATAAGAGCTATCCTGTTGAAACTTGGTAGGTAGATGTATTATGTGAACCGCATTAGGATTTTCACACAAAAATAAAAACAAAACAAATTTTGGGGTGCCCCATACTTAGAATTGAAAACCAAAAATTTTTTTTTCACCAAACCCATACGTGCGTCATTTTTTTCTAAACTGAACGGTTTGCACGAGAGATTTCCAAAGCGGTAAAATGTGTCCCCCCCTGTAACTTCTAAAATAAGAGATGAGAGATGATAAAACTAAAAAAAAATATATAATGCATACCTCAACAAAAACTTCCAACGAAAATTGGTTTGGATGAGATGCAGTTAGTAGTTTTTGAGATATAGTACATTTTCAAAAAACCGCAAATATAACTTTGCCATTCATACAAATACTATGAAAAACAAAGTTATTTTTATTGTTTGTGTATATTACTTACTAATCTCAATATAATTTTATTATATCCCTAATCTATGCTTGCTGCTACGGAACCCTTCATGGGCGAGTCCAACTCGCACTTGGCCGGTTTTTTTAGATTTCCTCACAAATCAATCGCCTGTTCGTACTAGGTCCTCTGTAGTAAACATTAATCTGTAGGTACACAGATATTGATGTGCGGTTTTGCCGGTTTTCGGTATTAATGTGCTGAGGTTATTATTGCATGAGTAAGCTTTGCGGTTGTATATTCTCATTCGGTAATTTAAAAAAAAAATACAATCACGTTTGCTTACACGGAAGGCATAAGCGGAGTACCTTCTAGTAAGAGACACTATAATCATCGAATATGCACACACAAACAGACAGGCGAAGCGAACGCAATGCGAATCCTGGCATATAGAAAAGCGAAAGCGATCCGATAGTCTATGTGACAGGCTTCAAACAATTCCATACATTATAAAAAAAAACACTTCGCTTCGCGTTCGCTTCGCCTGTCTGTTTGACAATAGCTTAAGCGATTTATTGCATTGATTGACAAGTTGGCCCCTGCCGTTTGAGTTGCAGGTTCGAATCGGTGAGTATTTTTCAATGAGTGCTGCTGTGCCTTGGATGAACCTTGGAATGGGTCATAGTAGAACTAAAGGCGATTCAGAAAAAATACAAAAAAAAATCAATTCCAAGGTTATCCATTCATTACTGGACACCCTGTATATGAAGAGAAGTGTTTTTAACAAAAATACTTATAATATATATATTCTTTATTGTGTACAGAAATTTACAATAAAAATATAAACTATCATTTGTTCACAAAGGTGAGCTTATCTCTATAAAGAGATCTCTTCCAGCCAACCTGTAAAAGTGATACACGAAATAAATAATACGGGGACAGGATTGTACACACAAATAATATATAAGGAAAAACAAAAAAAAAAATCAAGAAGAAATGACAATAAATATATACCTAATATAATACATATACATAACATAAATACATAAATATCAAGGTAATTGCGAAAGGAAGTGCTCTTTCAATTTACATTTAAAATATGTTACAGAGGGAGAGTTTTGGATTACCTGTGGTAGACTGTTCCAGAGTTTCGTAGCTCGATAAGTAAAGGAGTTGAGAAAAAATTTAGTGTTCGCCCTAGGAAACTCAAGTACCTTGGTGTTACATGCGCGCCTAGGCCGGGGATTAGGAGGTAGTAAGCGGAAGCGGGAGCGGAGATAGTCAGGAGTGGACGGGTCTTTGAGGATTTTGTAGAGAATAGATAGGATGTGCAATTGTGCACATCACGACGAAGTCGGATTGGGAGCCATTTTAACTGAGCACGAAATTCAGAGATGTGGTCATATTTGCGAAGTCCAAAAATAAACCGAATAGCAAGATTTTGTAGACGCTCAAGTTTATTAAGAAGCTCCTCAGTCACATCCAAGTAACACACATCAGCATAATCAAGAGTAGGAAGGAGAAGTGATTGTGCAAGCATGATTTTAGTTTGCAAAGGAAGAAAGGTCTGGAGTCGTTTGAGAGAATGAAAAGAATAGTGCATGCGCCTGCTCACCTCACTAATCTGCGCTGACCAGGATAAATGACAATCAAATATTATTCCCAAATTTTTAGCTTTATCCGTGTATGGGATACAGATATCATTAAAATAAATTTTGTGGTTGTCAATATTTGCAAGCCTACTTCTAAGTCTACTGCTGCCTATAATCATAGCTTGTGACTTAGTGGGATTCACCAATAAGCCAAAGTTTTTTGCCCATGTTTGTACGGCTGAAAGATCCGAATTCATCGCTTCAACCGTTTCAGAGAATTCAGCCAGTGAGAAATGTCTGTAGATTTGCAAATCATCTGCATACAAATGGAAGGGAGAAGAAATGACACGAGAAATATTATTTATAAATATGGAGAAAAGCAATGGAGAAAGAACGCCGCCTTGTGGAACACCAGCAGTGAGATTCAACCAGTCCGATGTTGAGTCGTCGGTTTTCACACACTGCTGGCGACCATGAAGGTAAGACCGAAACCAATCGATCACAGAAGGAGCAATGTTAAGAGAGCTTAAGGTACCAAGGAGCATATCAAAGTCAACCGAGTTAAATGCGTTACTGAAGTCAAGCAGAGTCATAACAGTGAGCTTAGTGTTATCCATCGCATGGCGAATATCCTCCGTGACATTCAGTAACGCACTAACCGTACTATGAGAAGGACGGAAACCGGACTGGAAAGGACAGAGTAAGTTATTGGAAGTAAGAAAGGAGTAGAGTTGTTTGTGAACAACACTTTCAAGAACCTTCGAAAGTACTGGAAGGATGGAGATTGGACGGTATTGGGAAAAAGATGTTGGATTAGATGTTTTAGGAAGAGGGATAACAAATGCCTTTTTCCACGCAGAAGGAAAGACATTAGCCCACAGTGAAAAATTTATAATGTGTGTGATAGTAGGCAAAATGCTTCCTAACACAGGGAGGAGCATGTCGAGACTGAGATCGTCACTGCCCACGGCTTTCGTAGAGATAGAAAGGATACTCTTCTTAACATTGTCCTCAGTGACCGGATGAAATGTAAATTGAGGGCAGTCAGGTGGGTCAAGGCTGGAAAGGTTAGATAGAGATGATGTTTTAGTAAAAGTATCGAGGATAACTGGTGGGGTAGAAAAATATTTGTTGAGTTCATTAAGATTCATGGTACCACTAGTGGCATCCATGGCCTTGCCCACGCCTAATGATTTCAAGAATCTCCAGGTTAGAGCCTGAGAAAGATTTTCTAATTTGGAGTGAATAAAGCGACGTTTAGTATCCCTACACAATCTGTTGCAGATGTTACGCAATTTTTTATAGGTAGCTTTATTATATAATCACCTATCTCTGGATCCAAATGGGCAAATGTAACTCCAGACCCTTAGGAAGTAGTTATTTTTGGGCCCCGGAGGAAAGGACTGTTCGATTCGTACTACCCAACTTGATCTTTAATTATTCCCGACAGCTACAACCTTGGGGTCTTCAAGTCAAAAGTGAACAGGTTACTTCTCATTCATCATTGCTTACCATCAGGCGAGATAACGGTCAAACGCGAAACTGTCATTCAATAATTATTATTTTTTTGCATATTTTCGAAATGCGTTGCCCCTCACTAAGTATTCTGAGGTGCTTGATTTTGTGGGTGCGTTTACAAATATAGAAACTCACACAAACACCCGAAACAACTAGGTACTTTTTTTTAGCGTGGTAAAATTATCAAATGAGTCCTTCCACCCAGGGCAGGGCGGGAGGGACTATCAAACTTGTACTGACTAAAATCCACGGTGTCCTTCATTAGCCCTTTACGTTCCAGGGTCACGGTAATGGTATAAGTCCCGCGACCCCGGCAGGCTTTGGCCCTCTAGAGGGGGGCCCCGTAATCTTGCTGACGCTCTATGAGGCGCGCGTGGAACTCAATGCGCCGTCGACCCGGCCATGAAACAACTAAGTACTTGGATGACCAAGTACTTAGTTGTTTCGGGTGATCGGGTGATGGAACAAAACAATATTTGTATGAACAATTAATATTTGTTCCGTGCGGGAATAAAAGCCACAACATACGCTGCGTAGCAGATGAACACTCAGGGCTGCAGTAACTTTTGTACATATCTTACTGAAAATAATAAATTTTAACTTGAATTCCACCACCATCGAATCCTAAAACCTATATTAAATTAAACCTAATTAAGCACTAATGAACAAATCCACTAATTATAAGTTCCATTCTAACTTAAAAAATAAAAAAAACTCCCCAAAGAATTAAGTCTATTGTCAGTTGGGCCAGGAAATGAGTGTTTACGTGGCGCGCCGCAAGATGGCGTCACTTCCGGTTGAGTCGTTAGCTTAATTATTGTTCTGGAGAGGCCGTTCTCGGAGATATTAAGGCGTTTAGAAGTTATTAAATGACTTTCTTTATAATATGGTTTCTAGGTGAACGTCTTCTGAAATAAACTGTTAAAAGAAAATGTGAAATTAGGGTTTGTATGACATCTGGTCCCGGTATTTTTAAGCTAAACAAAAATACTATGGCATCAAGTCTGAAATATTACTCCGTTCTGAGATATGTTTGTTTTAATTTGGCAGTTTCTGATATAACCAAAGAGTGTTTTTTCGTAACATATTAGATTTTGGTGCAGAGGAAGAGGAGGAGAAGCTCGGTTCTAAATAATACCAGCCGCGCAGGTCGATTTTCCATGTCAAACAGTGCTTGCAGCGCATGCTTCTCCCGTCGTCGCTTCTCCCAGCTTTGCTTCTCCCATTTTTGCTTCTCCCACATTTGCTTCTCCCGCATTTGCTTCTCCCGCCTTTGCTTCTCCCACCTTTGCTTCTCCCGCCGTTGCTTCTCCCGCCGTTGCTTCTCCCGCCGTTGCTTCTCCCGCCTTTGCTTCTCCCACCATTGCTTCCCCCGCCTTTGCTTCTCCCACGTTTGCTTCTCCCGCCTATGCTTCTCCCACCATTGCTGCTCCCGCCTTTGCTTCTCCCACGTTTGCTTCTCCCGCCTATGCTTCTCGCCCCTTTGCTTCTCCCGCCGTTGCTTCTCCCGCCTTTGCTTCTCCCACGTTTGCTTCTCCCGCCTATGCTTCTCCCACCTTTGCTTCTCCCGCCTATGCTTCTCCCAACTTTGCTTCTCCCAAATTTGCTTCTCCCACCGTTGCTTCTCCCAAATTTGCTTCTCCCACCGTTGCTTCTCCCAAATTTGCTTCTCCCGCCTTTGCTTCTCCTACCTTTGCTTCTCCCGCCGTTGCTTCTCCCACCTTTGCTTCTCCCAAATTTGCTTCTCCCAAATTTGCTTCTCCCGCCTTTGCTTCTCCCACCTTTGCTTCTCCCGCCGTTGCTTCTCCCACCTTTGCTTCTCCCAAATTTGCTTCTCCCACCGTTGCTTCTCCCAATTTTGCTTCTCCCACCGTTGCTTCTCCCACCTTTGCTTCTCCCGCATTTGCTTCTCCCACATTTGCTTCTCCCAAATTTGCTTCTCCCGCCTTTGCTTCTCCCACCTTTGCTTCTCCCGCCGTTGCTTCTCCCACCTTTGCTTCTCCCAAATTTGCTTCTCCCACCGTTGCTTCTCCCAATTTTGCTTCTCCCACCGCTGCTTCTCCCACCTTTGCTTCTCCCGCATTTGCTTCTCCCACCTTTGCTTCTCCCGCCGCTTGCTTCCCCCAGCGCATGCTTCTCCCACCTTTGCTTCTCCCACCGCTTGCTTCTCCCACCGCTTGCTTCTCCCGGTGCTTGCTTCTCCCGCCGTTGTTTCTCCCTGCGTTGCTTCTCGCCTCTCCCTCGCACACCTCGGTTGCAACAGTCATACCCTCCATAACCCCATGAGATTACGCTGGAGCTCTTCCCGCAGCGCACATGTCAGAGGTCGCGGAGATTCGTCCCGGCATTGTGCCTCCGCTCCACACGCCACTTATAATAGACGTGCTGGTAGGATTTCGCCTCTAGATCCCATGGCATACGGTATGGCATCTGACTCTAGGTACCAAAGTGTTGAAACATGATGCGTACAGGTGCCTTCAGAACGACGTCGGGTCTTGCAGGTAAAATAGCTTTGAATACCATAGTTGGTATGAAATAGTAAGTACCTTAGTAATTGTAATTTCTAACTCTTGGATGATTTTACCGTGTAAAAAGAAACCTAGCTCTTATAGTGACTGAATGCGACAAGACATTGACACATTGTTCAAATATCTTTGAAGTAACCGTTAAATGCGCTCTTTAACCTGCCGTTAACCATCTCCAAATAATTGTGGAGGTGGTTAACGGCAAAGCGAGCTTCTATAGTAGGTAACGATTGTCAAAGATCTATAAATGACAGCCGTTAATCAAAGGCTTTTTAAGTGTTTTCTGAGGCACGGAGGAAACTTTGATAGATGGTCACCCATCCATAAACCGATCTCGGCGATCGCGGCTTGACATGGAAGATGACCCTGTGTAGCTGTAATTATTTAGAACCGTACCCTTAGCACGAGTTTTCACTCTTTTACTTTACAGCGTCTTTCCAGTATTTACAGCGTTTCTTGTATGAAAAAATGGAACAGCGCCTCTGGTGTGCGAAGAAGGAACTAATTTTTTCCTTGAAAATTGTCAATTTGAAGTTGTCAAAGTTCCAGTTTACTTTACGTCTCAAATACTGAAAACTCGTGCTCAGGGTACAGGGCTTCTTCTCTCCCTCCTCTGCAACAAAATTTAATATGTTAAGAAAAAACATTTGGTTATATCTTAAACTGCCATATTAAATCAAAGATATCTCAGAACGGACTAATATTTCAGACTTGGTGCCATAGTATTTTTTGTTTAACTTAAAAATACCTATCCAATGACGTATTACATGTTGCTATTGGAGGGTGGGATCTTTTGATCCCACCCTCGTCATCCTTTGACTTTATGATGCAGTCATCATCATCATCATCAGCCTATAATGTTCCCACTGCTGGGACACAGGCCTCCTCACTGAGAGAGGGAGATTGGGCCATTATCCACAACGCGGGCCCAGTGCGGGTTTAAATGTCTTCGAATTTTTAGTTCTAGGACTTTCCGATTTCCTCACGATGTTTTCCTCCACCGTTTTGAGAGAAGAGGTGATGAAATAAATTAGGTACACAAAGTAATGCGCGTGGCTGGGTTCGAACCCACGACCTCTTAAGTCGGAGCCGATACCACTGGGCCATCACTGCTCCCAACTCACTGCTCATACTGCTCTGCACTGCATGTAGCGGGTTGGATTCCTACATCTTTGTATGACCTTTACTGTTCAGAATCTGGTTGTGTATGTACATATGTGAGTTTAACATTAATTTGTTTTCCCACACTAGGAATTTCTAGTGTTTCGTGGATGCGCTTACAAACATAGAAACTCACATACACAAACACCCAGACCTGGAATAACTACTTGTAGTCTACAAATAAATGTTATGTGTGGATATCGAACCCGCGACACGCTGCGCAGCAGTCGATCGCTCAGCTATTGCAATAACCGTGTCGTCAAAGATTCGGGTTCGATCCCAGCTCGGATAAATATTTGGGTGATCTGCAAGTAGTTGTTTCGGGTATGGGTGTTTGTGTATGTCAGTTTCTATGTTTGTAAACGCACCCACGATACAAGAGAAATTCCTAGTGTGGGGAAATGTTTTTTTTTAATGGTGATAACCATTTAGACACTGAATAGCAGGCAATTTAAAACCCTAAAAAAAAAGTACCGACTTCAAAACAAATACAAAAAAGTTTAAAATAACTTTTCTTTCGGAAGTCGGTGGCAATAGTCAATGACACAACAAAACAAAGCCACCGACTTCCGAAAGAAAAGTTATTTTAAACTTTTTTGTATTTGTTTTGAAGTCGGTACTTTTTTTTAAAAAAGTTTTTATTTTACCCTTTTTAGTTTATTTATTACATATTCAACCCAAATTCTTGTAAAATACAAAATTTTCTTACATATGCACTAATCTTGTAATCCGTCACAACATAAAAAATCCATATCTCTAAAACTACTGAACCGATTTTGATGAAACTTGCAGTGTATCCTAAGTTGAACAATACCTAGTACAACAAAAAAAGAATTACTTAAATCGAACTTATAGTTCCGGAGATATGCGTGCACAAACATAAAAACATACATACATACATACATACATACATACATACATACATACATACACTTATGAAATTTGGCACATTTGTTCAGACGCTGATATAGACTAACATATATGAAAACTGGGCAGTTCTGATAATATTACATACATACGGGTCGAATTGATAACCTCCTTTTTTTTGAAGTCGGTAAAAAACACTAAAACCCACGGTGCTCCTTTAAAAGCCGTCAGTGTGGACCTTCTATAAAAATATCAACCAGTGCTATTAAATGGTGTGTAAAACCATAATTTCGAATCCCTATTTTTTCAATTCCATACATTTATACTACTCGGATACATTTAGGCAAATGAAGCTTTTTTTTTTAGCGTGGTAAAATCATCAAATGAGTCCTCCCGCTCAGGGCAGGGCGGGAGGGACTGTCAGACTTGTACTGACTAAAATCCACGGTGTCCTTCATTAGCCCTTTACGTTCCAGGGTCACGGTAATGGAATGAGTCCCGTGACCTCGGCAGGCTTTGGCCCTCTAGAGGGGGGCCCCGTCAGATTGCTGACAGCTCTTTGAGGCGCGCGTGGAACACAACGCGCCTTCGACCCGGGCATGGTTCATGGTTGGGCGGCGAGTTGCCCATTACTCGCCGCCCGCATGCCCGCGCCTACGGTGGAGGCAAATGAAGCTTAGAAATAATATCCAACACAGTCAAATTTCTCTTTACATAGCGTAAACAAAGCAATTTAAATCTGAAACCAACTCGAATATCCAAAGGCGCCAGAAATACGCTTGAACAATTTCAAAATTACCTAAACAACAACAATTATAATAATCTATCTGTCAAAACAAAACAAAAGACCAACTATAAAAGGGAACTGAGGTAGTAACTGTTTAGGCTGTGGTCCCATCGCCAGCGGGCAGCGATAGGCTGGTTTTCCACTGCGAATGTAAAAAAAAATTAAAGATCATAGAAGACCAAGGCTGTCCGAAGAACTTTCTAGGGTATTTCTGTGCGTTTTTACACCAGAGCTGCCCTAAGGGAAGCTAGAAATTTTTTTCCTCCCTCATTTTTCACTGTCTTGGCCATCTCTACTAGAAACACAGCCTTACCCCCCCATCCCCCTTTATCGCTAGAAGGAACCAACACTCGGTAACGCGATTATCTCGTATTGTTGCGAATAGTGATGCGCTTTGTCGGATATAAGCTTTCTAAGCCGCGGATATTGACATCGTAATGCGGATACTGCGGATAAAATAGGATGTCGGATTGCCTGGGATTTAAAAAGTGTACCTATGTGATTGGAATCGTATCCGTAGAAGTCGAGATACAAATGTGGTGTTGTTTATGGTAATGAGACTGTGAACTGGGTTGATAGTGAGCCTATTTTCTACGTCTGTGAAATGCGGATTAGGATTTCATATTTGACAAGTTAGGAAAATTTGAATTCCTAACTATATCTGAACACCTAACTAAAAATAAAAAAGTATGTTGTGCTTTCTTTTCACACCTAAACGACTGAACCGATTATCCAGTATTTTTGCATACATTATACGTTGTCAGGTGTACAGAAACGGACATAGTATAATGGTACCTTCCATCCCAAAAGATTATGTTAATATGTTATTTTTGTTTTCTTTGGGAACAGTAGTTCCGTAAAAATAACATTCTTATGGTAATATACAGCGCCACGTGGCTTGACGTTCAAATTCTAAATAATTCGAGCGAAGCCACGGAAATAAAGCCTTATAATTAGGGTGGTCCCAACCTTCAGCCACCCAATGCTGTGTGATAGGTCTCTTCTAAATCATTTCACTTTTTAGCTGGGGCTCCGTTCAAAATTATTCGTACCTATTACGCGGGACAATTACAACTTGATCGCGGGACTAACGGGTAACCGTGGCTCGGAAACGTAAAGGGCTATTGAAGGACACCGTAGATTTTAGTCAATTCAAGTCTGACAGCCCCTCCTGCCCTGCCCTGGGTGGGAGGACTCATTTGATGATTTTAGCACGTAAAAAAAAGAAAAAAACACCTATTAAACTTCATTATACAATTTGATTGAAGAATTCTAGTCTCCAGTAAGACACATAAAATATTCAATTGATATAAACCTACATACTTTATGACTAAGATGTTGTCAAAATTTCGATACGCAAAACGACGCATTGCGGAATCCTGACCCTAAAAATTACACCCCAACTTTCTTTCTAACATCGTAAAAGAGCTAATACATTTTATATAAATTAGGTTTCTTACCTACTACAATATACTCGGTACAAGAACCTCTTAATCCAGAAAAGCTAAGCATAAATCCGTTTCGCTTCTCGGATAATCCGTTGGCGTGAATATCCGAAACGGATTAGCGTTGGTACATCACTATTTCCTTTGTCGTCATTATCTACCTGTTTCACAGAGATAATTTCAACTAATTCACAATAACGGTTACGAGTTTGGTTTTGAAATTGAAATATTGAATAACTTTGCCTGTCTTTGGGGCAAAGTTAGATGCTGCTTTAAATGACAAAGGAGTTTGACTGTGGGTTGTTGAAATCTGATTTTAGGCTCTATTTATTCTTGTTTAATAATTTAGTAACTAAGTTCCACAAATAATGCATAAATGTAACTATTTTGTCTAAACTCACAAGGAGCATTCGTGTGTAATGTAACATTAAAAATTTGACTTTGAGCATTAGATTACAATACTACCTCCCTGACTGACGAACATTCGCGTGTAACGTAAGTTACGTGTCTCTGTACATTATTGCATCAACGCAATGTGCGCCTTGTAATGCTTCGTTTTCCACTCTTACTGATGCAATGCTCGAATCTGTAACATTTCATTACAGACGAATGCTCGCGACGAGCGAGAACCTTCACAAAATAACGCATACAACCTGAATCTCATTAAGGCCTTTGTCAAACAGACAGGCGATAGCGAACCGAACCGAATCCTGTCATATAAAAAAGCGAAAACGATCCGATAGTCTATGTGACAGTCTTCAAACAATTCCATACATTACAAACAAAAAAAGTTTTTAAAAAAAATCTAACCGACTTCTAAAAAAACAACCACGAAAAAGGGTAAAATAACCTACCAAAAAACTTTTCTTTCGGAAGTCGGTGGCTTTGCTTTTATATTTCATTGACTTTTTGCCACCGACTTCCGAAAGAAAAGTTTTTTGGTAGGTTATTTTACCCTTTTTCGTGGTTGTTTTTTCAGAAGTCGGTTAGATTTTTTTTAAAAACTTTTTTTATTTTACCCTTTTCAGTTTAAACATTTAACCCAAATTCTTGTCAAATACATAATTTTCTTACATATGCACTAGAATTTTACTATCCGTAGCACCGGTTATAACATCGTTCATGTCCCCAATAAGCAAGAACACCTAAATATATAATTTTTTTTATGGGACCTAATGGCAGGTATTTTTTTTTTGGGACAAACCCACCACACTATTCCCAAACCACTGCAACTCCTGAGAGCCAGAATCAACAGTGGCAACCACCAGAAAAGCGCCAAGACAATGAAGCTCGACGTGTCCCGGAGAATGAATTTACCTGTCTTGGATCCTGCACGAAATTAATCAGAAAAGAATAGTGGAGGAGTAGGAAAAATATGTTTCCACTTCCCTCCATGCAAGCAGGAGACAGAACAAAGCAAGGCCAATAGGCACAAAGGGACATTACAACTGGGAGAAGCCCAGTTGCCTTGCACCACGGGTAAAAATGACTACTAATATTAATGGGTCCTAAATTGTGAGCTGCTATATTTGATTCCAATAATAGGTATGGCAAAAACGCTTGAACGCACGGAAGTTTGTTCGAGTTTCCACAAGGTCCGTATAATAAATGACTCCAGATGTATTCTGAACATTATCCAACATAATATTGCGTTCGTTCTGCCAAAGAATACACTCCCAAAGAATATGATGTGCTGATTGTTCATATTCACAGTCAGGTGACGAACATTGACAAAAAGGCGAGGGAACAAGCTTAAAGGAAAACAATTTACTTTTAAAGTTACCATGTCCCGTGAGAAATTGGGCAACACAGTGATCCACCTCCAACCACGTCCTAGCCAGCCGCTCACGAACGGATGGGAAGAACTGGTGGAGGTGCCGCCCCTTGGGAGAATTATCCCACCTATTTTGCCATTCGGATAAAAGTTCCTCCCAGACGTCGCTCTGGGGTTTAAATAATCTAGATATCTTATCACGGTCACGTTGCGGCAGGAAATCAGCGTCAGTGGTCTCCCGTGCGGAAAAATACATTGCAGCACGTCGCTGCACTTCAAGATCTACTGGAAGAACACCAGCAAGTACCGGTAAAGCTTCAGTACTGACGGTCCTATACGCTTTACTTAAGAATAACAAAGCCAAGCGCTGTCTTTGAAGCAATTTACGCCGTGCCGCCCCTATAGTGGCCCTATCGGCCCAAACAGGTGCTCCGTAGCACAAACAACCCAAGTAAGTAGCCCCATAAATAGTTTTTAAGGTTAAAAATGACAAACCCCAAGTAGACTTAGATATTCTCGTTAGGGCATAAAAGTTATTTTTAGCTTTTTCACCAACTGTTTTTATATGTTCTATGAAAGTAAAATTCCTCTCTAAGACTAAACCAAGATAGCACACCGATTGCTTTCTCTTCACGGGAACATTATTGAATTTAATACTAGGCCACGATTTAAGTTCACCTTTTAAAATAAGCTGGAAGGTCTGACGCTGGTGATTTAGGCGGAACTGTAGCCCATGCTCTAATCTGTTGGTGGTAGTCATTATCATTAACAGGTGAATCATCAGGGATAAGACTATTTAATAAAACTTCCGTTGTTTCTTCAATACTGGTGGTGTGTTTATTATTTACTTTAATATTCTGAACATACGCGAGGTCGACCGATCGATTAGCTTTAAATTCATGATATAAAGGAGACCACGGACCTTCTTTTTCTAATTTATCCACTACTTTACGCAACAAATTAGCCTTAGATTTTTCAACCGAAGCTCTGTAACGGGACCTGGCAACTCTAAATGTATTTAAAGCAGAGGTTAGTGAGTCTCCGGTGACTTGACGTTTTTTAAGCTTATTTAGATGTTTACTCGCTCGACGATAGATTTTACGCTGTTCGGTTAGGTAGTCACACCACCAATCACATCTGCGTACATTGGTCATAGGTCCGCGACCAATGGCAATGTCAGCACAGTAAGTGAAGGTGTTTCTTCAGCTGACAGCCCATCACGAGTGAAATCCTTGGCATGACACGCAAAAAGCGATCTAAAGAATTCCCAATTAGCACCCTTACTTTTATACCTAAAGTTACCAATTACATGTGAAGAACCATGAGTAGAATCCGGAACAAATTCGTACACGATCAAGCGATGATCACTGCAAGACGCGTCCGGTAGGACACGCCACCTATCCAAGCGTACGTCTGCACTAGAAAGTGTGACGTCAATACAAGATTCGCCCATTTGGCTGCAAAAAGTAGGTGGTGCATCGGGGGTGTTATGAATAGTAAGGTTCATTTCAGCAATGAAGTCTTCAACAGCGCAACGCCGTACGTAATCCGTGGACCGGACTTTGCCATACCACAGGGACGAAGACGCATTAACATCTGCGCCTACGATAACTTTGCAGCCGGCGAGTGACCGCAAGACGTGACGGAGGTTATGTATGTGAGGACCAACAGGGTCTGAATATTGAAAATAGCAGCTGACAACGTAAACTTTAAAAGTAGCGGATGAGACTTCCGCAACTGCACAGTGAGGCGTCATGAGATTACGTAAAGACGTTACTGTAAAGTTAGAAGAACGCGACACGTAAATTCCGGCTCGTGCCTTACTATCTAACTGAACTACCTTGTGACGTAAGCGCGTGTTTTGGTATTGTTCTTGAACCAGTACAATGTCTAATTTGTAATCGATAATTAATTTGTCCAATTCAGAAGTCGCCACCCTATCATTGTGAAGGTTTAATTGTCCTATTATTAAACTATCCATTTTATTAGTAATTAGTGTTGCGTATTAATTGTTCGAGCCTGACTTTATAGGTGGTACACTGTTGAGACCCGCACCGATGGTCAAACGGTTTTTTAAAACGTTTACACGCCACACATACCGGTGTAAAATTTAAATTATCCTTATGCGGGCATTCTTTTGTTTCATGTGCTTCAGAACAGTTAGCACAGGTAGGCGATTTATTTACGCAGTATTTTTTTACGTGACCGAACTGTTGGCAATGTAAACAACGAACTACATCAATATCATCAAAAAATCGGCAAGTCGCGAAGTCAATAAAAAGCTTCTCTTTGGTACTAATTAAATGCTTTCGAATGGCGTTGTCGGTTTCGATGCCTACCCACTTCCGACCATTGTCTAATACACGTCTACGTATAATTTTTGGCGACTTAATAAATTCTTCTTCACTAATTACCAATTCGTCTTTGAAATTTTGACGGTACAACGCGTGCAAAAAAGGTTTGTCGTCCATTGAGGATGGGACGTCTTTAATTAATAAACGTGGCCTGCGGCCTTTCGGTTTTTCAAGTCTTAACCCGGCGGTCTTAATAGCATCAACCGATTCAAGTTTACTTATTTGACTGTCATTAGCGACACGTAATACAACGCCAGATTTCGCGATTTTTTTCATGCCTACAATTTGAAATCCGTCGTCACTTGGCTTAATCGCTTTTTTAAGCGCTTCTTTAGTGGCTGAGGAAGTTGCGAATTCAGCTGACCTTTCGTTGGAGGGGTATGCTATTACACACGGCAGCGGTGGTCTCGACTCCATCACTGGAGCGACCTTCGGCAGACGAAGTTTCAGAGAATCTGAATAAGAAAGTTTATTGGAATTTGTTTTTACAAGGCTGACATTATTATTTAAATTAACTTTGTCCAATTCGCGCTCGATATTGGCTAACTTCGTTTCAATAGAAGATGGCTAACAAAGAAACAATGGACGTAATCCGCTGTGTCATGTCTATGATCGCGGATTTATTGGCTACATTAATACGAGAACCCTGATCATTCACAAGGTCGTTTATTTTTGACAGGTATGCAGACGCCTGAGTAAATAAATCGCAATAGTCTTCGTTTGAATTACTGACATTATTTATTGATAACGGCGATTTCTCAACAGAATCGGTCAAATGTTGCCGTTTTGCATTATCCTCCGGCGTTAGATAAGACGGAGACATTTCGGTAAACAAGCGTTTAGAGTAAGCGGAGGTCGGTGACCTGGGAGGTTTAGTTACGCATCGCGAAGTGTTTTTTCCGCCCCCGTCCGGTGGATCATCATTACTGGACAACATTTTTAAATCAAAACTACAAAAAGATTTAAATCAGATTGTAAAAACAAGACGAAACAACAAAATATTTATTATTCCTTCCGAGGTACCCCCACAACCAAAAAATAAAAATTACTTACCGAGCGCTGTTAACTAATTTAAAACTATATTTACCAATGAAATACGCGTAATAACACTTAAAAACTTACAATACCACCACTATAAGCACAAAGGCACACAGCTAGGACAATTCACGAGCCGGTAATTGATAACGAGACACGAGAAACGTAATTATCAACGGCACGATTCAAATCACACCTACACAGCGCAGTTGCACAGAGGGAAGTGCCAATGGTGCAAAGTTCTCATCAGTATAAATGAATTAAGTCCAAATACAAGATACCTGCTATAAACCGTTGAGGAGTTCCCTGAACTGTTCTTCATCTTCATCATCAGAACCCTAATGACAGTTATAAACCATCTAGGTGTAAAGTTCTCATCAATATAAGTGAATTAAGTCCAAACACAAGGTAGCTACTGTAAACCGTTGAGGAATTCCCTGAACTGTCCTTCGTCTTCGTCATCAGACCCCTAATAACAGTTACAACTCATCTAGGTGTAAAGTTCTTATCAATACAAATTAATCAAGCTCAAACACAAGGTAGCTGCTGTGAATCGTTGAGGAGTTCCCTCGACTGTCTCTCGGCTCCATCATCAGATATACTCCAGACCTTTATTAAATTGTAGTGCTTTGAAATACTTAATGATAAAAATAATTTACTAAGTCAGTCGATGCCTACTCCTTACTGTTAAGGAGTTGTACCTTCCATCATCAGCTCAGCTACATGAGATGATGGTTACCATACGCAAGTCCTTAAATTACTTCATAATATTTGCGAAAAACGGTGCGTCGGCCTATAAAATTTGAGGGTTTCCCTCGATTTCTCCAGGATCCAATCATCAGATATTGAAATGGTGACAATGGGACCACACGGGAAGCACCAGCTTTCAAACAAAAAAAGAATTATGAAAATCGGTTCACCCAGTCGCAAGTTATGAGGTAACAAACATAAAAAAAAAAAAAAAAAAATACAGTCGAATTGATAACCTCCTCCTTTTTTGAAGTCGGTTAAAAAACGCTACGCCACGGATTCGGTTCGTCTGTCAGTTTGACAATAGCCCTTTAAGGTAGAGTGAATAATTATTTTTAATATTCTTCTGGGTTAGCCATCAAGAAACTAGACTAGAATCAAGAGAAAATACACCTCAAATAAAAAAAAGATTTATGTTAAGTAGCATTATTATTCCGTCCTAAAATAAAACGGGTAAAAATACTCCGTAAAGTTATTTTTATTCAACAATTTATTATCATAACATTCTGATAACCGACAATTCTTTTGTGGACGTAAATAGACGTTTTTTGTCTACCCCAATTTTTTAATCAACACATTCTATCACAATTCGTGAAAAACAAAAACATTATACTAATTGGACAAAAGGCTTTTGTATTATTTTATTAAAGGCTTGGTTTCACTGTTGCGTAACAGCTACGTTTCGAATACAAATCATTGGTGGATGCTTTTATTGCTTTGATGAAATGTTACCTTTAATTCGTGCGTATGTGTTTGGATTTTTGGGTCAGCAGTTTATGAAAATAATTTGGCAGGAGTGTCGATTAAAATAACTCGGGTCAGTTATTATATTAGAGGTATTGTCCAAGGTTAAACCGCGTTTTCCGATGTTGGTTTGACGATCATCTATCATATCGAGTTTCCTTAGTGCCTCTGAAATCACGTTAAGCCGTTGCGTTGGTCCCTGCTGTCGTAAATAGATTTTGAACAGTCAATATTATTATTCAGAAGCCTGAAAGTCTAGCAAACAGTCTTACAAAAGGGTATCGTATTAATTTCCACTTAAGTTACTGAGTTGCTCGCGCCCGGCAGTGGCCGCGGCTGTGCTGCGGGGCGAGATGGAGTGGGAAGCGGTCGCCTCCTTCTGCGAAGCAGTCATGCTCGCGAAGGAGAGGGCGGGACGCGCGATGGAGAGGACAGCGTTCACCCCTCATCCACTCCGCAGTGGTAGACGCCCACGGCGATGGACGTCACGGGACGACCTCCGGCCATCGCAGGCGCGAGCATGCGGGCGGCGAGTAATGGTGGCTCTCTCGCTCTCTCGCTGTCCAACCATGCCCGGGTCGACGGCGCGTTGTTTTCCACGCGCGCCTCAAAGAGTGTCGGCACAATGATGGGGCCCCCCTTTTATAAGGCCAAAGCCTGCCGGGGTCGCAGGACACACGTATACCGCGACTCCGGTACATAAAGGGCCACTGAAGGACATCGTGGATTTTAGTCAGTACGAGTCTGACAGTCCCTCCCGCTCTGCCCTGGGTGGGAGGACTCATTTGATGATTTTAACACATAAAAAAAAAGTTACTGAGTTGGGAGGTCATATAGTGAGACCAGAAATAGGACGATGTTTGTTTTTTTGAAGCGTATGGATCAAATAATTACCGTATTTCTTCAATTGCCCTTTACATTCCAGGGTCACAATTACCCGTTTGGACAGTATCATGACCCTGGCAGGCCCTTAAGATACAACTGGCCGGCAATTCTGGGTCTGTTCGTCTGTGATTTTGAATGTAGAAATATGTTTGTAAACTCACCCACAATACATGAGAAATGCCAAGTGAGTGGCAAAGATCCTAAATAAATTGGCAAGCTTCTGGCAGAACCTACACAGAGAGAGAATCTTTGTTATTTTTCCATCAAACTCTTTCATTCATATAAATACTGACTGTGACGTGTATAGCCGTGAAATATATCCGTGCGCGAACAGATAGCCTCATTCACAGTAACAACTCATGACTCGTGACGCCTATAAGCGTCCGTTGAATGATTTGTAGTTGGTTTGGTCGGGGTTTATTTTTTGCGTGAATATTGAAAATAGTGGGTTGTGTGGTTTTGATAATTACCGCTTTTTTAGCGTGGTTAAATTATCCGGAGGAGAGGGACTGTCAGACTTGTTCAGATTAAAATCCACGATTTTGCCTTCAATAGCCTTTTCAGGAAGTAGTCCTTTAGAATAATAGTTAGGATTTATATGTATTCAGAATGATTTTCTAACGCTCTCTATTTCCCACTTAATATGCTATTCTACACAAAAAAAAATGTCGACGAAAATACACTTCTAAAATAAAAAACGTCACACTCGGTATAATTTTACAGGCGTTATGACGTCACAGTCCGACTCCCGAATTTGGAAGCGTTTTATCTTTGTCAATATTCATTGATATAAAAAAAAACAACTAATCAGATTTTCAACTTATTTATGCAGTACCTAAACTACCCTATTATAGACTGGTGATCAACCTAATAACTTGCCAAAATAACCAAAACAAAATAATTTTCAACAAACGTTTATAGACCTCATGAGTTATTGCCGCGTTTATCTGTTAGTAAGAGCCGTGAAATATGTTTAACTGACGCCGGAAAACATCCAAATATGTTATTTGTAACTTTGAGGTAGAATAGATATGTGTAGGAAAGTATACTTCTGAATTATGGAGTCATGGGACTGTTTTCCGTGGACGGGGGACTATCTTAACAGGACACCGTGACCCTGAAACGCTTAAGGGTGAGGCCTAACGAACGTAATTTTGTGAGTTGTGAGTCGTAGAACTTCGTTTTCTGGTACAGCGCAGACCACTAATTTTGCGTCGTGAAAGACGTTTTCTATGAAAGTGACCGAAATCCTGCGACTCACAACTCACAAAATTACGCTCGTTTGGCCTCACCCTAAGGCATGTGAATAAACAGGATAGTTTTGAATCAGTAAGAGTCTGACAATCCCTTTTAATCAATTGCATAGCTTTCATCGCGGGCTCTGAGCGCGGCGCGGCGCAGCGACCGAATCAAAAAAAAATCCAAATACCTAACGAAAATACCTGACCACGCATCGTCTAACATCGATTCAGTTCGGGACACTTCGGCAATCATAAAAATATCCGTCATAAAAACAATTTACTTTTTCTTACTGATTCTAAACGGCCAGCTACAAAAGGAGTTTTCACAATGAAACCTACTTATAAAATTCTCCTACAACAAAGAAGTTCTTTAATACAGTAGTGCACTACAAACATTTTAAATAAATTATATTCTCGTTAATATACGCGGTAGGCGATTTTATTCTTTAAAAAAAAAAATGTTATGCAATAGCTTCACCGCGTGTATTTTTTTTTTACAACGGGTAGTACCACGGACAATAAAAGTAGGGCGGGATTTAATGATTTTTCATTTATTAATTTATTTCTAATTCAACGATTTTTACAACCCAAAAAAAGCCTTTATCCCTGCGTATTCGTTCAATGAATTAAAGTCTGAAAGATTAGAACTCAACAAGAATAATGGCTGAACATAGCACCACTCGGCATAATTTATCGAAAAGTACTAAAATGTTTTCACTTTCTCTATTCTACTCTATCAATTCTATCGCAAAGATTTATTTGAACTAGTTATGAATATTTTTACTGGAACTATGACAAGAAAAGATGAGTACCTACTTACCACCTTTCCAATATTCAAGATGGCTGATTTTTCATCAAAGTGTGGTTAGTAGAACAGCGATTGCAGAACAGCATTGTTCGGTTTCATTTAAATTTCTCGTAGTTTAATAGATGCATCGCCCAGTGGTATCGGCCTCGACTTACGAGTTGTAGGTCGTGGGTTCGAACCCCGTCAGGCGCATTACTTTGTGTGATTTATTTCAACACCACTGCTCTCAAAACGGTGAAGGAAAACATCGTGAGGAAACCGGCATGTCCTAGAACCAAAAAAAAATTCGAAGACATCTACCAATCCGCACTGGGCCCGCGTGGTAGATTATGGCCCACTCCCTCTCACAGAGAGGAGGCCTGTGTCCCAGCAGTGGGAACATTTATAGGCTGATGATGATGATAATGCTGATCGGATGGCCGTGGTCGAGTAAAACTTTCGGTCACCCGAATACGAGCTAACGACCATTGGAAAGAATAGGGTAGTTTACTGCATTAATAAATTGCAAATCTGTTCAGTCTGTCAGTTAGATTATTGAAAAATAATGAACACGTATTTTTTGTTTTTTAAATCAATGAATTTAAACGAAGATAAAACGCTTCAAATTTTGGTAGTGGGGGCTTGTGACGTCTAAAGGTGCCGGTTCGCGAGCGAGACAGCGACAGGCCAACAGGAGACCGCGACACATGTCGCGCTCTCTTTTGCATAGGCGGCGGTTCGCGCCGCGACAGGGAGACCGAGACAGGAGACTGCGACACTTGTCATTGCCTATGTTAAGTACTGTCGCGGCCGCCTGTCGCGGTCTCCTGTCGCTGTCTCCTCGCTTGTAAGGTTGCCGGTTCGCGCGATATCCTGTCGCTGTCTCCTGTCACTGTCTCGTGTCGCGGTCTCGCTCGCGAACCGGCACCTTAAATCTTAACGTCACTTGATCGAAAAGTGACGTTTTAGGAGCGATATTATGATTTTTAGGAGCGTTATATCTTCGTCAATTTTGGTTTACGTAATAAAAGAAAAAATACGTGTCAAATATTTTTTGATAATCTATCTTTCGGACTGATGTCCATTTTACTTTCTTTTTTATTTCATTGACTTTTTGTCACCGACTTTCGAAAGAAAAGTTTTTTTGTAGGTTATTTAGAACTTTTTTGTGGGAAGTCGGTTACATTTTTTTTTTGAAAAAGTTTTTTATTTTATTCTTTTTAGTTTCAATATTCAACCTTCTTACATGTACACTAAAATATTGTAATCCGTAGCACCGGTGATAACATCGTCCATGTATGTACTCTTACACAATGAGCTAAAAATTAAAACTACTGCACCAAACTAAATGAAAATTTTACGGACCCAAATGGCAGATATACTGTATCGAACAAAAAAAGAATCATCGAAATCGGACCAGAAACCTCGGAGTAATCGGTGTAGACAATGTTGAAAACTTTTTAGATTTTCGTTGTTTTTTGTTGATTTTTCAAAAAGTGCTAGTCCGATTTCGATAAAATTTTAATGGGACCATTCGGGAAGTATGCCCTTTCCAACAAAAAAAGATTTTTTCAAATCGGTTGGTAAACGACGGGGTTATGCCCGAACAAACATAAAAAAAAAAAAAATATAAACATCCGAATTGAGAACCTCCTCCTTTTGGAAGTCGGTTAAAAATTGCAGTAATATTTATCTCTATTTTAATACTAAAATATTTACAAACTAGCTTCCGCCCGCGACTCCGTCCGCGCGGATGTCGGTCTTCGCGTGGATGGTTTATTTCTCCATTTTGAGTAACTCTGACAATGACATCTTATAAAAATCTATTGGACCCAAATACGGCTAAGCCTATAATAATTAAGGAGATCCCTCTATTGAGCTACTGCTGTTGAGCTCGCGTTCTGTAGTAAGTATTTTTTTTATAGTAATTCCGACCTTGTTATTACAAATAACTGATCGGAACAGTAATCAAAAAGGTCGCGCTGAAAAGCACGGTTTAAAATTACACGCATACAATATTAATTCCACGGACGACCGCTCGCCACACTGGACACGTCCGCTCGCATCAAAATTCAGAATTTACATGCATCTCGCGGCGCGGAACGCGGCTCCTTATATAGGAGTCAGGGAGACGTGGCCCGCGTGTGCCGCAAACGGTTCAAGCCAAATCCGACTTTCGGCGCTACAGGTTACGGCGCTGAATCCACTGCGGATAATGCAACGTGTGTTCGCGGTTCTACAGAACAACGTGAATAAAACTGAAAAATAAGTTTTTTTTTCTACGTATTTTTCCAGGATAAAAAGTATCCCATTTTATGCCCAGGATAATAAGGTATAATTATACCAAGTTTCATCGAAATCGAACCGTTAGTTTTCACGAGATGCCTGCATCATATACAGACAGACAGACAGACAAAAATTTTTTAATCACCTATTTGGGTTTGGTATCGATCCAGCAACATCCCCCGCTATTTATTTTTTCAATATTTTCAATGTACAGAATTGACCCTTCTACAGATTTATTATATTATATGTATGTATAGAAAAAAAAATCTATTTGGACTTATTAACTTTTTTGAGTAAAAATATAGCCTATTGCGTCATGCATCTGGCCCACTGCGTGATGACAGATTTATGATAGTTTTTTTCTTTTTTTATATTACCTACATGTAAGTTAATTCAATCTTAAGCACCTTGCAAACTGCCTCATATTTCGGACATTATTTCAGCCACTTAATACAACTCTTTAATAATTTTAACGGCCACATATTATAATTATCTAACCCGTAAATCACCACATCAGATCAATAGACCAATCAGCTGCAGGACCACATTGAGCTGAAGAACCATAATTTAGTGAACTGACAATCCAATAATGCCATTAATCTGTCGCGAGTGTGCTAAATGTGGCGTATGTTGATGGGATTTAGTGGTGGAATTAATATTGAACATTAACTAAATAATTATAGCCGTAGACCGATCTTACAGGATAAGCCGTGCTTGCTGAGGTTATTCTGTGGATGGGTGACCATTTATCAGTAGCGAGTTCCTCCGTGCCTCGAAAATCAAGTAAAACCGTTTTTCTTTTTTTTTTTTGCTTGGTAAAATCATCAAATGAGTCCTCCCACCCCGGGCAGGGCGGGAGGGACTGTCAGACTTGTACTTACTAAAATCCACGGTGTCCTTCAATAGCCCTTTATGTTCCGGGGTCACGGTAATGAGATACCGTTGGTCTTGACTGTCATTTGTAGATCTTACAGTCATTACTGATCGCCAGAAGCTCGAAATTCTCACAACCAGTCTTTTTAAAATTTTTACCCAGTATTACCCAGTTGTTGGGTTGTGGAAGTCGGATGGGCAGTGGCTCCATGTAAAATACTGAAATACAGTTTCATAATTTTTTTTCTCTTACGTAAACCAAAATTGACGAAGCTTTTAGTATTCGCAATACTCAATACGTCAACCAAGTATCATTTTTACCGGGTTCTGACGTCACGACCCCGCCACTCTCGAATCTAGATGCGTTAACTCTGTCAATATTTAATGATTAAAAAAAGACAACAAAAGTTATGTGTCCATTATTTCACAACACTCTGACGGGTTAATTAGATTTGAAATTTACTGTGCTGTCAACATGCCTTTGATATACAATTAACACTTAATTGCTTTTTTATCGTGTTAAAAAATCAAATGAGCCCTCCCACCCAGGGCAGAATGGGAGGGACTGTCAGACTTGTACTGACTAAAATCCACGGTGATCCTTCAATAGCAATTTACATTCCAGGATCACGGTTACTTGACAAGACAGTCCCGTGACCCCAGAGCATAACTTGCTAAAGCTTTATTTTACCAAATCGATCTATCCATTCATTTCACCTTCACAAACTTTCGCATTTTAAATGTAAGTTCGATTAGATTTTAAATCTAGATCGAAGTATTCACACAATTAATCCCTTGATTACTATACAGCTTAAATCTCCCTGCTGCACTCGGTTTTATCTAGGATTAATCAGCGTCTCAATGTCAACTGAGTTAGACATTGCTCACTACGGATTATGTGATCAATAACGACTAGATAAGACTGTGTTAAGGCCTCCACAGAGCGTGATCCATTCTGGCGATCCGATCTGGCGACGCAATCTGATAGCATGCGATCTCTGTAAGCTATGGGTGTCCATATGTGCTTTCTCACTGGCGGCGTCAGATCGCAACGCGTTTAGCCTTTACAGAGATCACATGCAAACATGAGATCGCGTCACCAGATTGGATCGCCAGAACGGATCGCGCTCTATGGGTAAAGTCCTTTACTGAGATGCGATTCCACTGGTGTGCGCCACAGTGTACAACATAAAATATGTTCACTCTGGTGGTCACATCCTAATTCACTCTTACCTCCACATATCACTCGCCCCACGATCGATTAGCCAAACAAACAGAGTGACGGACCAGATAATTTATTGCCGTATTTTAGCATACTGATAGACATATTTGTTGGGATAAAGGCCTATTGTTTGCTCGCAATATTTTTGTTCAGTGAAAAATTTTTGACGGTCGAGAGAATCGGGAATGAACAGGTATAAAATATAACTGTTATCATAGTTCTGGTATTTTTAAAGGCGTGTTTAAACCTCACCAGAATCAGGTATTTTACAACATAAGTAAACTAAAATTCTATTTACTCTGTCAGTTAGAATATTGAAAAATAATGAACACGTATTTTCTGTTTTTTTTTTTTAATCAATGTATAATGACAAACGCTTTCAAATTCGGGAGTGGAAGCTGGTGACGTCTTGTCGCTTGTAAAATGGTACAGACTGAGTGAAGATTTGTGATTATTAAAAGCGTTGAATTTTTGTTAACTTTGGTTAACGTAACAAAAGAAAACGGGTCTAATATTTTTCTATCTATACTTAATATTATAAAGAGGAAGACTTTGTTTGTTTGTAATGAATAGGCTCAAAAACTACTGGTCCGATTTCAAAAATTCTTTCACCAATTGAAAGCTGCTTTGGTCCTGAGTGACATAGGCAATAAGGGTGGGGGGGGGTTGGAGCGAAGCCGCTGGGAAAAGATAGTAATCTATATTTCGGTAGTAAAAAAATTGCCTATTGGAAACGATAAAATACAACATCGTGAGAAAGCTTGTGTACCTATCTAAGAACTAAAAGCTTCTAAGGGTCGGCTCAGACCGAAACGTGACGCTGCGCGCACATTTCAATAGAGCTATTCAAAATCGAACTCTATATCCTACACGAAAAGTTACACCTGTCACAACCCGGCTGCATTTTAATAGCGACTCAAAATCTAACCTTATTTACGACAAGAAAAGATACATATTTGAAGTATCGTTGCGTCACGTCGCTCCGCGTCGCGTCTCGGTGTGAACTGACCGTTAGACATTGCCATTCACCAGCCTAGAGTTGTCGACTCCTTAAGAATAATAAATCCAAGTGCGAGTCAGACTCACGTACCGAGGGTTCCGTACCAAGTCAAAGATATTAAGTAGTTCGGTCATCATTGGCAAACTTGAATTTTCAGGCATATGCACTCATTTTGTATCATATAAACTACATTATTATGTAAGTTTCTAATGTTTTTTTCAGACTTTGCATTTATTTTGTACTACAAGTTCTCACTTCTTGGCAAATTGCATGATTTTAGTACTCAATCGGGTCGCCTTACGTTTTCAGCGTCAATATAAATATGCGGAATAATCGGAGCATAAATGGCCGTATCTTTTAATTGCGTTGTAGAAGTTTAACTTTTTTTTCTGCTTCAAGGGATTTCTTGTAAATAGGCCGAGCAGACCTGATTATAGTTCCTGAGAAAAAGGGTCTCGATAGTCGGACAAAAAAGTGATCCTGTAGGGGTTCCGTTTTTCCTTTTTAGGTACAGAGCCCTAAAAGAAGAGTGTAACACAGCTTTTTCTTTCCCTCTTTCTCTTGAGTCTAGGATTCCAGTTCGAAAGTTACGAATTCTCAGTCACCGTATTGTGAAATCCCAAGGAGACGCAGACAAAAACATATTCCTTTGTCAAAACTTGATCTTTGAATATAAAAAGAAACTTTCTCCGCTCGTTTCATGGCCCATCACTTACAGTTTCTTCTAAACAAGGCGAGTCTTTTGTCTCTATAAAAAATATTACTTCGCTGCGTCTGAGTAAGGTTCCGTTCACATTAGCAACGCGCGATTTAATGAAGATTTAAAACGTTTGGTGCGAGATTTAAAATGAGTAAAATGCTGGTAGTTAGTTGAATCTGGTAAGAAACATGATAATACACACTTTTGAGAGCAGCAGTGACAAAAAGTTGAAATTCGTACGGAATGTCGTGGTGAATTCGCAATGAATTAAGACTGCCAGACAAAGAACTTAGCGCGGTGTGACGGTAGCGTGGCGCGAGCTTAGCGTGGTTACTTACTGTTAAAATACATGTGAGCTGTCACACAATACACGCCACGCAAGCGCCGACGTCACGCCGAACTTGGCGGGGCTTGACTCCCCACAACAGCCTTGGCGTGAAGACAAAGGATGGCGCGGTGGGTGCGCG
The DNA here is from genome assembly GCA_950005045.1 of Agrotis exclamationis. NCBI lineage: Eukaryota > Metazoa > Arthropoda > Insecta > Lepidoptera > Noctuidae > Agrotis > Agrotis exclamationis. The sequence continues at coordinate 10,737,283 of OX465442.1, forward strand.
GCGCGGTGTGACATGATTTAGTTCCTAGCTGGGTACTCACTTAGCAGTGTTGCATGTAACGTATCCGATACGGTATCAAGTGAGTACGTAGGCACGAGCCCGCTGCGAACCGCTCGCTGTAAGTTCGCAGTGATACCGCCACTCGGCGGATCATACAAACACAAAGGCGGCTCGCAGTGTGCTCGGAGGAGCCGTACCCACTTGCAGGTTGATACAGTATCTGATACGTTACATGCAACACTGCTAAGTGAGTACCGAGCTTTACAACCGGTACACAGGAAATGACGTTGACGGGGCGCGAGCGTGGCGTGTTTCCTACAGTGTGAATATTGCGGAGCGCTTTCAACCCGCCAGACTCTCGTCACGCCAGCGCCACGCTACCGTCGAGCTTGTTGTTTGTTAAAGGCTTTTTTTTAGCGTGGTATAATCATCAAATTAATCCTCCCACACAGGGCAGAGCGGGAGGGACTGTCAGACTCGTACTGACTAAAATCCACGGTGTCCTTCAATAGCCCTTTTCGTTCCGGGGTCACGGAAATTCGTTAGTCAAGCGACCCCAGCAGGCTTTGGCCCACTCGGCCCACTAAAGGGGGCCCCGTCATAATGCTGACACTCTTTGGGGCGCGCGTGGAACAAAACGCGCCCTCGACCCCGGGCATGGTCCATGGTCGGACAACGAGTCGCCCATTACTCGCCGCCCGCATGCCCGCGCCTTCGGTGGCTGGATATCGTCTTGCGACGTCCGTCGCTTTGGTCCATGCACATAATATAATTACCTACTATTTCATTCTACTAAAAGCATAAATCAATCCAACTTTACTAAAGGCTATACAAATATTAACTTAGGCAGTTTGAAGTTAGGCTCCAGCTCAAGTTAGGTCGTAGTTTCAAGTTTCAGTCAGCTTGTTAGATCGTTAATAACTAGTACCCTTTGGTAGGTGAGCGACATTGTATGTGTGTTTGATTTTAGATTCTTATTTGAGTTAAATAATAACAGCCGCACAGGCCGATCTTCCGGGTTAAGCCGCGCTTGCCGAGGTTGGTGTGTAGATGTATGAACATCTGTCTTAGCGAGTTCCCTCCGTGCCTTGGAAAGCATGTAAAGCCGTTGATCCCAGCTGTCATTTTTGTAGATCTTCTTAGACACGTTACTGTTACTCAGAAGCTTTAAGAGTCTGAAAACCAGTCCTAAAATGGGGTCTCGTATTACCCATGTTACTGGTTGTGGAGGTCCGATAGGCAGTCGCTCTATGTGAAATACTGATATCCAGCTGCATCTGGTTCGACTGAAAGCCGATTACCGCATACCACCTCCCGGTTTTCAATACAGCAGACGGTTGCGAATGCGTTACCTTTGAATAGGCCTTTATTTAAGCGTTTCAACTGAGAATAAGACGACCTATAAGTGATGTAATATACTGTTATATTTTGTTATGTTTTATACCCTGAGATTCTAGTACTTTACTAAGATCTTAGATTATACAATATCAAGATTCTAACAGCCGTATCTATAGTCAAGTGAAAGTAATTACTTTAGCTTAAGCAATTACTTATGCAATTTTTTTATGCAATAGACATAAATTTAAACGAAGTGGGAACCGTCAAACGAAGCAAAGGTAAGAATTCTATATTTTTACAGTTCAAACTTCAAGCAATTATTAAACTACATAATAAAAATCGTCTCTTAAATAATGACATTTACTCGAGTAGAACCTTTGACTTGTTTATATTATAGATACGGGGGTAAGTAGGCCACTGAGAATTGAAGCCAAAAACATTTTTGGAAAAATTATTTCTTACGTAAAACAAGTGAAGTGGCTTCACTAAAATCGTTGCGTTTTGTTTCGAAATCTCGACATTTTATAATCTCAGACTAGGACCCAAAAAAAATGCTATGTGGGCTTACTTTTTTTATAATAAAATCATATTAATTTTCTCAACGAAGACAATTCAGTAGCTGTATTGTCTTCGTTGAGAAAATTAATTTAAACAAAAGAGTTATTTTCTCTTTTCCTCCTTTCCACCTTTAACATGGTCACCGAACCATGTACCAACTGCCCTACTTGACAAACAGTCACCAGAAATACGACCGTGTATTTATATTGATTTTATTTCGGTTAACTTCGGGCGTTGTCGGCAGTTTCCGCTGTTGAGTTCCCCCCGTGATGAACGTAGTATTTAATACATTATGAGGTTGTTTACAAAAATGTGGCTTACTGTACCATAAACAAACATACTTTATTTTTGTTTGTAGCGCGTTTAAGTGGCGTTACCCATCCACAATCCCCCCTCACTTCCTCAATCCAGCAGAGCACCTTCCTTCTGGTTCTGATCTGCAGTGGCCGATCTGGAAATCTCTCAATCGATTGCGAGCCCAGGTTGGCCGCTGTAAAAATAATCTGGTCAAATGGGGTATACTAGACTCATCCCGACACAATGCCAGTGCGGAGCCTCTGTACAGGATATGTCCCACCTCCTTTCGTGCCCATCCTGCCCAACCATCTGCACGTTTCAGGATTTAAACGAGGCAAATTTTATTTAAAAAAAAAAATATTGATTCTTTTATTTCTGAATTGTCTGTTTTTGTAATTTTTATTGTGGACACTTTACTTGCTATATCGTTCTCACATAATGTACCATCTCAAAATGAATGATGTAACAGACATTTTGTAATAATTTTGGCGATCTAAAAAGAGTGTCCATGGAGTTTCTTGCCCGTTCTTCTCCATAGAGATCTACTTCTTGGAATGGGCATCTACAGTACTTTCACAGTTTTAAAGTTTAAAGTCTTGTGACTGGGACTGTAGCACCATAACTTTGTAGTATTTAATTTTATTTTTTATGTCTTTGACAATTCAAAAGTGCCTGTAACTGGTCTACTTGGAATAAATGCTTTTGTTTAATTATTTTATATATATTTATTTGATTTGCAAATGACAGAGCTGTGCGGGTAGCCACGTATTGGTCGCATGTAATTTGAGTTCATCGACAGGCAAAGAAGAAGAAGTGGCGTTACGGCAGAAAAACATTGTTTTTTGTTAAATAAACCTTTGCTTCTTTATTTGTTTGAATTAAGACTGCAATAAATAAGAGTGTTTTGGTCAGTTTGGTTGAACATTTTATCGTTATCTGCCTAAACATTTTACCACTCATTTGACGCAAATTTTACTGTATCTACTCGTATTTTACATGGAGCTAAAACCAACTTAATTTCGGAGTGATGAAACCCCAATGAAAATAAAGACAAAAAATACTAGGAGAGCTCGGTGAATGTTTGGAAAGTGCTTTAGGCTCGCCTAAAACTTGCTCAATACTTCTTTAATTATCCCTAAACACAGAAATGCTGACCTGGTTGAGAGAAATTGGTTTACAACAAAGCCAGAGATATTATGTAAAAAAGCGATATTTTTTGGTTCCAAAAATACTGTTTTAGGCCTTTCGAAACCTTTAAAATTGAATATTTAAAGAGAGAGAAAATTAATGAGTTATATCATTTAGTTAGTTCTTACAACTCGCCAGGCGCAAAAAAATGTAAAAAAAAAAACAATTTTCTACCATTATTTTCATGGCAACTGGTGGCGCCCGTGTGTTACTACGTCGTCGTTACGTCGAACTCAATAACTTATACGAAAAAAAAAGAGGAGCCAAAACTCCAAAAAACAATAGAAAACAAAAACTTAGAAGCTAAAAATAAACTTTGAACTTGTTTGAAACCTTCTGCTCAAATGTTCTCAGAAAAAGGTAAACTAGATTAACTTGATAGGCAGTATGAGTACGTTGTAATGATACATTGACCCTAGGAAATTGAGTTACCCCAAAAAAGTTAAGGAGATTCGTTTAACATTAAACTCGTTCAAACAGTGGAAAAGACAGTGCTCTTCTTGTTATTCAATTTAGAATACTCTGTGTACGATACTTTGGTTTTTAAACAGAAAATAAAAAAATGTCATTCTTAATACTGCGGTACGTTGAAGAGAGACGGTCCAGATTTTTATGTAGATCTAACCCTTTAGGGCTATTTAAAAGGAGCGAACTCTTGCGGCCAATCAACTGGATACAAATTTAGTCCTCATGACGCCACTGACAAATACCATAGAGAAAACCCCAGTGGCACCTGCCCGAAGCCTGACATTGGAATGGTATCCAAGACTTTTAGGTCAGCAGTAATGCTTGCAAAGATTAATAAACCAGTAGTCCAAAAAAAATACATGTGGCACTCCGAGACTGCCGCGGTGAAGCTATTGCATAACATTTTTTTTATTCTAAAATAAATAAAATCGCGCTTGTCTGGAAGTAACATATTCACTCGTAGGTATCAAGGATTTTATACAAACACGTTACACACTTCGACACAAGTCAAGATTAAACATTATATATATATACAACAAACTACCTGAATTAATAAAAAGAGAAGAAAAAGCAAATACATTTGTAAAAAAAACTGAAAAAGTTCCTAATCAAAACATGCTATTATAGTGTGAGTGAATATTTAAACGACAAAACAAAGTTTAATGAATCTTTTTTTTTTTATTAACTTTGTTTGTATTTCAATTAAATTTTAATGTTATTTCAATTTAATTTCAATTAAATTTTAATGTAATTTCAATTTAATTTCATTGTATTTCCATTTAATTTTAATGTAATTTCAATTAAAATCATTTGATTTCAATCTAATTTCAATTTAATTTCAATTTCAATTTAATTTTTTACAAAGTAGCGTTCGGTGCTTGAGGTCTCAAACTTACCAACTCATATTATAACATAATAACTACAAAAATACTAAATTAAAATAAAACTAAACTAAACTATTATAGAGCATCAAAAAATTGATCCTCAACGCTGTCAGCTGGTAATGTGCCCAAGAGACTGGCAGCGTTACCTCTCTGAATAGCCAAGCCTCTCTGAATAAGCCTTTGACCAAGGTAAAAGCCAGCTCTTGGGTCACGGGAAGCGTCAACAAGTCTTTTTGAAATGTCTCTGAAGAGGCTGTGAGCACTCGGACCCCATGGCCCTATAGTTTCAACCCCAAACGGCTCAAAAATATAGTTACTACTTAGGTTACTATATTTACGCCGCTTGAGGTTTTCAGCAACCGCAGCAGCAGCGCCAGCAGAGCACGATGAACTTGGAAGATGGGATGGCGCAAGAGTATCGGCACAGGTTGCGTCCCACACTAGAGGCTTACCCATCTTCCAAGGAAACAAAGACATACCGTCCGGTCTTTTGCCATCGTCGCGTGCCAAGCCGTTGGGTTCAAGTGACAGCGATGAGGAGAACAGAGTGGGGAACCTAACCGGAGGAAAACAGCGAGCCGGAAGGTGGTGTCGTCGAGTAAGGTGCCGATGCTCGACGACGGGAGTGCGTGAAGCCAGAGACCCTACTCCCACTTACCCACAGCCAGCAGGCGCGCACGCTCAGCAGTAGTAGCAGATGTGTTTAGTAGGTTATTCTGAACTACACTGCAGAGCGGCTCATCCCACTGTCTTTGGGAAGATGGATTGCCGGGTAGGTCGGTATTCGGGCAAGCGATTTTCCAAGCGTCCAAAGCCTCAGAGAAGCACGGCACATCAAAATCAGTCAGTGTGGAAGCTAGGACATTCCTGACTAATTTTTCAGTGCCGTGGACCGAAGAAATGAACGCCGGTAAGCCAATACTGGAAATTTTGCGGACGCCGAGACCACCCATGCGAATGGGAAGAGTAGCTGGAATCCAAGCTCGGTCGTCCAAAGCCACATTTAAAATGGATGACAGTGTATGTCTGATAATGAGGTCAATTTTGTCCAAAAGATGATTGAGCGGAAGCTCAATCATCTTAAATAAATGGAATGGAAATAAATGGGAAGCACGAAGGAAATATATTAATTTAGGGCCAAAACAACAATAGCGGATTAAAGTAATGGCTGAATGCATGTTAATTTCGAGCAATCTACCTGAAATATCATGAAAGTTTTGAATTTTTTCGTCAATGAAGTCAGAAAAAGAATTTAATTTAAACTTAACTTCAATTTCAAATTAATTCTAATTTATTTCATTTTAATTAAATTATATCTTTTTATGATCATCAATATTAAAATAAGTTTGCCTATTTGAAAAAGACCGTTTAGGGCTTCCTCTCTCCTGCTTTTTATATTTTGCTGTGCCCGACAGGGTCCATAATGATCTATTATTTTTAACTTACCACCTAAGTACACCTTGTGGAATGCAAATAAAGTTGAATTTGAATTTGATCACACTTTACTTGAAGACCCAAGGTTCTAGCTATCAGATAGATAAAAAATCTATACAACCTCTATTTTTCGCAGTGCACATTAAAATGCCACCCGTATTTTTCGAATCTGTCATCCCCAATAAAGGCTCTGCCAACAAAAATTTTCGAAACCCCATGACCGATCCAATTTTTCCAGAAATTTCCAGGTAAGGTCAGCATCAAATCCAATATCCCTTGTCACGTCTGCAGATACATTGAATTTGCTGACCCTCCTATTGGTTTATACGCTTGCCTGCGTTAAGGCCTGAGGGACTAATTGGGGATATAGGATTATCTAAACACTTCCTAGCGTATCTGGGCGCCTGGTACTTTTGTATCAATGTTTGTTGAATGTAGTTTTATATTATTGAACAAATACAGTATTTTTTCTAGTCAGACTTAAATTGTTTTGTCTTAAGTTAAAAAAAATCTGTGGTAGATTCTTCAAGGTTAACCAAAGCCTTTTTTTAATCGTGGTAAAATCATCAAAAGATTCCGAGCCGAAGTCGCAGGATTATCTCATCAGGTAACCGTGAACTTGGAACGCAAAGAGCTACTGAAGGACCGTGAATTTTAGTAGGTAAGAGTCTGACGGTCTTTCTCGTCCCGCCCTAAGTGGGACGACTCATTTATTGATTTTACCACGATGAAAAAAAAAACTGGTTTGATTAATAACTTACTACACTAAAAATCAGCTCTTTAATAAAATATCACTTTCCATCTATGTCTTGACAAATAACCGTTCTACTTACAAAGTTTTCAGCACTTTTTCAGCGTCAAAAGTGGCAGCATTAATAATAGAACCTCGTGTATTCTCAATGGTCGTTACGTCATCGTCTGAAAGCTGAAAAATATCTAGAATGAATGTCATAGGCATGTCTACAGTTTGTGTAGGTATACAAAACAAACTGAGGGTGGGTTCTGAACGATTTCCGAGCAATGTAGACGTGGGCATACGGACGGTTATCTGAAGCTCACCGTTTGATCAGGGACCTTGCCGTGCGTGCTATGCAGTTGAAAAAGCTGTCAGTAATCTGAAGGGGCCACCATTACAGAAATGCTACCATTCAGTAGGAGCTGGTTTCCGACCCCACCGGCTTTATTACAAAACGTGGTTTAACTTAGACCAAGGTTTAAATCAAAAATCAATTTTTGAATTTCGAACTTTATTTCTACTGTCGTAAAGTTATTAATACAAAAACCGAGTTTAGATCCCGGTCTAAGTTGTCAATGTGCATTTTAGAATTTTATAGCAGTTGGAATAAAGTTCGAAATTCAAAAATTGATTTTTGATTTAAACCTTGGTCTAAGTTAAACCACGTTTTGTAATAAAGCCGTATATGTTTATTAGTGATTGAATTGACCAAGCTACCTCCCCTTTATGTTTGTATAGACCAAAACCGGACACATTGCATATACACACGACGAACACACAATGTTCTCATATTCAGAAACAAGGAGTCAAAAAGAATCTATAGAAAGAAAAAGTTATAATGTTAAAGTGGCGGCTATGTAACAAACATTTTTTTTGTAGCTTAGCCGCCACTTTCAAACTGCCGCCGTCATAAAACTCAAAATGGCAACGGTTTTTGACGTTTGTTAAAAATGAAGTAAAGTGATACTACGACAGGCCATTAGCGCCATTTTTAATGAATGAACGCTGCTCTTTGGAATTGAGATGATGCAACCGGGCCCGTGCTTGTTTAGCGAAATGTTTCAAGTTAAGATGTAAGTTAGTGTTCTCTTTGTAGTATTATGATTTACTAAATTAAATTTTTAATTTACTTTTAACTGTCTTACTACATACAGTTAAACATTTGTTGAACACTTGTCTAAAAAAGTTTTACAGCAAAAAGGCCTTGGCATCAACGTCAAAATGATGGTTTGCATTTGTCACTTTTCATAAACAAGTGTTCAACAGACTGATGTTAAACTTTTTTTTAGTAAGACACCTACTGGTAAATGTTTTACTGGTTATTTTGAAAAATAGAAACTAAAAGTATCTTTGTTTTTGACTTCCAATCTATAGCGCTATTGTGGACCTCTAGTCATTGGTTTTGTCCAGCTTATCCCACCAATTTATACAAGGTCTAACATAATGCCTTCTGGCAGAGATAGAACACTACATAATGGCTATTTTTCATTTTACCGTAAAGATGACATATGGCCCGCCTGATGGTGCGTGATTACCGTATAGCCTATGAACGCTTGCAACAGTTGAGGTATCGCTTGCACGTTGCCGACCTTACAATTTTTAACGCTCTTTAGATGTGGAGAAAGAAAAAAAGAACGCACTCTTTTCCCATTACGTTGGGCCCCATGGGATTTTCTTCCCATGGCATCCAACCTAATGGGAAAGCATAATTAAGTTTACAATTTTGATGCAATAGAATGGTAAACAAAGACGTAATAAGTCGTCAAAATTAATCAAGATTATACTCCTATTTGTCGGCAGTTATTACGGCTTTATTGTGTTTAACCAGTTTAAGGGGTATTTCGGGGAAATTACTTATTTTCCCCAGGGAACGTGCCAAGAACAAACAACACGTTCAGGAATGCTATTGTTGTTGTGTACCGGTGAAAATTGCTGAGATTCTGATGCTGGAAGGTCGGTCGTTGTGTGGTTTTTGGTCGGAGTTAAGCCGTCTGATTTATCTCACCGCTTCCTCTTATTGTAAGTAATACTATTACGTATGAAACGATATCTGAGCTTATATTTAGACCAAATGAATAACATAAAACTGAAAACCTTACCTGTTGGTACTAAGCATTGACAGAAGTCTTGAACCGATGTTGAACACTAAGACTTATCTAAAAAACTGTCAACTGCAAATCGGCATTAATTTGATGTTGAAATAAGGGTCGTTTTGCAGTAACACTTTTTTAGACATCTGTCCAACAGATGTTTAACTTTTTGTAGTAAGACAGTGACTATTTTAGAAAGTGCGTAACGAATTTTTAACATATTATTACACGTTATCAAACCACACATGCAAGCATGATTTGTCATCTACAAGTCAACGACATACTTTCAAATATCACTATAGGTCCTACAATTGATATCGAACTCTCTACCCACTCCCTTAAAGTCGGTTTAGCCATAAAAACAAGGATTTATTTTATGGGAGTACAATTTACTGAGGTAGTTTTTAACCATTGAGGCGAGAAGCAATGAAGATTAATGATATCGTTAGTTCACGGGATTTATAAAATAAGAAATAGGTACATTGTGGAAGGGACTGTCAGACTCGTACTGATTAAAATCCACAGTATCTTTTTAATTGACCTTTACGTTCCAGGATCGCAGTAACCTGCTTAGACAGTTCCGCGACCCTGGTAGGCCAATAACCCAATTTTTTTACGAGGCAAAATCAAATGAGTTCTCCCACCCATTACAGAATGTCAGACTCGTACTGACTAAAATCCACGGGGTGCCTTCAATGGCCCTCTACGTTATAGTGTCACAGTTACCTGATGTGACAGTCCTGCCACCTCAGCAGGTTTTGGTCCTCTAACTCCCCCGTCAGATTGCTGACAGCTCTTTGGCCTCAAAAAACTGACAGCAATCTGAAAGCGCGTGACACACGATCACACCTTAAGAACCCACGACCCGGGCATGTTCCATTATTCTACGATGAGAAAAGAAGTACCCCCAACATAAGAATTTTCTTTCCCAAACCAACACTATTGCAAATGATAATGGGCCCCACCCTGTACTAACTGAGGAGTGGCTGCACCATAAACTTCATAACTTTGTTCAGGGAGGGAGTATCGATGGTGTTTTGTTTTGCATTTTTTTTTGTTATGATTATGTCATATTATGAATAGGGTAATTAACTGCATAAATAAACTGAAAAACTGCTTAGTTCGACAGTAAGAGTATTGAAAAATATTCGACACGTATTTATGTTTTTTTTTTATTAATGAATTTTGACAAAAATAAAGCGCTTCGAAATTCCGAAGACATCATAAAGCCTCCTGCAGACACACGCGATTAATCGCGCGGGGCGACATGTCGCGGTCCATTCGCAGTATTTTTAAGCCTCCTGCAGACACAAGCGATTAATCGCGCGGGGCGACACGTCGCGGTCTATTCGCAGTACATTTAGAGTGGAAATTAGCTTGGCTCGTTGCCGCAGCGCGATTAATCGCGTGTGTCTGCAGGAGGCTTAAAGCCTATAAAATTTTACCTACCGCCCGAGTGACATTTTGTGATTTTTAGACGCGTTTTTTCTTCGTCGTTTTGGGTTAACGTAAAAAAGAAAAAATACGTGTTAAATATTTTTTTGAAAATCTAAATTTCGGACTAATTCAATTTTTTTTTTACCTGGTTTAATTTATTGTGGATTTCGCATAATTTATCTTTAAAAACTAAAAATAAAACTAAAATATTTACATAAATAACTAAATTAATAATAATAATTCAATTTTTTGAGTATAATAGCTTATTGTGGTACTGATTTTACGAAAGGTTTTTATGGTACTTAGCTAAGTATACAATGTGGCCGGTTTCGATCTGAACAAACTGAATGGCTAAGCTGCTCTCAACACAGTGATAATGGAATAAGTTACACAAAGTAATACACCTAACTGGGTTCGAACCCACGACCTTCAACTCGTCAGTCGGAGCCAGCACACTGGGCCACCACTGCTCTCGTCATCCGTACAGCATCCTTAAATTAATTGAAAAAGCACCTCTTTTTTTCCTACTCCTCCACTACTACTTTACTGATTAATTACTTCACTGGTTACTGAATAATTTCGTTGCAGGATCCAAGACATGTAAATTCATTCTCCGGAACACGTCGAGCTTCATTGTCTCGACGGTTTTCTGATGGTTGTCACTGTTGATTCTGGCTTTCAGGAGTTGCAGTGGTTTGGGAATAGTTTGGTGGTGGGTTTGTCCCAAAAAAAAGCACATCTAGTATACGAACGAGGAACTCAGTTTCCCATAAAATTAACGTCAATTTCCCCGTTTTTTAACGTCACAAAAACGTGAAAACGTAATGATAAGGCCTCTAATATATTTTAGTTAATTGTAAACCAAAGTATAGCTTGTTAATAAAAGCAATGTCGTCCAAGAGCAATTTCCCGCGGGTCACTTCAACGTGTCTTCAGACATTGACAAATTGCGGGTACCCAGTGTGGGTCATTGTGACCCATGTCTTCTTGACATTCATAGGGGGACGATAAACAACAGACTGATACTTCTTTACAGGTTGTTTGGAATTGCATTTTGTTGATCTTTTTTGGGGAAAGAAAAATTCAATTGTGAGCAGGATTTGACCGTCTGGTTCAGTACACCATACGCTTTTACCAATCATGCTACGCAGTCATGCTCATCAGGGTTGAATCCTTTTTTTACATTCTTAACGTTATACGTTATTAATGGTGACGTGACGAAAAAGTGACGAGATTGCAGAAAAGAAAAAATGGAAGGTTATGGGGAGACTTTTGCCCAGCAGTGGGATAAAATAGGTTAAAAAAATTCATTATTCAAGGTCATTTAAAAAAAAACTTTGCCTCACACTAGGCATTTCTCCTGTATCATGGGTGCGTGCGTTTACAAACATAGAAACTCACATACACAAACACCCAGACCCGGAACAACTACTTGTAGATCATGCAAATATTTGTTCCGTGCGGGGATCGAACCCGCGACACACAGCGCAGCAGTCCAATTGCTTAACCACTGCGCCAAACGTGCCGTCCAAAATTGAACATTTTGATTTTCAAAGTCACTTTGAAAACGGAAGAATTGTTATTGTGAATTTACCATCATTTACTTTAAAAACGAATGAGCTCGCTTTCGAATTGTGAGCGCTCACTTGAGTGACGTAAGAAAATAACACATCATCATCATCAGCCTATAAATGTTCCCACTGCTGGGACACAGGCCTCCTCTCTGAGAGAGGGAGTGGGCCGTAATCCACCATGCGGACCCAGTGCGGACATAAAAAAAAAAATAACACACTCTTTAAAAAAAATCCAATTAATATTTGTATCTATACTGTACTATTATAAAGAAATTTACGTTTTTTCAAATGCTTTTAGTACACTTTCCCCTTTCTTGTTTCATCCCCCATTGAGTTTTACAACCCCCGATGGGAAACAACTGATCCGATGGGTGAGTCTTTCAGTTTCAAATCACGGCTGGTATTATTTTTTTCATGGTTAATTTGCTGTTTTGTAAGAAGGTTGAAATAAAACTGTTTATAGGCAGTACATTTTCTCCTAAACAAGTTGTACACTTCGTCAGTTTTCAAATTTGGGCTACTAAGACACAGTCTGTGCCTAGTTATGAAGCCCCAGCTATTTTCACTTTGATATTCTTTTAACTTGATTGTCTCAAGGATTAAAAAAAAATAGTGATCGATTTAAAAAAAATAGTGATTTCTGCCTCTAAGTAAACTAACTTGTGTGTACTGAAGATAAAACATAGTAAAAACAGTAAAAATACCTATTAATTAAATGGTATCGAGTGAAGTGGATGGTAAGCGAACTTGGCGTCAAACAGCGTCTATCTTCCATCGTTCAGAGTCGTATCCTCACTTACTTCGGACATGTTTCTCGGCGAGGAGACTCGTCTGTGGAACGCCTTGTGGTGCAGGGCAAAGTGAATGGCCCCAGAGCTCGAGGCAGATCACCAATGCGCTGGACAGACCTGATCAAGGCTGCATTGAATGGTCCCCTACATGAATGTACCAGAAAGGCAGCGGTGCGAGAGGAATGGCGGCGAATTGTGAAGCGAGCCACCACCCCTGATGTGACGACCACGACCACTCTGCCAAGAGTGTAGCGACTGAGAAGATCGAGTGAAGAGTAGTAATGACCCAGTGATAATAATAAATAATAATAATAAAAAGCCTTTATTATTTCCCATCACCTAAATATTACATGTATGTACAACATATTAGTTAGAATAATCATTTAATGTTGGATAGGAACCCCAGTTTGGGTATAGGCCTCCTCCAGTTATCTCTGTCTTTAGCTTCTTTAATCCACTCCTTGCCTGCTGTAGCTATAATATCGTCGCTCCATCGTTTCAAAGGTCGTCCTTTTCGCCTTTTGCCGGCTGGTCCTTTCCAAATTGTTGCTTCTGCTGTCCATGGTTTATCGCTGTAACGTGCTACGTCGCCATTTTAAGCTAAGGCTATAATGTAGGACATCAATTAGCCCCGTTTTTTTTCTTATGTCTTCGCTTCTTATTTTGTGTATTTTTCTTATTTTTAACAGGCTTCTTTCCATCGCTTTCTGGCAGCTGACTATTTTTGTTTTTATTTTAGTGTTGTAGGTCCTCGTTTGGCAGCCGTATGTTAAAGTTGGTAGAACGCATGTATCCATTACTATTTTCTTAAGATAAAGAGGGTAGTTGCCCTTCATAATTTCTTTTAGCGACCAGTATTTTTTCCAGCTCATATTTATTCGGCGTTCTACCTCTTCTTCGTTTTTGTCGCCAAAAGATATTTCTTTTCCTAGATATATGTACTTATTTACGTATTCTAGAACCTTGCCTTCCAGTTTTACTGTGTGCGTGTTGCTGTTTGTCATAAGTTTAGTTTTATCTTTATTCATTCATCAAGAGATCCACTTTTTCACTGCAATAATTGATTTATCATTTTTACCCCGTGACAATGACCCAGTGATAATGACAGCTAATTACGATTCAGAACATCGTGGGATCGAACCCAAACAGACACCTCTAGCTATTAACTTTTGAGCAATGTTTTTCATCAGCTCTACTCTCAAAATGCTGAAAGCCTGAATGTCATGTGACCTAAATATTCAAAAATATAATGTGATATTCACCACTATCACTGATTCCACGTTTACAATAACAATCACCCCTTCTCATGGATTGGAGAAACTGTGTCTCACCAGATTGTTATCATCATAATCAGCCTATATCCAATGTTCCTGCTGCTCACTGCTGGGACACAAACCTCCTGACTTTAGAAGGGAGTACGCTGTAATCTACCTCGCGGGCCCAGTGCGAATTTTTGGTTCTAGGACATGCCGGTTTCCTCACAATGTTTTTAATCAGCGTTTTGAAAGAATTGGTGATAAAATAAGTTAAGTCTTATCTAGATGCCGCGGTGGTGGACGCCCACAGCGACGGACGTCGCAAGATGATCTCCGGCCACCGTAGGCGCGGGCATGCGGGCGGCGAGTAAAGGGCAACTCGATGCCCGACCATGGACCATGCCCGGGTCGACGGCGCGTTGTGTTCCACGCGCGCCTCAAAGAGCGTCAGCATAATGACGGGGCCCCCTCTCTAGAGGGCCAAAGCCTGCCGGGGTCGCGGGACTTATCTCATTACCGAGACCCCGGAATATAAAGAGCTATTGAAGGACACCGTGAATTTTAGTCAGTACAAGTCTGACAGTCCCTCCCGCCCTGCCCGGGGTGGGAGGACTCATTTGATGATTTTACCACGCTAAAAAAAAAGTACTTATCTAGATTTGGAACCACGACCACTTAAATCGGGATCAATTTACCGATCCCTATCATTTAAGCAAACATTTATTCAGCTTCAAACCTACGTTCTTTTGGCTGTAAAATCTTTAAATGACACCTCCCACCCTGGTTGGGGCAGAAGGGACAGTCAAACTCATACTTCCTAAAATCCATCGTGTTCATTCAATGGCACAGTAACCTGCTACAGGCCTCGGCAGATGCTTCAAACCTACCTTAAACACAAACGTATTTACAAATTCCTCCAATAACACAAAGAGGCTAGCATTCGCCGGTCTTTGTCCGAAACTGGGTCGAATTCACTGTCAATAGCATACGTTTTGTTTAGTGAGCATACAGCTGTGTATTGTCGTCATGGATATATTGAAAGGGGGCTGGTAGAAGTGCAGCTGGTGCATAAATGTTAGTTGGTACGAGTTGTGGCTCGCGGAAAAAGAAAAAAAGATTTGCTAAAATAATAACGTGGTTTGGGTTCGCAAAAATATTTGTTTGGATCATCGTCATCAGCCTATAAATGTTCCCACTGCTGGGATACAGGGCTCCTCTCTGAGAGAGGGAGTGGGCCATAATTCACCACGCGGGCCCAATGCGGGTTACTAGATGTCACATGTCTTCGAATTTTTGGTCCAAGGACATTTCAATCATTTCTGGAATCGAGTTCAATCGTTTTGAGGGCAGTGGTGATGAAATGACGGTGTGGAAAGTACTACTAAACTACCACCAGATAAACTAAAGAGATAACTAGGGCCGAAAACTAGTGTATATTCAAATTGCAAATCTAATTTTATCCTTTAGTGAGAACACATACGTTCTAATTTCGTACTGCCCAAAACCGCAGCTGCCGAAATGAACTCGTATTTCACTTCAAATTCGTCGCGTTTCCCCACAGAGCGTATTTTCATAGTATAAAGAGGGGAAGTAGGTTATCTCCGGCCCAATCCGCGATATAATTGCCTACTGTCTTAGGGTTGTCACTATTAGCTAAATTTTAATTTAGTACCTATAAATTGGCAAGGGTCGGGAAGTTGTATTTTTTACTTTTATCGTCTGGGTACAGGGCTTGTCAGGCCTCACTAATGAATTGGTGACAGTACTATTGTACTGTCACAAATTCATTAAAGCTCGGCCCTTGCCAAAGATAACACATGTCTTATTAGTCAATAAAGTTCAACAATGGTTTTCCTATCTAGAAATGTGTTCAAGATACAGCGCAGTATTATTTATAACAAAAAAAGATAAAATAAAACGAGCGGCGGCGGCGGGGTGGTGTGGCCTGGGCGCGGCTGTCCGCGCTTCGTTCGCAACCACAGCGGCAACGTCGCGGTCCCGACTCTTCATGTTGCCGCTAGGTGGCACTGGCGGTAACATAGACTAAGAGCTTGTGTTTAAATTATTTGCGCAGTAGTTCATATACTAGTCAGCTTTGTATATTTTAGTAGGCATAATGTAGTATTTTTACACATAAAAGAAAGAAAAAATACAAACATAATACAAACATATTTATTGAGTCACACATTTATTACAAATTAGCTACAGAAAAATACTTTCTTCGGTTTCGACTATTACGAAACGCCTTGTTATTAAACTTTAATGTGTAATATATCCGCATCCTTATAAATAACTTTTGCAAATATAATTTCGGAAAGCATGGGCAGGGCTGTGAAAAATGTAAATCTTTTATTTGTTCATAAACAGACATGCCAATTTTGCAGTTTATGTGATCATTTTTAAATGCTTTTTGGAATATTTGCTCCATCCTCTTAATATTTTCTACAAAGTCGTCGGGTGGAACCACTAACAAAATTTGGTCTTTAAAATAATTTTTGTAGTGTAGGTACCTAGATTCTGCACTTAAATTGCAAACTTGCTGATTAGCGTTTAAATACGATTTAAGTTGTTCGCAATCCTCGTGACGATCCATGCATTTTTTCAACAAGGCTCCACAAACGTAAAAAAAAGCATTTTTTTCGGGAATATCAAATTCTATATAGTCTGAGCAACTAATATCCTGTAATAGACTATTTGACTGCAATATCTCTGGTTGGTTAATATTGATAACGGCTGGAACGTTGTTGATTTCAGTAGCGTCATTATCCGTATTTTTTAAATTACTTAAGTGAACGAGGGATTCTGTCAAATCTTCCGTACAATTGCCTTCTTTCGGAGCCCGGGTAATATTGGCAAAGAAAATTTTACGATACGCAGATATAAATTGTCTGCTGGTTGGTTCTAGAGCATTTCCATTTTTCGATCTAATTTTACCAAAAAAATTCTCAATCACGTCCTGATTAAGACGTCTTGTCAGAATGTATTGATATCCTTCTTGCTTAAGATCTTCATACAGATGTAAAATTGACTGGACTGTGATCTGAAACCCTTGAATAAATTTCACGTTTTGAGTAGCGTCGTTTCCAGTTCGAGGATCTCGTAATTTTAATGTTCGAAAAAAAATCAACATTTCATTAAAAAAATCAATCTGTTCTTTACGTCCACAAAACGCTCTTTTGTACTTATAGCTGTCACGGAGACTCGATGAATTCAATGCGTCAAATAGATCGTTCATCAACATTACTTATTCGACTGTGTGCCTTGCGGATTCATCTATCACATTAAAATCTATGTATGTTGACAAACCCGCTGCTACAGATCTGCTTAAAAGTTGCGTCGCGTAACGAACTTTCATTTTTTCAAAATTTGTAGGGTACACATGGCTGTTAGTCAACTTATGAGCTTGTCTAAAGTTTTTCTTCTTATCATGCTCATAGAATTTTTTTATGTGACAAAATTTTGCTACAGCACCATTTTTGAAATGAAAATCGTACGCCATCAAGTTGGTACGAACCAACTTTATCAAATGTGGTGCGTCAAAAATATAATAAATTTTATGATCATTAACAGTAAAATAAGTTTTGTTCACGCAAATGCCTCTTTCTTTAGCAGCTTTTAACAAATCTGGTCCCATATCGGAAACGCACACTCTGATTTTTAATCCGATCTCAAAGAGTTTAATGATAAGTTTATCAATCCATATGGATATATTAGCATCACTTGAACATTCCGACAATAAGGCGTAGCCAATTGGCTGGCTCCATTTTATAAAAATACCTCTTATTATTACAACTAAGGCATATTTTGCTGGTGTCGGCGATTGAACGCCGTCTACTTCATGGAAGCCGATTATCTTATCGTTTTTTATATCATAAAAGACGTTCGTTTTTAAACTCATAGCGTCCATCACTAAAGTGCAATTTTTTTCTCTCTCCGACATATTGCTTACTTTTAATTTTAGTGCTGTCATTAATTCGTCGTTTATTTGAGTAGTTATCGGAATATTTAACTTATTTAACGTACTTCTACAGGGCAGACAAAGAGTTTTTTCTAGTAAACGGTAAGCTTGTGGACTTACGTAGTATAAATTTAAGCAAAACATTTTGTAGGCTATTGAGTATCTGTTTCCTTTGTTAGCATATTTTAAGTAAGTTTGACCTTTAACAAGTTCGGCTAAGTCCTTAGACAAAAAACGATCACATAATTTATAAAACATATCTTGTGAAGAATTTGCTGATTCAGTTGCTCGTAAACGCTTTTTACATTCTATTAACTCAGATTTTAGTTTCCTCTTGCGTGGAGTACTTGCAGAAAGACCAGCAGTAGTTTGAGATAGGTTATCCGTGGTGTTAATATCCGTTTGGCATGATGAAGTCCTAATAGTTGTATCAATTTCATTCGACCCTGAAGCACTAGTTGTTTCTGTTTGACTTGAATTATTATATGAAGTTATTTCCACTTGTGTGTGCTTGTTAACTTTTTTAGGATTAGGCAAATTTAAACTCGGCAAACAATTTTTTTTTAGTAATTTTCTAACGCTGTTTTTCATTATGTCTTCTGTGTGGAAATGGGCTTCACAAACAACATGCTTGGTTTGGAATTTATTTATCAAATCTTCGCGGTCAATTAAGCGCAGCCACTGAAGACGTCTGAAATGGAAAGCACATTTAATAGACTCGTACATTAGGTATCTGTAATAAAACATTGAATAAAGTGACTATATTATAATATTATAATTTAAAAAAAAACTCTTTAAAACAACATTAAAAACTAACACCTGTCTCTTAGACTATAATCAAATCTGTTGTTATGATTCGAACTTTGCTTTATGTGTATATATATCTAATTTACAATTAGTCAATTCCTTATTTTTAATTACGATATTATAACTGTAAGTAGTTAGATACTTAGTTAAATACCTACAATACTGAGAAATCGGCACAACTAAACGTAAACAAAGCAATAGCGGTAAATCAGTTGACAGCTCAAAAGTACCTAAAACATTCTAGTGGGAAAGTAGACCTACCTACCTACGTCCTCTGTGTGATAGAAAACTAATACAACAAAAAAGAAGTTATCTCATTTTCAAGTAAAAATTATGATAATATGCTAGAATAAGTGAGTAGCTTACCTTTCCTGTTCAATAGGTAATCCGAACAGAGACAATTTTGGAGTTGATGAATTATTAAGACACCCAAACACACAGCAATACTTTTTCCCGCGATTATCAGACATTTTTGATTCATTTAGCGGTGCCGAAAAGCCGTGACGCGCGAACCTCGTGCAGTGTCAGCCCCGACTGGCACAACCCGAAATGAGTCGAGATTTTGTTAAGTGTGCGTGCGGCGACGCATAGATACTACGGCGCACACATACAAGCCGCGCGCAGTGCGTTTGTATGAAGATAACTTACTTCCCCTCTTTATACTTTGGTATTTTCGTATGGCGTAGTCTGCATACCCCGTGGCGTAGTGCCACTAAACAGTTTTGGAACAAAAGTTTCACTTCACTTTGTTCAGAACAATAAATTGTTTGCAATTGTACGAAATGTATAATTACGTTTTGTAATACATTTTAATTACTTCAAATGAGCATTTATTGTATATACATTTATTTCGCGTATCAGTGTATCGTGTATTCAGTTTAAATTAATTATTTTTAAATTTGAATTGTTATAGCCTTTTCTGAAAGCGGCTTTAACAATTTGGGAAAATTACATTGTAATTAGATAAGTTTTGCTTTTTAAGATTATCTCCATCATAAAAAAAATCTTTGAGTTCTCCACATTGAGCACCCATTGAATGCACCTGATGTAAAACCAGCGAAGCTCGGTCGCTCAGGTACTTATTCACCTTTCAACCATACAATGTAAAAAATATTTATTGAATAACTAACTTATAGAGAGCAGTGGTGGCCCAGTGGTATCGGCCTCGACTTACGAGTTGTAGGTCGTTGGTTCGAACCCCGTCAGGCGCATTACTTTGTGTAATTTATTTCAACACCACTGCTCTCAAAACGGTGAAGGAAAACATCGTGAGGAAACCGGCATGTCCTAGAACCAAAAATTCGAAGACATGTGACATCTACCAATCCGCACTGTGTCCGCGTGGTAGATTACGGCCCACTCCCTCTCACAGAGAGGAGACCTGTGTCCCAGCAGTGAGAACATTTATTTATAGGCTGATGATGATGATGAACTAACTTAAAGAGTTCTAACTCTGATACTTCTATAACTCTTTCCTACATCATGACCGACCATGTGTATAGTTGAGTCCCACATAAAACTTTTCGCTTTTGTAAAGAGTTCAAAACATTGTTTATTATAGTTCGCTCACATGGTTAACTTAAACTTACGTTACTTACAAGTTAGGATAATGTAGTTAGTTTTGAACTGGAAATTGAAATTGAGATGTATTTCTTTTATACATGTTTTGTGTATTTAATTTGTTTGGAAAAAAGTTACTATCAACACCATGGTTAGGTTGGTTTACTAACATGAAACCCGTTGTTTTGGCCTTGGTTACTGACGTTTCCTACGCCATGTCACATCGAGTCCGATTTGACATATTAGCTCGCGCCACGACTTATGACCTGCGGAAAATTCGTGGTACTACAATTTTTTAATGCAATTTGAAGGAATGACATAGGACACTAGCGCCCCGTTAAAACGACTTAGGTATAAAAGTCGTGGCGATATTATCCGTCCGCAACTTTGATTTCGATATTTGTTACATCCGTATCCGTACCCGTGTCTTCGTTCATGGACTCAGAAATAAGAAGCCTTGAACCCAGGAATTAGTTGCACTTGCACCTTATTTTGTCATTAGAGGTCAAATCGTCCACTACAAAACTTTGAACGAAGACAAGTTCCACCTCTTCTTATTTGATTAGGCAATTGGGCTATATGAGTACTCGTAATGGGTAGCTCAACGTCCACACAGAATTCCAGCTACACGCTCAGAAATTGAATGAATGTTACTATTAACCAACAAAAGTATTAGGCTTGCATAAGTTCAAGGTAGCATTTTTTTGGGTGACGTGAAGTTGGCTTTTAGTCGGTTATGCCTGACTACCTAAAAGTCCCTTCCTTGTGATGTAGTGTGTAAGTGTACTATATTCTGCTTGTGTGAGTACATATAAGATGTATCAATGCACCAAATATACTCAGTGTTTACTCAACGTTGCAATGTTTCATTTCTCTTAAAGTCCCGTCCTTATATGGCGACCCTGCCACTTGAGCGGACGTTTGTTAATCATGTGCGCACTAAGTCTTAATCGTTCTCAGAGCGAGTGTCATCGAGTTAAAAACTTATCAGAAAAATTATATCATCATGTGTCAATCTAAAGTGCAGAATGAAGAGGTATTTGTAAACCAGAACAGTGCCTTCGGAAGCCACAATTCAGCCACGGTGGAAGAGTTTAAATTTCACATTTCCACAATAAGCATTGTGCTTATGGTCATATGTATGCTGCTGTTTCTCGGAGTGGCCTATATTTTGTACAGGCTGTACAAAAAGTGCCACCAGTCTTGGATGAGGGAGCAATTGACGCGACACATTTTGCGGCGATCATCTAATCGACCCAGGAATTGCCGAGATCTTCCGGTTGCATGTGAGGGGTGCAACTACCGGTCAAGCGACACCAGCAAGGACATTCCGAAAAAGTAGAAAATTAGCTGAATCTATCAAGTGAGTACAAGTGCGTGTAATCGAAAAGTGATGTGTATGTGCTTGCATAAGTGTCTGAAAAAGGTAATTGTGATAATCCTACTCTGCACTATTATGAACTGTAATGTATGAACATTTATTCCACTTAAATAGTGAGCTTAACAAGATAAGAACATATTTAGTGAAAATTGGGCCAAGTAGGCGACAGGGTGAAATTGTATTGAGAAAAATTAAAGAAGCTGATAATTTAGTAAGTCTCTTTAACACTAGTTTGGAAAAGTTAGAACAATTGAGACCTAGCTTAAAAGAGAATGAATGTCAAAAAATTGAACAGTTGATTACATCTTTTTTTAGTTTATATGACAGTATATTAGATATATGTACTATTACATCTACAAAGGAGAACTCGAATAACGTAGAAAACATGGCTAAATTTGATTTAAAAATCGCATTAAGTTTATTACCAGTTTTAACAGATGACGAAACAAGTATAAAACAACTTATTGACGGGATAGAATACTATCAATCTGAGCTCGATCAAGAAGGTCAGACTAAACTCATAAACTTTGTTTTAAAGAGTCGACTTTCACAGGCAGCTAAGCTGAAACTGAATAATAAATATGATAATGTGGATAGTCTTATTAAGGCAATTAGGTCCCAATTGCTGCCTAAAAAGTCAGCAACGGCCTTGCAGCATAAACTACTAAACCTTAGGCAAAATGATCTTTCCTTAAATGAGTTCGGCAAGCAAATTACAGATTTGTTTGTAAACCTGACGATTACTCAATCCGAAGGAAACGAAGCCAGCTACAGTGTACTGAAGCCTTTAAATGAAAAACAGGCCATAAAAAGTTTTGCTGACGGATTGAGGAATCGTCGGCTAAGTACCATAATAGCGGCAAGAAATTTTTCATCTTTAAGCGACGCTGTTCAAGCAGCAATAGACGAAGAGGTTTCATCCCCGTGTACATCGGCTGATATTTTGACTATGCGCCGTAATGGCTACAGTAACTCTTACCAATATAGGAATTACAGAGGTCAACACAGAAATTTCAGAGGTTCAACACAGGAGTCATTAGGACGAGGACAAGTTCGAGCGCAGTCTCATGACGAGCCTCCAACCCAGGACAACAACTCGAGAGGCGGTCATGGCAGGGGCTATGATCGTGTGCCTAAACCATCTCGCGGAACCAGAGGTAGGACATTTTATAACCAAACAAGAACTTCTCAACCGCAGCGGCAGCAACAAATGCATGTTTTGGAAGAGTCAGATTCGCGAGAAAGTCAGGTACAATCGGAAGATTCTGAAATACCTGACAAGTTTTTTCGTGAATAACAATACAATTATGTCATGTAATAGCATATGCCATATTCAATTAAACTTAACCAAAAATGGTTATCCGCACTCGTGGCTAATTGATACCGGAGCATCAATTTCAGCCATCAAACATGCACACGTACTCAAACAAAACATTCCAATCCAAAAAGGAAAGACTGTTGTAAATGGTATTGGTGGCAAAGTTCAGGCCATCGG
Source organism: Agrotis exclamationis (assembly GCA_950005045.1). Taxonomy (NCBI): domain Eukaryota; kingdom Metazoa; phylum Arthropoda; class Insecta; order Lepidoptera; family Noctuidae; genus Agrotis; species Agrotis exclamationis. Next base: position 10,760,535 of record OX465442.1, read on the forward strand.
ATATGTTTATCTTAATTTATATACGGGTGAACAAATTCTAAATAATAAATTCTTCGTATTCGAATCACTGCCATGTAAGGCTAGCGGCATATTGGGCCAAGACTTTTTGCATAAATATAAATCGATTTTAAATTTTGATAAAAATAGTTTACAACTACGGAATAATAATATTAAAATAGACTTACCTTTAAATCTAGAGCATAACGGATTAACTATACCCAAGAGGTCTGAGTCGGTTCATTTGATTCAAACAAACATTTCACAGGAATGTGTTGTTTGCGCATCCGAATTAAAAGAAGGATTGTATTTGGCAAGTACATTAGTAACTCCGATAAACGGAAGAATACCTGTGCGAATTTTAAATACCACTGAAACTGATGTATTTTTACAGGATTTAAGACCAACGATACTTTTAGCGAAGGATTACAATATTTGTACATTCGAAAAGCCCATTCAAAACGCAGAACGGGTAAAGGCGCTTTTTAAATTACTCAATTTAAAACATTTAAATTCGGAGGAACAACAAAGTATTAAAAACATCTGTGCAAAATATAATGATATATTCTATCTAAATGGAGACAAATTAACTACCACAAACATATACAAACATTCGATAGCCCTAAAACCTAACACTGTGCCGTTGTATTCAAAACCTTATAGGCTCCCATATTCTCAAAAAAGAGAAATAAAAGAACAAATAGATAACATGCTTAAACAAGGCATTATAGAACCAAGCAACAGTGAGTGGTCTAGCCCGGTTCTCTTGGTGCCTAAAAAGACAGATTTAAACGGATTGAAAAAATGGCGTCTTGTTATAGATTATCGCAAATTAAATAATTGCATACTGGATGACAAATTTCCGCTACCGAATATAACCGAAATATTAGATTCCTTGTCTGGGTGCATCTATTTTACACATTTAGATCTAAACCAGGGATTTTATAATGTTGACCTTGAACCTGCCAGTAGAAAATTTACAGCCTTTTGTTCGGGCCAGTTTCAAATGACTAGAATGCCCATGGGACTAAAGACCAGCCCTAGTTCGTTTTCGCGTATGATGACCATGGCCATGGCAGGTCTTTGTTACGAGAAATGTTTATGTTATCAAGACGATCTTATTGTTTTAGGCCGAAATCTAACGGAACATAATAAAAATTTAATTGAAGTTTTAGAAAGACTACGCAAAGTCAATTTAAAATTAAACCCTTCGAAATGCGATTTCTTAAAAAAAGAGTTGCTTTATTTGGGCCATATTGTATCAGAAAACGGGGTACTTCCAGATCCAGACAAAATAGAAGTAGTTCAGAATTATCCCGTACCTCAAAACTCAGGTGATGTAAAACGTTTTGTGGCTTTAGCGAATTATTACAGAAAATTTATTCCCAAATTTGCCGAAATAGCTTATAACTTAAATTTATTATGTAGGAAAAATAAAACTTTTATTTGGAATGATGACTGTCAAAAATCATTCGAAGCCCTTAAGAAATGCATGACAACACCCCCCGTTCTACAATATCCTGACTTCTCGAGTAAAAATCAGTTTATTGTACAGACTGATGCGTCAGGTTACGCGATAGGGGCTATTTTATCTAATGCCGACGGCCGTCCAGTTGCTTACGCCAGTAGAAGCCTAAACAAAGCCGAACGGAATTATCCAACGATAGAAAAAGAGCTCTTAGCTATCGTATGGGCTGTAAAACATTTTAGACCGTACTTATATGGTCGTACTTTCAAAATAATTACGGATCACAAGCCATTAGTATACCTGGGGCTGCAGTCTCGACATAGATAGCGATCGCTTTGCGTCAAAAATCGGTCGCTAAGTCCTAATGATCCGATTGTAACGATTTTTGGTAGTCTCTACTGTCAAAACTATCGAGTGTCATCGCAAACTTATCGAATATGTTCGCAAAGATAACGATATTCGTAAAGTCATGTCAATTTCCTTGCGACCATTTTTGACAGCACGCTAAGTGATAGCTACGATCGCTACCATTGCTTTATTTGTGTTTTGACATTACGAAAATATTAAATCAATAGTATTTAAATAATAATGGCTGTAGAATATTTAGCGTGGGACTTAGTTGTGTTCGAGAAAAGACGCGATGTGCTAATGCGGCGGCAAATACCACAAAACCGACGAGAAAACGAAAATCCCTTTGATTTGGAGGATGGACAAATTTTTATTTACATTGAATATCAAAGGACCTGTTTCACGGGCTCCTTAGTGATGAATTAACTGATGTGCAGTGCTCGATAATATGAGGATTGAATATAGATTACAGGAACCAGAGAACACCACATTCATACAGATGGTGGACAATGGTTTAGGGCCATTCATGTAATGTGCAAGCTGTAAGTTGACCTTCCGCTATACAAAATATAAAATATTCTTTAAAAAATATGAACCCTTTTACATAATTATTTAATTTATTACAGGAGTGTGACCCTGATCTTAATATTTTAAATATAGACTGGCTCGATGGCCAGGACCGAGCTCACATGTGGGAAAATTCACTAGCGCCCAACAATGAAGCGGAAGTTGCTTGGTAGGTAAGTAATAATAAATGAGCATAACAATCTGTTTGGAAGAGGTTGCCCATTAGATTTCCCAAATTTCTTTATATGCTTAATCTTTTAGGTGATGATGGATAAAACCGTGGACCCAACTCACACATACATCAGCGCCCTGGCACACCGGAGTACAAATTACCGAAGTATACTGCTCAGCCAGGAACATCATAGAAATATGCTTCGGTGTGCTAAAAACTGTATTTAGTTGTTAATCCCACCAACCCTCCTGATGTACGAACCGTATTTGCTGGCTTATAGTTATCCAGAAACCAGAGTCCACCACATGGTGGACAATGGTAAAGTTCATGATGAGGGGTAACTTATCAACCGATTTATTTTGTTATTTTACAATAAACTAGCTAACCCGTAAAATATGTATGATATCATTATAATTTATAGCCTATATATAGCACTCACGAATAATGTAGTTTTCTACCAGTGAAACAATTTTTAAAATCGGATCATTACTTCCGGAGATTACCCCCTACATCAAACTTACAAACAAATTTTACCTCTTTATAATATTAGTATAGATATATAGATACGTGTACTTAACACCATTTTGTGAATATTCATGAAATTTTATTTTTGTTATGCAGACTCTGGACGAGCTGATGCAGAGCGCATAAGAAGAAGACTTATTAATACTAGTTTTACATAATTATATCTCTGTGTTCTCTGTTCAAATAAAAGATATGTAAAATAATTAATTATTTTTATTTACACAATAATTGTGACAGATTTATTAGCAATCGCGTCAGCTATTTTGCTTGCAGCCTGCGAAAATAGCAGCGACGCCTTCGCTTGTGCCTTGGTTGCCTCAGACTGCATTTTGGCAGCGTCTGCTTACGCCAAAAGTCCATCAATTTATGCACATGTTACACGTGGCGTACGCTTTCACCTGAAACATAAAAATATTCATTATATAAACACAAAATCAGTTCCGGATGAACACCCTAAGCAACGCTTAGGGTGTCACGTCTCAAGGAGCACCATAAACAGAACCGAAAAACGCTTTTTGAAATTGACTAACAAAGAACTCCGGCTATGAATTAACTTAAAATCTAAACGTATATATCCCAACGTTAGTATAATAAAAAAATAAGCAATCCCATACGCTGGGATTGCTTAAGACATCAAGTAGTCTTAATCCGACACTGCACAGAATACTTCAGATGTATACAAAGCATTCAATTTAGTACCGAAAAATAGGAATAAAAATTGTCGTTGTAGGTTGTATCATGTATGTACTAACCTGTCGCTCACGCTGCTGGGACTCGGCGGGCCTACGCCTGTATCTGTTATATCGTGATTTAGAGATAGTAATTAATTAATACACTCCACATAAATCCACGTCCTTTATTTCATAGACCATAGACCACAGACTAAATATTACCACAGACTACAGCACTCTCCCTTGCTTTTACTGTTTTTGAACAAAAAAAAACTTAACTCAATAACTTAAAACAAAAATATAAAACATAAATCAATAACTAATTAAGTTATTGATTGCTTAAAACAAAAACTATATTCTATAAGCTATTAGATACCTACTTACAAAGTAACTTAGAACTATTTTATTGCTCTAAAATTTGGCCACATTTAAGGAGTTGATTGACATGTCGTTTCCACTTAAGTCCATCCACTTCAACTATGTAGGTGGTCCCCGGTACCAAAATGTCAGAAATTTCACCTAATGACCAATTCTTTTTATATTTTCTAAAATCTTTTACCATGACTTTTTCTCCAACAGTAAATGTTTTATAATGATCCTTGCTGTTTACTGTAAGTTTTACTTGCTCAAAATCTACTTTATCACTTACTGGAGTTGGTCTTAGTAGTGAAAAACGACATCTCAACTCTCTTCCCAACATTAATTTTGCTGGGCTATAGCCTGTTGTTTTGTGAACAGAACATCTATAATCAAATAAAAATAAATTACAAGCATATTCAAGTTTTTTACCACTCTCTACAATTTTTGTAACATGTGATTTAAAAGATTCTACAAAACGCTCAGCTAATCCATTTGTGGCTGGATAGTATGGTGGGGTGAATGTCTGTTTAATTCCTATAATGTTACAAAAACTCTTGAATTCACCACTAGTCCAAGTAGGTCCATTGTCAGTTACTAAATGTAATGGATACCCATAGCGAATGAAAATACTTTTAAATATTTCAATTGTCTTGGAAGCAGTTATGTTACTCATAACAAATACTTCAGGCCACTTAGAATACGCGTCTACTATAACTAAAAACATTTTTGAGTACAAAGGCCCTAAAAAATCGGCATGTAATCTGTGCCAGACTGTTGGAGGTTGAGGCCACAATGTTAGTTTAACTTTTTCTGGATTTTTATGATTTTGCAAACAATTAATACAATTCTTTGTAATCTTTTCTATTTCGTTATCCATACCTGGCCACCAAAAATAGGATCTTGAGATTTCTTTCATTCGTGTTACACCTAAGTGGCTTGCATGTAACTCACACATTACTTTATCTCTAATACTTATTGGTATAATAACTCTGTACCCCCATAACAAACAATCCTTTTCGAAACTAATTTCATTTTTTCTTACAAAATATGGCTGATAGTCTTCACCTAAACAATTTTTTATTGGCCAGCCATCTCTGCAATATCTTAAAATGTTACATAGCACTTTATCTTTTTTAGTTTCACTTTGAACTATTTGCCAATCCAATGTTTTTAAATCTGCTTCATTTATATAATTAATTAAATAAAATAAATTACATTCTAAACTTCTATCAAATATATTTGCGTTTTTTATTTTATTTTCACGATTAGTTGCAACACGTGACAAATAATCAGCTGGATTATTTTTTGATTTGATGTGCTGTACTTCATAATTAAATCCGCTTAATAAAATTGACCAATATTGTAGCCGCCTTGCAGCCATCTTTGGTATGCCATATTTTGGTCCTAATATTTTTGTCAATGCTTCATTATCGGTTTGTAAAATAAATTTATGTCCAAATAAAAATTCATAAAATTTGTTTACTCCGAAAATAATGGCATAAGCCTCTTTCTCTAAGATTGGGTATTTTATCTGAGTGTCATTTAGTTTTTTACTTGCAAATGCTACTGGTCTTATAACATTATTTTCGTCTTTTATAGATAACACAGCAGCAACCCCGCTATCTGCCGAATCACAAGTTAGAATAATTGTAGAATTTTCATCAAAATGTGCCAAAGAAGCAGTATCTGCAAGAGCTTTTTTAATATCTTTAAATGATTTATCACAGGAATTTGTCCACTCAAATTTGTCTTTTCTTAAACAATCATACAGTGGCTTTAAAATGATTGCCATATTCTGGAGAAATCTGTTATAATAATTAATTTTTCCAAGAAATGATTTTAGCATTTTTGTATTTTCAGGCCTAGGCAGTGACAATAAAGGTTCTATTTTACTCTTAATAATTTTAACACCCATTCTATCCACTTCAAAACCAAAGATATCCAACTTGTCTTCAAAAAACTTACATTTGCTCATTTTTAACTTTAATCCTGACTCACTAAGTCTTTGAAGTACTTGCTTTAATTTATCGTTTGTTATTGTTAATGTTTTTCCATATATGTATATATTGTCTATATAAACAATAACGTCTAATCCACTTAGTTTTTGTGTAATTAATCTCTGAAATGAACCTGGGCCAGTGCTAACCCCAAAAGGTAAATATAAGTATTTGTAGATTCCTTCCTCAGTTACTATTGTGACCAGTTCCTGCGATTCTTTGTCTATTGGGGCTTGTAAGTACGCCTCCTGCAAGTCCAGTTCACAAAAACAACTGTTTCCTTGTAATTTCATTAAAATGTTGTTAATTGTAGGCAAAGGGTAGTGATCAATCTGCAAATACTTATTTATTGTTATTCGATAATCACCACAGAGCCGAACCGTCCCATCTGGTTTTATAACTGGTACAACGGGAGTTCCCCATTTTGAGTACTCTACTGGTTCAATTCGTTTATTTGTAACTAATCTTTTAATTTCATTTTTAACTTTAATTTTTAATGCAAATGGAACAGTCCTTACTGGCATGAAAATAGGCTTTACATTAGGTTCAATAGATAAATGAATTGGCTCACCTTTGAAATTCCCCATACCTGGTTCAAATAAACCAGCATATTCAGTTTTAATATTATTTAGTAAACTATCTTTATTTATTTTTTCACAAACCTTTTGTTCAAATCTTGGAGGCCATAATTGTAACAAATAGAGCCAATCCTTACCTAATAGTTTTGGTAGGCCATTTTTAACAACAAACAATCTTTGATTTTTTACATTAACAGATCCATAACAGATATTTAAATTTTCAATCACTCCTAGTGGTGTTGAAGTTGACTGGTCAAAATTAGTAAATATTACATTGCGTTGTTTGATTTTTAAATCTGGAAAATATTTTTGTTTGTCCGATAATGTAATAGTACTAACATCTGCTCCCGTGTCCACTTCAAACTCTATAATCTTATTATTTACTGTAACCTGTAATTTTGAGGATGGAATTTTTTCTTTATCACTGAAATAAAAAATGTCAAATGTTTCAGTTTCTTTGTTTTCGTGTTCTTCAGATTCTTCTTTATCTATTTTATCTTCCACCACATTCAGATTTTTCACTTTAAAATTCTTATTTTTGCTGCAAACTTTATAAATATGCCCTTTGGTACCGCACTCACTACAGAATTTTTCTTTCAAAGAACATTGTGATTTTAAATGTCCACTTTTTCCACAGCAAAAACATGACAGCTTCTGTTGGTTCCTTGAAGTATTTGAGCGAAATCCACCACTTTTATTGTTATTTAATTTTTCCCTTTGCAATTGGAACATCTGTGTTTGTTCCGGTTCCTTTTCATTGCTAAATGCCAACTTATAAGCAATCTCTGTTGTTTTTCCGATGTTAATTAATATCTCCAATGGTTGGTCAGCTTGTTTCAGCAACTCAAATCTTACAGAATTACAAAAGGTCCCATTAAATAATCTTTCCTTTATCTCGTCATCAATATTTTTGAAATCACAGTTTTTTGATAATTTCTTTAATTCAATAACATACTCTTCTATGGTTTCATTAGATTTTTGACTTCTCTTTCGAAATTCCGCTTGATGCAGAGCACTGTTTTTTACAGGATGGTAGTATTTATTTAGTATTTCACATATATTTTTATAAGTTTCTGTCACTGGAATTTTAGGTAAACATAATGTTGATAGTAAATCGTACACGTTCGTACTTAATTTTGTTAATAGCAACGGCACCTTTTTTTCGTCTGTAACTTCATTCAATAATACGAAGCATTCAAATTGTTGTTGATATGCTTTCCAATTACCACCAATAAAAACTTCCAAGCTAGTCGTATTCATGCTGACGCCGCGTGGTCGACAGTCCTTTGTCTTTTCTTTTTCTACAAATTCCCGCAAGTACCTTCTTATGTCTTCAATTGTATGTGATTCTTGAAATATATTTGTTTTTGCTAATTTATTTGCAATTGCTATTAGCTCTGCTTTTGACTTTTCTTGAATCCAGGACTTTTTACCTTGTTTAATTTGTTCGTACACGTCCATTAACTTTGTGGTTTGAGGTTATGGCCGTATAATAGCAAAAGTTGTTTATCAGATTTTCACAACACAGGACACGAAATAGGGTTCGTTTCGTTACTAATGTTTATAAGTAACACTCGTCGCCAATGTTATATCGTGATTTAGAGATAGTAATTAATTAATACACTCCACATAAATCCACGTCCTTTATTTCATAGACCATAGACCACAGACTAAATATTACCACAGACTACAGCAGTATCCACCACATGTATCGCCGTACATGGAAACACCGTTTTATTTCCGTTATTTTAAATTTACGAAACAATGTTTTTGCACAAACAAACTTGACATTGACAGTATGCCTGTTTGACATGTTGAACATCTAGGTGTTGCAAGGCAGCAAACTAATAAGTTCCTTGTTATGAGTATTCTTAAAAACGGTATACGATACTTACACATTTCGATGAAATTAAGTGTTAACTTAATAAGGTTTACCTTTCTTCTGCACAACTTTCAAAAGAAAAATATTTTTTGAGAATATCTTATCTATAAATTTTCCCAATAATAAAAAGTTTTTTTGCGACTGCCAATATTTTACCTCACTAATGGAAGAAAAGCCTAGAAGCTATGCCAAAAATACTATTTATTTACCGCACTATGAATACGATTTTCGTTATCATAGCGACATCGCAAAGTCATCATAATTACCGACTTTGCTCGCTATCTCGGATGTAGAGACTTGCATTCATTGTGACAGTTGTTATTGCATGCGATTTTTTTCGTTAATATTTAGCGATCGCTACGTATCGATTGAATCGCTATCTTTGTAGGGACTGCAGGCCCTGTTTAGTCAGAAAGATCCCTCGAGTAGGTTACTTAAATTTAGATTATGCCTGGAGGAGTATGACTATGTAATTGAATACGTAAAAGGCGAAGAGAATGCGGCCGCAGACGCACTATCTCGCGTTACGGTAACGTCACAAGAATTGAAAGAAATTAGTGAGTGTTTATGCGTTATGACACGTGCGCAACGTAAAAGATTAGAAACCAATCTTAATGAAAGTGAAAATAATACGGACAAAGACAACTTGCTAAGTCAGCCGAAATTAGTGGAGTCCAATTTTAAACCAAAAAATGCAGTTGAACTAAGGTTTATAGACAATAAATCTTTGGAAACACTACAAAAACAAGGTAGCATTAGCTACGCGAATGATATTTTTGTTTACGATAGTAAACAATTGGTGCTTTTTATAAATCCATCTGCTCAATCGTAATTGACGCCAGCCGCATTTGTGAGAGAGATGTGTAAACTTTGTGATAAATTTAATATAAATCAAATTTATTTTATGAAAAATAAGAACAATACAATATTTATAGAAAAATTAACGAATGAAATCAAAACAACTACAAATTGGAAGGGACCAACTGTCTGTATTCTAAAAGATGTAGAGAGAGTTGATAATGAGGATGACAGGAAAGTCATATTAAATGATTTCCATCTTTTGCCTACAAGCGGTCATGCAGGCATTAGACGCATGTTAAACAACATCAAAAAGTATTACTTCTGGCCGGGACTTGAAAATGACGTTATTAACTTCGTAACTAAATGCCCAAAGTGTCAAAAGCAGAAGTATACGGTTATTGTAAAAGAACCGATGGTTATTACATCTACGGCCCATTCAACATTTGAAAAAATTTATTTGGACATAGTGGGACCACTTGATAGGGACTATTATAATTATACGTATATTCTAACAATTCAATGCGAACTGTCGAAATATGTATGTGCTTTCCCACTTGTAACTAAAACATCAGCAGAAACCGCACGTGCTTTTGTCAACAATTTTATTCTACAGCACGGAGTTCCGCGTGAGATAGCTACTGACCGAGGCTCCGAGTTTATGTCTGACACATTTAAGGAGGTATGCAAGCTTCTTAATATTTCTAAATTAAATTCAACAGCATACCACCACCAAAGTATTGGGGCGCTGGAAAACTCCCACAAGAGTTTAGGACATTTTTTGAGAATACACGTAGAAGAAAATTCAGAATCATGGAGTACTTGGTTACCATTCTGGTGTTTCGCGTATAATACAACAGTCCATACGTCGACTAAATTCACGCCATTTGAACTTGTTTATGGAAAGACGTGCAATCTGCCGAGCAATCTAGCTAAAACCATAGAACCCCTATATAATTACAATAGTTATCCACTTGAGCTCAAATATCGGTTGCAGGTCTCACTATCAGAAGCACGGCAAAATTTAATCAAAAGTAAATTAGAAAGGAAACTTAAATATGATGAACACATAAGGCCCACAAAATATAAAAAAGGGGATAGTATATTGATAAAAAGTGAAACTGGTAACAAACTCACAAACCTTTATACCGGACCATATAAGGTCATACAAGACTTGTCACCAAATGTTGAGGTGAATATAAATGGGAAGTCCGATATAATTCATAAGAATCGAACAAAGTTGTATCATGTATAATTAAGGTAAATATTGTAAGATTAACCGATGTTTTGAATTGTATGTAACGACGACAACAAAGTGCATGCACATAGATTGCACTGGATAGTTATTAGTACTTACTCGTATTTCATTTTTGTTATTATTATGTAACCTATACCACAGAATACTAACTATACTAAATGTATTCACATGATTGTGAATTGATAAAATCAGTTAAGTGACACGTGTTTAGTTTTTATTTTATTTGGTTAAGAATTATGTACTACAATATACGAGTACAATATAGGTAGTTATAGAATTGTATAACCATTGTATTATTGAGCAAAAGGAAAGATATATATAAAAAAAAAAAAGAAAAATATAATTTTCTTTTTTTTTCTAATGCCTTGGGAGGTGTGATGTAGTGTGTAAGTGTACTATATTCTGCTTGTGTGAGTACATATAAGATGTATCAATGCACCAAATATACTCAGTGTTTACTCAACGTTGCAATGTTTCATTTCTCTTAAAGTCCCGTCCTTATATCCTCTCCACTCAGAGTTGAAGGACGCATTTGATGGTTTATCAATAAAAAAAACCGGCCAAGTGCGAGTTGGACTCGCCCATGAAGGGTTCCGTAGTAGCAAGCATAGATTAGGGATATAATTATATTGAGATTAGTAAGTAATATACACAAACAATAAAAATAACTTTGTTTTTCATAGAGTTTGTATGAATGGCAAAGTTATATTTGCGGTTTTTAATAAAGTACTATATCTCAAAAACTGCTAACTGTATCTCATCAAAACCAATTTTCGTTGGAAGTTTTTGTTGAGGTCTACATTATATATTTTTTTTAGTTTTATCATTCACTTGTTTTAGAAGTTACAGGGGGGGACACACATTTTACCACTTTGAAAGTGTCTCGCGTGCAAACTGTTCAGTTTAGAAAAAAATGATATTAGTAACCTCAATATCATTTTTCAAGACCTATCCATGGGTAAGTAATATATGATATAACTACAAAATCTCTAATATTTACAAGAGATAACAACTGAATATATAATTTTATTTGATATAACAATCTCTTAATATAATAAACGATTGACATAATTTTATAAAGACTAATTTCTATAATCATAACAATCAATGAATATAAAATCGTTTTGTATACCACTCAAAAGACATAAAACTTATTTGGTCTATTTTTTTTCTTCCTGGTATGTAATCTAACTCTGATGTACCTAGTAATAGTACCACCTACCATGAATGCTCGACGGAGCCCCGCTTCGCGGGGCTCCTATTTCTGCGTGCAAGGTTTACAGTAACCTAACAAGAAGGGGATGGCAGGGTCTTTCAGACCCCGCCATCCCCTACGAACCTAACCTGTCCGTGTCGGGGTGCCCCAAGTCCCGAGCTCGCTTCGCTCGCTCTTGCATCCTAGGTCAAATAACTGATTACTACCTGTCATGCTGGCTTGACGGAGCCCCGCTTCGCGGGGCTCCTATTTCTGCGTGCAAGGTTTAAAGTAACCTAACACGAAGGGGATGGCGGGGTCTTTCAGACCCCGCCATCCCCTTCGAACCTAACCTGTCCGTGTCGGGGTGCCCCAAGTCCCGAGCTCGCTTCGCTCGCTCTTGCATCCTAGGTCAAATAACTGATTACTACCTGTCATGCTGGCTTGACGGAGCCCCGCTTCGCGGGGCTCCTATTTCTGCGTGCAAGGTTTAAAGTAACCTAACACGAAGGGGATGGCGGGGTCTTTCAGACCCCGCCATCCCCTTCGAACCTAACCTGTCCGTGTCGGAGTGCCCCAAGTCCCGAGCTCGCTTCGCTCGCTCTTGGATACTAAATTTTTCTAATAACAATAGCATTCGTGAAGGCAAACAATCAAAGTCCAAAGGATAAGCCAAAGTCATCAAAGAAAATGGTTTAAACGTTAAATTATATGTTTCAAACGTTATCATAATGATTTTCGCTTAAATAAACGTTATATCAAATAAAATTATATGAAATGAGTTTTAGAGTAACACAAACATTATGTGTAAAGAAATTATTTCAATCGTTGGGTATTTCTCACGTTGATTATATCATGTGAACGTTATTGAAATGAAAATATATCAAATAACTTTATATGAAATGAGACGCACCCCCTATCCATAGATACCCCACACGTATGGGTCTGGTGAAAAAAAAATTTTTGAGTTTCAATTCTAAGTACGGGGGTCACCCCCAAAATTTGTTTTGTTATTATTTTTGTGTGAAAATCCTGATGCGGTTCACATAATACATCAACTTACCAAGTTTCAACAGGATAGCTCTTATACTTTCGACAGTAAGTGGCTGTGACATACGGACGGACAGACAGACAGACATGACGAATCTATAAGGGTTCCGTTTTTGCCATTTGGCTACGGAACCCTAAAAAAGATATTACTAGGTGGCGTTCTCTACTTTCTTTCCGCCTATCCCAATCAGGAAAGACGAGATTTATATTCGTATGTATATGGACATTAATATCAAACCCTTCTCAAGGTGTAACCACACTGCAAGACCACTTCCCATCTCATAGCAACCCCCAAAGGAATCAATTAATTCAAGTATATCCAGAACTCCCATTGACGCATATCCGTCCTAATGAATGGGTTTATACAGGGCCGTCTCTCCCGGAGGGCAATCCTTAGGGGCCCAAGTTCAGAACAGACAAGAAAAAATCTAACTTGTTCCAAGGGAGTTCTTAAACTTTCGAACTCGTTACGCTTGTTTTTTAATAACTACCGTTGTAAAAGAGGGTTTTTACAAGTTTAACCACTATTTGTTTGTGTCTGTCTGTATGTCTGTTTGTGGCACCGGTCAAAATGGTTGAGCTGAATGGTGCTGATATAATGCGTCATGTTCGCTCATCATGGGCGCTGTCAGTGGGGACTGGTCATCTCATAACTGCCACGGTTTATTTTAATTTTCAGTCATTTTACTTCCGAATTGTCTTTTTTATATTTACTATGGACACTTACTAACTTACTACATCGTTCTCACATAATGTACCATCTGAAAATGAATGATGTAACAAAGGTTCTGTAATAATTTTTGCGATTGAAAAAGAGTGTCCATGGAGTTTCTTGCCCATTCTTCTCTATAGAGCATTGGAATGGGCATCTACGATATTTTAGTCTTTTGACTGGGACTGTAGCACCATAACTATTTATGAACTGTTTTTATTTTTTGTCTTTTGATAATTCAAAAGTGCTTGTGCTTGGCCTACTTGAAATTAATGATGCGGTGTTTTTTAATATTTAATTATCGAGCTCCGTCATTTTATAGAAAGGCCCCTAAAGTGCCCAGGGCCCTACTAAGATGAATACGTCCCTGGTTTTATAGAACAATTCGTAGTTAATGGACTAATAAACTATTTCAATCAGTATTGATTGGTTGAAAACGCTGGGGAGTGATGTCGGTAGCGTCTTGAATAGAGTTTGGAATTAGATTTATCAGTTTTGTATTATCCGTGATAAGAGCATAATTTAGTTGGAAAAAGGCGGGTGATGATATTGATGAGAATTAGAGGCTTTTGATAGGAAAGCGTTATGGAGAATCATGATTTGTATTGATCGAAACAATAACGCGGAACGTAAACTTATATCCTAATTTCCTAATTAATCTTCCTAATTTTATAAATGTAAAAGTTTGTAAAGATGTATGGATGGATGGGCGGATGTTTGTTAATCTTTCACGCAAAAGCTTCTGACTGGGTTTGGATAAAATAGGCTATCAAAAAAAAAAATAGTCAGAAAGATAGATTATTATTAAAAAAATATTTGACCCGTATCTTTTCTTTTACTACGCAAACCGAAATCGACGAAGATTCAAAGATTCTAAAAATCACAAATCGACACTCGGTCGGTATAATTTTACAGGCGTTATGACATCACAAGCCCCCACTCCCTAGGCGCGGGCATGCGGGCGGCGAGTAAAGGGCAACTCGCTGTCCGACCATGGACCATGCCCGGGTCGACGGCGCGTTGTGTTCTACGCGCGCCTCAAAGAGCGTCAGCACAATGACGGGGCCCCCCTTTATAGGGCCACAGCCTTGCCGGGGTAGCGGGACATACGTATACCGCGACTCCGGTACGCAAAAGGGCTACCGAAGGACACCGTGGATTTTAGTCAGTACAAGTCTGACAGTCCCTCCCGCCCTGCCCGGGGCTGGGAGGACTCATTTGATGATTTTACCACGAAAAAAAAAAAGCCCCCACTCCCGAATTTCGAAGTGTTTTATTTTTGTAAAAAAAAACCAAAACTACATGATCATTATTTTTCAATACTGTAACTGACGGACTGAACAGATTTTCAATTTATTTATGCAGTAAATCTACATGACCCTCGTATGACCACCAATTTAATGTCTGGACTTTAAAAGAGACTGTGACCTCTGAGTTTGTTTCGGCTGTTTCTTCTCAGAGTAGTCAGGTACGAAACACCGGCCTCATCTAGTTTGTAAAAAGACAATGTGTAAAAGTGTTGGTATAACCTACTTGCAAAAATAAATATCACAGATAGTTTGTAACTTGACTAAACATAGGATTTTTCATCTCATTTTTTTTCCCGTGGGTTAATTTTCAGGTTGTAGCGACCGAAGTTGCTGGCAACAGCTAGTTAGACATAAAACGTATAAACTTTAGCACATAACAATTTAACTTGGCTCAACTTCTTGAAGTTAAGTGACACTTTGTGCCAAAATGTTTAAAATATGTAAATAGGTTATTATACTTAACTTTATGGGAAACTGGATGAGTTTGTGAAGAGCGATTTATTATAATGGCAAATATTAACAAACACATTTTTTACGCGACTACGGCAAAGCCAAAAGGAGGGGTTATTAGGTGATATAATCATCAAATGAGTGACCCAGGGAGTAGCGAAAGGGAATAATATATTCCAGGGTCCCGCGACCCCGGCAAAGCCCCGCGACCCTGGCAGACTGTTCTGTCCCCCTTTTTTTTTTAGCGTGGTAAAATCATTAAATGAGTCCTCCCACCCCGGGCAGGGCGGGAGGGACTGTCAGACTCGTACTGACTAAAATCCACGGTGTCCTTCAATAGCCCTTTATGTTCCGGGGTCACGGTAATGAGATAAGTCCCGCGACCCCGGCAGGCTTTGCCGTCTAGAGGGGGGCCCCGTCATAATACTGATACTCTTTGAGGCTCGCGTGGAACACAACGCGCCGTCGACCCTGGCAGACTGTTCTGTCCACTTAATCTTAATTTAATCTCATTTCTCGTAGTCTAATTTAACTGTTTTTAGAATAGTCTAACAAACCTCTTCGCTGCCTTTTCTGACAACGTCGGTCGGTAGAACAGGTTTGGACAAATAAAATAAAAAAACCGTCCAAGTGCGAGTTGGACTCGCCCATAAAGGGTCCCGTAGCAGCAAGTAACATAATATAAAAGTTCTTGTTGTTGGTTTTAACTTTGAAGGATAAATTGAAAGTTAAAATATCGCGGTTTACGATTTATGACGTATTAAAAAAAACTAATTACTTGATCTTGTTGAAATCAATATTCGCTGGTAGTTTGTTAGTGCATGGTAATGTACATCATATATTTTTTTTAGTTTTATCATTCTCATGATTTTGAAGTTACACACACATTTTACCACTTTGGAAGTGTCCCCGCGCAAACTGTTTAGTTTACAAAAAAAATGATGTTACAAACCTCAACATCATTTTTAAAGACCTATCCATAGATACCTCACACGTATGGGTTTGTTGAAAAAAACATTTTAAGTTTCAATAATTCTAAGCTCCCAAATTTTTTTCTTTTAAATTTTTGTGTGAAAATCCTAATGTGGTTCACATAATACACCTACTTAACAAGTTTCAAGAGGATTGCTCTCATACTTTCGAAGAAAAGTGGCTGTGACATACGGACGGACAGACAGACATGACGAATCTATAAGGATCCCGTTTTTTGCCATTTGGCTACGGAACCCTAAAAAAGCCAGAGATCATCATCATCTGACTAGCCTTTTCCCAACTAGGGGAACAGTGTATAAGACGGGGACGTTAATAATCGCGAGGTATAATGGGGATTACACTCTTTAGGCATACTTAACACAACACTAACGTAGAGCAAGCGCCATCAGGACGTCATTTGCAAGCGGCCAGACGGAAATAGCGTCCTGTTGGCGCTTGTGCTACGTTAGTATTGTGTTAAGTTTGCCTTAGGTGTGTCATTTCCCATCATGCCTCGCGTCCCCGTCTTATACACTGTTCCCCTATATTGGGGTTTTTAGACTAGATCAGAGGTTTCAGAGTAAAAGCTTATGATGGAGTGAGCTTACCCAGTAGAAACCTGTCCCTATTTTTAAAACGACTTAAAAAAAACCGGCCAAGTGCGAGTTGGACTCGCCCATGAAGGGTTCCGTAGTAGCAAGCATAGATTAGGGATATAATTGTATTGAGATTAGTAAGTAATATACACAAACAATAAAAATAACTTTGTTTTTCATAGTGTTTGTATGAATGGCAAAGTTATATTTGCGGTTTTTGATAATGTACTATATCTAAAAAACTGCTAACTGTATCTCATCCAAACTAATTTTCGTTGGAAGTTTTTGTTGAGGTCTACATCATATATTTTTTTTTAGTTTTATCGTTCTCTTATTTTAGAAGTTACGAAGTTAGTTTTATCGTTCTCTTATTTTAGAAGTTACAGTTTTATCATTTTTTTCTAAACTGTTCAGTTTAGAAAAAAATGATGCTAGTAACCTCAATATCATTTTTAAAGACCTATCCATAGATACGTACGAGATTGGTGAAAAAAATTTTTTTGAGTTTTAATTCTAAGTATGGGGGCACCCCCAAAATTTGTTTTATTTTTATGTGAAAATCCTGCAAGGGGGGCGACGTTGTTCGCGTCCGTAGGATTTACCACCTTCTTAGGCCAACCCTACACGTGCTCCCCGGGTGGTGCTAAAGAACAACAACGCCGAGTCATAGGCGGCGGTCAAGTAACCTATATTAGGCTACCACGAGCCTAGAGGAGTTAAATGCCCTCTAAAAGCGTGGCGATGGCACCTTGGAAAAGTGCCATATGTATCTTCCAACCCCAACTAACATGGAAATGTCGTATAATAATGAGAGAGATTTGTCATGCGATCCGGCTAACCCCCGGCGCTCGTGGGTACCCGGGCCTGCGAGTGTGAAATTAGTTACCGAAGACTCCTCAGGGGTAGGCGACCAGGCCCCTGTGGCAGTAAATGCATCTGGCAGCAACAAAAAACTTATTCAGCAAGTCCTTCATCCGAACTTGTTTAAATCAAGACCTAAATCCTCGTCAGAAGGAAATATCCCTGCGCAGATACCTGCAAACAAGGATCCTGAAAAAATAGAAGTCAACCAGCCTAGTCATACTGAACATGCTAAATGGCAGGAAGTAAACCACCGCAAAAGAATTAGAAATAGTCCTGAAAACACAAGCAGAAATCAGAAGACCAAACCAAATTATTGGCTAGCTACTCCAGTATCTACTTATAATAGCTTCTCTGAACTGGAGAATACAGACCAAAGGAGACCTTCAGAATCAGAAACGGTAATAGTAACCAAGCCCCCTCCATTCTTCATTGATAATGTTAGCAACATTCAACCCCTCACAGAAATGTTAGAGAAAGTGGCACATGGTAATTATGAGATCAAAATCCTTCAAAGTGAACGAGTAAAAGTACAAGCCAAAGTCCATGAAGCATACTCAGCTATATACAAGGAATTAAAATCCAGAGACACTGAGTTTTTCACCTACAAAACAAAGCAGGAGAGGGGCTTTAGAGTAGTATTAAAACACATCCACCCTTCAACCGATAATGATTTGCTGAAGGAGGCTCTGGAAGACTTGGGTCACAAGCCTACCAACATCTGGAATATCAAAAATAATAAAACTAAACAACCATTACCAATGTTTTTCATAGACCTACAGCCTAACCATAATAACAAGGACATCTACAATATAAAGACATTACTCAATTGTCGCGTAGAAATTGAACCACCTAGACCCAAACGCACAATCCCCCAGTGTTCTAACTGTCAACAGTATGGGCATACACAAAACTTTTGTCACAGACAGTCCAAATGTGTTAAATGCGCAGGATCTCACCATACATCTAAATGTCCCCGGAAAGAACGTTCTGACAAAGTGAAATGCATACTCTGTGAAGGAAATCATCCAGCCAATTATAAGGGCTGTATTGTATATAAAGAGTTACAGAAGATTAAGTTCCCAACTCCTCGCGCCAAAAGACAGCAGTCGGCCAAACATGAATTCCTGCAACGGAAAACCACACAAGAAAGTGCAAACAAATCTAAATATGCAAGAGACTCGGACGTATCCTATGCAGCAGCAGCAAAATCTGGACTTAATCCACAATTATATAATGACAATTCCACAAGTAATGAACATAATATATCTGAAGTCCTTCGAACTTTTAACGCATCAATGCAGACCCTCATGAATCAAATGCTAAAGATGACTCAAATCTTAGTAGACCTCATGTCAAGAATGCCAATAAATTCGCTGCCCTAAAACTATGCGTATGGAACGCAAATGGGCTAACCAAACACTCGAACGAGTTAAAAACTTTTCTTAAAATAAATAAAATTGACATAATGCTAATTTCGGAAACTCATTTCACATCTAAGAGCTATTTCAAAATTCCCGAGTATAACTTATATCATACCATGCATCCTGATGGAAAAGCACATGGAGGGTCAGCAATCCTAATCAAAACTAATATCAAACATCACCAATACCAGTCATATTGTAAGGACTACATCCAAGCAACGAATATTGTAGTGTACGATTGGATCAGCAACCTCACAGTGTCAGCTCTGTACTGCCCCCCAAAACATACAATCAAAGAAAATGAATTTTGCGACTACTTCAATACTCTTGGCCATCGCTTCATAGCTGCAGGCGATTACAACGCCAAACACACTTATTGGGGGTCTAGACTAATCGTGCCTAGGGGCCGGGAACTTTTAAAATGTATCCAAACAAATAATATGGATGTTTCCTCCACAGGTCAGCCAACATACTGGCCTTCAGACACAAGTAAAATACCAGATCTTATTGACTTTTGCGTCACCAAAGGAATTGCGAAAAATATTATATCGTGCAATAGCTGCTGGGATTTATCATCAGATCATTCACCCATTATTATCACAATTGAATCTAAAGTACAATATACCTTAAAAAAATGTACATTGCACAATAAGAAAACAAACTGGATTCTATTTCGGTACTTCATAGATGAAGCATTTAAAGTACCACTTCCACTCAAAACAGAAGATGACATTATAAATGCTGTTGAATTCTTTAATACAAACGTACAAAATGCTGCATGGAACTCAACTCCATTAGATCAATACAAGTCTGATGTCCAATCTGTCGCCCCAAACATATTAGATTTAATTAAAGAAAAAAGAGAGATCAGAAAGTTATGGCAACAAAATAGATGTCCTGATACGAAAAAGAGATACAACTACAAAGTAAGAGAACTAAAAAAAGCTCTGGAACAAGATCGGAATGCTTCCTTCCAGGCATATCTAGAAGGCCTCGATGCAACAGCAGCTACAGACTATTCTCTCTGGAAAGCCACTAAAAAAATTAAAAGACCCATAGTGACCAGTTCACCACTTAGAAAACCTGACCTCAGCTGGGCACGCAGCGACCAGGAAAAAGCAGCTATATTTGCGGAGCACCTAGAAAAAGTCTTTCAACCCCACCCATACGAGGGTTCACCCGAACATGAAAAAGAAATCCTCGAATTTATTAACACCTGCGATGAGGATGATATCGAACCTGACAACTTTACTAAAAGTGAAGTAGAAAAAATCATTAAAAAAGCAAACCCCAAGAAAGCTCCAGGATATGACCTAATTACCAACAAAGTCTTACAAGAACTGCCAGACTCTGGAATAACACTACTCACAGCAATCTATAATGCCATAACTAAACAAAGATTTATCCCGCCGCAATGGAAAGTCGCACAAATAATTATGCTGTTGAAACCAAACAAGCAACCTGAGGACCCGAAATCATACAGACCAATAAGCTTATTACCAATACCTGCGAAAATATACGAATCTCTAATATCGAGCCGACTGACACCATTGATAGAACAGCGCCAATTGATTCCCAAACACCAATTTGGATTTCGTCGTAAGCACGCCACCGTAGAACAAGTCCACAGGCTGATAAGCGAAATTGACAAGGCTTTTGAAACTAAAAAGTACTGTGCAAGTGCTTTTTTGGACATATCGCAAGCCTTCGATAGGGTATGGCACGAGGGTCTGTTATTTAAAATTAAATCTGTACTCCCTACCTACATGTACAAAATTCTAAAATCTTTTTTGGAAAACCGACACTTCCTGGTCCAAAACGGCGAAGCGCTCTCAAGACTCTGCCCTGTTAAAGCAGGGGTTCCACAAGGCAGCGTGCTAGGCCCGACGTTGTACCTTCTCTACACATCTGACCTACCAACCTCAGAGTGCATCACTACCGGTACTTTTGCTGACGACACCGCGATCCTAGCAACCCACACAGACCCAATTGAGGCATCAGAACTTTTACAGTGTGGGCTTAATGATATATCCACCTGGTTAAAAACATGGAGAATCAAGGCTAACGAGACAAAATCTGTAAATGTCACCTTTTCTCTAAGAAGAGGCACTTGTCCACCCGTCAAACTAAATAACTCAGAAGTCCCTCAATCAGATCATGTAAGGTACTTAGGACTATACCTTGATAAGCGACTCACCTGGCAAAAACATATTTTCACAAAGAGGAAACAATTAGGATTACAACTACGTAAAATGTATTGGCTAATAGGTCGTCGGTCACAACTGTCGTTAAGCAGCAAGTTCCTACTCTACAAAACGATCCTTAAACCGATTTGGACGTATGGAATACAACTCTGGGGGACAGCCTCTCATTCCAATATCGAAATCATACAAAGATTCCAAAACAAAATCTTGAGGATGATAACCGGTGCCCCATGGTTCGTCACAAATGAACAACTTCATCACGACCTGCACATAACCACAGTGAAACAGGAAATACTATACCATACAAAAAAGTACAAAGAAAGAATTAAAGACCATCCGAACAGCTTGGCCAATGTCTTGATGGAGGACAACACCACAACTCGTAGACTGAAACGGAAGATGCCCCGAGACATACTTAGACTGCAAAAGTGAAGTGAAGTAGGATGCGACATAGGTCGCATACCGAGCATGCCAGTCAACCCAACCAATCCACTGATAAATGTCCCATGTGGCGACAGATCGCAGTGTAAAGAGAAACAAAAAAAAAAAAAAAAAAAAAATGTGAAAATCCTAATGCGGTTCACATAATACATCTACCTACCAAGTTTTCAACCGGATAGCTCTTATACTTTCAACAAAAAGTGGCTGTGACATACGGACGGACAGACAGACAGACAGACATGACGAATCTATAAGGGTTCCGTTTTTGCCATTTGACTACGGAACCCTAAAAAGTAGGTTCTCAGTTCGATCTGTATGTATGTTTGTCCGCGATTATCTCGCATTTGGCTGAACCGATTTTAATGCGGTTTTCAGGAAAGTGTTCATTACATTCTGGGAAAAGTTTGAGTATATAACAATAATGGATATCTCGTGAAATTGCCCGCATAGATCCATTTTTGTTGCTTACTAGGACTGTAGATAAAAAGACGTCGATTCTAATGAGCTTTTTGTTGAATATCTAAACTAAAAAAAGGGCCAAAATAAAAAACTTTTTGAAAAAAAACCGGAACCGACTTCATAGTCAATGAAATAAAAACAAAGCCACCGACTACCGAAAGAAAAGTTATTGTACCCTTTTTTTGTGTTTGGTTTTGAAGTCGGTTCCCTTTTTTTTCAAAAAGTTTTTTTTATTTTATTGCCTATTTATTCATCGCTAGTCTATAGTCACTACATCTAGTAACTCTGACATTGTATGACTATATATTTGAATTTAGGTCAGTTAAGTTAATTTAGGGCAGAGCCTCGTCTTGTGACGGTGATGTATTGCTGACTGGGCAAACATACAAACTAGGGATGTACCTTCCGACTTGTCGGTCATCTGCAGTCGGCGAATTGTTGGCAATAGAGGGCGCATGTCGGCTACTAAGAAGTATCTTAATCTATCCAGTAAATAATTGGTAGAGGTATTATTGCTCTGATAGACACTTGCTTCATGTAAATGCTGATATTCAGTTACTTCAACATTGTTTTAAAAAGGCAAGAAGAGAATGATAATTGCTATTTTTGCTTATATTTTGGGTTGATAAAATTATTAAATGAATCCTCCCACACTTGATAAAGTGGAAGGAACTGTCAGCCTCTTACTAACTAAAAACCTACCATGTTCCTTCAGTTGAACTTTGCGTTCCAGGACCATGCAATGATATGCCACTTATACAATCCCGGGACTCCGGGTGAAATAACCTTGTAGGTTGTTATAGGCTCTTTAATTAAATCCTTGTTAGGTACTTGACATCTTTCTTTATCAGGAAAAAAAAATCTACACAAGCTTGTGCGATTGAATGCATTTTTTAATGTTTTCCTGATCTTAATCTGAAACGCAACGGACATTAGCGATGTATAGTCGGCCTTATTAAAGCCTACTAGTCGGCTAGTGGATCAAAGTCAAAGTCGGATCATCTCTAAAGCAAACACTGACATCCATAGTAGGTAAACGTTGGACGGAATGATAGATGGGTGTCTGAAGATGTCTGAAAAGTGACTAAATAGTGACAAATTATCATAGAAGTGAAGTCTTATTAACTAATAGGAATCACACATAAACTTAATGCATAGATATAAAAAAAACATAATTAAAAATGTAAACATTTGAAATTATGTTTTTTGATTATTTATTTTTAATGTTTTTTGTATTTTGAACTCTCTGTGCAATATAATAGTGTTCAAAAAGTATGAGCTCGACGTATATACATGTATAAAAGGTTACACACAATTTAAATATCCCCAATGCAATCCCAACAAAAAACATGAGGAGCATCTGAGCAAAATGTGTGCTACGTCGTAGCACATCGCTACGCCGTAACTACGTGCTACGCCGTAGTCGAACACTGCTACGGAAAATTTCAATACTTGAACAACTAATATCAGTTCTTTAACAGTCGTTACTGTTAGTCAGAAGCTCTAAAGTCTGACAACCAGTCTTACCATGGGGTATCGTATGCCCAGTTACTGAGTTGTGGAGGTCCGATAGGCAGTCGCTTCATGTACAATAATAAATGTATGTAAAATACTGATAATCAGCTACATCAGCACGCGTAGCATGGCGATTCTATCTCTATTCTACGAAGAAAAGACGAAGTTATTTCACCGTTATTTCTATACAAATCGACTGTTTTTTTGCACAAATATGACACTATTCGTACACTATTGAAGAATAGAACGTTTATTTTCTATATTTTTCACATTACCATGCTTAAAACGCTAAAATTATTTCTACGTTCTGTCATTTTGTCTATTCTTCCGTCGACAAAACCCCTTTCAACGGCGCCATGCTACGCCTGCAGGTTCAACTGGAAGTCGACCACAATATAGTTGAGAAAAGGCAGGCAGATGATGATTCAATGTGTTTTATTAAAAGGCAGTTTAATAAGTTTAATTTCAAAAAGTTTTTATTTTTTAAGATTTTAAATGGTTACAGGCGATAGCAGCAATCGTCGAAGATTTTCTGCCATTTATTGAAGAGTTTTCTCTCGTTCTCTCTTCTTTCTTCTCGTTTTCTCCAAGAGCCCGTCATCAGATCCTGATCTCATCACAATGTGACCATTTGTGAAGTATTTCATACAAGTTTGCTTTCAAACAAAAGAAGAATTTTCCAAATCGATCTATGCGTCATCGTGGAATCGACGAAAATACTTAAAAAAAATTGATGAAATGAGAACCTCTTCCTTTTTTCGAAATCGGTTAAACGGCTTCCTTCTGACCTTGAAACTTCTTCAATATACACAAAAAGGTAACGCCTAAACCAAAATAGGTAATCCCTAAGTTACCTTCGAAACCTGC
Organism: Agrotis exclamationis; assembly: GCA_950005045.1. Classification (NCBI taxonomy): domain Eukaryota; kingdom Metazoa; phylum Arthropoda; class Insecta; order Lepidoptera; family Noctuidae; genus Agrotis; species Agrotis exclamationis. The sequence continues at coordinate 10,785,212 of OX465442.1, forward strand.
ATTGAATGATAAGTACCTACAACTTTCGATGTGTTCATATTTCTAATGATTACCATGCAAACATAAAGAGATACAGCAAACATTTGAAAACACACCTTATTTTTATCAGACCTAAGGTTCATAATAATTCAACGAAAGTTTTGAGAACAGGAACGTGGCATTAACATTAATGAAAATTACACCGTAACCAGAACACATTAAAGTTTAAATTAGCCTGAACAGTGTGAACGTTGATTATTACATAACTTCTCAATGAATATTCTGAAGTTGAACGTGACCTTGAGGTCAAAGGAAAACACACTGTATGTCTTGAACTTTAGGGCTTATATTTGGCATATACTTGTGAATATATTCTGACCTTGTTGACAATTCGAAAATACACTTTGTGATTCTAAAGATACGGTGTATATTTGTTTGTGAGAAATGTTTTCCCCGTTTCCATACATTTTCGCATTATAATTTTTTAAGGGATAGGTAAGTTTTTATAGGTTTTTGGGGTGTTATAAGATTAAAAAGTGTAACCAAACAGTCACAAATTGATGTTTAAAGTTTTTTATTATGTTTCGAGATGAAAGTAATAAAAGGTTGTATGAGATTTTTTCTTTGCGTGCTAAAAAAGTTTTTTGTTTTTTCTAAAGGTCGGATAGCTATTCGGCTCTTTGGTCGTTTGATCCCGCTCAGGCGGGACCCGCGGGTCCAAACGACCTATTGCTTTTTTGAATCATGCAAAATATTTTGATGAAACCGGGCAGACTGAAAACCGGACCTAGGCTAATGGTAGACACAGGCTTGTTGTGCAGACGTCGAGTAATAAGTAGCTCGGAGTCCGATCAAGGACCAAGCCTGAGTCAACGGCACGTGTCAAATCCAGATGCATAAAGAAAAAAATGTTTTCATAAAATTTCGTTCCTTTTTAGGGTTCTGTACCTCAAGGGTACGGGTAAGCGTGAAACGGAACCTATTATTAAGACTCTGTCTGTCTATCTTTCTTTTTCTCATCAGGCTGTATCTCATGAATCGTGATAGTTGAACAGATGAAATTTTCACAGATGATGTATTTCTTTTGCCGTAGAGTAACAACAAATATTCGCATGACTTTTTGGTGTTTTCATAGAACGTATAAAATGGTACGGAACCCTTCGTGCGTGAGCCTGACTCGCTTTTGGTCGATTTCTTCGCTCCCTTCTTATTAATAATATTATTACTGTACACAGAAACTAACTACTAATCTATACTACTACTACTACTATACTACTAATCCATAATTTGCTACAAATAAAGTCTAAATTTGCAAAACCAGTAACATAACATAATTTTCAAACATTCCAATACACATTCCTTAGTAAAGATTCACTCACTACCCTTTCTGACCTACTTACGTCAAAACTTCAAGAAAAAGAGAGACAGCACTATCAGAGCAAGACAGAAGACGCAAGGGACTCGATTGCAAACGATAGGCTTAAAGGATAAAGTTCGTAATACCTAGGAAATTATACAGCAAGGGAATTAAGATTAGGTTGTGTATTTAGTGAAAAGCGGAAGCTGGAAGTTTATGTTGGGGGTTTGATTCCCGCACGGAGCAAATACTTGTACCATATACAAGTAGTTGTTCTGGGTCTGGGCGTTTGTGTATGTGAGTTTATATGTTTGTAAAAGCACCCACGAGGCAGGAGAAATTTGTAGTACGTAAAATTAAACAAAAAAATATGGGAATGAAAAATCATCTGAAATAATCGTAAATTGTTTGCAAATTGTTTTTTAGCTATGGCTTCCAATCTAACCGTTTGCAGCAGAATATAGAAATCTTATATGAATGGACTGCTACCAGACTTTCACAACATGGATATATCTCTTTTAAAAGTTCCTTTAATATAATAACGAAGATGTAAAGTTTTTCAGTCTGTAAGTTTGTTTGTGGGCAGAAATCTCTGGAACTACTGAACCAATTTTGAAAATTCAACTATAGAAAGCTACATTATGCTTGAGTTACAAGATACATTTTGAAATCTGCGCGAATGAAGTCACAGGAGAAGCCGTAGTACTCATAACAAAAAATCTACTCAAACAAAATCAAGTGAAAAAAAAAAACACCGAAAGAAAAAATGAGATAACTAACACAAACTCAGTAGACATATTGATCAATGCTTGTACCCAAACTTGTACCTTTTGTTTGAGAAAAGGTCTGCCCTAAACAAACACGTAGATAAGGGATGTCGAAGACTTGACTTGTCAGTACAACATGAGGTAATAAATATGGGTTCAAATCGTGAGCTTCCTATGTTAAACTGGAAGGAAGATTCTAGACGAACCAGACTTTTTATTTATTTTAATGGATAAAAGTAAATAAAAAATGCGTCGACCCAGAAACAGGAGTTTTATGTCAATTTATATAAGTTAGCTGATCGAATAAGCTCTGCTCACGCTAAAATAACAACAAACAAAAAATGTGAAAAAGACAAAAAGTTGTGTAACTTATATATTATTTTGGAAATGTTGCCCCTCACTAGGAATTTCTTACTGTATCGTAGGTGTGTTTACAAACATAGAAACTCAAATACACAAACTCCCAGACCCGAAACAGCTATTTGTAGATCAAACAAATATTTGTTTTATGCGGGGATCGAACCCGCGACACCCTGCGCAGCAGTCGATGGCTTAGCCACTGCACGAATAGTGCCGTCTCGTTCTTAATGAATTAAAACAGCAATAGCCTGTTCATCGTTGGTTTTTCAACCGCGTTATCATCGGCGTAGAAGCTATCCAGACAGGGAAAACAGCAGCGAAATTATGAAACATAGAATCATCATCTGCCTGCCTTTTTCCAACTATATTGTGGGCTGCTTCCAGTCGAACCAGATGCAGCTGAATATCAGTATTTTACATGGAGCGACTGCCTATCGGACCTCCACAACACAGTAACTAGGTAATACGATACCCCATGGCAAGACTGGTTGTCAGACTTTTAGAGCTTCTGACTAATAGTAACGACTGTCAAAGATCTACAAATGACAGCCGGGACCAACAGCTTTACGTGCTTTCCGAGGCACGGAGGAAACTCGCTATGACAGATGTTCACCCATCCACAGACCAACCTCGGTAAGTGCGGCTTAACCCGGAAGATGGGCCTGCGCAGCTGTAATTATTTAGCCACGAGCTCCACTCAAAATTATGAAACATAATATAATAAGAACATAATTTTTTTCAGACTGGTAGCGGTACGTAAAAATGCCTAATACGTAGTTTTTTAGCATATTGAAAAATAATAGACCCAAAGAAAAGTAGATCTGAAGTGACAGCCAATAAAATCGCTATTAAAATCGCTGTCACCGCTCAGGTCGTCGCCTTAAATTATAATCAACGCGCAAATACCAATTAATGTTTGTTTGTTTGTGAATTTCCTACCTAGCTTAAAATTTATGGATTTTAATTTGATAAGTAATGAATAAACAACAGTGATATTGCTAATTAATAATATAATTTGTTATTTTCAGGGAGTTGTCGCTAACAGGGAATTGTCTCAGAAATATGTCAAGCGGGGATTTTCTTTTTTATTAATCTTCTCGAATTACTTGATGTTAAGAAAGGGTTGAAAAAATCGAGCTTGCAGGATATGGTTGCGGTACATGACGGGGCCCTCTTAGAGGGGGAGCGGGAATATCACGTAACCGTGGCTTCGGGACATAAAGGGCTATTGGAGGGCACTGTGGATTTTAGTCAGTACAAGTCTGACAGTCCCTCCCGTTCTGCCCTGGGTGGGAGGAGTCATTCGATGATTTTACCAAGCTAAAAAAGGACATGACTGCGGTGGCTTAACTAAGCCTAAGAGGAAAGCTGCAGGTCAAACTTTTGCCCGCAACAGAAAGATTCGTGACGCAAGCGTTAATGTGAAAGAAAATATCTGAAAAGAAAAAAAAAACGGAAACCTATACTATTATTATAAGTCTGAAGAGTTTGTTTGTTTGGTTGAAGGCACTAATCTCATGAACTATTGATTCGAATTGAAAAAATCTATTTCTTCTTTCTTCAAATGGAGAAAAAATTTTTGATATCGGCACAGGAGTTTTTGAGTTTATTCATGACCAACATACCTACACACAAATATACAAATTAATCTTTCCTCTATATAATTTAAATTAGTGTAGATTAAAAGCTCATAAACCATTCGAATACGGCCGTAGGGTAATTCATTACACTTGACGCTTACCTGTCATTGACAGGTACTTAACTGAGAACCGCTAAATCAATTAAAATGCCAATTAATTTCTGGACGGTGATTTAAAATATTATGGCTTTTTTGCTTTCAGTACAGGTGGTATTTAAATCCTCATTGAAAGTTATTAAACCTCATCTATTTTGATTCTTTATTTTGACGTAAAACTTGGGTAATTTTAAAATTGGTAAATTTTATTATTTTCAATTTTTTGTAAATCAATGGATATTGTCAAAATTAAAAATGTGTGAAAATTTTGGAGCTTAGCTTGTGATATAAAAACTATTAAAAATCAGAATCTAGAAGAGATGTTTTTGACGTCATGAAAAAAATCAACATTGGTTGATTTAAAAAAAAAGCATGAAAGTGTTTGTGATTGCCTTTGTCGTTTGAGTGACATTGACACTTTTTGCAATGTTGGTAAACAGTTCGTTGCGGATTTTTTTGTGAAATGTAGATATGAAGGAAGCCAGTTAGGACAGGTTCGGTTACAAAAAATAACATTGATTTCAACCAAAATGTTTCAAGAATAACTATAAAGTATTTTATTAATAAACATTCCCAGATGACAGCGATGTGGAGTACTTTGACGCCTATCTCTGCCTTTCCGTGTTTTTTTTTTAATAATAAATATTTTTAGTTTTAATTTAGTATCTTATGTTAATGTTTAGTTCGTAATATTTGTAAATTTTTGAATTTTAGTTATTTACTTATTGTATTATTTAAATCTTTCTTTTTTAATGATTAGCACGTATTAATTGTAAAATTCACCTTTCTGTAATAATGATAGTTTTTAAAAAAAACAATGTGATTTATTGTTGGTTCCTCTAACATTATAAACAGACAAAGAGTCTGTGCATTTAATAATTTACACAAATTAAACTCCTTTTAATATCCAAAATTATATAAAACCCTCTAAATAACATAATTATACCAAATCAATCTAAATTAAACAAAATAATATCCATACCATTTGTGTCCGTAAAGCCGTTTAAACCGACTGTTATTTTAGCCGGTAGCGGCTTAAACTGCTGTTATTTATAACTGTGGGACACCTGGTTTAACCGCCGTATGGATGTAACTGAGTTACAGGTTCACTTAATTAAATGCAAGTATTTCTAAGCTCATTTAAGTATTTCTAAGCTCATTTAAGTATTTCTATGGAACTTAGGACAAACTTAATGTCATCCTAGAATTATAGATATAAGTATTAAGTAGCACACAGTCATGTATGTTGTAAGGAATGGGTTGAAGTTCAGCAGTGGGATAGCCCAACTTACAATAATATTACAAAATAACAATAACAAACAGACAAATTGTAACTTTGTAATATTCGCTATGCTTAGATTATAGAATGACAAGAAGAAAAATTATCCCCTTCGTTCAAGTGAACCTCTCCAAGGAAAACATTTAAATGTGTGCACGAAAATCGTTACGTTATTCTTTTTAAACATGTAGTATGGACATTTTATAATTTAAACCGATACCGGTTTGGATTATAAAATGTCAAAGTGTTCGTATTCCTAATTGGATCAATAGTTTACATACTAAACTATTGATCCAATTAGGAATACCAACACTATTTATACGAATCAGTAAGAGCGCTCCCTCACCGTGAGAATTCACCTGTAATGTAACGTTACAGATTCGAACTTTCGAAGACAATAGAGCATCAAATTGCGCACTTTTATCGGGGGGCACGGCATTGCCCCCGCCAAAGTCGAGCGCAAAACAAACACTGCCGTACCATCCTTTACTGGAACCAGTTCGCCCCATTTTCAGGCCCTATTTGAGAACCTCTGGATAAGACCAGAACGCAGAAATTTTCGTCAACCAGTGAGCTATAATCACATACTTAAAATCCAAAATTTCAAGTCTGTAGGTCATTCAGTTCCGAAGTTAAGCGAAAGCAAAGTTTCGCATTTACGACAGACACTCACTCACTCATGATCATCATGGGCCGTTTCATTTGACGTCAAAAGTAAAAGATTAAAAAAATCCAGGTTTCTACAAAAAGAAGTGAAATCCCACCAAAAACATTCTGTAAAAAACTAGCCAAAGTCTCGATAGAGCTGCTTATTTATCTCTAAAAAGTAAATATATATAAATAAGCAGCTCTATCGAGACTTTGGCTAATTTTTTACAGAATGTTTTTGGTGGGATGTTACAATACAGGTGAATGCTCGTGGTGGCTCGCGCCTTAAAGTTTACTTTCACTCAAGTGAGCGCACACAATTCGCAAGCGATTTCATTTGTTTTTAAGAACGAGACACCGTTCGAATTAATGATAACCCATTTTCAACCCTAAAAAAGAAAGAGAAACAGCTATTTTTCTTCAATCACTTACAAAAATACTTCAAAAGACTTCGTATTCAATACTGTTATTCGTAACTTATTACCAATTTAACTTGCCCTCGTCTCTCCTCGTCTCTGGTACACAGAGGGAACTTAACAAAGTTTTCTTTGTAAATACTTGGAATATTTTTGTAGACGAGTCTTTAACTTAAGGCGTTTTGTTCGTCTTTTAAGAGACACTGGAGCTTCGGTCAGAGTAGTGGAGACTGAGTTAGGCAATTCTTACACGAAACCGTTCATCCGCGCGAATAGATGGAAGCGCGGTGGCGGCAAAAGATTTTGCGGCAGTTTTTGAAACTGTTACAAACAAGTAAGTCATTTAAAAACTATGTTATTTCCAAAAACTTTCATTGTTAAAAAAAAAATTAAGGTAGGTAAAGTACTCGTCAAGACGAATCAAACGAGTCTAAATTCGATGGGTTCCTATGGCCACATTCCAGCTCTATCATTTTAGATCAGGGGCCTTACTACGAACTCTTAACGCGATCCAGTTTAAGCTGTGGGTAAGAAAAGGCACTAGACTAGACGTCTTGTATAGCTCTGTATCTTTCCCACAGCCTAAACTAAGGCCCCAGGTCCGTGTCACCATAATATTGCATTGTCACGCAATTTACCTAATTGTAGGTACTTACAAAATTTCAGCTCAGTTGTAAACCGGGAAGTGGATCTTTAACTTGCAAGATTTGATTTTGCAACCCACTGAATCATTAACATTCTGAAATTTTTCATATATACGTTTTCAGGTGTACAGAGACGGACGCAAAAGCAAGTAGATTATAATCTTTTAGGCATACTGTAATCCACACACAGTTTAAACATGTATGAGTTTATAAGCTTATGTGAGGATCCCTTGGTTTTCCGGAATTTAGCGTTCAACAAAGATTCTTGCGGTTTAGGGTAAGTTACCTTCCGGTGGAATATCTTTTGTTAGTTGCCATTGTCACGGACAATGGACGAAAACTGTTCTACAGATTATGTTTACTAGCAGTTGTCAAAATTTAGGAACCAAAAATATTAGTAGGATTTTTGTCCGTGGTGCTAGGCAACTGGGCGTAGCACTTTAGTGCCTACTGGCCTTGTTTTTTTCTGTCTCTTGCTTGACATGGAGGGAAATGGAAATTACGTATTTTCCTACTCCTCCACTATTATTTTCTGATTAATTTCATTGCAGGATCGAAGATAATTACATTCGTTCTCCGGGACACGTCGAGCTTCATTGTCTCGGTGCTTTTCTGGTGGTCGCCACGGTCTAAAGTGACGTTTAGTGAGTAAGAGTCTAAAAAGATCTGATCCATCCAAAAAAAAAAAACGACTGACAGTCTTTTTCGCTTAAGCTAAGGGGGGGGGGGGGTCTCATTTGGTGATTAGCCAATCCAAAAATGAATGGTCACCCATCAACCAACCAAACTCGACACAAATGTAACATTAATAACTAAACAACCCTTATTACAAAAACAAAGGCCGAACATTTAAAACAAATGAATGAAAATTCAAACATAACTTGGGTTTCGTTACACTCTATTATAAAAGCTATTGTCTTTGAAATAACATTAAATTAATATTGCCTCTGTAAACTTGAAAGGGATTGTGAATGTCATAAAGGAAGGAAGAATTAATTATAGTTACTGTGACGGTTCTGCTTTGATTATGTGTATAATAACGTTTTGTTAGTTACACTTGTAATAAGCGACTACGATTATAATGAAACTGTGATGGCCCCAGCCATAATACGACGACATGCATATTTTTCTAACACTTGCATGCATAGGTACCTATATAATTTGCTCAAAATATAAAATATTAATTTTCAACACAAAGTATTTATTTTTGTTAAAGGTAATTTTCAAGTGACAGTTGACAACAAATTAATCATACTATTTATTAATCACAGGTACAGTGCAAATTACAGATCTTTCATGGAATGGAGTTCGGCTATGTAGCGTTATAGGCATACAATATTAAAAAATTATTAAAAATATAATTTAAGTAGTTTTCTAATCATAAGACAGTTGTCAATTTAGTTAGCAAAAAAATCTTTAACATGCATTAGTTGAACATTAATTAAATTTATATTGGACAGATGGGTCATTGACGTCTTCATTCTTACTGTGGTCGCATAATACAGACTATTGGTACCAGGCAGAATGATTATCTCGATATGAATCCGCCATGATTTGTTTTAAAAACAAATAAGTTCGCTTTCGAATTGTGTGCGCTCACTTGAGTGAGGTTCCAAGCGCAGTTTCCACAATAGCAATAAGGTTTCCTCACGTTATTTTCCTTCATGGAAAGTCAGGGAAACCTTAGAAAAAAATTAGAAATTGCAAGATGTATTTGTAAAGCATATGTTGCCACGTGTCGAGCTCTGAGCTTGCTTCCTTAGAATTGATGTTAAATTTGCGTTAGCATTAATATGGCTTGCTTGATAGAATTGAACGGGAAATATGTTAAAATTTTTCTTAAAGATATTTTATTTTAAGTATTACAGGAATATTCCTGTAATAATAATTATTTAGCCACGAGGGTTGTGTATATACACAACCCTCGTGGCTAAATAATTACACCCGCACAGGCCGATCCGGGTTAAGCCACGCTTGCCGAGGTTGATCTGTGGATGGGTGACCATCTATCATAGCGAGTTTCCTCAGTGTCTTGGAAAGCACGTAAAGCCATTTCTCCCTGCTGTACCTAATTTACAGATCTTTGACATTATTAGCTCTGGCTAATAATGTCAAAGATCTGTAAATTAGCTTCTGAGCTCTAAGGGCCAGGCCACACGGTGCGGTGTGGTGCCGCAGCGGCGCCGCTCAGTTGTTTAGACGCCTGTTTATTGTAGGCTGTCGTCAACTGAGCAAGCCAAGCAAGCCTGTTGCAGTGCCGCAGCGGCGCCGTAAGATTTGAACATTCATCATCATCATCAGCCTTCAATGTTCCCACTGTTGGGACACTGGCTTCCTCTCTGTGAGAGGGAGTGGGCCATAATCCACCACGGTGGCTAAGAACAATGCGACACCACAATGCTCGTATGGCCACCAGTGCGGTGCGGAGTAATGCGGTGCGGTGCGGTGCCGCACCTAGTGGCCTGGTCCTTAAAATCTGACAACCAGTCTTACCATGGGGTATCGTATTATCCAGTTACTGGGCTGTGGAGGTCCGATATGCCGTCGCTCCATGTAAAATACTGATATTCATCTGCATCTGGTTCGACTGGAAGCCGACTCCAATATAGTTGGGAAAAGACTAGGCAGGTGATAAAATACTGCAGGAATATATTCTTCTCTGTCCACAGTTATTATTCATCATCTGGGCTCAGTGCAATACGTTTTATTCTTCAATTCTCTCCTGTCAGTCTTGTAAACTAGTTGTTCCCAGCGGTTTCACCCCCACTGCTCAGCTTTTATTGGTCTTAGCGTGATGTTATATAATCTATAAGCTTCCTTGATAAACAAACTATCTAACACATTAATATTTTTTTTAATTAAAGCCAGTACCTAGTTCCGGAGATTAGCGCATTCAACCAAACTAACAAACTCTTTAGCTTTATAATATTACCTAGTATAGATGGAAAGGATTTATATTTTTCACAAAACCGAAAACCCACAACTCATTTTACCGAAAAAACCACAACTCATTTTACCGAAAACAGCAAAAATAAGTTACCGAAATGAGCATAAACATTTTTCCCGAAAACGATCTCTTAACGTATACCTAAATATGATTCCGAAGTATTTTTACATTACACTAAGCCGTGTCGAGAAAATAATTTAATTTCACCCAAAGTTGTAGGGTGACATTGATTTATTATAGTCTCAGGACTGAATATTATACCCGGAGATATCTCTGAGGTGGGGATTTAGTTGTTTGGATTATTTTATTAGTAAGGATTGCTTGGGAATGATTATAATTTATGAGATGGGAAGAAAATTTTAAATTAGAGTGATATATTTTTGTTGGTGATGAATGTAACTTAAAATTACAAATTTTTACGATGTTCGTTATCAAACCCAACAATAATCATTAAGATTATTATTGTTGGGTTCAAGTAAATTATGAAGGTGACAGCCGGAGGACTTAAAAAAAACCGAAATTAATTTAAAGAAAGATTTAATTACTTTAAAATTACAATATAAGACTTATGCTAAATCTTATGTCTAGACTTGGACGATGCTAGTTCCGAAGTGCTAAATTTAATTATTACAAAAATATAATTCTAATCGATGGCGAAACGCGGATGCGGTGTCAGCAGGTTGGAAGTAGGTGGCCGATGGCTGCACGAGGCGTCGAGTCAGCAGAGACCGTGTGTTGCAATTTCGCGTGGAAACATCCATTGTTCGTAAATAGCTATCATGTCGCTATTCAGCCGATTTGGTGTAGGCAGGGCACGTAACACCTCCCCCCTCAGAACAGCAACTATTTGAGCAATTTCAGCGAGAATGTTGCTGGTACAGTTTTCTTGGTTTTAGGAGATTCTGCATCTTCGTATTGATGATTTTCATCTCTTTCATCTGGTGATTGTGGCTTTCTAAGCTTTGTGCAAACATTGTACCGACGTATAGTGAGGGTAACGATCAGTACAGTTGCACCGAATATTACGACGTATAGTGGGATAGTCGTATGGTAGATCGATTGTTCCAGGTTAGTGTGATCGATTCTTACGGGTTGATGCATTAAGATTTTTTCTTCAATTTCATGTAGACTTTTCAGGTGCAGTGAGTTTAACTTCAGATGTGGGATAGATTCGTTGACAATGTTCAGGTTCATGGGTATTTCGGTGATTTTCAGCGGTTTTCCTTTTATATGGTCATTCGTGTTGATTATAGTAAACTGCTCGGTGCGTAGTAAGCATTTTTGCGGAATGGTAGCGAGATAACTTCCATGTAGAGAGATGAATTCTTGACGTTCGCATTGTAGCTCGGTTCGGGTTGGTTGTGGAAAGGTAAGTGTGTAGCGTCTGTCGTCCAGTTGCTCCATGGCTTCTTTGGTTAGCGTGAGCTTAGTGGGCAGGCATAATTTCTGTAGAGATTGGTTAAAGATGAGCCCTTGGATGCAGTCTAGATGTCCTCTCGTCGGTTGATGGTTGACTTCCTCTTCGCAGAGATGGAGTTGATTGAACTTCGGGCATTCAGCCTCTATGTACTTGAAAACTTTCCCGTTGGTTGCAATGAAAGGATAAGGAGGAATAAAGGTGTACATAAATTTATTGGGAACTATTGCTAATCTATATAATTCAAACTTATCAGGGGAGATAATTGGGACTTTAAATATGATAACTATTCTTTTTCCTGTAAAGTAATAGCCAGGTTTTATAACTGTATAGTATTCTCTTAGATCTGCCTCTAACAATTGGTCGGAACCGTATATAGATCTTAATCGTTTCGTCATATTACCTAAAGTATCTATGCTTAAAGTACTATGGTGAGTGCTCGATGCACGTATAAAAGCTAAGGTATCTTCTATCCTAGTTATCTCTAAAAATAAATCATCTGTATTATCGCTAATGATAGTTAACAACTGAGCAAACTTTGCATATCTTATAAGATCATTTTTAGCGGAAGCTTTCTCGTCTAAAAGTAATCCTAAAGTACTATTGATTCTCTCTTGATTGCTAACAATTTTTGATAATAAATCACTGTATCTAGTCATCCAGACTTTATTAAGACTTATATGTTCATTTACCTCCGATAATATCTTGTCATCATTATTTTCTAAAAGTTTAATAGCATTATTGTAAGTTTGGGCATCCGATTGATCTAAGTTACCAGTTATGCTTTTTATAACTGAACCTAAGCCGTCTATGAGACCTCTTTTGCTACGACCGGGTTCTAATGTTTTTAATTGAGAATTAATTTTATCTAATTTATTAGATAAGTGATTAATTTGAAGTTCATATAAAAGGAAAGTTTGGTTATCTGATTTGGTTTTAAAATAGTCTAGTTGATTAATTACGGAGTTGAGTCTGTTTTCAATGTCAGTTAAGTCAATGTATTGTAGAAAGGAATGATAGTGCGTTATGAGTCTGGATTGTCCAAGGTTGAAAGGCAAGAGTCCGGGTCCATCATCTAAGCTTTCAAGTTTTATCTCGAGCGCCAGTGTTGTGTGAACGATCACCGCCAGTAGTATCCTGTAACAAATGTGCGGTCTTAGGGATACGTTTGAGTCGTGATTTTGCTACGGGACCTTTCTTTTTAGATGTATAAATATGAATCGGAAGGTCGGCTAGCACGGTGTCATGAGTATAACGCGGGGCTAACTTTTGTCGACTGGCTGATGGGTTACTTATGAAGATTTGCTGTTCTGGTTGATATTCTACTTCGGGCTCTCTGTCCTTATTCCTGTTTTGTATAATATTCGTTCGGTCAGTAAGTGTAAAGTCGTTGATAAGATCATATACAGTTTTCATCTGATCTCGGTGATTTTGGATATACTGTTGCATAAGATGTTCGGTCATGTCAATGTCTAGTGGGTCTCTTGGGTCGAAATGTCCTCTAATTATGTCATGGGGTCTGCACTTTGTGAAACTGTGGATTGTGCTATTATAAGCTAATATAGCATAAGGCATGAGGTTGACCACGGGTTCATCTTTCTGACGTAATCGTAAGATGCGTAGATGCTCTAGTAGCGTAGAGTGAAATCGTTCAACTATTCCGTTGTCATTAGGGGAATGAGCTAATGTTCTATGGTGGTTTATTTTGTGCATTCTAGTAAATTCGGAAAATAATTGATTCGTAAATTCGGTACCGTTGTCGGTTACGATAGTAAGTGGAAGACCGTGATGTGTACAATAGTTTAAAACTGCTTGAAGAATACTAATTGCTGTACCATCTCGTATGTAGTATGCTTGTCCGTATTTTGAGAAAGCGTCTACTACTGTGAGGTATTTTTCATTTTGGGCTGTAAAGAGGTCCATATGTACTAATTCAAAAGGTTTGGTTGCCGGGGGCACTAAATTTAGTTGAGGTCTAATTGGGTTTCTATCATACTTGGATTGTCCGCAGATTATACATTCATTTATGTATTTTGTTATATCGTCCCTCATCTTGGGCCAGTAATATTTCCGCGGCAGAGCAAGATAACATTCGTTTATTCCTCTGTGATTGGTCTTGCCTTCATGATAGTTTTTAATGATCTGTTGCTGTTTTAAATATTCTTTTACATCTTCTAGTTCAGATTTTGTTAGAACTAGGTTCATAGCTGAGCTTTTAAAGTTTCTTTGGATAATAGGTATGATTGAATACATGCCTAAGGGCGGAGTTATCTTTAGAGCAGTTTTAACTTTAGGTTTGACATATTCTTTTATAGCGTTTACTACATCCTGTTCTAAGTTGGATTCTGAGACCTGAATATGTGTGCGAGTATGTGTGTCAAAAGGTTTAGTGGCTGTCGTTCGTTTAAGGTAAGGAGAGTTACTAACTATAGTTATACATATTTGTCGGTGAAATTTATTTAAAGGTTCGTCGGTGATAGGAACTTCTAGAATAGGGTTTTCAGTGCTAGTATGGGCAGTGGCTGTCGTAGAACCTGTTCGAGAAGGTGGTCGCTCTGAAGGATTGGCTAACATTGACTCAGTCTCTTCGTTATTAATTTCTACTCGGGATAATGCGTCGGCATTAGTGTTGTACTTTCCCTTTTTGTAGACTATAGTGTAATCATATTCGCTTAACTTAAGTCTCCACCTAGTCAACCTTTGGTTGGGTTCCTTCAAGTTCATTATCCACTGTAACGGCTTGTGGTCGGTGTATATTTTGAATTTACGACCGAATAGATATGGCCTGAAATATTTTGTAGCCCATACTATGGCTAAAAGCTCTTTTTCTATAGTGCTATAATTGGTTTCACTGTCATTTAAAGTTCTTGAGGCGTAACAGATAGGTTTATCTGAACCTATGCTGCCTTGCGAGAGTACAGCGCCTATAGCTACGTTTGAAGCGTCCGTTGTTAATATAAACTCTTTAGTAAAGTCGGGATATTGTAAGATGGGGTCGTTTGTCAGTAAGCTCTTGCATTTGTTAAAACAGTCAATGTATTCGGAGTCAAAAGTAATTTTATTAGTCTTTTTAAGGCATTTTGTCATAGGTTTAGTGATGCGGGCAAAGTCTGGGATAAATTTCCTGTAGTAGCCTAATAGTCCTAGGAACTGTTTTATTTCCTTAGGTGTCTTTGGTAAGGGATATTTTTCTATTGCTGCTATTTTATCAGGGTTAGGTTTAACACCTTCGCCACTGATTATATGGCCCAAAAACGCGGTTTCTAATTTCAAAAACTCAGACTTATCCATCTGGATTTTGAAGTTAGATTCCTGTAATCTTTTAAATACTTTCTCTAGGTTAACCATATGCTCTTGTAAAGATGTACTAAATATGATGACGTCATCGAGATACACGAGACAAATCTCATTTTGCAAACCTCTGAGCACATTGTCCATTACCCTTTGAAAAGTAGATGGAGAGTTCTTCAATCCCATGGGCATACGTAAGAACTCAAAGTGTCCATGTTCTACGTTGAACGCTGTCTTAGGAATGTCGTCTGGATGCATTTCGCATTGATAAAAGCCTGATGCAAGGTCTAACGTGCTAAAATACTGGCATTTACCAAGCTTGTCAAGTATGTCATTGATGTTAGGAATTGGGTATTTGTCGTCTATAGTCTTGTCATTCAGTTTACGAAAGTCTACTACTATGCGCCACTTTTGTTTGCCTGATGCGTCGGCTTTCTTAGGAACTACCCAAATAGGTGAGCTCCAGGCTGATTCAGAAGGTTGTATAATACCTTGATCCAGCATCTTGGTTATCTGGTCTCTAACTTCTTGACGATGAACAAAAGGGTAGCGGTAGCTTTTAGTGTAAACGGGAAGTTCGTCAGTCGTTCGAATACGGTGCTTGATTTTATTTGTAAAAGTCAAGGGTTCTCCCTCAACATAGAATACGTCAGCAAAACGTGCACATAGAGTCTCTAAGTTAGTTTTTTCCTCAATATTTAAATGATCTGTACGCAATCGAGATAAAACCTCTTTAACGCACATAGGGTCTTGTTCGGTGCTCATGCACTCGGTATTAAATATATCGGCTTGTAAAGGTCGGTCAAATGCAATAGTCAAGTCATGTTCCGTCGGGTTTTCAATTTCTACAATTCCAGTAAAGTCAGTAACGCGAGTAATGCACTCGTGAATAATGCAGTTACAATAATTTTGCTGAGTTATCGAAACATCGCCATCTGGACAATAGATAGGGATATTCACTAGTTTTGATGAGTTAGCGGGAATTGTTTCTTGACTATTTGATCTTTTACATTGATAAAAATGTATCGGAATCGTTTTAAAGTCTGTTATTAAATAATTATTTTTAAGATCAATCTGTGCTCCGTCAAGTAAATCTAAGCCTATCAGACCATCAAAATAGTTATGAAATCTATAGATAAAAAATTTAACATTCGTGGGATTATTAAATTCTGCAAAGTTCGGTATCGTAATAGAATGTTCGTGAGTACTAGTCACACGAGCGTTTGTTACTTCGAAGGGATCAAAGTTTAAAGGGAGATGTGAAAAATATTGTTCGACTGCCTCGGGACTAACAAAAGACTGATTAGCTCCGGTATCTACTAATAATTTAAGTGGCGGGTCTGATATCTGTATGTAACGTAATTCCCTTTTAGATTGAATATTTAGTTCTATTTTAATATTTTTTGATCCTTCTCCTTGCGAAAATCCTGATCTGCTTTAGAAGTAGTGGACGACTGTGCTTCTAAGCATTTTACATTATTTAATTGGTCCGGTACATTTAATTGATTTTCGGGGTTGGTCTGCTGATAGTCATAATAAAAGTCAGAATAGTCGTAAGGCTCACAGAAGTAGTGATAGTCAGGTAATTCGTAGTAATAGTCGGGGTAATTGTAAGTGTCATAGTAATCGGTCATTTCGTTAAAATTCATTTCGCGAGTTTTGATTGAAGTAGTTACTAGGCGGTGGGTTGCCTAACCTACGCCAATCATGTACGGGTGGTAGTGGTCTCGGTACGAAATGACTAACGCCGCTCATCGGTTTCGGACCGGTATTTTGCGCTTGACTTTGGTTCCTATTTTGGAATTTAAACGCGTCGCTTTGAGGGTTATAATTTGGCGGGGGCGCACGAAATATTTGTTGAGTACGGCTAAACATATTAGGGGCCCGTTGAGGTACCTGATTATGCTGGAAGGGCGGCCTCCACTGCTGCGGCTGCTGCTGCTGCGGCGGCATAGGCATAGGTTTATGCCAGCTGGGGCCTGGGCTAGGAAAGCTAAAAACTTTCGGTGTGGTCATAGGGACCGCGGGTGGCATTCTATGGGTTGACTGCGTTGGCTGTGTCGGGTTACGTCGCTCGGGAGCACTCTCATTACGTTGCTGTAGATACATGACATTCATTTCCTGTTGTACAAATTCCAGAGCCTTTTCAATAGTTTCGGGTCTCATACATCGGATACGTGACCCTAGAGGTTCCTTAAGACCTCTAACGTAAGATTGTAGAGTTAGCTTTTTATAAAGATCGCGTTTTGCTTCGATGGTCGTTGCTACGTTTTCGTGCAATGAAACATAGGTCATTATAGTGCTAAAAAGGGTCTGGCATTTGTCATAATACTCCTGCGGGGTGCTACTTCCTTGTGTCAGTAAAGACATGTCATTATAAAGGGCGGTCTCATCCCTTTGGTCTGAAAAATTATTGATTAACGCGTCACGAATCCCTTGCCAATTTTCTGCTATGCCGTTAGAATTAATAGTTGAAGCTGCTGGCCCGGTGATTTTATTCAAGATGCCGTTTATGAGACATAAATTAGTTAACTCGTGACTCGGGTCATTTCTAACATATTGTATTACGAGCTGATCGCATATTTTAATAAAACGAGTTAGAACATTCGGATTGCCATCAAAATTTGGAACTGCGCGTAAAGCGTTGTAGATAGTATCGGGGTTCAGTGCCATATTGTCACTATCAAATAGCAAACCTAAATCTAAATTATCAGATTCCGTAAACCTATTTAAATCTAGTTCTCTAATCCTATTTATCTGTCTGGAGGAGACAGATTTATTCCTAGTTTCCCTTGGATGAAAAATTTTGACTTAGTAGAATAAAATATGGGTATAAGGAAGGACAAGGAAGCAACACTTAAAGAAAGTTTCAAGGACTTACATATACATGGTTTTTTTCGTAGTATCGATGCCTGGATACGTCCTCAGCTGCGTCTTCTTAAGTTCGGATATTCGACGAGGTACTTGGAAATACCGACAGCGACTATCGGAGTCAGCAGATTAACGATTTTTGGAAATCTATACCGCGCCGCGCACTGCCTCGAATATCCTACCGACTGCGCCAATTATGAAGGTGACAGCCGGAGGACTTAAAAAAAACCGAAATTAATTTAAAGAAAGATTTAATTACTTTAAAATTACAATATAAGACTTATGCTAAATCTTATGTCTAGACTTGGACGATGCTAGTTCCGAAGTGCTAAATTTAATTATTACAAAAATATAATTCTAATCGATGGCGAAACGCGGATGCGGTGTCAGCAGGTTGGAAGTAGGTGGCCGATGGCTGCACGAGGCGTCGAGTCAGCAGAGACCGTGTGTTGCAATTTCGCGTGGAAACATCCATTGTACGTAAATAGCTATCATGTCGCTATTCAGCCGATTTGGTGTAGGCAGGGCACGTAACAAGTATCAATATTATCAGTATTTATAAATATCATGATCCCAAGAAAATTGTATTATTTTGCGGGCATATATCAATGTAGCCAAGCACTTTAGACAAAACAAGATTATTATGTTTATTTTTTTGACTTTATGTAATTTATACTTTATTTGAGCGGATTGCTAACACTGTCTTATTATGTCTTATAACTTTGGTATACTAAACAATAACTTTTAGCAGATATAAAAGTTTCCAAGATAACCCAAATACATTCTTCAGTAAAATTGTACACAAATGTGTATCTTACGTAAGTAACAAATAAATGTATCATTTTCTTTATTTCTTTCTGTATAAAAATAAGACTCTTAGTTCTTCTAGACTTTTAGGTCTTCCATTGTAATAATCTTCTGACTTTACTCGTATAATACTAGGCTGACAATGAGTTACGATTATTCTTGGACATAACCCGTATGAATATTGTCGTAAGAAATAACTCTGAGGAAACTAGTTTGGGAAATTCGGTCGTTTATTAGATTTTATTGCTTGTAGTAACTTCGTTTGGAGATAAATAAAATTACGTAGCAAGCCGCATGTTCATTAGTTTGGTCGCATTAGGCTTACGGTTTGATTTGCCATGACAAACAATGCCTAACAGAAAACTTATAGGGCTCCCTTAGGGTCATCATACATGGTTTTTTAGCCTTAATCATGCTTTATCGATGTGCAAATTTAATTAAAATCCATTCAGCTATTAAATAGTAGAAGATAATGATATACAAACAGAAACTGTTTTTTATTCACCATGAACCGGTGTCAACCAACATTTTAGTAATAAAGATTATAATTAAAATAGTTTCTGCAGTACCTACCTATATTTATAATGAAAAGCATTTATCTCGTAAAATGCCTTTTTAAGAAAACATTCAAAGTACAAACCGTAACACATAAAATCCACTATTCAAAAAACACGTTTTGCTTTATAATCATCACAATAATTAATCTACCCCAAAAAGCATTTAACGAAACCTTTTAAAATGTAAAGCTTTCAAAAATAATCCTCACTATTACAAAACCGAAGTTTAAAATTTAAATTTTAAAAATCCAAATTGAATTAAAATTTAAAACTCGAATCATGGCCACAGCAAGTGGGTTTTAAAAAGAGCACCCAGAGTTTTAACGAGAACATTTTAAAGAGAGCTCCTCTTTCAATAGCTGTACGTTTGTAGAGTCGTTTCAATTTGTTCCAATCTCTATTGTGGAGAGCGTTTCCGTGCGTATTTACTGTTGGAAAAAGTCTTTGTAAACGCAATAAAATAACTAGCTCTGTAAACGCCTCCAGAACTGTCTAACTTAAAAAGGAAGTTGTCACTGCCTCTTCCATAATTTGTCTTTGGTGAATGTACTGCGCTCTGATTGCTTTTCAATTAAATCTAAGATAATCGACAAATTAGTTTCTCTTTTTGACCATAATCCATCAGGTTATGGGCCCAGGCACGGTCCTGGTTGTTATTTTTGCAATATTTAACAATTAATTCGCGATTTTTGGCAAAGAAGAAAAACTAAACCTCTCATTGAAATTTTACCACATTGCGGCGGCAACATGGCAACAGGTATCAACACATCTTCTCTAGTCATGGACAAACTAAAAGGCCTTGAAAATTATAACTCATGGAAGTTTATGATGAAAATGGTGCTGATCCATGAGGACCTATGGGATTTTGTGGAGAAGGAGCCGACGGATGCTGGACACGCCAAGAAGGTACAAAAGGCACTCGCCCGCATTGCATTATCTGTACAACCTGCTGCATTTGCACACGTCAGATCTGCGAAAACGGCACATGAGGCCTGGACTAACCTTCAAAAGGCATACGAGGATAGAGGTTTGTGTCGTAGACTGGCACTACTACGAGCTTTGTTTAGTACAAAATTAAATAACCAAAGTATGGAGAGCTACATCAACAAGATCGTTGAAATATCACAACAACTCAGCGATATTGGGTCACCACTCGATGATGATTTCATCGCAGTCATCATGTTAAGCGGACTGACTCAGGATTATGATC
This sequence comes from Agrotis exclamationis, assembly GCA_950005045.1. Lineage (NCBI taxonomy): Eukaryota > Metazoa > Arthropoda > Insecta > Lepidoptera > Noctuidae > Agrotis > Agrotis exclamationis. The sequence continues at coordinate 10,805,497 of OX465442.1, forward strand.
CCCTGATCATGGCGATTGAAAACTCCAACATCAAATTGTCCAGCGAGGTAGTACAAGGCAAGTTGTTACAAGAGAACCTGCGTCGTGATGACAAGAGTGAAAGCGGATCGGCCCTGGCAGCTGTGCGGAAACAACCCAAATGTTTTCGATGTAAGAAGACTGGTCACTTCATAAAGGACTGTCCAAAGAAGTCTGGTAAGAAGACAAATACCAACACTAGTAACACAACGAAGGTGGACGAGTCCAAGGCCCTGCTTACAGCCTTGTCAGCGAATATTGAAGCAGATTCATGGTATATTGATAGTGGCGCTACAAGCCATATGTGTTGTGATAGGTCTGTGATGTGTGATTTTGTGAAAAATAAAAGTCTTGAAGTGAAAGTGGCTAACGGGGACAAGTTGTATACCGAAGGAATAGGAACTGTAAGAATAAAATTAGCAAATAATACAGTAAAGACTGTTAGTGAAGTTTACTATGTACCTAAGTTAAGCGGAAACTTGTTATCTGTGAGTTCTATGGTTAAAAAAGGTTTCAAGGTTGTATTCAGTTTCAGTGGGTGTCATGTTTATGATAATGGGGTAGAAGTGGTTAGTGCTGCTCTTGAAAAAGGCATGTATAAACTGAATATTGCCGAAACACTATTGTCCACTTCTAGCACTGTTACAGTTACTCCTAAGGAAGCTATGGAGAATCTAGTGGTGAATGCAGCAGCTGAGTGTGGCGCTTACGATACCGAGACGGAGCCAATTCCGGCTGAACTATCGGAAAAGGTATGGCATCGACGGCTTTGCCACCTCAATCGAAGAAGTATGAAACTCCTCAGTCAAGGTATGGTTTCTGGTATTTCTTATAACGATTCTAGCTTTGAACCTTGTGTTGCATGTATACAAGGAAAGCAAAATAGATTACCATTTCCTAAAAAATCATACAACAGAGCGACTGAACCATTAGAACTTGTACACACAGATCTTTGTGGCCCGATGCCCTGTTCTTCTCTTAGTGGCTCAAAGTATTTTTTACTTTTCATTGACGACTTTTCTAGAAAAACTTTTGTCTATTTCATGAAAACTAAAAGTGAAGTGTTTGAGAAGTTTAAATCTTTCAAAGTCTTGGTTGAGAATCAGACAGACAGAAAAATTAAAGTCCTCAGGAGTGATAACGGTGGCGAATATATTAATTCAAATTTCCAGATGTTTTTGAAGGACAACGGCATTCGACACCAAACAACAGTACCTCACTCGCCGCAGCAGAATGGAGTGGCAGAACGAGCCAACCGAACGATCATGGAAGCAGCAAGGTGTATGCTGCAGGATGCAAGCCTGGCTCAAGAGTTCTGGGCAGAAGCTGTTAACACAGCTGTTTATATACGAAACCATTGTCCCACAAAGGCAGTTATGGGATGTACTCCGGAAGAAAAATGGACTAATAGAAAGGTATCTATCAAACATTTTCGCATATTTGGCTGTGTTGCATATGCATTGAATCCAAATCGAAAAAAATTAGATTCAAAATGCAAAAAATATATATTTGTGGGTTATTGTGATGACACTAAAGGGTATAGACTAATTGACCCTGATTTCCCAACAAATTGCATTAAAGCCAGAAATGTTACTTTCTTAGAACATAAATTACTGAGTAAAGTGTCAAATGATGATAGTAATACAAAAGGAGAACATTTTTCACTAGTTCAAAATTGTACTCATGATGACAGTCAACATGTTCAAACTAATCTGTCTGAACCTCCTGTACAATCAGAGTCATCTATTGTGGACACTGATTTATCTGATGACACTATATTGGAAATCAATCAGAGACACAGCGTTATCACAGTAAATGATTCTGAGAGCTCTACAGAGAGCTCGCCGGAGGCCAGCGACCCTGCCGATGAAACTTACCTTCCAGCTTCATCTGAGGAAGACTATGATGATACAATGGAATCGCTGTCATCGTATATGGTGAGCTCATCTAATGAAGAAGATACACCACAGACTGTGCAAGAAGCACTTGGAGGGAAAGATGCAAAACATTGGAAAGAAGCAATGACTAGTGAGTACAAATCATTTAATGATTATAACTGTTGGACCTTGACTGATAGATCAGAATCACAGAAACCAGTTAAATGTAAATGGGTTTTTAAAATTAAAAGGGGTTTGAATGGTGAACTGTTAAAATATCGAGCGCGTTTGGTTGCCAAAGGATGTACCCAAAGACATGGGATAGACTATGAGGAGACTTTTTCCCCAGTCGTTAGATATTCCACAATACGAACATTGTTAGCTTTGGCAGCTGAATACAATATGGAGATTGAGCATCTCGATGTAAAAACGGCATTCCTAAATGGTGATTTGACAGAAACTGTCTTTATGGAACAGCCTGAGGGCTTCCAGATAAGAGGTCAAGAACATAAGGTCTACAAGTTAAACAAAGCCATCTATGGTTTGAAACAGGCTTCGAAAGCTTGGTATGAAAAGATTGATCATGTTTTATGTAACAAATAAAATTTTGTTAGGTCATCATCGGAACCTTGTGTTTACATAAAGTCTAATAACAATTCAATTATAGTAATTGCTCTTTATGTGGATGATATAATTTTGTTTTCAAGGTGTAATTTGCAGGATAAATTGAATATAAAGCAGAAATTAATGACAGAATTTCAAATTACAGATCTAGGGCCAGCTCATCAAATTCTTGGTATGAGACTGTGTAAGGAAAATGAAAAAATTACTCTCGATCAGAGCAGTTATATTCAAAGGGTCTTGCAGAAATATAAAATGGATGATTGTAAGCCATCACCCACACCCATGGAATCCGGCCTAAAACTACCAAAGGGTAATCAGAAAGATGATAACCTAGACTACCGAGGTCTAGTTGGTTGTCTTATGTACATTGCTGTCTGCAGTAGACCGGACATTGCTCATGCAGTCAGCTATTTAAGCCAATTCAATGAGTCTTTTTCAGAAATCCATTGGAAGGCAGCAAAAAGGGTTCTACGCTACTTGAAAGGTACGATAAATCACTGTCTATAGTTTTCCAAAAGAGTGGCTTGGACGTCACGGCATACGCAGATGCTGACTGGGCGAACGATGACGGAGATCGCAGGTCATACACTGGGTATGTATTCACCATTGGAAAATCCATAGTTTCCTGGGAAAGTCGTAAACAAAAAACAGTAGCATTATCTAGTACTGAGGCTGAATACATTTCCTTAACAGACGCCTGTAAAGAAGGTTTGTTTATTCGTACAGTTTTAAAGGATATAATAAATAAGAGTATTATCATAACTATTCATAACGATAATCAGTCAGCATTAAAGTTGTGTAAAAACTCCCTTTATCATTCAAGAACTAAACACATTGATGTTAGACATCATTTTATCAGACAATGTGTAAATGATAAAATTGTTATGTTAAAATACTTGTGTACAAATGATATGCTTGCTGACATTCTAACAAAACCTTTGTGTAAAGTAAAACATAATAACTTTGTAACTCAGTTATTGGTAGTAAAATAAGACTTAGTTTATATTCATAACTGTTTATGAGTTCAATTTTATGTTGTAACCTATGTGATAGTTCAAAGATATCTAGTGTTCTTACGCAATACATTTTTAATAATAAAAAAGGTAAACAACAGTTGTGTATTCAAGAAAATGTATTTCTTTGTAATTAATACAAGGCTAGAAATTGTGACATATTTTTTTCTTGAATAACTAAGTATACATTATTGTAATACTTATTTGTTAGTAACCTAGATAAGTAGAGTTGTTGTCGTTTCTAAATCTTTAGGCTATGTGCTGTACATGATATATGAATATGTATATTTTATTGGTTTAAGGGCCAGTGTTGGAAAAAGTCTTTGTAAACGCAATAAAATAACTAGCTCTGTAAACGCCTCCAGAACTGTCTAACTTAAAAAGGAAGTTGTCACTGCCTCTTCCATAATTTGTCTTTGGTGAATGTACTGCGCTCTGATTGCTTTTCAATTAAATCTAAGATAATCGACAAATTAGTTTCTCTTTTTGACCATAATCCATCATTTACATATTTATCTTGAAGGGTTTTGTTCGGTTTTTAACTTTTTTTAAAAGTTGTATTTTTTTTTACTTTATCTTTATGAGAAGTTACTTTTTGTAAGGGGCAGCAATTTAGTACGATTTTTTGCCGGCGGTCCCGATTTTTTGGGACGTTAAGTCATGAAATTAGTCCTCCTAGTAGCTCCTTGATGCGATCTGCGACACACGAGCTATTAAAACAAATAAATGCATGCTCACGTATATAATGGTTAAACTGTACATCAGAGATACCATTGTGTACTCGTATAACTTGTTTCGCTCTTCCAGTCGCATTGCAAATCGCTGCTGAATGTAGCCTCAGCCTCCGAACTACAGTGAAGCGGTAGGAACTGACATACTTCGACTAAACTGTACCTTCAATTGTCTTTTGCGTTTGAGGGCCGAAGTACCCTGTTTATACAGCGCGGGACCGCAGCAGGCATTTTTTTTAATCAGCGCCTCTTCCCTTGGAATTTCTCCTGTATCGTGGGAGCGTTTACAAACATATAAACTCACATACACAAACACCCAGACACGGAACAACTAGTTGCAGATCATACTATATTTCTCCTGATTTTTGCAAAAAGTTAAATTAATAACAATAAATTTACTTCAAAATAAGAATAAAACAATTAAAATTGATTTTATTAAATCAGATCAGTTGTAAAATTTAAATAAAATAAACAGCAGTCAATTAAAAAATAACCCTCGGCAATTTATTTTTCATTGGCGGTCCGGTCCGGTCCGGTCGGTGGCAAAATCCAGTAAATAAATAAATTCTAATTATCAAATTCGATAACTTTCTAACCATCTGTCGCCAGTAAAATTATTTATTCCCTCCAAAAATTAAAGGGTCAATTCAGTCGACCCTTTCGAGCAATAAAAACTGAAATACATGGAAATGTTTGCCTTAAAATATTTTCCCCAAAACAATATTAAAACTATGAATTATGAAAGTTTGTTTGTCTATTTCCTTTTTAGGGTTCCGTAGCCGAATGGCAAAAACGGAACCCTTATAGATTCGTCATGTCTGTCTGTCTGTCCGTCCGTATGTCACAGCCACTTTTCTTCGAAAGTAATTATGAGCTATCCTGTTGAAACTTGGTAAGTAGATGTATTATGTGAACTGCATTAGGTTTTTTGCACAAAAATAAAAACAAAACAAATTTTGGGGGTGCCCCCTGTAGTGTATGCGCCTGGGCGGCGCGCGGGCAGTCGAGCACCAACCGTAACCGAGAGCGGACGTGCGCTAGACGCATATACTACTTCACCTACGAGATCTATCAAAGTGTGTTTTATTATTAACGCAGTGAACATTACAAGTGGCGACGAGGATAAAAGCAAGTACCTACATGACACATTAAAAATAAAATGAAGGAAGGAATATAAGTAATTGTTTATTGCTTATCAGTTGTTTGCGGGTAGATTCGTTCCAAATAGCCTATTACAAATTATTTGTTATTATATTAGAGAAAATACTAGCAAATTAACACTCATTTTACATTGAGTTATGAGCTAAATCAAAATCACATATGAATCGAGCCAATACGTAAGCAATTGTTACTGATAAACAGTTTCATACCACTATTCTTCATTGTAAATGGCCATGCATCGTATTAGATGGAAAATAAGGCTACGCAAGGATATTACAAAAATATAATATTGTGCAAGTATGCGACCTAAAGGTAACTACCCACAATTAGTTTAAAAGTTAAACCAAACGTAATTATCGACATAATGAGGTTTATGATCGAGATAATAAGAAATACTTACCTAACTGTTCACAACACAGTAGAAAGGATAGGTAATTAGTTATTTCAGCTCGCTTAAAGATATTATTACTTACAGAATTAATTTGGTTTATGGATCTGATATACTCATTAGTAAAAACCTATTATAATATAGCTTTAGATAATGTCATTTTAATAATAGACTTATTGTGTTTGGAAGTATTGATAGCAAAAGTATGTGTGTTGTGTTTATGGTTGCACTGTGCTACTGTGCATGTTCTGCTTTTGCTTAAAACAGTAGAGGTGGAGTATGTATGGTGGTATAGTGTAAACAATTTGAAGAACAATTACATCACAATAGTTAAATTAGTGGGTTCTTCTACCTATCTATTGTTATGCTTGCACAATTTATACATATTTGGAAAATAGTTATAATAAAAGTACACTTAAAGGCCACGCAATGAGTAAATAACAAAGGGCCACGCCGATTAAATAAGTACCTAACAAAAGGCCACTCTATGAGTAAATAACAAAGGACCACGCCGATTAAATAAGTACCTAACAAAAGGCCACTCTATGAGTAAATAACAAAGGACCACGCCGATTAAATAAGTAACAATTTTAAAGGACTGTATATTATTAAAAAAAAAAAAAACAAATATATTTACAAAAATATAATGAAGTCCACGCAATAAGTACTTGGGTACAACAAAAAATAGGGCTATAGAATAGAAATCTTTAATTCAAGCTCAGAGCTCATAAATGGTTAGTAACAATATTTTCTTAAACAGCTAGTGTTAGTAAAACATAATTATTTTGATTTTTGTTTACAAACCCAAGTAATTTAATAACTAAAGAGTAATATGTACAAAAAATTAAAAAGAAAAGAAAACATTCAAAGGGCGTCAAAGAATTCGTCCACATCGCTGTCAACGGGAACAGTGCCCAGAACGCTGGCAGCATTGCCATTTTTGTAAACAAAAATTAATAGATTGTCAAAGGTGAGTTTGAACCATAAAATATAGTATCCTTCTATTATTTTGATTATCAATTACAATTAGGTATACAATTTCAATCATAACAAATTAAATAAATGATACAAAATTTGCATAATATTGAAATAAAATTGACATAAAATTGGAATAAAATTGAAATAAAATTGAAATAAAATTGAAACAAAATTTAAATAAAATTGAAATAAAATTGAAATAAAATTGAAATAAAATTGAAATAAAATTGAGATAAAATTTAAATAAAATTTAAATAAATTTGAAATAAAATTGAAATAAAATTGAAATAAAATTGAAATAAAATTGAAATAAAATTGAAATAAAATTGAAATAAAATTGAAATAAAATTGAAATAAAATTGAAATAAAATTGAAATAAAATTGAAATAAAATTGAAATAAAACTGAAATAAAATTGAAATAATAAGTAAATTTGTAATACTGTTACAGATTTTCAGTAAGAAGCCACGCAAGATACAACAAAAAATAGGGCTATGCAGTTGTAATACTGTTACTGATTTTCAGTAAAAAGCCACGCAAAAATAAAAGTCAATATTAACCTAACTTAAAGGCCTGTATATTAAAAAAAAAAAAAAAACATATTTACAAAAATATAATTAAGTCCACGCAATGCAACAAAAAATAGGGCTATGCAGCTGTTGCAATACTGTTACTCATTTTCAGTAAAAAGCCACGCAAAAATAAGAGTCAATATTTTATTGCTACCCAAAATGACTCGTGCATCATCCACACTTCCCAACTTAGACCATTGGGATTGCGAAGGCGATCCGACATCTGTCGGCACTCGCTGGAAGAAATGGAAGAGGGCACTGGAAATTTATTTACTGGCTGCCTACATCGACACTTCCGTAAAAAAAAAAAAAAGAGCTACTCTTCTCCACGTTGGGGGAAAAGCACTTCAAGAAGTGTATTAAAACCTTCCTGGAGCTCATGCTGAAGAAGGCGAAGGTGTCGATGATTATGCAACAGCTCTATAGTTGTTTGTGCAACGAGAGAGCAAAGTCGTTTTTTGCTGCGAGTGCTGATTTTGAATCCTGAGCAAGCGAAGGACTCAACGATTGAATCACGAGCGTAGCGAGTGATTCTAAAGTTGAATCCTGAGTGTGGCAAGGGATTCAAAGGCACGAGATGCAGGAAGCTTTGCTCTCGTGTAACACACATAACTTTTCACTTCAGCGGCGAGAACACTTTAGGAGATAAAATAATAAACAGGAATAGATTTAAATAACTATTAACTTATTCAACTCTTTAAGCCAGCCACGAAATTTTATTCCCGCTCTTTTATTTAAACTAAGGCGTGTTCGGAAATTATAGCACCCATGATATTTTATTATTGAAAATATTTACGTAACATTGTTGAAACTAGAAATAGGTATTTACAGGTTAAATATCAGTTTTATTTGCAGTAAATACCTACTTATTTTCGTTTAAATACTACGTATACATATAAGTTTAACATTCAATAAATTACACTAAGACATAATTATCATTTGCAAAATTTCTATAGTTAGTACAAACCGAGCGTGTTTGTCTTTGAGGTCGAATTCAAAATCGGAATTTCGAAAAGGCTGGTCTTTATCCCTCTCTCTTTCTAATAGCGGGAAAGAGAAGGAGTGTAAATGTTTCGAATTGTATGATTAACCCAAGGCTGAATAAGATATTCAGGGCTTTCTGAAAACAAAAATTAAAAAGTTACTTTGTCTCACTCAGTGAGCAAAATCGCAATTTGCTCACTGATTTCAGGCAGCAAAACCTACATGTTTGAGCTACTGAAGTGAAAAATAAATTAGACTGTTTCAAACAATCAAAAATTTTCCTTGTAGTGGCTTATAATGCCAAAAATAATGTTCTTATAGCAGCCGTATTATCGCTAATAAGGGTGCGTTTGGGCACAACTTATAAGGGCAAAACCCTTATACTCCTGTTATAGTTGCTGTATAGTTTGCAAATTAAACTTATAATGGCAAGAAAAGTGCCCCAATAAAGCCAATACCCTTGTGAGAATCATATGGAGAGCGTTGATAAGGTGGCGATCACCCTTATACATGTTTTATTATGGTCCGATACAGGGTTATTCAAACTTATTGAGGCAAATAAAGAAAAACGTCAGCCATATTATTGAAAATAGTGAGGTTCATTAACAATAGTAACTTAATGCCTTACAAAATTGTTAGGACACTCAAAATTGTCCGCAATACCAAGCAAGTGGGAAAAAGATGGCGTTCTGCGCTGGCCAAAATGTAATGAAAATAAATTAAGAAGACTTGAACATTCGTGTCCAGAAAATAACTGGCGGAAAATTAATTGCAAAGTGAAAAGATCAAATTATATGTAAGTCACTTAAAGCGATATGGGAAATGTTGAATTTCACTACCCATTCCCTAATATCACTACGAATATCAATATTCTCCGACTCTTGATAGCAATATCTATATGTCCTTATCACTATCACTACCGCTACAATTATATTCTTCCTCACTGGTTTCCTTTTCAATCTCATTTTCTATAAAATAATCCTCTGCGGAACCACTAGCTGATTCATGAGTATCGGCTTGGTCATTTTGTAGTACCATAGAAGTAGAGGTGGTGTGTGTAAATATCATATAACATGCTAGAATTGGTTTGTTACGTCTTATAAAATGCTCATATAAGTTTAAAAGCATCATAGTTACCTTGTGCATTACTTTCCTAAGAATAATTGACCATACTAAAAGCAATGTAACTAGCCTCTATTAGAAAAACACATTTTGAGCCCTTATTGTAGCCGTATAAATTGGATTTATTACCGTTTATCCAGCCAAAATATAAAAATAAAGGTAAGATAAGCCAAATCTTCTAATAATGTGCCACTAAAAGTAATATTGGCATAATGAATGCTCTTGTATAATCAGTTTAAGGGTTTAGACCTTATAAACTTAATTTTATAAGCTTAGTTGTTTGTTGGGTTACTTTGCTCCAAAACAAAGTCGGATTTATGAAAGATACATTTTCTGACTCACGAAACAGGAGGAATAAAACAATTTTAAAGATTTTTATTAAGGTTGAGAAACCATGCCGATAAATGTCAATTCCATAGTAAAGAAGAGCATACTATCGATCAAATCACGGAAAAGTGTCGATTAGTCGAATTAAAAAAAATAAAAATAATAATAATGCGGGGATACAATTAGTTTAGACGAAATCATCAGTAAAGCAAATGCTTTAGAAGTTGTAGCCAGGCAATTAGAACAATTTAAAAATATAAATACAAACGATGCGAACAATTACACTGCATGGTTCTCATATAATTTGACCAATACAAAATTGTCTGGACTTTAAAAGAGACTGTGACCTCTGAGTTTGTTTCGGATGTTTCTTCTCAGAGTAGTCAGGTACGAAACACCGGCCTCATCTAGTGACGTGTAAAAGAGTTTGCCAAAACCAATTAACTGAATAAATATCATTTATTACAACAAAGCAAAAATAAATAAAATAGATAACAAGAAAAAAATCAACAAACTGTTCAGACAACAATCATCGAACATAAAAAGTAGATGTGGAAGCTCCACCCATCTATCCGAAGACACAAAATGCCCTGCAAAAGACAAACGAGGTTTAAAATGTGGATTCATTGTTCATTTCCGAGAACATTGCAGGACTCGACAGAAAAAACAATTTTCCAACAACAGGACAGACAACAGGACTGTAAATAAAAACCAAGAAAAGAAACAAAAAATGATGCCAATACATCTGTAATTGACTATATTTTCCACCTGGATGACGACGAAACTATGAAACGCAATATTGAGGGAGTCACCGTTGATATGCTAATAGATTCAAGAAGTAGATGTAATATTATTACAGACAGAACATAACAATTTCTCAAAGTCAATAATGTGTTGTGGACAAATGATAATAAGTACACAGGGTCATTGAATAATGAGGACTAAAGTATTGCAATATACCTTTAAGCAATTAAATAAATAATAATAATATTAATAAATGATAATATAATAATAATATATTAATAAATGGTTTATTGTTTCTTTGTACATAGTCGTGCAACACAAATTAAAATGATTATCTGCCTGTCACTTTGTTGATGATATAATGTTGTATGCCTAATTTACTAGTTTATATATTACTAAATGTATTCTGTTATTTCATTGTTAATATCGTTGTTTAAGTTATTGTAACTTAATTATTTATAAAATAAAGAAGGGATGTAGTGTATGCGCCTGGGCGGCGCGCGGGCAGTCGAGCACCAACCGTAACCGAGAGCGGACGTGCGCTAGACGCATATACTACTTCACCTACGAGATCTATCAAAGTGTGTTTTATTATTAACGCAGTGAACATTACACCCCCCATACTTGGAATTGAAACTCAAAAAAATTTTTTTCACCAAACACATACGTATGGGGTATCTATGGATAGGTCTTCAAAAATGATATTGAGGTTACTAATATCATTTTTTTCTAAACTGAACAGTTTGCGCGAGAGACACTTCCAAAGTGGTAAAAAGTGTGTCCCCCCCCCCCCGTAACTTCTAAAATAAGAGAATGATAAAACTAAAAAAAATTTATAATGTAGACCTCAACAAAAACTTCCAACGAAAATTGGTTTGGATGAGATACGGTTAGCAGTTTTTGAGATATAGTAAATTTTAAAAAACCGCAAATATAACTTTGCCATTCATACAAACACTATGAAAAACAAAGTTATTTTTGTTGTTTGTGTATATTACTTACTAATCTCAATATAATTATATCCCTAATCTATGCTTGCTACTACGGAACCCTTCATGGGCGAGTCCAACTCGCACTTGGCCAGTTTTTTTGAGTTGTAAAATCAACAAATGAGTCCTCCTGTGACGAACTATAGAAACCAAAGAAAAGAAAAAAATACAGGTGACCTGATAGCGCAGTTGACGCAATTGCAATTGTCTGCTGCGATTCGTGTCGCGGGTTAGATTCCCGCTCGGAACAAACATTGGTATAATCTACAAGACGTAGTTGTTTCGGATCTGGGTATTTGGATAAGTGAGTTTAAATGTTTGTAACCCATAACAGAGGTGAAATTACTATTACGGGGCAAAATTATGAAAATTGATAATTATCTACCTCAAAAAATAAAAACCGAAATACACACAAGAAAAGTCGCGATCAAAGTCTAGTTCGATTATACTTCTCCAAATTCTGTTATTTCTCGAAATTCTGTAACTCTGTTTTTATGGCTTTTATAATTGGGTGACTGGCCTCTGAAATTTTCAGCGAGGCCAAACACTTTATTTGCAGGCCCTAATTACGTCTGAAATCTTTGGCTGAAACGTTTTGCTTTGGTTTTTATTAATATGAATACTTCGAATAGATTATATTTTCTAATGTTTTTGCTTTAGTTACAAACTGTTTTGTTAGTTTTTTTGGTAATTTTGGCATTGTAGGAGAGTGGCAGTTACCCAGAGGTAGCTGACCCTGCTGACTGGTAATTCGAGGGTTTGAAGTCAACCAGGGGCGTGCGGAGCGCGAGTAGTTCGAGGGCGAGCAAGTGACTCGCCGTCTGCACCATGCCTGGGTCGACGGCGCGTCAGACCTGTAAGCATTCTCACGGGCCCCCCCTTAGAGGCCCAAAGCCAGCCGGGGTCGCAGGACTTTCTCATCAGGGAACCGTGACCCTTGTTAAGGCTATTGACTTTACGTGACTATTCATTATCAACCCCACTGGACCGCGTGGTGGACAACCCTTAGTGGGTTGTCCACCACGCGGATCTAGTGCGTTTTCGTTGGTCTCCTCACACAGAGAGGAGACCTGACCTCCAGGGAGGAGATATCATAGACTAATCATGATCATGCATAAGCAATTATGTTACGTGTTACAAGTCGTGAATATAGCAGTCATTGTGCCGATAGTCGTGTCGGCCAACGCCGTAGCCAATTACATCGACCAACAGCTGAGGCTCTCTTGGCTTCTTGGTAGTTCTTGGACTTTATTCAGAAAGAAGTACTTCTGGATACGGTGCGTATTGTTATGATGTTCATCGCTCAAGAGCCTTGACAACCGGTAGATTGAACCCTGTTTCCGATGCTGGTGAAACATAGCTTTTTACAAATATCTTCCACATGAACGACAAACAGAGAAAGTGTAATATCTAATCTAATATAATATAATAAAATTCCAGTGTTACAATGTTAGTTACCATACTCCTCTGAAACGCCTTGACCTATTTTTATTATATTTTATTTGCATATTCAGTAGGTCTGAGAATCAGCTACTACCTATTTTTCATACCCCTAAGCGATAAGTGTTATCCACCCCCAACATTTTTTTAACTAGAAATAATTTATATGGCAAAACAACGCCTGCCGGGTCAGCTAGTAAATTAAGTAAGGTTTTAAAATTATTAAAAAAATTAAAACTCATCACAACCCTATTATATATTTTTTTTTTTGTTTTAGTAAAGCATAGTTTTTAATTAAAAGCTTTTTTATTAAAATACTTTTAGAAATACAAAAATGTAAGTAAAAATAATTCCTTTGAAACAGAATAACCTCGATGTTATTTTACTAGATACGGTATTTTCACAAAGTCAACATATAAACACAACAATTTTAATTATGAAAACGTAGTTCTCTCATTTTTCCTGAAAACATTAAAGCCCAAAAAGAGGGTAGTATTTTTTATAAATAATAATTTTAAAAGCACCTATATTATTTAGAAAATAAAGTGAAATATTAATTATTTTCTTAAAAAAAAACGCCTTTTGATGCCTGCTGATAAAAAAACAAAACAAACTTACCTGTAACAAGAAAAGACAACATTATTATTTAGTAAATAATCGTAATAAAGTATGGCAAGCGTGCTTCATCGTCGAACACATCTTCGCTGGTCAAACGTGAACCTATCATTTAATAAAAAAATAAAAGTAAAAACAGTCATAGCACAAAGTAATCAGTCCATTCAATGTTCCTACAGCAAAGTGTGTGAGGATCAGAGGCCTTATCACGAGTTTTCACGTTTAAGTGACGTAAAGTAAACGGGAAGTTTAACGTTAATTTCATGTAAAAATATTAGTGGTTTGTAATAGTACACGAGAGGTGCTTTTTCATTATCCATACAATTTACATCGTAATACTTCAAGTACGCTGTACCGCCAAATAAGTAGAATGTATGCTAGAGCCTCTGTAGTCTTATATTTTGTTTGGTAATAGGCCAGGCCGGTTTCGTCACGATGTTTTCCTTCACCGTTTTAAGTGCAATATTAAAGCTACCAAAACAAATCAAATAAGACACATCTGCTGACATTATAAGGAAAAAAATACCCACACAAACGAAAAATACCGCATATTTTTTCGGAAAAATATCCCCAAAAGTATAGTTTTGGCCTTTTTAGTAGCAATTCTCACCCCTTGGACAATGGGATAGCGTTACCCTTATATTTTGTTACTTATAAAGAAATCGGTTGACCCGACCTTCTATAAATCGATGATTTTTAGGTAGATACCAGAGGCCTTTCAGGCCCTAGCAAGACTTTTCTTCGTTTTTGTGACGTAAAATAAACGGGAACTTAGACGTTAATTTAATGGAACACAATTAGTTCTCGTATGTACACTAGATGCATATTTTTTTCCGTACAATAAATGTCATAAATACTTCAAGTATACGCTGTTAGTAAAATACGGAAATCTGTGAATTGAAGTTTCTTTCAGTTAAGTTTTATATTACAGGGTAAAAAACACTTTTGAGAAAACTGCTCTGTAAGATCTTACCTGGTGAAAGTCAGGAAGCTATTAAGGAAAAATAGAACATTTGGAAAGAGCATTACGGTAAAATTGGAAGGAGCCGTGAGAAAAAATGGGAATAATAATTGAATGCGAAAATAAATTGGAATAAAATTTCAGTGAGAGAAAATAAGTTCAGTATTTTATTTCATACAGTTTTTTTTTTAAGTAAATTCTTTTTAATAAGTTTGCTCATTAAGACACTAGTAGACACTAGTAGACCCTGCTTTGCACCGATATCAGGATTTGATAAAAAGTTGTTCAGTTCAAATGAAAATGTATCACTTGATTTTTAATTCCACAATATAATAATGTTACGTCGATCGAATTGCGAGACCTATCTATAAGCGTGCGTGTGTTGATGGTAGAAATGAGCCCCAGCAAATTGCTGAGCTGTTTAGGGCACGTTTTAAGGTCGAGTCTCCCTTACCAAGTGTGCGGCAGGTGCTTGATGCTGAAGTCGATGAAGGTGTGCGGTTCAGATTTAAAATAAAAGAAGTCGCTCAAGTTATTAAGAGCATGACTCGAGGTAAGTCTCCAGGGCACGACGACCTAAGCATCGAGCACCTGCAGCACGCGGGTAGTTACTTGCCTAGGGTGTTGGTCATGTTTTACAATTTGTGCTTAGGACATTCGTATTTACCCCAGGAGCTTATGAAGACCACTGTCATTCCTATTATTAAGAATAAGACGGGTGATGCCTCCGACGGGAACAACTACAGGCCCATCTCATTGGCTACAGTGATTGCCAAGGTGCTGGATGGTTTGCTTGACCGTCACCTTAGTGAGCATATACATCTGAATGATGCTCAGTTCGGATTTAGAGCTGGGCTTTCAACAGAAGCTGCTATACTGCGGCTCAAGCATACTATCCAGTACTATGTGACGAGGAAAACGCCTATTTACGGCTGTTTTTTGGACCTGTCGAAGGCATTTGACCTTGTGTCTTATAACATGCTGTGGGATAAGCTCCGGGAAGAAACCAGCACACCTAGGGACATGATCAATATACTGAAATATTGGTATGGTAACCAAACCAATAATGTAAAGTGGGCGAGCTCATGTTCCACAGAGTACAGGTTGGAGTGTGGGGTGAGACAGGGTGGCCTGACATCACCAAGGCTCTTTAACCTGTACGTTAATGGACTGATAGATGAGCTCAGCAGGGCCGGTGTCGGTTGCTCAATAGATGGCACCTGTATGAACAACGTAAGCTATGCCGACGATATGGCACTGCTGAGCCCTTCTGTTAAAGCCCTAAACAAGCTCTTAGGCATATGTGAGAGGTACGCAGTGTCACATGGCCTCAGGTACAACTCCAAAAAGAGTGAACTACTTGTCTTCAAGGCGGGCAATAAAACTCCCACTAATATTCCCCCTGTAAGACTGGCAGGGAGTCCGATAAGTAGAGTCACCAAATTCAAGTACCTGGGGCACTGGGTCACTGAGGACCTCTCTGATGACTTAGATATTGAAAGGGAACGTAGGGCATTGGCAGTGAGATGCAATATGCTGGCGCGTAGGTTTGCGAAGTGTACAAAAAATGTTAAAATGACTTTGTTTAAGGCGTATTGCCAGTCATTGTACACTTGCAGCCTGTGGGTTCGCTATACGCAGAAAGCGATCAATGCCCTGCGAGTCCTCTATAATAATGGGTTTAGGATGCTGATGGGGTTGCCTCGTTACTGTAGCGCATCAGGGATGTTTGCGGAAGCCAACACCGACTGCTTTAGGGCAATAGTGCGTAAAAGAGTGGCCTCCCTGATGCGTCGTGTGCGGGGCAGCTCCAATGGCCTTCTAAACATCATTACAGATAGACTTGAGTGTCCTATTGTGAGGCACTGGAATAAGGTTCACGGTTCAGTTTGTGTCCTTTTTAATTTGAAATGAGCATGTACCTAATAGTATGTAGGGTCTTTACACCTTTTAATGATGATGGTTCGATTAATACGCAAGAGTACGTAATAATAGAATTTAATTGAATGATGATGAGTGCACGCGATTTGAATGATAATTGTGTACTAAAGTTTAGACCGCGCGTAGCTAGTAAAGTGCTGACACAATGATGTCAAATTTGTGCGTGCTTTGCACTGTACATGCTCCGGGGCCCGAGAAGATGTGAATGAGATGAAGGATAATGATTTACAAGATGATTTAACAATTTTGCTTACAAACTTAAATAAACTAAGCTTAAGATATTTCACTGAATTGAGTCCGAACTGTTGGCGAAGACCCTCTGCTTGTGGCGGCGATGGTAGGGCGACCCGCAGCAGTGGCAACGGGAGCTACATGGCTCACGCTCGCCTCTGCTTGTTCAGCCGCCGGGGGTGCGGGCGCTGGACGCGGCAGGCGCGCTCGCACGCGGTGCCATGCGTACAAGATGACGCAAACCACGACGACTCCAACTAAGATGTAGATGGCGACATAATGGTGTATGTCATGGAATGTCACTTGATCTGCCAGTCCCTGATTTGATTTCATTTCTTTAAGTGCTTTCTCAATCGCCTTTATGTCTTCCCGTTGTTCGATTATATCGTCCGTCTCATTTAGTGGTGAGATGAGAGGTATAGACAGATTAATTATGTGATTTATTGGTGGAATTTCTATGTTCATAATATCGATCTTCGTTTTAATTGTGTTTGATAACGATTTGTGTGCATAAATCGTAAACATTCTGTCTTTGATGACGCAACTGTCCCCCAGTGTAATGACACCTGTTTTGCTGAGTTGCTCGATCGTTATATTGTCATCGCATATGACTCGCACACTGCATTGTCCGCAACAAAAGTAAAGATATGAATTAATTAAATTCAAGTCAGTCCAGGAATTACGACATTCTCTTGTTTCAATTTGACATTGATTAGAGGTTTGATGTTTCAGGCATAGGTTGTTGTCTGACGTCATTTGATAGACGGGCCTTTTCAGTGGGCAAATGTACTCGTCGGTGTCGTAAGGAACGCATCTTTGTAAGTCACTTGTAGACACCGGAATGTAAGAGTCCTTGTGTGTATTGATAGCCAGGTATTTTGCTACAGGCACTATGTTGACCATGCTTGCGTTGGATTGTTGTGGAATCGGTATGAGGTTGTAAAGCTCATAGTCTTCCCTGCTCACAAGAGGAATTCTTACTTCGAAAATCAGGAACTTTCTGGTAGCTCTTGCTTTTACTTTCAATAGGTGATATATTTTCGCCAAGTCAGTCTGAATATTATTGATTGGCAATGCTAAGTCCTTTGAGATTTGTCCTGTTATGACATTCAGTTCATTTTTCAACTGTGCCGGTGTTAGCAAGTGAAAGTTGAACTTCTCATAGTAAATGTTGGCCACTGTATCAACTAGCGTCTCCTGGATTTCCTTAAGATTGGTCATGATGTTATTGGCTATGAACGTTGATAATGTGAATTCCGCTTTGTTGTCTGTGTGTTGGATTTCTTCTTTCAGTTTGTTCATGCCCATGTTGCAATTGGTAATGTGTTGGTTGATTATTTTGTGCTGCTTATCCAGGGTATTTTCAATTCTTTTGATGACATTTAGCTCAGCCTCCACAACTGACGTTTGGTTTCTCCACAGATTGCTTAGATGTTTTTGATTGCTTCTGATTAAGGCAATGTCTTTCTGATATTGTTCGGCGAAAGTTTCGTCCAAAACTCCAAACAAACTATGTGCGACGTAGCCAATGCCGTTGATAAGCCCGCGACGTCGGCGAACTTGACCTTGCTGACCAAGTAAAACGTTGTTGTAGTGTTCAAGTTCATTGTACCCGTGTAGCAGCTGTAATCGGACTACGTTGCATTGTGGTATTTGATCCCTTGAACATATGTTGTCCAGATGATTGATAAACTTGTCCAGAAGGTTAATTCCTTGCCAATACGGAGCCATGTCACAATAAACGATGAGTTTCCATTCTTCACGTTCCAATTTCATGTTTGCGAGTTTATCAAAAAATATGTTTTTATTATCTGCCACTTTGGAAATTTTGTGTTCGCACGTTCCTGAGCAAATAAACATCAGAAGTACGAGTGTTGTAATTATAAAGTTGCACAATTTTGATGAGGTTGGCTTGGAATGTTTATTGTTTGTGTTTTGACCTTCTTGGTTTTCTTTTTCTGTATCGTGGCTTTGATTATTGTCGTTGATTGGTAAAACGGACAATTTCGTAATTGGTCTCTTGAGTGTACCATTTTTCGTCCGTAGGGTCACTACTCTGACGTATCCGTCTTTCCCTGGATGAAGTTCAATAACTCTGCCCATAGGCCATTTTCCCGGGGGCAGATTAATGTCGTGAATGATGACGATGTCATTGATCTTCAAATTCTGATGAGGTTTGCGCCACTTGCTGCGAGCTGATAGCTGGCACAGGTACTCAGCTCGCCATCTCTTCCACAGGTCATCAAATATTTTTTGTGTGAGCTGCCATCTTGTCCGCAAGTCTCTCTCTGTCTCGATGATAGTTAGAGTCGGACCACTTGCCAAAAAGTGAGATGGTGTGAGACAGTCTAAATCTTCGGGATCTTCGCTGAGTGCGCATAATGGTCGGCTATTCAAACATGCTTCTATTTGAGCGAGCAACGTCGAATATTCTTCAAACGTCAACTTCTGATCTCCTATGACTCGTTTGAGATGGTGCTTCAAACTCTTGACGGCGGCTTCCCAGAGGCCTCCAGCACTAGGCCAGGAAGGGGCATTAAAATGCCAGTTAATTTCCATACTGGTAATAGCCTCGAAAAAACTGTCATCCAAAGTGTTTTGAATGTTGACGAACTCTTCGTTGAGAATTCTGCTCGCACCAACAAAATTAGTGCCATTGTCACTATAGACATGGCCTGGGGTGCCTCTCCGAGCTGCCATTCTCCGCAAAGCCGCTAGGAACGATGATGAGGTCAGGTCCGATACTAGCTCGATATGTACAGCCTTGGTGGCCATACAAACGAACACAGCGATGTACCCTTTCGTTGTCTTGATTCCTCGGCCCTTGCTTGCCTTTACGTCGACAAACCCAGTAAAATCAACCCCTGTATGGTAAAATGGTCGCGTTGGATTGCTGCGTGCTAGAGGAAGGTCGCCCATGAGTTGTTCGTGTTTGATTGGATCGTGTTTTCGGCATTTGACGCAGTTTCGAAGACGTTTCTTGATAGCTCGGTTTCCACCCAGAATCCAATATTGCTGACGCAGCCATGCTTGAGTTACTCTCGCTCCCCCATGGAGTGTCATCTGATGTCCTTGTTCGATCAATAAGTCACTGAGATGAGTGTTGTTGGGAATGATGAGAGGGTGCTTCATGTTCTGGTTCATCTTCGCGTTGGTCAGTCTGCCACCGACTCTCAGTAGGCCGTCTTGATCCAAAAACGGGTTAAGCTTTAACAATTTGCTCTTCGTGTCTATTTGCTTCTGATCTCGGAGACTAATTACCTCTTCCTTAAATACCGACAGCTGTACTTGTTTAATTAAAAGATGTTTAGCGATTTTTATTTCGCTGACAGTCAAGTACTTCGGTTTGTGTTGATTGCGAGATATGGCGCGCAAAGTCCAAGCAAGAACGCGCGATGCTCGGTCGAAGTTGCTGAATTTGTTCAATAATTTAAAAATAATGTCTTCATTTTGTTGAACTACATTACTTTTTATTGACTTTCTGACTTCTTCATACGTGACGTAAGTTGGTTGGTCTTGATTGTTGTTGACTTTGAATGTTGAAAGCCAGGTTGGTCCATGCCACCAAAGAGGATGATGATGCAGTTGATTCGCTGATAATCCTCGGCTTGCGCAATCAGCTGGATTTTCGGCCGATTTCACATATCGCCAGTTATTTGTTGGTATTATCTCCATTATTTGTGCTACTCTGTTAGCTACGAATGGTTTCCAGCGATTCGGGTCACCATTGAGCCAACCTAGTACTGCGGTCGAATCGGACCAACCGTATATTCGTAGGTTATGATTTGATAA
Source organism: Agrotis exclamationis (assembly GCA_950005045.1). NCBI lineage: Eukaryota > Metazoa > Arthropoda > Insecta > Lepidoptera > Noctuidae > Agrotis > Agrotis exclamationis. The sequence continues at coordinate 10,826,004 of OX465442.1, forward strand.
ACAGTTCTGGACAACTTTCATCAGTTTTGACAATAAGTGCGCAGCGCAAAGCTCCAATCTAGGCAGAGATACTGATTTGTTGACAGGCACGAGCTTTGATTTCCCTGCTACTATGATCACAGGGGATTGACACTCCGCGTCTTCCTGATTGATAATTCTGCCATAAATTACGCATGCATAGGCCTTTACTGATGAGTCACAAAACCCATGCAACTCAATGTTTGCATTTTTTGGCGTTTGGAGCCATCTTGGTACGTTGATATGTTCGATTTGTGGTAACTCCTGTTTTATTTTGAGCCATTCTTCATTGATGTTTGTAGGTACTGCGTCATCCCATTGAAGATTCAACGACCAAACTTTTTGGAACAAAAGTTTCAGTTTGGTGGATACTGGTGACAGCCAGCCGAGTGGATCAAATATCTTTGAAATGTCAGATAATAATGATCTTTTAGTGGATGGTGTCAGTGATGATGTGTCTATCTTCATCTGGAACTTGAATTGATCGTCCCGAGGGTGCCAGCGCAGTCCCAAAGTTTTGGTTGATTCTTGATGTCTGAATTCGAATGCTTGTTCCTTGTCTGTTATTGTTTCTTGTATGTCAATGTTATTTGATGACCATTTTCGCAAATTAAATCCACCAGATTTCAGTAAATTAATTAGGTCAGCCTTGAGTTGTTTGGCTTCCTCTAAACTGTGGTGTCCTGCTAGAAGATCATCCATGTAGAAGCACTGTTCAAGTACCGCTGATGCTGTAGGGTATCTTGACCGTTCGTCTTCTGCTAACCGTTTCAACGTCATCATGGCCAGGAATGGAGCTGCTTTGGTGCCATAGGTGACTGTGGTCAACTCATATTCTCTAAGCAATTGGGTAGGTGAGTCACGCCAGATGATTTTCTGATACTGTAGATCTTTTTCATTACACAAGATCTGTCGAAACATTTTCTCGATGTCAGCTGTGATTGCATATTCATACTGTCTCCATCTCAGAATCAATGTAAACAAATCCTGTTGTAGATTAGGACCGCTGTACATTAAATCATTGAGACTGTAGCCCGTCGAAGTTTTTGCTGATGCGTTAAATACAACTCGCAACGATGTTGTTGCCGAGTCCGGGCGTAAAACGCAAAGGTGAGGTAAAATGCAATCCGGCAGAATTTTCTGTGTGCACTTGCGCATGTGACCCAGTTTCATGTATTCGTTGATGAATGTTTTGTAATCTTCGGAAATATTTTTATTTCTTGAAAATTTTCTTTCCAATTGATAAAACTGTGCTACGGCTCTTTGTTTTGATTCTCCCAATTTTTCGTTGATATCTGGCTTTAGTGGCAGTCTAACCACGTATCTACCATCATCTCGTCGTACAGTTTCCGATTGATATTGTTGAAGGCATTGATAGTCTTCAGAGGACATATTAGTATCGGGATCGGTGACATCTTCAATGTTCCAAAACCTTTGTATGTCTTCTATATTATTCATGATAACGTTGCATTGATAGGACTTGACATTGCCGCTTAAAATCCAGCCAAGCTGAGTCTGTTGTGCTATTGGTAGAGATGAGTTTTCCTTGATTATGCCAGGCATGATGATTTCTGAGTAGACTTCTGCTCCCAGCAATAAATCAATTGGACGACAAACGTTGAAATCTGGATCTGCTAGTTGAATGTTTTGAAGATATTCCCACGATGGTTTTGAGAAACTATGGTTTGGCAAGTTGTTAATTAATTTCTTCATAACAACAACTTCTGTTTGGAATGTGTAATTCGAGTGTAATGAGGACGCCACAAGACTGAGAACTCCCTTACAATTGGTTTGATTGGCACTGACTCCTACTATGACGTCTTTGCATGCTCGGCGAGGCAGTCTCAGGATTTGAGCTGCGTTCTCAGTGATGAGGGAGGCTTGAGAGCCTTGATCTATGAGAGCCCTCATTGTGTGATATTCCCCATTAATTCCTTGTATACGGACAAGTGCTGTTGCTAGCAGAATTTCAACAACAGATTCCTTGGAAACATGTGTCACATGACTTTGTGTTTTGTTTTCACATGACGTAGACGGTGAGATATCCATGTTGCTGGACACTGCATTTGTCTGTAGGGCATCGTGTAGTACGGTGTTATGAGTTCCGTTACACACCCTGCATCTTGATTCAGAACGGCATGATTTATTTTTGTGATCAACCAGGCAATTTTTACACAAGTTGAACCTTTGTACTGTGTTTCTTTTTTCTGCTGACCCCGATTCCAAAAATGGCTTGCAGTAGAAAAGTCCGTGGCTGTCGTCTTTGCATAGTGGGCAATATTGTGTCTTCGTTGCACAACTTTTTACAGCTGAACTACGTAAAAACGGTTTATTAGAATCGTTTTTATTGTTGAAATTATTCGATTTAGATTGATTCTTTTTGTTGAATTGATGTTCAGAATCTTTGCTTCTACTCGGAGGTGATGACGATGATGATTTGGATGAATAATGCTTTCGCCGTGTTGACTCGAGAGCAGTATATTTGTTCTCTAAAAATTTAAGAAAGTCTGCTAGAACAGGCAAGGCTCTTGGGTTTTCTAATGATTGTGTGTATTCACTAAGCGTCTGAGTATCCAGCTTCAGTGTAAGTAAGTGCACAACCGTTGGTCCCATGGCAGCGACATTTATACCAAGATTTTTCAAGGCGTTCATGCATTCGTTGATGGTGTCGAACATGTTCTTGATCTGTGTGTCGACTTGATTTTGCATTGTAGGTATTGACAGCAGTATGTTCATGTGAGATGTGAAAATTAGTCTGTCATTGTTATACCTATGATTCAATATATCCCAGCAAACTTGGTAATTTTCAGAACTGATATTGAGGTGTTGGATGATCCTTTCTGCTTCGCCTTTCAATTTACTTTTTAATAACTGCATCTTCTGGGCGCTTGGGATGGATTTGTTGTTATGGACTGCCTCTTGGAATAAGTCCTTGAATGATATCCATTTATGATAGTTTCCTGAGAAGGTAGGAATATCTATTTTCGGTGTAAAACTTTCCCGATATGAAACGGAATACATCTTGCTATTGACTAACTTTTTTATGTCAACGTACAGTTGTTCGTAGTTGCTATATTCCTGTTCATACTCCTCATCTTCCGAGTACATCTCACTATCAATTTCCCAGTGCAGGGAATCGATGGTTGACCATTTTGCTTGAATGGTTCTGAGCACATCTTCGAATTCCCATTTTTCGGTGAGGCTCTCTAAATCCACGCTTCTGATTGCCCGTGATAAAGCCTTGAAGTTACTCTTCTGCTTGCGGAGCATTTCTTCTAATTTACTGGCATTACCTCGAGACACAATCTTCTTGAACAATGATGTGGATGGGGTCCCAATCGGCTTGATATTTGGTTGATCTGGATCGACTGATAACAAGTCCGTTTGCTGTCGCTCATCCGCAGCTTCTTGATTGCGAGTGTCAGGTATACGAATTGACGAAGCGCTAGGCGACTTATCCCCCTTTTCTGAACTAGCAGGCGGTTTGTAATTTTGAATGATGTCTTGAGCTTCATTATAGAAAATTCTCGTTTTATCGTACATGTTATCCGAAAAGTAGGTATAACCACGGTTTTCAAACTCACATAATTTAGCGTGATTTTCTTGAAATTCCCGCCAGTATGAATCCAAGAGTTGTAAACGTTTTTTGATGTTGGCTGGAGTTTTGCGATCCGCAGAATCCTTCTTGAAATTCCGCAGTTGTTGCTCCATGGCTTGAATGATCTGATCTTGATTGGCCAAAATGTTTTCCATGTTGGCGCTCATGATTGTTGATGTATGATAGATTAGCTTACGCTTTCAGCAGTTTGTGGTGTTGATATCTCTCCGCAATTCGCTTTCACGGGAAGAAGGTTGTTGCACACAGTTTGCTAAGTTGAAGTAAGCAGTCGTTGAGTTGCAGCAGACGGATGTTGCTCTGTCCACGGGTCGTAGTCGCAGGAGCTGTACTTCGTGCTGACAGTTTGATCACACTGTTTGTAACGGGAATAAAATGAATTATTGGAAATATTGGAGACGGGTAACGCCCTCTATTGACAAAGGCGCGAACTAATGGGAAATAGTTGCAGTTGATTCTGAAAAAATAAAATAGGTGGCGTTAGAGAGTAATTAAGCTCTGGTTCCAATCCACGTGTTATATTCTACAAGTTCACACAGGCTACAATGCCGTCTTCGTTGCATATCAACTGATCGACCTGGATAGATGGTAGTATGTCCTACCTGAAGTAAGTGTTATTTCTATAACCTAACATTATAAGGAAGCTTGACAAATGCTATGTTCCTGTATCATTGAAGTGTGCAATAAGACATTAAATAGCTGAGAAGACGGAAGTATCTCTTTTATTTCAATCAACACCTCATGCGAACAGAACCCATAGTCTCATGGCAAATCTACGCTGGCAGCTGGTGGTAAGAGACGAAAGGACCTTACAATTGGCGCCCAACGTGGGGCGTCCAATTGTAAGGTCCTTTCGTCTCTTACCACCAGCTGCCAGCGTAGATTTGCCATGAGACTATGGGTTCTGTTCGCATGAGGTGTTGATTGAAATAAAAGAGATACTTCCGTCTTCTCAGCTATTTAATGTCTTATTGCACACTTCAATGATACAGGAACATAGCATTTGTCAAGCTTCCTTATAATGTTAGGTTATAGAAATAACACTTACTTCAGGTAGGACATACTACCATCTATCCAGGTCGATCAGTTGATATGCAACGAAGACGGCATTGTAGCCTGTGTGAACTTGTAGAATATAACACGTGGATTGGAACCACCGATCCCTCTAAGGTGGAAGTTATTCTCAATTACCCCACACCCACCTCACCCAAAGAAGTTAAAAGATTTGTGGGAATGGCTGGTTGGTACCGTAGATTCATACAGGATTTTTCTAAAATTAGTAGACCACTTAGTAAATTAACTTGTAAGAATATAAACTTTGAATGGACAGAGGAAGCAGAAGAGGCTTTTAATAAATTAAAATCAAACTTAGTCTCAGCTCCAATTCTTAAATGTCCAGATTTTAATTTACCATTTTCAATTCAATGTGATGCCTCAGCATATGCTATTGGTGCCGTGCTGACTCAGTCATATGACAATTTTGACCATCCTGTAGCATTCTGTAGTAGATTACTTAATAAGCACGAGGTTAATTACACTACTACAGAACGTGAATTATTAGCAGTCTTGTTTGCTTTAGAGCAGTTTAGAATGTATGTTGAGGGTCAAAAATGTAATATAGTCACTGATCATGCATCACTACAATGGTTTTATAAATTAAAGAATCCCACAGGCAGGTTAGCTCGGTGGAGTATTCGCTTAAGCCAATTTGATTTTAATATCATTCATAGGAAGGGTAAAGAGATGGTTTTACCGGATGCACTCTCAAGAATTAAAATTGAATCGTTAGACATATCTGACAATATCCAAGATAAATGGTATTTAAAAATGGTAGAAAATTGTGAAAAGTTTCCCCATAAATTTCCAAATTATTCTCTTAAAGATGGTAAATTGTTTCGACATTCAAAAAATAAATATAATTTAACATCACAATTCACTTGGAAACAAGTGATTCCAAGTGATGATGTGGGACCTCTATTAAAACAATTTCATGATGATCCCACAGGCGCCCACTTTGGTATATTTAAAACCCATAAAAGATTAGCATTACATTATTTTTGGAAAAATATGTATAAAGATGTCGAAAATTATGTTAATAATTGTCAAACGTGTAAAGAGTACAAGCCGGTAAATTCGTCGAGACCTGGTTTAATGGGCAACCCTAAACAGGTTACAAAACCATTTGAAGCGATTTGTTGCGATTTGTTAGGACCCTTTCCTGTGTCCACTAAAAGGAACACAAATCTCTTAGTATGTTCAGATTATTTTAGTAAGTATGTTATGTTGTTTCCTATACGGAACGCAACAGGCAATGCTATTGTTAAAATTCTGGAAGAAAAAGTGTTTCTGGTGCATGGGATACCGAAATTTGTCTATGTAGACAATGGTCCGCAATTCATTTCAAAACAATTTAGAGATTTAATGTGCAAATATAATGTGCCTAATATTTACTATAATCCTAGGTATCACCCGCAGGTTAATCAGGCAGAAAGAGCCATTAGAAATGTTCTGTATGCGATTGCCTCATATGTGAAAACAAATCACAGGAAGTGGGACGATCACATTCCAGAAATTCAGTGTGCACTGAACACCTCAGTAAACGAGTCAACTAAATTCTCACCTTACTTTCTCGTACATGGGAGAGAGATGTTTGTAGATGGTAAATTACATAAAGACTCTGAAGTGCCACAGCCTGATTCAGATCTATCAACTGTAGACCCTAGAATTCATGGTGATGACTTAAAAGAACTTAAATCAATTTTCCAGGAGGTTAGTAAAAACTTGAAACTTGTGCACGATAAAAATAAAAAGCACTATGACTTAAGAAAGCGACCTTTAGAATTTAAAGTAGGTCAAATAGTCTATAAAAGAACATTTACTTTGTCGGACGCTAGTAAAAACTTTACTTCAAAGCTAGCACCGCGCTTTATAAGATGTGTTATTTCAAAGAAACACTCACCTGTAGTGTATAGTTTAAAAGACATGCAGGACAAAGACTTAGGTAAATTTCACATTAAAGACATCTTAAAATATGAAGACTCCTAGTTTTTATACATTGTTGTTGTTAATCCAATATTTGCACGAAATTAGCAATAGACGTGCAAATATTTAACTTGAAGAGGGATGGATGCATGTTGGTAGGGTAAAAGGTTTTTTTTTTCAAAATTAAATAGGTATACCAATTTTATTAATAAGGAATGTTTGCAGATGTATGAAAGAAAACACAATGATTGTTAAACTTAGTAGTATTCGAATGGGACTTAAAAGTGTCACCACTTAACACTTAATAAAACACATATCTACATTAATTAAAGATAGTGTTTACTTAAAAACTTATCAAGTATAATAACCTATACTTTGTAACTTAATACTTAATAAAACACCTATCTACATCAATTGGAGATAGGGTTTATTTAATAATTTTAAAAACTTAAATAAGTATTTGCCTATACTTTGGCTTGATACTTTCTAGATAACACTTATCTAGGTTTCAAGGATAGTGTTTATTTAACTTAAAACTTAACTTAATTAGTAAATTAATTAGACTAAGGCATGATTAGTCAATAAAAAATTAGTTAATTAGTTGATGTCTGCAGAGAGTAGCTACGTGCTATATGTAGATAGGCAGACATGCGCTTATTATTATATTTAGTTTAGTACTTAGATAGTTTAAGGCAGGAGCAATCAATGTACGAATTTGCCAAATAGGTTTTGTTTCGGAATTGTGCTACTAGCCATTAACATTTAGTAATTTAGTCTGTAAGTCTAAGGCATTTGGTTTCAGACTGTCTCAGTTTTCAATAGAATGATTTCGAGCTTTCAACACACATGAAAAAAAAAAATTTTTGTCAGCAAAAATTTTTTTACTGGGCAAAGGTGTACTGTAACGGGAATAAAATGAATTATTGGAAATATTGGAGACGGGTAACGCCCTCTATTGACAAAGGCGCGAACTAATGGGAAATAGTTGCAGTTGATTCTGAAAAAATAAAATAGGTGGCGTTAGAGAGTAATTCTTTTGATACTTTAAATAATTCTAAATAAAATATAATAATTACATAGATAAAATTCAAATAATTAATGGTAATAGATTTCAGTTGAATTAAGTTTAATTATAAATACAGCATGTTCTAAAACACGAAAGCCTGGCAGCTGATCTGAAAAAAAATTAAAAGGTTGACGTATAACTTGAAGGTTAGTTTTTCTTCTTAGAACCGGAACACGCGATTAAGACGCTAATTAGACAAAGAATATTTTAATTAAATAAACTAATGACGCGAACAAGGCGTGGAACAGCGGCTAAAATGAAAGTGCATTAATATAAGGGAACCGCATAAGCGTATGTATTGATAATTATTTCCTGTTTTGTTGCAATTGCATAACATCATTTTTCACCATGATTTTGTGTTGAAATGCTCATAGATTTCTTTTCTGATACTTTCAGGGTTTCAAACATTAATTTAAACTTAATTAATTAAATATAATAAAACGTCTTCTCAACTCGTGGCACGTAATATGAAGTAATCTAGAACAAGCTCTGGTTCCAATCCACGTGTTATATTCTACAAGTTCACACAGGCTACAATGCCGTCTTCGTTGCATATCAACTGATCGACCTGGATAGATGGTAGTATGTCCTACCTGAAGTAAGTGTTATTTCTATAACCTAACATTATAAGGAAGCTTGACAAATGCTATGTTCCTGTATCATTGAAGTGTGCAATAAGACATTAAATAGCTGAGAAGACGGAAGTATCTCTTTTATTTCAATCAACACCTCATGCGAACAGAACCCATAGTCTCATGGCAAATCTACGCTGGCAGCTGGTGGTAAGAGACGAAAGGACCTTACATGTTATGAACGCGAAATAGTCCCGCTTATACGGATGCTCGAAGGACCAAAAAGATGTAGGGTCTTTACACCTTTTAATGATGATGGTTCGATTAATACGCAAGAGTACGTAATAATAGAATTTAATTGAATGATGATGAGTGCACGCGATTTGAATGATAATTGTGTACTAAAGTTTAGACCGCGCGTAGCTAGTAAAGTGCTGACACAATGATGTCAAATTTGTGCGTGCTTTGCACTGTACAAGTAAAATAAGTAATTATGTTCGAATTTAAAATATAAATAATAACAATTGATGTTGATTCTAATTCTAATTGATATTTTATTTTAATATTTGAATTGTAATTGTTTCATTCTATAAGTGTAATATTATTGTTATTTATATTTTGATTATTTAATTTGTACCTACTAACATAGATTTTAAGTTCCATTGTTACTAACCATTATGGATCATTGTTATCTGACGTATGAAATAAAATAAATAAAATAAAATTATTATGGTTTCTAGAAGGTGGTCGAATGTTCTGGAAACATCCATAGACTTCGACATAGTCCCATACCTTCTAGAACATTCCAGACCCATCTCGAAACATCGAGAACAGGGTAGAATTTTCTAGAAACTTCCAGACCAATCTTCGATAGAATTGTCGAGAACCTTGTGGAACTTTCGAGAAGCTTATAGATAGGTCTCGCAATTCGATCGACGTAACATTATTATATTGTGGAATTAAAAATCAAGTGATACATTTTCATTTGAACTGAACAACTTTTTATCAAATCCTGATATCGGTGCAAAGCAGGGTCTACTAGTGTCTACTAGTGTCTTAATGAGCAAACTTATTAAAAAGAATTTACTTAAAAAAAAACTGTATGAAATAAAATACTGAACTTATTTTCTCTCACTGAAATTTTATTCCAATTTATTTTCGCATTCAATTATTATTCCCATTTTTTCTCACGGCTCCTTCCAATTTTATTATATCCTTTCTTGTGCGCCGAGAACGTGCACTTGGCTCTTGACCCACTGCTTCGTTCTGCGCAGCGGCCGAGGCTTGAAGAGCCTGGTTCCCAGAAGCGTGACTAATTGATTGCCGTGCATTTTCTCGGTCCACAACATCCATTATAATCTGACTATCCCTGTCAGCTTCAACGCTAGTTGCAGCCGCAGTACCTTCTTCCGTCTCCACCGGTTCCTCCGCACCTGCACTTACTAAGTTACTCGATTCAATAGCCGGGCTGGGCACTATAGGTGAAGTAGATGGAACCGGTGAATTCGAAGCATCACTGACTGGCTGTAATTCGGAAGACATTGGTTTTTTACATTTTAATATTTGATCAAGATGCCTTATGCAAAAAACACCTTGATCTTCAACAAGCACTTTAAACATTCTCTTCCCGATTACTTTATTTATAATTCCCGTCTTCCACGACTCCTTCCGACCACTGTACCACCGGACCCATACCCTGTCACCGGCTTTGAAAGCTCTGGTGCGACCTTCATTTTCCCCTGATGGTGTGTTATGAATCTCTTTTTTTACAGGTAATATTAAGTCAAGTCGTGACCTTAATTCTCTGCCAAACATTAATTTTGCAGGAGATTGTCCAGTAGTACAGTGCTCTGTGTTTCTATATTGAAATAAATACAGTAATAATTTGTCATGCACTTTATGTTGTGCTGTGCTTTCACTTAAAATGTTCTTTAACATTTTTTTGCACGTCCTCACTGAATTTTCAGCTTGACCGTTGCTGCATGGATGATAGATTGGTGACGTCATATAGTTAATACCATTATTGGAACAGTAGACATTAAATTCCCTGCAATTAATTTTGACGTCATTGTCTGAGACTAATGTACCCGGTAATCCAAACACTGAAAATATTTGCTTTAATTTCTTTATTAAAGATTGTGTGGTAAGATCATTACCCATGAAGATACACTCTAACCATTTGGAGTAGGCATCAATCACTACTAAATAGGTCTGTTGCCGTATAGATAAATAGTCGATATGAATTCGTTCCCATGGTGCCGCTGCGCTCGGCCACGGCGCCGGCGCTGCCCGTGGCGGAGCGGGCCGCACGCTAGCGCACACCTCGCACGCGCCTATGTACCTCTCAATATCCTCGTCTATGCCGGGCCACCACATCCTAGCACGCGCATTGCATTTCATTTTAACAATGCCCAAATGTGTGCTATGTAGTTCTTGCAACATTCTTTCACGCAGTGCTGTGGGAATTACCACCTTATGTCCCCGCATTAAAATTCCTTTTTCGTATTGCAAGTCCGTACGACATAAAAAGAAAGGTCGTATAGACTCGCAAATGATTTTACGGGGCCAACCTACATTTGTATACTTTACTACAGTTTGTATAGTTCTATCATTAAAGGTAGCATTCTTTACATCTGTAAACAAAACAGCTGGCGCGAACGTATCTAGGAAGTTAAGCGAGCTGTATGCGTCATATTCGCCATCTCTCTCGCACTCAGTGTGGCTTACGGGTGCACGAGAAAAATAATCGGCCACTAAGTTATTGTCACTTGATATATATTGAACTACGTAATTGTATGCTGATAATATAATAGCGTACCTTTGTAGACGTAACGCCGTGGTAACTGATATGCCCGTTTTATTATTAAATATCGACACCAAGGGGCGGTGATCCGTTTTAAGAATAAACGGGTCACTTCTACCGTATAGATACTGATGGAAGTGTTTGACACCAAAAATTATTGCTGTCGCTTCCTTCTGGATTTGGCTATAATTGCGTTCACTCACCGCGAGCGATCGCGACGCGAATGCTAACGGCCGCTCGCTGCCGTTGCTATCCCGTTGGGACAAAACCGCGCCGAGGCCGTGCGGCCCCGCATCCACCGCTAGCACCAGCTGCGCGCTCGGCTCGAAATGTGCCAGCACGCGCTCGGAGGCGAGCTCAGCGCACACGCGGCGCACCGCGCGCTGCTGCCGCGGGCCCCACTCCCACCGTGCGCCGCCGCGCAGTAACTCGTGGAGCGGGCTCATGATGCTTGACGCGTTTGGAATAAAGTTCCTGTAGTAGTTGACGACCCCAAGGAACCTTTTTAATTCCGTTATATTTGTTGGTTCTGGGGCGTTCAATATCGCTTTAACTTTATCGCGGTTAGTACGTAGTCCGTTTTTATCGATAACATAACCCAAGTATGTTACGCTCTTATTGAAAAAAACGCATTTGTCCTTTTGTAGGCGCAACCCGGCTTCGTTTAACCTACTTAAAACCTGGGCTAACCTCGTCATGTGAAGCGTTTTCGTTGGCGCAGTCAAACAGATATCATCTAACCAAATGCTGACACCCTCGATACCAGACAACAGCACTTCCATTGCCTTTTGAAATAAGGCTGGAGCATTTGCGAGACCATAGACTAGGCGGGTATATTTAAATAATCCTTTTGGAGTATTAATTGTTGTCAACTCCTGAGAGTCTTCAGAGAGTAAAACTGATTATACGCATTTTTTAAATCTATTTTAGTATAATGTTCACCGCCTCCAAGTTTCGCGAATACTTCCTCGATTCTGGGCAAAGGATACTTATCTATAATAAGATCCTGGTTTAGCGTAACTGAAAAATCACCTGCAATCCTAACCGCGCCGTTATCTTTAAGTACTGGCACGATGGGTGTCGCGTATTGTGAATTGTTAACAGGGACTAATATACCCAAGCTGACTAATCTATTTAGTTCTGCTTCTACCTTCTCTTTTAAAGCGAATGGTATTGGTCGGGCCTTAAAAAATTTTGGTACCGAATTTTCTTTTAACCGTAATTTAACTTTAAATTTATTGAAAGTACCTAGTTCATTCTTCCATAAATTCGGATACTGTTCCAGTAATGTATTAACGTCATCATCATTACTTATTTTATAAATATTTGTTAAAATCAAACCGAAGGCGGACATAAAATCGCGACCAAGCAGGGGTGGTCCATTAGAGTCTACTACAAATATTGTTATGTTTTTCTTTACGTAATTATACTCAACTGTTGCTTGGAAATACCCCAATGGTGAAATTTTATGCCCGTTATATAGACACATTTTGATTTTACAATCATTTAATTTATAATGTTTGAACAGTTCTGTGTACAGTCTTTTTGAAATAACTGAGACACCTGACCCCGAATCTAACTCCATAGTTACACATATATCACCTACTTTTATTTTTAAAAGTAACGGTTTATCAGTCACATACCTGATATTAAAATTATTGCATTCGTCACAGCTGCCAACCGAGTTACCCTCACTTTCATCACTACCCATGTTATTCACGCGTACCCGTCCGTTTTTGTGGTTTTTATGGCACACTTTCTTTAAATGACCCACTTTCCCACATTTTTGGCACTTATAATTTTTGAAACGACACATTTCTTTATCGTGATTCTTTAACCCGCACACTGAACAACGGAAATCTTCGCCACGTTGGCCACGATCGTCGCTCGACGTCGATGCTCGCCCGCCTCGCGAGCCGGAGCGCGCGCCTCTCGCGCCGCTGCCAGCGCCGCCGCCATTGCCACCATGCGCACCAGTCCCACTGCTCGACCGCTTCCATCCACCCTTGCATGATACTTTGTTCACTGCTTCCTCCTTGATAGAAATGGCCTCTGAACTACTTCTCAACAAAGCCTTTGCCTCTCGGGCACATGCTGACTGCTCCGCTATTTCGATTGCCCGCGCCAACGTGAGCGTTGACGGGTTCTGCTCGAACAGCTTTTCACGTTCCGGACCTGCACTCAGGCCGAGGACGAAACGATCCCTTAGATTCGTTTCCAGTGCGGCGCCGAAGTCGCAAAATGTTGCTAAGCCTCTTAATCGCGCCGCCCATTCCCCAACGGTTTCGCCTGTTTTTCTGCTGGCACCGAAGAATTTCGCCTTATCGACAAATGAGCATATTCTTGGCTTGAAATGACTATCGAGTAAACTTACTAGCTCTTCATAACTCAACGTCTCCAACTCCTTGGGAAAGGCTAGGTTGAGTACTAGACGATATGTCTCCTCTGTAAGATGGCACAGTAAAATTCCACTCTTCACTTCGTCCTTAACGCCGTTAATCTTCAAAAACTGCGTTAGTTTGCCCTTGAATATTTGCCATTCACTGGTTTTATGGTCAAATGAAGACAAATTCCCGAGAAACGAATTCATTTTTATATACGTAGGTACTCGTTTTTTTTTGTTCACCTCGTCGGTAGATATTATAATGAAACGAGTGTCGTCCTTGATCGCTAGTTTATTACTGAGTTGGTGGGGGTTACATCTGAGAATATATAGTATAGGATGCGTCCTATGTGTGGGTGCGCATACAGATCACAGCTTCTTAGTAATATACTCACGAGCTTTCAACTTGAAAGTGAACTGACTGGATACCGTCCTGATATTCCGAGGAAGCGCATTCCATAGGAAAACTGCCTGAATTGGGAAAGAAGATTTAAGAAAGCCAGAACGGTGAGAGGGACATCGTAGAAGACGATTATTACAAGATCGAAGATTTTTGCTATGCGCAGAATATAAATATTGGAAGTGAGTAGTCAGATAGGACGGAGAAGTGGATTTATAAAGAAGAGAAAACAAGGTGGTCAAGGCTCTTAACGCTCTACGCTGGCGAATGGGCAGCCACTTTAAAAGTGACCTGTGTTCGGAGACGTGATCATATTTTCGGAGATTAAAGACGAATCGAATGCAGTTATTCAGAAGTCGGTCAAGTTTATTGAGTAAATCTGCATTCAGGTCATAGTAACACACATCACCATAATCAATTATGGGGAAGATAAGGGATTGAACGAGCATTGCCTTTACGTGAGATGGGAGAATATTCTTCAACCGATAAAGGGACCGCAGCGTTCCAGTGACTTTTTTGCTCACAGTCGCGACCTGCTTACGCCAATCAAGGCAAGTGTCAACATGCATACCCAAATCCTTGACATCAGAGCTGAACGGGATGACAGCACCATCAAAGATAAGCGGAGGCACAGTCAACCCACTCAGTCTTCGCAAGCTGTAGGGGCTCCCTATAATGATAGCCTGACACTTGCCTGGGTTAACTGCCACCCCGAATCGATCAGACCAGTTCTTCACCGCTTTTAAATTCCTGTTCAGCTCCTCAATCACATCGGATACGTTGTCAACACTTGCCTGACAATAAAGCTGCAAGTCGTCTGCATAAAGATGATACGCACACTGAAGCTCGGTAGTTATAAGGTCTATAAAGATAGAGAACAGAAGTGGAGATAAAATACCGCCTTGAGGGACGCCTGCTTCAAGGTCAAACCAGCTGGATGAAGTGTCACCAGCGAGAACTGACTGCTGACGCCCCCGAAGATAGGATGAAAACCAGTCTAATACATCGTGAGAGACCATAAGATAGGAGAGGATGGACAAAAGGACTTCGTGACTGACGGCATTGAACGCATTGGAAAAATCGATCAGCACTAAAACGGTAACCTTAGTGTCTTCCATACCCCGCCTAATGTCGTCAGTCACTTTAAGAAGAGCTGTGACAGTACTGTGCCCGGGCCTGAACCCAGATTGGAGAGGACTGATGAGGGAGTTCTGGTAAATAAAGGAAGAGAATTGTTTGTGTACACAGGCCTCAAGTACTTTTGATAAAAAGGGGAGAATGGAAATTGGACGAAAATGACTGGGAAGAGTGGGATTAGGGATTTTCGGAAGTGGACGAACATGGGCTTTCCGCCACAGGGAAGGGAAAACACCGGAATAAAGGGAGTAATTGACGATATGAGAAATTGCAGGTAGGAGCTGATCAAGAGCCGTCACAATCATATGACGACTGATGTTATCGCAACCTACTGCTTTGGATTTTATGGATAGGATGATCTTTTTGATCTCTCCCGGATCGACTGGGTTGAAGGTAAAGGGACTAATATTGGGTCGCGTCAGACCATTAAGGTAATCCAAGGTTTGAAGTTTAGCTGAACTATCAAGTGTGGCAACAGTGGAGAAGTGTAGATTTAGATCGTCTAAGCCAATTGTGTTAGGAAGGTCTGAATGCCGCGATCTACCGATACCTAGAGTTCCAAGGAACTTCCAAATATCAGCAGGAGAAGCAGAGGTGACATTATCAAGAATATGTCGGCGTTTTGCGTTGCGTATCATCTGATTGCAGCGATTGCGAGCAGTTTTGAAAAGGATCCACTTATCCTCCGATCTATCCTTTTTAAACTTCCGAAACGCCCGGTCCCTTCGTCGCATTGCCATCCGGATATCCGAATTCATCCATGGTGCAGGTGGGTGCTTCAGCTTCACTTTCCTGATAGGAGCGTGAATATCATAAAGCTTGAGTACAAGATCATTAAAAATTGCAACTTTGTCATCAACAGTAATGGCTTCTTCCAACGGACTCCAATCAATATTAGAAGCATCTTCCGCAAGCTTCTCACCATTCATCCGCGCAAAGGCACGCCTGTACTGGAACGTAGGTTTGGGTTTCGGAGGTTTCAGGATGTAAGATAGGAAAATAAGGTCATGTCGGGAAAATCCAGGAGCGTCAAGTTGACCATGAGAGGAGACTAGTGAAGGATTAGAGGTGAGGATTAGGTCGAGCCAAGTATCGTCTCCAGCAGTGTTGTGGTGAGTAGGTTGGAGAGGTAACACGTGCAGATTAACTGACTCGACCAGGTGTAAGAGTTTACAGGATCGAGGGGAGGTATGGGAAAGGAGGTTGGTGTTGAAATCCCCCATGATTATGTGATGTGTGTACTCTGAACCCAAAGACTCAAGAACCGATTCGAATTCGGTGAAGTAGTCTAGGGAAGGAGGACAATAGACGACACCGAGAACAACTTTAGCACCTCTGACACAAACCTCTAGAAAGAGATATTCAGCTGAACTGTTAGGGGAAGAAGTTGCTAGAATTTTAAAGGGAAAATCAGCACGGAGATATACTGCAACCCCACCCCCTCTCTTACCGATTCGGTCATTCCGAAGAAGAACGAATCCTGGAAGAGAGTAAGTGGTCGACAACAGATCAGGTTTGAGCCAGGTCTCGGAAATCAGGACGGCATGAACATTGTTGTTGGTGAAAGTCTCGTACAGTTCATTGTAATGGCTTGGAACACTTTGGGCATTTATGTGACAAACTTGAAACATTCGGCCAAGATCTTGGTCGAATGTTTGATGTAACAGGGCACCAAGAGTGTCTTCAACCGAACAAAAACTGTTACCACTAGAAGAAGCAGCAGAGTCATTGGCAGAAAAAAATGATTCATCATCAGAAATTGTTTCCATAAATTTTGAAGACTATAAATATATAAATATTACTATAAATAATATATACTAGGTATAATAAATATGAAGGAGAATAACACAAACTGTTGGTACGACGCTTACATCTCTGCACCACCCGCCAGCTAACATCATAAAACAAAAGAAGGAAGAAAAACACAGTTTAAGTAAAATAAAATCAAAAAGAGAAAAAAAAACAGGCAATTATGTTAACAAGAAAACAATCGAAATGAGATATTCGGAACGCACTTTACAGAATTATAATTTAAGATTTGGTGAACGCATCCGAATGCATGTTTAAAAAAAAAAATGTCTATGGCTCTATGGTTAATAACTTTTGACAGTCACACTGTTTATAAAAATAATATTTAAATTGAGGGTAAATGAAGCTGTATTACTAAAAATTGTGAACTTGGAGCAGCGTTACGTTAAAATATACATATAGGTATATTAAGAACTATAAACTGAGATATAACACTAATAAGTTATGAGGTGAATGTAAACAAAGTTACACATAATAAACAGTGAATGATAGCAAAATCAAGGTAAGAGAAACCTGTACTAATTACCTACTGTGTGACTGCTGTTATTTGACGTGATATATATCAATGCTTCTTGTTTTTCAGGCTGTCTCCAGACCCTTCAAACTTGGGATACTTCACCAAAAGTGGACTCAATTCTTCAGAGGATGTGACTTTGTGTCTGCTTCCATCTGGCGCTTTGATAGAAATCACACCGTCCTGAGTCCAACACGACCTCATGCCGAAGTGCAGCCTCGCTTTCCCGAAGACAGATTGCCGGACCTTTGTCAAGAACTCCTTGACTGAGATAGAAGTACCCTTCAGCCGTGTCTTCGCCTTCCAGACCGCAGACTTGTCGTCATAAGTGGAGAACTTCACAAGGATTGGCCTATGGTGTTCCTTATTGGCTGTACCGAGCCTGTGGCAGACCTTAATGGAGGATGCAGTGATGGTATTAAGGCCGAGCTTTTTATTTAACACCTCCATGATGACTGTGCTGCTGACCTCCCCCTCAACCTCCGGTATACCTTGGAAAATCAGAGCCTTCCGCCGATGCCTAGTCTCCAACCCGTCAACCTGACTGGCGCACTCACTTATTTGCTTCCGTAGCAAACTCAGCATGCTGAAGATGAGCTCCCTAAAGGTACGGAACTCCTCGGCGACCCTCGCGACGGTATCCTTGGCAGGTCCAGCACACTGTATCTGCGCTTCCAATTCTTCCATCTTCCTGACAAAGCTGTCCTCCAAGCATTTCTGTGCGGATTTGATCTCTTCCAGTTGTGACATTGCTGATCCACTTGTGTCCAGTGATAGTGAAAACAGTGAAGTGAACTGATGAGCTGGCAGGTGGTGTTTAATTAAGGACTGAGTCACATAAATGTGCTGCAAACGCTACTACCCGTTGTGTAGAGGTAATACTCCAATAATTTATTTAAATGAAACGAAAATACTATTAATTACTATTTTAAATATAAAATTAATATTAGAGCTATGTCTATCTTATTTTCACACCTACCCGCGAAAGCCTTGAGTACAAAGAGAAAAAAAACTTGTGTACAAAGAGAAATATATGACTTGAATATTAGATTTTAAGACTTGTTTTTGCGATACTGTTTGGTTACGCAATGGTTTGAAATTATTAAATTAGTTTTTTTTATAAGTTTTCCATGCTGTCTTTTAAAATGAAAAATAAAGTAAACAAACTGAAGCAGACTCCGGCTGATGTTTTATTTTTAAAAAGCGTTTACTCGTTTAGTCACTAGTATTTGTTCTTGTATCATAGTCGAGATTCAATAGCGGGGTCTCGCCCCACAGTATGGCCTCGACAAATGCCGGGCGCGAGAGGTCACCGCCTATCGCCTCCGTGAGAACACGGTGGTGCTCTGCCTAAGCGGGGCGTCTATAAGCTACGGTGATCGTTTTCCGTCAAGCGAGCTATTTAAGCTTATTTTTCAAAAAAAAACTAATATTCTCTCTTCCTTTTGTTCACCTGAAATAACTCGGCACGGTTAGCGCAGTGGCTAAAACATTGGACTGCTGCGCTCCGTGTCGCGGGTTCGATTCCCGCACGGAACAAATATTTGTACGACGAAGAGAAATTCCTAGTGTGGGGCAACGTTTAAAAAAAAAACTAAAACTCACACATACATCTTTTCAACTATAAGAATGAATACAAAGGCCCAGCAATTACCAAATTAAGTAATCTAAATTAAAGCTTTAAGTGAACCGTTTAAACTAAATTAATGTTATTAGTCTTAATCTCGGCTTTGTTTAATTAATCCACTGAATACTTAACTATTACAGACATCTGTTAAGTTATACCAAGTTATTAAATTACTCTGCGAAGCAGTAATGCTCGCGAAGGAGGAGGCGGGCCGCGTGAGAGAGAGGACAATGTCCTCCCTCCGCCCCACCCGCGGTGGTGGACGCCCACGGCGACGGACGTCGCAAGACGATCTCCGGCCACCGTAGGCGCGGGCATGCGGGCGGCGAGTAAAGGGCAACTCGCAGCCCGACCATGGACCATGCCCGGGTCGACGGCGCGTTGTGTTCCACGCGCGCCTCAAAGAGCGTCAGCATAATGACGGGGCCCCCTCTCTAGAGGGCCAAAGCCTGCCGGGGTCGCGGGACTTATACCATTACCGTGACCCCGGGACATAAAGGGCTACTGAAGGACACCGTGGATTTTAGTCAGTACAAGTCTGACAGTCCCTCCCGCCCTGCCCGGGGTGGGAGGACTCATTTGATGATTTTTCCACGATAAAAAAAAAAAAAAGTTATTAAATTATACAATTAAGATTTTTGAGAAATTAAATTCTTATAGATTAAGGTGATTCCTCAATAGCAGCCCGCGAAATTCAAATTTTCATGTGTTTTTTGCAATTTGCTTATCAGTGACAAGTAGTAACTTGATCAAAATATGATTCGCGACAATAAAAAGTATAACTTTAAATAAGAAAGATCATAACATTCGCTCCAAAAAAAAAAAATTGCAAAAAAACACATGAAAATTTGAATTTCGCGGGCTACTACTAAGGAATCACCATAAACCATCATTCTTTGCGTTTTGAGTTTATTTTTAATTTTGTTTTATTTATCCACAGGCTCACGTTTGACCACTATCATCTCGCCTGATGGTAAGCGATGATGTGGTCGACGGTGAAGAACAATTGCCTAGAAGTAATGTATTCACTCTTGAATTTAAAGACCCCAAGGATATAGTAATCAGGAAATATAGGCAGGGAATGTCACTCCTTAGTGTATACGACGCGCGAATAGGTAGTTATGAATACACCTCGCCCGTCTGCTCTAGATTAAGCTGAGCACGCATGTTGTGTCTCTACTTTAGTTATAAGAAACCATTTGCAAACTCAGCGGTCTATGCCCACCGAGTGAGCCCTGTACGAATATAGAATCAGAATAAAGTAGCCTCCAAATCGGCAGTACGTGTTCTCATTTTATCCTCAGTCAAAATCCTGAGTTAAGTGTAGTTTTAAATAGGGTGAGTGGGGACTCACCCCCACTCACCCTAACGGTTTCTCACGCTCCGAAACCAAAAGTGGCGCAGCCGGTAGGATTTTCGCCAAAAAATTCGTAGTTTCGCTTTTTCTGTCGTCCAAATCCGATAAAAAATGACTAAGCGCAAACTTTACGAAGATGCGGAAATCCTTCGAACCAAATAAATATTCTTTTGAACCGCGTGAGTGCAGAAATCATCGAGTATGGGAGTCGCGGACGGTTGGTGAGTAAAACTTTTCGCCAATCCTATGTTCCCCTAATCCTCCTATATTTTTCATAAAAATGTATGTTATTTTCGAGATCGAAACTTGCTCATTATAACATTGTTTAGTGTTTAGTCTTAAGCTGATAAATCTGTATGAAATTTTACGGTCTTATCTCTGTTCAATTCTTAGAACATAACACAGAGTAGTGTAAATGTTAGAGAGTTCACATTTTTAGCATTAAGTTTAACATAATTATTATTATAATTGATTAAGATAAATCAATCTTTTTAACTGAAAGGCCATTTAAAAGGTAAAGTTAAAGTAACTGTTAAAAAAATGTTTCCTTTTCTTTATTAAAACAGAAGTTTTTCAAATTGTATTTTTCATTGTTCTCCGGTATCTCTGATTATTATAATACTTTAATTGGGTGTTTGTTATATTTTAAGTATGTGTGTGTGTGAATTTTAATAGGATTGTCCAAAAGTGAGTTGCAACCTCTGAACACTTCATTACTCTATAATCATGTCGACGCCCACTACAGTTGCAGTTGAACCGATACCAAATGAAATTGTACAATTAATTCCGCTGTATAATGGTGATAAAAGACAGTTATAAACCTTTATCTGAGAAAAAGTCAGTATGTGGTTGATCGATTTAAGGGCAATGTAGGACAAAATCTTTATGTTTCTAATGTTTTAACGAGTAGGTTGAAAGAGGATGCAGCTGCACTCTTATCGGAACGCGAACATAATTATTGTTACATGGTCTGCATTTAAAGAATTGCTGATTCAACACTTTGGAGATTCTCGTAGTGAAGCGTGTATTAATATTGAATTAGAATCTTTAAAAATTAATTCAGGTGATTTTTTTTTATTTTTGTAATAGAATCCAAAATGTTCGCTCGTTATTATTGTCAAAGGTGAATACAATAAATGATGACGTGGAACTAAGAAGCGCTAAGACAATTATTTACAACAAGACGGCTCTAAATGTATTTTTGTATAACCTTCCTGAAAATATGATGCGTATTGTTAGGCTTAAGTGCTCCTACAACTTTAGAAGCTGCGTTGAGCATCGTTCTTGAAGAAGTCAATTTCTTAGACCAATATAATTATGCGTTACAGTATTCATAGTCATAGTCAAACGGGATTAAGTTCAAGGCCATCTCACCTTACCTTTTCAGTCAAAATCTAATGTAAATTCCCAAAATACAAATTAATCATAGGTCAAGGTCAACCATTCAAACCCGTATTCAGGTATCATTCTCAATTGGGCTTGCAATTGCCGCAGTTTGGTTATAGACCAACTCAACAGATGGGCTATAGGCCCCCTCAACCGTCAGATTATAGACCACCCCTACAGTTAGGATACAAACCACCGCAACGATTCGTGTACAATCCATTGCAACAATTCGGTTACAAACCGCCACCACAGACTGGATCGAGTCTTCCCCAAGTATTAAAATCCCAAAATCAAGATAGTGATGTATCCATGAGAACAGCTCAACCTAAGCAGCAAGGTTTTACATTAAATGAACTTACTATGAACGATTACGAATATGTGTACGATCGATATGACGGACTTATTGGTACCTTTTATTACAATTAGACGCAGTAATTGATTTAAAGAACCAAGTATTAACAACTAGCACTACTTCTGTTCCAATAATTAATAATACTTTAAATTGTATAATTGATATAGTACCGTCTCGAACAGAACAACGAGTTAAGTTACCTGTTAATCAATATTCAGGCTATTCTTGATTTTCAAGGATTCGAAAATGGTCTGCATAGGCCTTGCACTATAAGTAAAATTAAAATTAAAATTAAAATTAAAATTAAAATTAAAATTAAAATTAAAATTAAAATTAAAATTAAAATTAAAATTAAAATTAAAATTAAAATTAAAATTAAAATTAAAATTAAAATTAAAATTAAAATTAAAATTAAAATTAAAATTAAAATTAAAATTAAAATTAAAATTAAAATTAAAATTAAAATTACAATTACAATTAAAATTAAAATTAAAATTAAAATTAAAACTAAAATTAAAATTAAAATTAAAATTAAAATTAAAATTAAAATTAAAATTAAAATTAAAATTAAAATTAAAATTAAAATTAAAATTAAAATTAAAATTAAAATTAAAATTAAAATTAAAATTAAAATTAAAATTAAAATTAAAATTAAAATTAAAATTAAAATTAAAATTAAAATTAAAATTAAAATTAAAATTAAAATTAAAATTAAAATTAAAATTAAAATTAAAATTAAAATTAAAATTAAAATTAAAATTAAAATTAAAATTAAAAATAAAAATAAAATTAAAATTAAAATTAATTAACAACCAAGAGATCATTATAAATTGCGTAAATGGATGCGCATATACAGTTATCCAGAATACTTCCGATAACCCAAAACGACTTCATAATATAAAACAACCATTTTCAGTGACGGAATATAAAAATGATGATTGTGATATAGATTTTACTCAAAACAATACTGAGACAGATAAGTTACAATTTAAATTTTCATTTATTTCAATCCATTTCAGATCATACAAACATTCATTTTCAAATAAAATAAATACCTATACAAAAAAAAAAACGAATGAAGTACATAATAAAAAAAAATACAATATTTAAAACAACTCATTAGGTAAATTAAATTAAAATCACTTATAGATACTTGAAGATAATTTAAGTAAACTCAGACTTGACCACACTAACGAAGAAGAACAAGAAAAGATTTATAGACCTTGCAAAGAATTCAAGGACATATTTTACTGTGACCATATTACCTTGACATTTACTAATTCTGTAAAACATCACATAAGGACTAAAAACGAAGACCCCATATACGTGAAACCATATAGACAGGGCCTATTTGTTCAAAACAAAATCAACAGACAAGTCGATCAATTAATAAAAGACAATGTAATTCAAAAGTCTCATTCACCTTGGAATGCTCCTGTACACCTAGTGCAAATAAAAAAAATGGACGCATCTGGTGAAATAAAATACAGCATGGTGATTGACTTCAAAAAACTTAACGAAATTACTATTGACGACGTTTCAATAAAGACTTCGCAAAAATCACCCAACCATTGACATCTTGTAAAAAAAAAAAAAAAAAGAGGGGCATAACAAAATTATAATTGACCAGAAATACATTGACGCATTTAACAAATGCAAGGAACTCTTGACACTCGCCCCTCTTCTACAATACCCTGACTACGAAAAGCCTTTCATACTTACGATTGATGCTTCGAACGTAGCTCTAGGTGCGGTTTTGTCACAAGGACAAATTGGTAGTGACAAACATATTGCTAACGCTAGTATCTTAGTGATACCGAATCTCGTTATAACACAATCGAACACGAATTGCTTACCGACAAACAACCCGCAATTAATAAAATATTTTTGAAACAATACGTTAAACAAAAAATAAGATTCTTTTTAAGCTTACATAAAGTCGAACTTCATATTGGCACACTCAATAATCACAATTCAATGGGTCTAATAGAACGATTTCACTCCATCATAATCGAAATATACAGATTGGCGAAGTACGAAAAACAACGTACAGATGCGGCATCTGTAATGACATATTAGGTTATGGCATATAATCATTCCGTTCACTCTGTCACTGAACTCACTCCATTCAAAGTTGTTTTCGCACATACTAATACAATTAACCCATAATTATAGCATACAGTTAGAAAAAACAATACTTCCAGAAAATGGTAAAGGATCATGCAAAACTGATCATGTTCATGTTTACACACTTAACAGATAAAATGATAACAGTTAAAGAAAAGCATAGAGGAAGGAAAGGTGAAGCTAATATAGAGTTCAATGAAGGTGAAATTATTTTTGCGAAGGATTTGAACAAGCGTAAAAGTAAAGATAAAACCAAGCAAAAGTTAAAAGTTAACCTAAAAGAAATATTTTGCCAAATCAAATAGGAGGAAGAATTACTAAAACCCCTATTAAAAATGTAAAACGCCCTCCGCAGGTGGTATGGAATCCTGTTGGTAATAATGCCCTAGCTGGGCCCTTCATCTGCAAAATATTGAAGTAAACCCAGGTATATTCCCGGTAAAAGAAGGTCTAGCACATATTCATCAAGCGAATCATTTGACTAATCAAACTCATAAGTTTAGAACAGATCTATAATGGCTCATATTACATACTCAGCAACTACCAACAAATGTGTCAACTTATCGATTGGTGATGACGCATTATCATATTCTCAAGAATTAACAAGTATAAAAGTACATACAGAGTTTATACGCGATATAACTATAGAAAAATATCGACAACTAGTTCCACAGAAACGTTCTAAAAGGGAACTTATAAATTCATTGGGTTCTATTATAAAACTAATAACTGGTAACCTAGATCATGATGACGCCGTTAGGTATGAAGAACTTAAGTTTAAATTAAATCATAATTAATTTAAAAAAAAAAATTAACAATTATCTCCAAGATGTTTGATAGTTTCATTACTGTAACTGAAATAAATCAGAATACTGTGTACTTTAATAATCGCCTGACAAAGATAGAACTGCTACTAAAAGAATTATCTGCTAAGCAATTTGATTGGATTTTCTTAACTTACCTTACAGGATGATTTTCTGTAGTTACAAGCTGTTTTCGTACTATCTTTGCTAGGCTAAGCGAACTCGAAACAGCATTAGCGATAAGTAAATTATCGATACTACATCAATCAATTGTGAACTCTACAGAATTATTGTATCATTTAAAATTGATTTCTAACTCAGGAAACTTAGTGTATCCTCTATTAGAAACAAATTTATTGAAAATAGAGGAGACCAATTGTGTAAAATCGTTTATTAAAGATAACCAGAGCACATTTATAATGGATATTTCACTTACGGATAATTTATCGTATAATTACGTTAAGTTAAATTCCTTACCAATTTTTCATGAATCCGAAAATATAACCTTGGCTATCATTCCCAAATACCCTTCCTTCTGGCGAAAGGAATGAAATACTTACCGCTTGGTGAAACCATGTCGACCACTCTCTGCGGGAGATCAATTTTATGCACTGCGGATAATCAAGCTCTATACTATGAACTTACCTGTATAGAACAGTTAATGAAATTCGAAGATGACCACACTCCCTGTAAAGAACTCGAGATTCAAATGGAGGAAGTCATGGTCCAGCAAGTCAACGAAGTCCTTAGATTGAGAACAACTCTGACAAAGCATCAGTAATCATGGAGAGATCAGTAAACAACTTGTATTTGATACTTACCTGGTGACAATGGACGAGCCCTGTGACCTGCAAATTTATGGAATTCACCTTCACCGTCACATCTTCATGGAGTTAGAAGTTGTGGAGAAGATCCTATCGATCCTATTGTCACGTTACCCCAGTTGCACGTGAATGCCAGTCTCAACATCAAGTGATATGAAAGAAATCAGTTACATGAAGTGAAATATATGGCCTTTTCGTTAAAGCATAGTGAAGTGATCGAAAGCGTTTTGAATAAAAAGAATGACTTTAACTTCAGTGAATAATTAGTATAAATATGACTTTAGGTTTAATTATTTTTAGTTTTCTTACAGTTTTAATTCAAATAACCTGGCTAAAATCGCCTAAATGGTTAAAATTAAATATTATACATATTGGCAAAATTGTCGGAAAGATTCTCAAATCGAACCTTCCGATAATTTCGCACTTGGGGTCGGAGGAGTTATGAATACACCTCGCCCGTCTGCTCTAGATTAAGCTGAGCACGCATGTTGTGTCTCTACTTTAGTTATAAGAAACCATTTGCAAACTCAGCGGTCTATGCCCACCGAGTGAGCCCTGTACGAATATAGAATCAGAATAAAGTAGCCTCCAAATCGGCAGTACGTGTTCTCATTTTATCCTCAGTCAAAATCCTGAGTTAAGTGTAGTTTTAAATAGGGTGAGTGGGGACTCACCCCCACTCACCCTAACGGTTTCTCACGCTCCGAAACCAAAAGTAGGTAATATTGAGTTCGAGCAACAAGCTACTGTTTACCCGTACCGACAGTAGTATGAATACAGGAATGCAATGCTGCGATGTATGGAAAGAGACAAAAATGGATTGACAAATGTCAGGATGCCAGTAATGTCCAAGATAAAAATAATTACATTATACATTGCAAAAGATACATTGAGACTTGCCCAGATTTGTATTCAGAACCTAGGTGAATATACCTGCCCATCACATTTCTAAAATTTACTTCATAGGTTTATTCAAACAAAATGAGGACACAAAAGAATAAAAATATAGGTAACAATCGCTAAAGACTCGCCAATTCGTAGCACAAAAGGAAAAACTTTGACCAATAAATTCACACCTAAAATCTTTAAAATAAAAGATAAAATTGCTTGCCACAATGTTACCAAGATCTTTCAAAAGCGAGGTCAGTTCCCGGGAAAGTTTATGCCTTCTTTAGAAGTATTAGGGTACGTTTGCATTGGACCAGAATGGCGTCGAACTTTTAGATAAAATTCGGAAAGCGGTTGAAACCGCAAACCGCAGTGGGGTAGCTACTTAATCGCTGTGGAGACCGCAGTGATTCGACTGGTTTTTCACTTTATCATCTGCGATTATATTTTTTTTGGAAAATGTCAGATAGTTCGCTATGTGAACTCCAAAGCTAAGTAAGAGCATGATACGGTTTGAGGTTTTCTTAAATTGCCATATTTGCCAAAAGTAAAATAATCATGTTAAAAATTTAATTTCTATAGATTTCATTTACTTTACTTTTAAAAGGTAAAAAAAAGAAATGTGTAAAAAAAAACAAACACTAAATAACTGGATTAGAATATAAAATAAATGCAGAGCTTTGCTCGCTCGCTCTTTTGACCTTCCGCTCCAGTGAATACAGAGCCTTAGCGGGGTCAAAAGGATTTATCGGGATATCTTGGAAAGATGTATTATTACTTTTTTAAGCATACCTTTTGAAGATGTTTCTTTTCAATAATCGGTTTCCGAATTTTTTTTATATTTCATAAGGAAATGTAGGTATTTTAGTAGGCATACTGGTGAGTAGAATGTCTGTAATCGTTTTTGAATATTTGAAGAGTTATTTAAATATATACCATAGCTTATCTTATCACGTTTTTTAGTGATCTTCTCAAACCTTTGGAAAATAAATAGAGCACAAAAATGTTCGATTATTATTGTTTTTTATGCTGGTCAGTACAACTTTAAAAAAAAAACAGCAGCTCGGAGGACTGCCTAAGCAGGTTACAGTGATCCTGGAACATATAGGGCAATTGAAGAAACACGATGGATTTTAGTCAACTCAGTATTAGTCTGACAGTCCCTTCAGCTCCTGCTAGGGCAAGAGGCTTCATTTCACTTCAAACCTAAAAAAAAGTTATTACAGCAGTGTCCGTTTTTCGACTAGCTTTATGTAATAATTTTTATTTTTCAACAACAAGGGAAATATTGCAAATATTAAGACCAGAAATAAAAGAGCAGTGGTGGCCTGAATTACGCATTTTTTAAACAATTTATATAATCGTGACTACTTGACCAGTCTAAAAAAAAGTGACGGCAAACATCATGAGGAAACTGTCATGTCCTAAAACCAATAATTCAAAGACATGTGACATGTACCAATCCGCACTGGGCCCACGTATTGAATTATAATTTTCATTTACCTTTAAACTAAAGCAAATAAACATCCCTGGTAAAACAAAAATATTTGCGCTAGGAAGTTCTTTGATAATGGCGAACACTAGTTACGTACGAAGAGACCCAAGGGGCAATTTAAACCTTGTGTTAACTACATAAGGTTAGAATTTCCCCAAAGATTTGTAAAGGTTGGACTGTTGCAAGGGTTCCACATATTATTTCCTTGTTTAATCAACAAGCTTTTGTTTCGCTCGTAAGATTAAATGTATGCTTTGTTTGTTACTGATTATAAAAAAACAGGGGGTTAAGTCCACTAATGGTCCATTCAACGACTTTCATGTTTTAATGAAGTAAAGGTGCTGATAGATTTGAACATTTACTTGTAACAGAACATCAAGCATTCGCCGTTTTTAATTTTGTCAAACTGAATAATGAACAGTCTGTTTCAAGTGAGCGTTCTAGCCGAAAGTCATAAAAATCAAATTTCATCATGAAGATGTCAGACTTGACACAAGATTGTTTAGAGTGAAGTTGTCATATTTAAAACACCCAAACAGCAACAGCGCAATGTTCCTCCCATAAGTCTTAACGGCGTAGCACTGAAAATTGTAGACAAGTTTAAATACCTTGGCCACATTGTCACGAGCGACCTAATATATACTTATTTGTTACATTTTTAAATATTTTTACAAAAAGAAATAAAAAAAAAACATTTAAAAATATAAAAAATAGCAGTCCACCAGGACCGGGAACAGGGTCCGGGCCGCCGGCGGTCAGGGCTCCTGAGAGAGGAACCTCCTAACAATACGCGCCGTGTCCAGAAGTACTGCCTTCTGAATCAGGCGCCTGATCCAGCTGCCAAGCGAGAGCCTCCTCAGATGTTGTTCGAGGCTCTTGGCTATTAAGCCATTGGCAGACACGACTATCGGCACAATGACTGCTGTATTCACGTCCCACATGTCAACAACCTCGCGGGCCAGATCAAGATACTTGAATTGTTTATTCTTTTCTGCCTTCACGAGGTTCTCATCATGCGGGACCGTTATATCAACAATCATCGCGCGACGCTCCGATCGATCTATCACCACAATGTCAGGCTTATTGGCAACAATAGTCCTGTCAGTGATGATAGGTCGATCCCAGTACAACGAGATATTGCTTTATTGATATATTATTTTCGAGAACTGGGTCGGGCGCATACTTATAGTACGGCACTTCCGATTCCACAAGATTGTACTTCAAAGCAAGTTGCTGGTGGATAATCCTGGCGACGAGGTTGTGTCTATGCAAATATTCTCCGTTAGCCAGACGAGAACACCCAGAAATAATGTGTCGGATCGATTCTCCCGGACGGTGGCATGCCCGACATATGTCAACCGTGCCATCCTTCACAATGTATTTCCGGTAGTTATTCGTCACCATAACTTCGTCCATAATTGCACAGACAAAACCTTCGGTTTCCCCAAACAGGTCACCAAAGCGCAGCCAGGATACGGACGCTAAAAAGTCTACATCGGGACCATGTAATGCCCGGTAAAAGCGTCCGTGAAGCTCCTTGCTCTGCCATACCTCCTTTCGATCATTAGTGTCTAATACTTTAGGTTTGCGCCAGTTCTCGTTAGCCAAGGAGAGCGGAGTAAGACCCTTGTCCACTGTGACCACATCTCGGTGCATCCCCACGTCGGTTTCTAGGAAATATTCCCTGAGACTGCATATCTCACGGTTGTGCAGGGTCTTAGCATTATTATTTCGTTTATTCATTTGTAAACATATTATTAAATTTTTAAATATTTCTTAAATAATAAAAATAAAAAACATTTAAAAATATAAAAATAGTGATCCGCCGGTGTGGGAGCAAGGTCCAAGCTACCGGTGGTTAGGGCCCCAGAGACAGGAACCTCCTCACAATGCGGGCCGTATCCAGGAGTACTGCCTTCTGAATCAGGCCCTTGATCCAACTACCCAACGAGAGCCTCGACAGATGTTCGTCGAGGCTCTTGGCTATCAGGCCATTGGCCGTTACAACAATCGGCACAATGATAGCCGAGCTCACATTCCACATGTCGACAACCTCGCGCGCCAAGTCAAGATATTCGCATTATTCGTTTATTCATCTTTTGTACATATTTCACATATTTTTAAATATTCTTTACAAAAACAAACAAACAAAAAACATTTAAAAATATAAAAAATAGTGTTCCACCGGTGTGGGAGCGGGGTCCAAGCTACCGGTGGTTAGGGCTCCAGAGACAGGAACCTCCTCACAATACGAGCCGTATCAAGAAGTACTGCCTTCTGAATCAGGCCCTTGATCCAACCCCCTAAGGAGAGCCTCGAAAGGTGTTCGTCGAGGCTCTTTGCCATCAGGCCATTGGCAGTAACGACAATCGGCACAATGATAGCCGAGTTCACATTCCACATGCCGACAACCTCGCGCGCCAGGTCGAGATATTTGATTTGTTTATCTTTCTCAGCCTTCACGAGGTTCTCGTCATGTGGGATGGTAACATCGATTATCATTGCGCGGCGCGCTGATCTGTCTATCACTACTAGTCAGGCTTATTGGCGACAATAGTCCTATCAGTAATGATAGGCAGATCCCAGTACAACGTGACATGGTCTTTCTCGAGAACTGGGTCGGGCACATACTTGTAATACGGTACCTCAGATTCCACAAGTTTGTATTTCAACGCAAGTTGCTGGTGGATGATTCTGGCTACTAGGTTGTGCCTGTGCAAGTACTCGCCGTTAGCAAGACGAGAACAACCAGAGATAATATGTCTAATGGATTCACCAGGACGATGGCATGCCCGACACACGTCAATCGTCCCATCCTTTATAATATGTCTCCGGTAGTTGTTCGTCAAGATAACTTCGTCCATAATCGCACAGACAAAACCTTCAGTTTCCCCGAAGAGGTCACCGAAACGTAGCCAGGACACGGACGCTAGAAAATCTACATCGGGCCCATGAAGGGCCCGGTAGAAGCGTCCGTGTAGCTCCTTGCTTTGCCATACCTCCCTGCGGTCTTCGGTACTGAGTATCACAGGTATGTGCCAGTTCTCTTTAGCCATGGACAACGGGGTGAGTCCCTTGTCCACTGTGACCACATCTCGGTGCATCCCCACGTCGGTTTCTAGGAAATATTCCCTGAGACTGCATATCTCACGGTTGTGCAGGGTCTTAGCATTATTATTTCGTTTATTCATTTGTAAACATATTATTAATTTTTTAAATATTTCTTAAATAATAAAAATAAAAAACATTTAAAAATATAAAAATAGTGATCCGCCGGTGTGGGAGCAAGGTCCAAGCTACCGGTGGTTAGGGCCCCAGAGACAGGAACCTCCTCACAATGCGGGCCGTATCCAGGAGTACTGCCTTCTGAATCAGGCCCTTGATCCAACTACCCAACGAGAGCCTCGACAGATGTTCGTCGAGGCTCTTGGCTATCAGGCCATTGGCCGTTACAACAATCGGCACAATGATAGCCGAGCTCACATTCCACATGTCGACAACCTCGCGCGCCAAGTCAAGATATTCGCATTATTCGTTTATTCATATTTTGTACATATTTCACATATTTTTAAATATTCTTTACAAAAACAAACAAACAAAAAACATTTAAAAATATAAAAAATAGTGTTCCACCGGTGTGGGAGCGGGGTCCAAGCTACCGGTGGTTAGGGCTCCAGAGACAGGAACCTCCTCACAATACGAGCCGTATCAAGAAGTACTGCCTTCTGAATCAGGCCCTTGATCCAACCCCCTAAGGAGAGCCTCGAAAGGTGTTCGTCGAGGCTCTTTGCCATCAGGCCATTGGCAGTAACGACAATCGGCACAATGATAGCCGAGTTCACATTCCACATGCCGACAACCTCGCGCGCCAGGTCGAGATATTTGATTTGTTTATCTTTCTCAGCCTTCACGAGGTTCTCGTCATGTGGGATGGTAACATCGATTATCATTGCGCGGCGCGCTGATCTGTCTATCACTACTAGTCAGGCTTATTGGCGACAATAGTCCTATCAGTAATGATAGGCAGATCCCAGTACAACGTGACATGGTCTTTCTCGAGAACTGGGTCGGGCACATACTTGTAATACGGTACCTCAGATTCCACAAGTTTGTATTTCAACGCAAGTTGCTGGTGGATGATTCTGGCTACTAGGTTGTGCCTGTGCAAGTACTCGCCGTTAGCAAGACGAGAACAACCAGAGATAATATGTCTAATGGATTCACCAGGACGATGGCATGCCCGACACACGTCAATCGTCCCATCCTTTATAATATGTCTCCGGTAGTTGTTCGTCAAGATAACTTCGTCCATAATCGCACAGACAAAACCTTCAGTTTCCCCGAAGAGGTCACCGAAACGTAGCCAGGACACGGACGCTAGAAAATCTACATCGGGCCCATGAAGGGCCCGGTAGAAGCGTCCGTGTAGCTCCTTGCTTTGCCATACCTCCCTGCGGTCTTCGGTACTGAGTATCACAGGTATGTGCCAGTTCTCTTTAGCCATGGACAACGGGGTGAGTCCCTTGTCCACTGTGACCACATCTCGGTGCATACCCACTTCCATTTTCAAAAAATATTCTCTGAGACTGCACACCTCGCGGTTGTGGAGGGTCTTAGCATTTAAAAAGCCTCGACCCCCGCATTTCCGCGGGATGTACAGCCTCATCACCGATGATCGTGGGTGATGCATCCGGTTTGCAGTCAACAGCGTACGGACTCGTCTATCCAAGGCGTCGAGTTCAGTTTGAGTCCATTTGAGTATGCCGAAAGAGTACATTAAAACCGGCATGACCCAACCGTTGAAGGCGCGCACCTTGTTTCCGCCTGAAAGAAGGCTATTTAAAACTTTTTTCAGGCGTCCAAAGAAGTGGTCCTTCAACGATTGTTTCACGTCCGGTACATTAATGCCTAACGCTTCAGACATACCCAAATACTTGTAGGTCTCGGATGGGGAAAGTGATCTAAGGTGTATGGAATCTGAAAGCTGAATCCCTTCAGATTCCATAATCTCCCCTCGCTTTACATACATGACTGCACATTTGTCCACACCAAATTCCATCCTGATGGCACTACTAAAAGTTTCAGTTACCTTCAGTAGCTCCATCAGTTGCAATTTGCTGGGGGCAAAGAGTTTCAGATCATCCATGTATAGAAGGTGAGATATGACCTGACCACCTCTCCTCAACCGATAGCCTAGACCTGAGTCCTCCAGCAATGTACTTAGAGGATTCAGGGCTAAGCAGAACCAAAGTGGACTCAAACTGTCGCCCTGGAATATTCCCCGCTTGATCCATACAGGTTCATCGTTCGCCTGGATCTGTCGACACCCTGGATAGCGAAGGACCGTTCTCCATTGCCCCATACACGACTCAAGGAAGGCACGTAGAGTTGCATCTATTTTGTACAACTCCAGCACCCTCATGAGCCATGTATGTGGCACCGAGTCGTAGGCCTTCTTATAATCTATCCAGCATGTGGACAGATCCCTGCGAGATCGACGAACCTGTTGACTAATGGCCATGTCAATGAGGAGCAGCTCCTTAGTACCACGGGACCCGTTCCTACATCCATTTTGAGAGGCAGACATAATGGAGCTACTTTCAACATGTGTGTTAATTTTCACTCTCAAAATGGATGTAAGAAGTTTATAGACCGTCGACAAACAAGTGATTGGTCTATAGTTCTTGGGTTCCGTGGTACCACCTGATTTATGGAGCAGGTGGGTAACACCAGTTGTTAGAAACTGTGGTAGCGACCCAGACTCTAAAGCTGACTGGAATTGAGATGCCAGACAAGTGTGTGAACTATTCAACCATTTTAGCCAAAAGTTGTGCAGTCCGTCCGGTCCCGGGGATTTCCAATTCGGTAACGAACGGACTGCTCGTGCTATATCTGATGGTGTAATGGTTATAGGTTCCATTTCTGGTATAGGCTCACACACCCGTTCGACATCACGCATCCAATCAGCCTCAGTATGACTGACGGGTACCGACCAGATGCTGCGCCAGAATGTACTCGTGGCGCTGTCATCTGGGCGGCACAGGTCAGCCATGTTTTGTTCAGGTCGCTCCCAAGCTCTATATACCCACCTCTCATCGCTCCGGAACATGCGATTCTGCAAGTACCGATCAACCCGTCGCTTATACCGCCGAATACGACTTGCCCATGCACAAACTTTTTGCTTCAGGAAGTCGATGCGCTCTGTGACACGGGACATGTATTCTTGAGGACCGATCCCAGTCCCCGAGAAAGCCCGTCTCACAAAGCGCATCACACGTGGTCGTGTATTTCCCTCCCTGAAGCAATATAGTTTGCCGATGAGCACCCTGGCCTCGCCGATACGACGCTCAATCCTGCATTGCCAGGCTGGTACAGCTGGTTTTGGTCGATTAGCTCCGTCACTGTCCGGAAACTTGACATTAGCTAATCGACATGCCGCAACAGCCCCGCAAAACAGGATTGAATGTGTATCGACAAGATCCTCGCTGCTCTCGAAAAGATTCTTAAGCAGCGAGTTCAAGGCACTCACCAGCGCCCTATTTTTTT
This sequence comes from Agrotis exclamationis, assembly GCA_950005045.1. Lineage (NCBI taxonomy): Eukaryota > Metazoa > Arthropoda > Insecta > Lepidoptera > Noctuidae > Agrotis > Agrotis exclamationis. The sequence continues at coordinate 10,860,709 of OX465442.1, forward strand.
TGTGCATGGGCAATCGTGGCAATCGGGGTCTAAGCGTAATGGGGGTTGAGCGGTACTCACGAAGCGCATCCTCCAGTGCGCTCCTCAATCGTTCGTTGCACTGGCTGCTTACCGTGGCAACCGCATCATCATCCTCCACAACAGAAGCAGTAACAGACTGCGGCGGAACTCTGTTTGCAGACACGGACGCCGTTGGTGGTGGTGGAGTTAAGATGATACGGTTGCTTAGTTCTTCTGAGCGCAGCCTATCAAGTGCGGTGTCGTCCAACATGTGATTACGTTGGATGACCCGCACCTGATCCCACAGTCGTTGGGCCGAGACGTTTAGGGTTGGTTCAAGTACCTGGAACAGAGACAGCATCCTAGCACGGTACGCAGTGAGGTTAGTTCCCCCCTCTGTAGACCCGTAGTATGCGCGCATGACATTCGCATTAATGGACTGAGTCCATCTCATGCGCTGCACACAACCACCGGCAGCGGGGACCCGGCTCGGGGCCGGTTGGCCCCTAGATCCCAAGCTCCGTGGTGGCCGGCGACTCCCCTGCCGACGTACAGGTGTTGGCGACGTCGGCGGGGAGAAATATTCGCCGCTCGAGCTCGACGCAACTGCCGCTGCCGGTGACGCAGGTGATCCGGTGTCCGGCGGCGGCGAGGCGGAACTGAGCGACGACTCCGGAGGTGGAAGGCGTGCGCGTTGTGCTCTGGCTCTCGTCAGCATACTAAATCATTTAATTTACATCTTTTCATGCATATTTTCTTGATTTTTCTTCTGACATGTGTCAATTTTTGTCAGCATTATTATTATTATTATTAGATTGCTCGCTGAAAAAGTCTTAATTGTTTTTCTGTAATGTAATATTCGTAAGAATGCTCATTACAAGTGAATTCTCTCAGTTTATAAGCATCTTACAGTAATTTCCATTCGTGCGCTAGATATATCGCACCTCTAAAATCGGAGGTAATACTTACGAGAAATTATGTTTTTAATTCATTCTACAGACAAAATATTTTTTATTTCAAGTACCATTTCAAAATTTAGTTTTCTACTGGTGAAAGAATTTTCAAAATCCCTTCAGTACTTTCCAAAGATTACACACAAACTCATCATCTTACAAATTTCAAAATAATAAATTATTATTTAACATCTGAGGAGGCTGTCGCTTGGCAGCTGGATCAAACTCCTGATTCAGAAGGCAGTTTTCCTGATCACGGTGTGTATTATTAAGAGGTTCCTCTCTCAAGAGCCATGACCACCGGTAGACCGGACCTTGATCCCGATGCTGGTGCACTACTTGTTTTCATATTTTTTTCTATTTACTTGAAAATGTTAAAAAAGACGTGTAAGTTAAATGTATAAAAAATGAATATTAAGAAATTATACAAAGAATTTATATCAGCAATAGCTTTACAGCAATACATAATTATGTCTATATTGATCGAAGCTATGTACCTACTACTTAATAACTACCACATATTTACTACCTATGCCTGTACTTACCTGTCTCATTAAGCTGTTTGTACAGTGTGTTTACTCGTCAAATAGGGTGAATAGGGGGTGTTCTAACAAACATAGGGGGGAAAACTGAGGCGTAAATATCGGGAAACGTAGGTTGTTTTTTTTTCTTGCAGAATTACTAAGATAAGTGCCTAATTCTCTAAAAAATGTTTTTATGTGATTGATAACACAAAGCCTGTGGAAATGTTGCGATAGCCTATTTTACTGAAAAAATTAGTCCGTCAATAGAATATCAAAAACATGTGACAAGTATTTTTAATGTCAGCCAAAATTGACGAAGACTCAAAGTTTTTAAAAATCACTTAAAGGTATAATTTTTCATAGTTCTGACGTCATGAAACCCCACTCCCGAGTTTTGACGTGTTATGTCTTTGTTATTCATTGTTAAAAAAAAATACAAGGAAATACAACGTTGTTGATAGGCGTTTCGAAAATGTAAAATATTGTGAGGATGTTTAGCAATTCATCCTCACAATCTTGTGGATGGGTATATGAATGTTTGTTAATATTTCACGCAAAAACTACTGAACCGATTTGGATGAAATATTGTACGCAGATAATTTATAACGTTATCTTTCCGTGGGATAATTTTCTAGTATTCATATGCAAAGCTGATAGCAACAGTAAGTGTTAAGTAAAATGAAATAAAGTTACAACATGGCAGCATTGCGTCCGATTTTAGACAACATTGCCTATACAGTGTTGATGTCAAAATTAATATTAATACAAACAGTGAACAGAACAATATAGTCACTGTTTCTATTAATATTAATTATGAACAACGTAGTGTATCACACTGATTACCTACATACAACGCATTTAATTAAGCTCTAGTTAGCTGGCTATGAAACGCATCTGTTTATTGTCATATTTGCGCAAATTATGCAGATGTATGACATTTGTACCTATTCTATTTTATTTGTATTCACATCAGACTGTCGTTGAGCTCCTTGAGTTATGCGTCGTGCTAAACAATAACTGACAAATGCTTGCATTATCTTTACAAGTCCACTCAAATCTGTATGGTTATTTCTTCAAAAGACCATCTCACGACACAGCAGGGCACAGCAAGGTTCTCGGATGACAACCAATTTAATGGACTTTGTACGAAATAAAATGCGTGAGAACTTTAAACTTATGGAGTTTATTGTAAAAATATAAAAATACAGTCAAAAGGCACCGTTTCATTTAGCAATCAGACCAAGAAGAGGAAAATATTGCCACAACACAAAAAAAGTAAAGTACCAGAAAAAGTGTTGCAAGCTTATTGACTAAAATTATTACTAAGTATTTTCATTAACATTAAAATAAATCTATATGTTTAGACTGTCCTAAACATAATTGGGGCCGGCAGTAACTTACTCTACAGGTAGTTGACACAGCCGTTTTATTGACCTTCTATAAACTTTGTTATTCATTTTGATATCAGCCGCTCTTACTACATTGTCTCTACCTGGATATGTTTTTACAATTCGAGCCATATTATAATTTAATGGAGTGGTGTTCATATCTTTTACAATAACCAAATCACCTTCTTTAAGGTTTGGTTGAGGATATTTCCACTTGGGACGGCTTTGAAGCTGTGTTAAATAATCATTTGACCATAATTTCCAAAAATCTTGTTTAAGTTTGGTACAAAGATTCCAAAATTTTAAACGATGAACTGAAACATCTGTTAGATCAACTTCAGGATAGCTAGCCAGAGCTGTTCCAATCAGAAAGTGTGCAGGAGTTAAATAATTACAATCATTTGAAGTTGCAGAAAGTAGAGGCCTAGAGTTCAAAATTCCTTCGATTTGTACAATGACTGTATTGAGCTCTTCATAGGTTAAACATTGGTTCCCTACTACTCTCTTTAGATGATGTTTTACACTTTTAACACCTGCTTCCCACAATCCTCCAAACTCAGGTGAATAACTGGGTATAAACTTAAATTTTATGTAATGTTGAGAGCAAAAACCATTAACAGTATCCCTGTGGTTTTTGGAGGACTGTAAGTCATACAACCTTTTCATTTCATTTGACGCTCCTTTAAAGGTTTTAGCGTTGTCACAATATATATTTGTGGGCATGCCACGCCTCGAAATAAAACGCTTGAGACATGCTAAGAAGGATTCAGTTGTTAAGTCCGATACGAGCTCTACATGTATAGCTTTTATAGCAAAGCAAACGAAAAGCGCGATGTAACATTTCTTAATGATGGGATTTCTAACCCTAGCAACCTTCATATCGAAGGGTCCACAGAAATCAACGCCGACATGCTGAAATGGCCTGGACGCTGTGATTCTTTCTTGTGGGAGGGAACCCATCAACTGTTTAGCAGCCTCAGCTTTTAATCGAAAACACTTGACGCATTTACGCACCACTTTCTTGACCTCTCGAATACCGCTGACTATAGAGTACCTTTGGGATAGAGAGCTCAAAACTAACCTAGGGCCTGCGTGTAAGAGTCGCAAGTGTTCTCTTTCTATTATGAGATTAGTTACGTGAGAGTTTTTCGGAAGGATAGATGGATGCTTTTTATCGAAAGACATCTCCTTGGCATTATGGAGCCTACCTCCTACTCTAATAATACCTATTTTATCAAGGAAGGGATAGAGGCTACCTATTCCTGTTTTTATATTTTTTCCAGCAGAAAGTGACTCTACCTCTCTAGCAAAATGTTGCCTCTGCGTACAACGCACGATGACCGACATAGAGTCGCGAAGCTCCTGAGGCGATAGGTTACCGTCCGTTATTTTATTTTTATTTTTCGAACAGTTGTTATAGAACCTGTAAATAAATCCTATCACTTTCTGTAATTTATAAACGCTAGAATATTTTTCAAATAGCTTTGCTGAAAACGATGGCTCTACCTGTGTCAAGTTACACGGTACGTTTAGCTCATCAATCTGTTCAGTGTCTGTGGACAAATCAGACGAATTACAATTTTCAAGACTAGTATGTATATGTGTCCTGTCTGATAGGTAGGTTGGCCCGTGCCACCATAGCTCACTTTGCTGCATCTTGTGTGGCAAGACGCCCCTCGACAATAAGTCTGCAGGGTTGTCACAGGTCCTAACAAATCTCCACTGAGTTTGATCGGTCAGCTCTACTATTTGCTTGACTCTATTGTTGGCATAAACATTTGACTTTACATTGCCTGATTTAATCCAAGCTAGCACTATCTGGGAGTCGCTGTACAATAATGTATCTAGATGGGAATACCTACCCACCAGGACTCTACCAACCCTATGTGCCAGCTGGGCCAAAAGGAGAGCACCATTGAGTTCAAGCTGGGGAATCGTTCTACTTCTATTCAAAGGAGCAACACGGGACTTGGAGCACAGTAGATCTGTCTGCACTGAACCATCATTTTTTAAAATTCTTAGATAGATACAGCAGCCGAAGGCTTTTATTGATGCATCAGAGTACCCTACCAACTCTACAGAAGAAACATCATTACTGTTGACACACCTATTTAATTTTATTTTGCCCATTAACTTTAAATTGTTTAGGAAATTGCTCCAGTATATTAACTGATCCTTGGGTACTATGGAGTCCCATCCTATTTGCAAAGACCATAGCTCCTGCATGAATATTTTGGCTACCACTATTATTGGACCTACTAAGCCGAGAGGGTCGAACATCTTCCCTATAAAGCTCAGAATTTTTCTTTTTGTGTTTAAATTATGTTCCTCATCAAAATTGGGGCTTGAAAAAGTGAATTTATCTGAAGTTATATCATACATTAAACCTAGAGTCTTTACTAAATTATCCCCACTCATGTCTACATGTTCAAATTGTTTTTGCTCAACTGGAATACCCTCTAGGACATCAAGGGTATTTGAACACCATTTGTGTAGAGAAAAACTACCTAACTTGAGAAGCTCTACCAATTGGGATTTTAGCTCATGCAGCTGCTCTATATTATCTGACCCACCCAGTATATCGTCGACGTAGGTACTCTTGATCATTGTTTCAGCAGCAAGTGGGTATTTGTCCTTATAGCGTTGAGCTAATTCAAGTAGGCATCGAGTGGTCAAGTATGTAGAGGCCTTCAGTCCGTAAGTGACAGTCTGAAGCTGTAAGCAGCTGATAGGCTTCTTAGGATCATCTCGCCATAAAATATTTTGAAGGCAAGTATGGTGGCTATTTATCATCACGTTGCGAAAGGCCTTCTGGACGTCGCAAATTATTGTGTAAATGTAGGTCCTGAACAAGATAAGAATATCAAAAAGCTCACTCTGTACCACGGGGCCGTTCAGCATGACGTCGTTGAGTGACACCTGGCTGCGGGACTTCATACTCCCGTCAAACACAACGCGAAGTCGGGTTGTCTTACTTGCCTCGTTGATAACAGCATGGTGTGCCAGAAAGTAAACAGGATCTCTATCAATATCGTAATTAGCAATCTCTACCACCTTAGCATGTCCTAGCTTTACATACTGATCTATGAACAATTTATACTGCTCTAGTAACAGAGGATTTGAATTAAACCTTTTTTCTAACATTAGAAATCTTTGGTAGGCAACTGAAAACGAATCGCCAAGCTGCAATTCTTCCAGAGGTGTGATGAGAGGTATATCAACATAGAATCGATTATCTTTCAGGCTCATAGAGCTCTGAAAACTTTCTTCCGCCTTTGCAAACTCATCACAACTCGGCTTCATAGGCTCAGGTACCTTTTCAGAGAGCCAAAATTTCTCCATTATATTTTCTAATTTTTTATGATCATTTATAGCAAAATTTGATACAATATTACAAGTTACATTACTCACTTTTTCAGGAATATTACCACCAACTACATACCCAAATAGGGTGTTTTGTAGTACCGGTCCATTTTGAATTTTAATACAACCATCTAGCAAAACATTGAAATAAACATCCGCACCCAGTAACAAAGAAATCTCAGCTGGGATATTGAACTCCACATCTGAAAGTTTCACATTTTTTGGTAAATTCCACCCGGATACATTTATAAATTGTTGGGGTAATTTTGTTGTTATTTTGTCAACAATGTGACATGTTAAATTTAATTTTACATTATTGTGGCATGGAAGCACACTTATATTCACAAGTTTATTGATTTGTGTTTGTTTATTACCTATACCTATAATATTATGGGTCTGATTCATAGCAATCAACCCAAGTTTGTTTACAAGGCTGGTTGTAACAAAAGATGCCTGACTGCCCGTGTCAAGCAAACCACGGATAGAGACTTTTTCACCATGTTGATTTAATAAATGAAGCTTTACAGTAGGAAGCAAGATGTTGTTGGTAACAGGGTTAGACAACAAAGTCACTGTAGGCTCAATAGGAGCAGCTTTTTCTTCATGCAACAAAGTGTTGTGCCCTAATTTACATATTTTACATTTGAAATTAAACTTACATTTTCCCTTGTGTGTTCTTAGACATGTGGTACATAAATTATGGTCCCGCACAAATAACTGGCGGACCTCTAGTGCTGCTGTTTTGAACTCCGGACAGCTGAAAAGAGCATGGTCACTTTTGTTACAGTGTTTACACATTTCTTTTACTTGTGAGGCAACATTGGTCACCTTAGATGGGGTAGATTTATAGAACCTACTTGTACTTTCATTGCAAGTACTATTGGGGGGTAAGCTATCCTCTAACGCTATAGCGCGCTTTTCAAGAAAGCTTAAAAAATCTGCCATGGAAGGCAATTTTCCTAGATCTTTATCTAATTGATAAGCCCTATTAGTAATTTGATCTAATTTTCTTGTTAGAATGGAAATTAGCAACATGTCCCATGTATCGATGGGCTGTCCCAGATTTTTTAATGCATGCAGCTGTTGCTGTACTTCTGACACGAAAGACCTTATTGAGGCTGCAGTGCCTTTTTGCATTGTAGGTAAATCTAATAGACAGCTAATATGATTTCCTATTAACCGCGTTTTGTTGTCAAAACGCTTCTCTAACAAGTTTAGTGCTTCCTTGTAAGACTGATTGACTAACGGCAAATTGACAATGACTGCCAAAGCATCATCTGTTACATATTTTCTTAAATAGAATAGCTTTTGCACATCAGATAATGATCTGTTATTGTCAATAACAGCCATAAATAAATCAAAGAATGGCTTGAATTTAGTGAAGTTCTTCCCGTCAAAGGGTGTTACATCAATGGTTGGCAATTTACAAGTGGAAACATTATGACATTCTGAGACTGATTTTTTACCTATCTGTTTTAAAGAGGCATTAATTTTAGCTAGCACAGAATAATATTGTTCTTCTATTGGACCAACCTGTTCGCAGTCGTTTTCGTCAATACTTAGTATATCCAATTGCACCGCTTCATAGTTCTTGAGCGCCGTGATGAGGTTCTCCTTGCGAGCCTCCAGGATATCCACGGTAGCAGACGCAAAACTGATGGGGTCGTTCACAAACGTCTCAATGCGCGTGATTGTAGCCTTGCATTGGCCACGAAGAAGTCGATGTTTACGCAAAGTTTCTTTGGACTCCGCCATGGTGGAACGTATGTAGGACGTAACGTTTTATTTATTCTACGACTTACGAACACTCCGCGCACTTTATATCTAAACCGCACTTTATAAATACGAACTTTATTGACACGGAGCCGGTTCACCGATGTTTGTTTACAAACTGATGACACTGACAGTGACAGCTGAGAGAATGACAGCTGAGTGAATGACTCCGGCGCAATGGCCGCCGGGCGGATATGGACTGCGCTCACCTCTCGCACGAACTTCACCACTCTCAAAATGAAAATGTGGGTAATTGAAAAAAGCCAAACTCGATGTGCAGAATATCGTAATTTTTACGATTATTCGATGATATGATGCTGTATCTTGATGATGCTTCGCTGATTTTCGTTCTAGCTTTGCATAGAACGAAGTTGCGGCCTCGTACAAATCCCGCCAACAACAGCGACTTGTATGGCAAGCCGGCCTCGACGAACACGATCTCTCCACAAAAACTTGCGAAGCTGCTCGGCACTGATTTTAATTACTTCCCGAAGGACCACAGTACGCATGTACGAAATAAAATGCGTGAGAACTTTAAACTTATGGAGTTTATTGTAAAAATATAAAAATACAGTCAAAAGGCACCGTTTCATTTAGCAATCAGACCAAGAAGAGGAAAATATTGCCACAACACAAAAAAAGTAAAGTACCAGAAAAAGTGTTGCAAGCTTATTGACTAAAATTATTACTAAGTATTTTCATTAACATTAAAATAAATCTATATGTTTAGACTGTCCTAAACAGACTTTAAAAGAGATTGTGACCTCTGAGTTTGCTTCGGCTGTTTCTTCTCAGTGTAGTCAGGTACAAAACACCGGCCTCATCTAGTTATAAAAAGAAAGTGTTTTGACGTGTAAAATACTCGTAAGTGTTTGCTAAAACCTGTTTGCAAAATAAATATCATTTAGTCTTTATTATGAGAATAATTATACCATACAACAGCTTTTTTGAGGTATTCAAAATCATAATAATAAAGCCTCCCGCTTTGGGTGGAGCGCGAGGGACTGTCAGACTCGTTCTGATTAAAATCCAATGTGTTGCTTCAATTTACCTTTACGTTCTAGGGTTATAACATTACGCGCTATTGTCTCTACCTGGTCCTTGATCAGCGGGCTGCCCATTAGCCCCGTCGTACACCACTTGTCGCAATAGTCTCCGATAAAGATAAATTTATTTGCAAAAACATGTGTGGCTAATAATACAGAATTGTGATTATTAAAGCTGGAAAATAGTATTTTGAATCAACATGTTTGACCTTGACTGGTGTACAAAAATCATCCTGAAAATCTAAACAATTGGTTGTAATACGTCATCATAGAATAACAAACCGATACCTTGCGACTTTGGGTTCCAGGTCCGTACACAAACACGCGTCAATCGATACTAAAGTCATAAAGTATCGGAGACTTGCGTCGCGTTGCGAACGAAGGGAACTTACTCGTCGCTGGCAAGTAAGCAAGTTCACACTTACGATGGTGGAGGAGGCTGTGTCGTGAATTGGAAGATGTCTTCTCCCTCACGTAATCCGCATCTTTATTTGCTAGCGTTACTGCTTCGCAAAGGAGGTAACCAAGATCTCACATAAATGGCGACACAGTGCTGATACCCAAGCGTTTCTCTTGCTATTCACGCTTGCGATCACAAGATAGAGCTTAGGAAGTACTTACATACATTATAATAAAATTCGTTAAGTAAGTTTTATATCTTACTTCATTAACGTTTAAAAACTACATTATTATTCGATACTCGTCAAAAAACCAACAAAAACTCAACTTACTTTTAAAATAACCGTCAAAACTACCCGCAGAACTGTTGACATGGCCACAACTCGGCTAGTTAGAGCTCGCGTGAAACAACTTCATTTTGTATTAGCGCCGGGTAACCGGCAAACTTTGTCTTGTCACAAAGGGATGAAAGCACATAGTTGTATAATATGTGTCGACATAACTGCTTTTGCCCGCGGCTTCGAGGGGTAGATTGGTAATAAGCAAGATGACTGAAAAAATCTAATAAGTCCGTTAGTTATATTATCAAAAAATATTTGACCCGTAGTTTTATCATTTGTTGCATTTGCCAATACTTACGCAGATATACGGCCATAACATTCACAACACTCCACTTCTTGGTATATTTCTTACATAGCAATTTATCCTTGTCAACAATTCAATGATTTAAAAAAAATACGTGTGAGAAAAATAGTGTCCATTATTTTTCAATATTCTGCTGTAAAATATTCTGCTGTAAAATAAACTGGATCTTCGACATTGTCAATTGACAAATTTCAAAGAAGAAATTATAATTATATAATATAAATACAAATTAGTTCCTTCTTCGCACACCAGAGACGCTGTTCCATTTTTCCATACGAGAAACGCTGTAAATACTGGGAAGACGCTGTAAAGTAAACTAGTGAAAACTCGTGATAAGGGCTCTGTAACGTACTAAATAGACTTGAAAAGTTAGAAGAATTCTGATGGCAATAAATCGTTTTATGAAGTGATAATTCTTTTTTGTCTTTCTTTAAAAAAATAACGTTGCCAAAGGCGTAGGAACTTCTCCTATATCGTGGGTGTGTTTACAAACATAGAAACTCACATACACAAACGCCAAGACCCAGAACAACTACTTGCAAATCATACAAATATTTGCTCCGTGCGGGGATGGAACCCGCAACACGCTGCGTAGCAGTCGATCGCTCAGCCACTGCACCAAAGTTCAAAATTCGAACGTCCGCGATGATTTACTTAACTAAAACCAATGAGTTCGCTTTCGAATTATGTTCTCAAGTGACAATGAACTTGTGAACTTTACTGTATAGTACTACGAATTTTATAACATTAGTAGTAATAACTTCCTTCTCAGTAAAGATAGCAATACTTCGATGATAAAGGCCATTTATCATAAGATCTAACTTCGGTTATACTCTCATGAATCCCAAATGAGTTCGGAAACTGTTTTCTGAACGAAAATTTATCTTTATGTTTTTGAACTGTGTGGTTATTGGAATTTGGTGGGTATTGACGATTCTTTGTTTCTAATGATAATATTATAGAAACTTTTGTTAAATTCACCCCTGGTGTGGATAGAATTGCAGCATTATAATAATGTCATGTATTTTATTTTATGGGCCATACCTGAAATCGTAGTTAAAATATTGAAAACTATAAAATTGCCATACGCCAACGTATTTCACGAGAGACATATCTACCAGATCTTTTTTTAAAATTTAACTTTTTTAGGGATTGAACTAAAAACTACATGCTCAGCAATTTGCAATTTTTAACTCAGTCAAAAAGTATTGTTATACCTAATATTATTAAAGACTAGGTTTGAGTTTATTGATAAACTCACACTTTTGCTTCATTTCACACTCACAAATATGACATAAATAATAGCCAACCCACTTGTAAGTTTTCCAAAGTGCTGCCAATTCAGATCACTTCATCTAAATTTAAACTACACTTTCCTAAGTAAGCTGAAATCAAAGAAAACTCAACATCTCGTCAAACTATTTCAGCCCTTTCAGGCGTCTCCTGAAAATCTTCATGAATATTATTTAAGGTCGAATCGGGTCAATCGTCAAGCCTTCGTTTCAATAACTAGGGACACGGTAGCGAATCGGAAGTATCGATACGCACTTCGGGACTAAAGTATCGATATTTTGGTATCGATTATTTACTAAGTGCCATGTTTGTTTTACCTTGTCAAAGATGGGGAGAAATCTTCACATTTGAAAGCCACTAATTTAAAACAGCACCAAAAGATTCGGCATTAAATTTTATAACAGTAAAAGCGAATAGAGACAATGTTAGGGTGGGTTGGGGCTGTAGCGGTAATTCTTAGCGAATGATAGAAGAAAAACTAGGAAAATATAATTATTAACTAGCTGTTGCCCGCGACTTCGTCCGCGTAGTATTTGAAATTTTTCCTGAATTTTCTTTGCTATAAACCTCACGGAGCCCGAGACCTTTAAAACGAATGCAAAACCGTGGAAATCGGTTCGTGCGTTCTGGAGTTATAGCGTCAGGAAGGAAAACCCGACTTATTTTTATATAGTAGACAACAGAGAGTGCTTATCAGGCTGAACAACTCTTGCTAAGACGTCATTCCTATATATGTTGTGGTGTAGCTGGGCTCTTGGTGTTCTACGTGAGGTGTTCCAGATCTTCAATTTTTATACGGCAACAACAGAGAGTGCTTATCAGGCTGAACAACTCTTGCTAAGACGTCATTACTGTATATGTTATAGTGTAGCTGGGCTCTTGGAGTTCTACATCAGGTGTTCCAGATCTTCAATTTTATACGTCAACAGAGAGTGCTTATCAGGCTGAACAACTTTGCTAAGACGTCATTCCTATATATGTTGTGGTGTAGCTGGGCTCTTGGTGTTCTACATCAGGTGTTCCAGATCTTCAATTTTTATACGGCAACAACAGAGAGTGCTTATCAGGCTGAACAACTCTTGCTAAGACGTCATTACTGTATATGTTATAGTGTAGCTGGGCTCTTGGAGTTCCACATCAGGTGTTCCAGATCTTCAAATTTATTCTCTCAGCAGAAAATGCTCATCACGTGGAACAATTTTTGCTTTGGCACCATTTTTGTATCTCTTATAGTTTAGCTGGTCTGTTGCAGTTCTGCACCAGGTGTTCAAGTTTTCAAGATAAATTATAGCCTATATGTTGGCCAGACTTAATACCTATACAACTAAAAAAGAATCGTTCAAATCCGTCCAGTACTTTTTGAGTTTATCCCGGACATACATACAGACAAACAGACAAACAGACAAAAATTCTAAAAACTATATTTTTGGCTTCGGTATCGATTGTAGATCACACCCCAAGTATTCTTTAAAAAAAAAATTCAATGTACAGTTTTGACTTTCCTACCATTTTATTATATGTATAGATATTTCACCAAGGTTTTAAATCACATACATACCATAATGAAAACGCAATGTTACAATAATGTTTGGCCCCCTCTCTACAACAAATAAAAATAGGAGTCTTTTTTAACAGTAGACGTGTTTTGATAGAAAATAAATCTGCAGAATTTACCCTCAAGTATCGTAACAAAAGTATCGATATTTCACTCGAAATCCTACGAACAACACATTGATATATTCGAGCTGAATTCGCACAATCCCAAACTTTCCTTTCCGATCGATTCCAAACGATTCCGAATGGTTATTATACGACAACTTCAGCCTAACTTCATGATCACCGATTTTTTTCTGTGATTTCCTCACTTATTACGTCAAATAAGCTTTTTGAATAAAATCTTCTTTCCTCGAGACACTTTTGAGGACTTTTGTTATGAATAATGATTTTTGATAAGTGGATGAGGTCTGAATTGAATAAACTGTGAGTGATTAATAAAGTACTTAATATTTTAAGTTATTTCATTACATTTCTGCTCTTATTTTAGTTTATTTAAGCCTAGAGACAAGTAGTTTTATAAAATCGTGTTAAAATACTGGCTAGTAAATATTATGGCCCGTTCCCACAATGGGGGAATGGTTATGTATCGGGTTGACTAGTTATTGGGCTAAGTTAATCACAAGATGGACTTTAGAGAACATCTGTTGCCATCGCGCTAGGCTCAGGCAAAGATGGCGGATAGGGTCTGAAATATACAGACAGAGAACCGTCCTTATCCAAAAGACATAGGTGACCACTCATCTGCAAAATATTTCATTTGCGGATGAAACAACTCCCTTAAAAAATGTGAGGCGTCGACTCATCCGCAAGTTCGGATGAGTCGTTGTATAGCTAATATTGATGTACATACATCCACAAATAGACATAGGTACAAACAATAATTGTGTAAAATTACAGAAAACGAGAACACGATGTGAAATCTGAACAGAAAGTTCTAGGAGAATAAGATCATGAAGAAGGTGTTCTTGCCACCGTCTTAGTATTTCAAAACGTGATTTTGGTAAATACAAGACTTAACGTTGTGACGTTTCGTCCGCGGATGAAATAGGATGAGTTGTCACCCAAAGTAGGCAATAAAGTCTTTTGCACTACAGAAACTTCCAAATATGGAGCAGAAAATAAATTGGGTCGATATGGTTTGTTTTCTGAAAGTGCTTCTACTTATCTTAAAATATTTGTATGCTCTATTGAACTAGGTTAGGCTTACAATGTAACCTCTTTTATTCATTCAATGAAAGATGAACACTATTATTATCGCAATAGGTATTATTATCAGTTCATCAACGTTACCTACTGAACATGAACTCAATAGCGTGATTAGGCTTTGTGAGATAATAACGGCATTATGACTATCGTGAGATGAGATAATAATATGTCAGAAAAAAGAGGACTCCCTTGGAACTAGGATCTACACTAACTTTATGGGTAAAATGTTTCAGAAAGGTTCTTTATTACTCGGCGTGCTTGCATGTATGACAGCCCCTTTTTTTTTGCGTGGTTAAATCATCAAATGAGTCCTCCCGCCCAGGGCAGGGCGGGAGGGACTGTCAGATTTGTACTGACTAAAATCCACGGTGTCCTTCATTAGCCCTTTACGTTCCAGGGTCATGGTAATGGTATAAGTCCCGCGACCCCGGCAGGCTTTGGCCCTCTAGAGGGGGGCCCCGTCATCTTGCTGACGCTCTTTGAGGCGCGCGTGGAACACAAGGTGCCGTCGACCCGCGCATAGTCCATGGTCGGGCGGCGAGTTGCTCATTACTCGCCGCCCGCATGCCCGCGTCTACGGTGGCCGGAGATCGTCTTGCGACGTCCGTCGCCGTGGGCGTCTACCACTGCGGCTGGGGCGGAAGGAGGACGCTGTCCTCTCTCTCTCACGGCCCGCCTCCTCCTCTTCACGAGCATAACTGCTTCGTATAAGGAGGCGACCGCTTCCCACTCCGTCTCGCCCCGCAGCATGGCCTCGACCAATGCCGGGCGCGAGAGGTATCCGCCTATCGCCGTCGTGAGGACACGGCGGTGCTCTGCCCAAGCGGGGCAGTCCTGCACCGTATGCTCCACTGTGTCCTCCGGGCGATCTTCGCAGTGGTGACACACAGGCGTTTCTTCCCTCCCAATGTATGACAGCCCCTAGAGAAACAGCGAGCGATAAACGATTAACGCTCAGTAACTCGTAACACAATAATTTTCAACTTTATAGCCTAGCGCATAAAGTTGAAAATCTATTTAAGATTACAGAGCGTAATCGTTCGTTCCATTGGCTATCGCTCAGGTATCTTCAATGAATTTTCAACTTTATGAGCTCGGGTAATAAGTTGAAAATACATTAAAGACGTAGTTGCGTTTTGTAGTTTCTTTAGTCGTAATTTAGAAATGCACATATATTATTAAGTTACCATCGAATTTAATTCATTCATTGTCGAGTTCATTAATGATTTAGCATCAAGTTAAGAGAGCGATGAAAGAGGCGCAAAACTTACTAGAGTAACTCTAGTTATAAGCGTTTACTGTAATTATTGGCTTTGAAACTTTAGAAGTTCTATCTAATATATTCTAAGTAAAATATTCATTAAGAAACTTCGTTGTTCCAATAAATTACATTTCTAATCTGTAATTTAAGTCTCAAAGTCGATATGAAAACGTGATGTGAAAACCAAAACTAATTTGGTTTAGATTAAATTTAATGTGAATAAAATTAGATACTTGTCATAGAAATCTAAAACCTATTAGTCGGAGCCGTATCTCTGGACCTAACTTACGAGTTCTAAGTCATAGATTCAAATCAAGCCAGGCCTATTACTTTGTGTAATTTATTTCATCACCACTGCTCTCAAAACGGTAAAGGAAAACGTTATGAGGACACCAGCATGTCTTTAGAACCTAAAATTTGAAGACTTGTGACATCTGCGATGTAGCACAGACTATCTAGTCCAGTCAACAAGAAGTGTTACCCTGCAAAAGGTGGTGTAGATTTTTAAGCTATTGCATAGCTTTTATCGCAGGCTCTGAGCGCGGCGGGCGCGAAAAACCTAACGAAAAAACCTGACCACATTTGACAGCACGTCGTTTCAGTTCGGGAGACTTCGGCAATCATAAAGGTACAGACAGACGTGCTCATAAAGGTACGAAGAGGGATTTACTTTTTCTTACTGATTCTAAACGGCCAGCCACAAAAGGAGTTTTCACAATGAAACCTACTTATAAAATTTTCCTACAACAAAGAAGTTCTTTATTACAGTAGTGCACCACAAACATTTTAAATAAATTATATTCTCGTTAAGAATACGCGGTAAGCGATTTTTTTCTTTTAAAATAAAAAAAATGTTATGCAATAGCTTCACCGCGGCAGTCTTCGAGTGCCACATGTATTTATTTTATTTGTACTGCTAAAGTATATGCTCCTGATGAAAAATATGAGTTTTCGACCTCGACGAGTGTCTGCGTTAGCCGCCATCTTGGATTGAAAGGGCCCAAATGTGTTCTTTTTCATATTATAAAGCTTCAACCGTTGACTTTATGACAGAAAGCCTGAAGTTTAAAGACAATGAAACTCCACAACAACTGGTATTTGTTTTTATTCTGTACGATTAATAGATATATTTAAAGTTACAAGAGGGAGAACGTTCAACATTTATAAAAAACCAGCCAAGTGCGAGTTGGACTCGCCCATGAAGGGTTCCGTAGTAGCAATAATTTTATTGAGATAAGTAAGTACTATACACAAACAATAAAAATAACTTTGTTTTTCATAGTATTTGTATGAATGGCAAAGTTATATTTGCGGTTTTTGAAAATGTACTATATCTAAAAAACTGCTGACTATATCTCATCCAAACCAATTTTCGTTGAAAGTTTTTGTTGAGGTCTACATTATATATTTTTTTTAGATTTATCATTCTCTTATTTTAGAAGTTACAGGGGCGGGGGACACACATTTTACCACTTTGGAAGTGTCTCTCGTGCAAACTGTTCAGTTTGGAAAAAAATGATATTATTAACCTCAATATAATTTTTAAAGACCTATCCATACTGGACTAATCTCTAAACTGTGGTAACGGCTGACTGATACCACTGGCGTGGCGAGGGCTTCACCAAGGTCGGCAGGCTTGCGATCACTCTTCTATCGGAGTCCGGCACCAATTTTTTTCCTGTATTCCATCTGTGCACAGGAGTTCTAGTTCCTTCTATATGCTCGCTCCACCTTTGGTCTCATCTTTCCACCTGGGCTATATTGTGGCCAAGAGAGAGACCTGCCTCCTCTCTGTGAGGGGGAGAAGACCGTAATCCACGACGCGGGTGCTCAGTGCGAGTTGGTAGATGTCACATTTGTTCAAATTGTTGGTTCTATAGTACATGCCGGTTTCTTTACGATGTTTTCTTAAACCGTTTTGAGAGCAGTGGTGATGAAGAAATAAATTATACAAAGAAATGCCGGAATATAGGCGTGCTGATACACACAAAATCACATAAAGATTTTACCTTACAAACAGAAAAACATGCGCTGTTATCAATTTCCTTCGTCTTCGCAATAAAATATCAATTTCGTTGAATTTATGGCACGAAGAGGGAAGGAGTGAGATCTAGAATTATTTATTATATAATATTGATTTATATTTTGTTATATAACTGTACTCTGGTGCTCCGACTCATGGGTCTTACGAATAAGCACGATGTTCAATCGATTCAATTGGAACAAAGTCGCCGGGAACGTAAAGGGCAATTGAAAGTACACGGTGGATATTTGTCCGTAGGAATCTAACAATCTCTTTTGCTTTACTCCGAACTTAAGGGCTGGTTTAATAATTTTACTTATCAATCCTCGATTATAGAATCAGGCGTTACTTTGCGGAAATCCATGACATTAAATGTTATGAAAAATATCTAGTTTTAATTCCGCTACAAAAATCCAGGCTTCATGCAGGATGCAGTCCCACCCTCCCGCCCTCATGCATATGCACATGAAGCAAAGGTCCCACCCTCCCGCCCACATACATATGCATACGTGCAAGAAAAATGGAAAAAACATGCCATGCAATCAAACCTATACTCGACACGTGTTTCGCCCCTCCACGGGGCATCCTCAGGAGATGTTGACTCGACAAGCGCTCGGCCTCGAATGAGCCAGATTGACAGCTATCGCCTCTTTATATAGCGTCGTGATGACGCAATAACAACGTTCGATACAAACGTCACAAAGACGTCTGTATCGATCTACCTGCAATCATACTTAAAAGAGGTGATGTAATTAAGTTTGTTTGTTCATTCAACAGTGTATAGTTATTATTATTATTATGTTTGGAGATTTCTAACTGCTCCAACACACACAACCCCGAACGAATTGACAAGTATGCCGGTAGTCTGTCTTACATAGGCCCCATTTCCGATAAAATCGCGAATATCCTTAAAAAACACAATGTTTTCGTTGCTTTTCGATCAGATCACAACTTACGTAATCTTTGTAACGGTAAAGATAAATTAGAAAATTCAAAAAAATCCGGTATATATAAATTAGTATGCAATGATTGCAACGGGGTCTATGTAGGACAGACAGGCCGTAATTTCGAGGTTAGATATAAGGAGCATGTTGCCGCTTACAGGAATGGCCATCCAGATAAATCACATTTCGCAAAACATTTAATCGATACCGGCCATTCCTTGAGCGACAATAACACGTATAATATTCTCCATGTTTGTGATAAAAGTTTCCGGTTGTGTGTGTTGGAGCAGTTAGAAATCTCCAAACATAATAATAATAATAACTATACACTGTTGAATGAACAAACAAACTTAATTACATCACCTCTTTTAAGTATGATTGCAGGTAGATCGATACAGACGTCTTTGTGACGTTTGTATCGAACGTTGTTATTGCGTCATCACGACGCTATATAAAGAGGCGATAGCTGTCAATCTGGCTCATTCGAGGCCGAGCGCTTGTCGAGTCAACATCTCCTGAGGATGCCCCGTGGAGGGGCGAAACACGTGTCGAGTATAGGTTTGATTGCATGGCATGTTTTTTCCATTTTTCTTGCACGTATGCATATGTATGTGGGCGGGAGGGTGGGACCTTTGCTTCATGTGCATATGCATGAGGGCGGGAGGGTGGTACTGCATCCTGCATGAAGCCTGGATTTTTGTAGCGGAATTAAAACTAGATATTTTTCATAACATTTAATTATCAATCCTCCCTTTTACCACAATCATTATTAAAAAGAAATAAAAGTCTAGAAATGAATAGGTACAAAAATGGTCAAAGTGGAGCCGTTTTACCTATGCATTTTTGGATTTCCTATTTTTATTAGGTGTTCTTTCAATAGCGGTTTACGTTCTAGGGTCATGGTAACCTTCTTAGACAGTCCTGTGACACCAGCATATGGATTTAGGTTTAAAAATGTTGCTCAAACAAGAATAACTCGATTCCAGAATACAAAGTGTTAAAATTATCGCTATTTTGAATACTTTTTAGTGCTAT
Organism: Agrotis exclamationis; assembly: GCA_950005045.1. NCBI lineage: Eukaryota > Metazoa > Arthropoda > Insecta > Lepidoptera > Noctuidae > Agrotis > Agrotis exclamationis. The sequence continues at coordinate 10,880,119 of OX465442.1, forward strand.
TTAAAGGACTCGTCATAATATCAACAAACTTAATTAATCAAATCATGAAGCTGGATTCTTCTTTTGTTTTACTTAGAAAGTACTTGTGCGTCTCAAATTAGCTTCTTAAGTTATGAAAAACTTTCAGTTACGTCTATTGATAACTTTATCAAGAGGTAATTGCTCAAGTTTAGTCGGTAGTGACTTAGTGAACATTTCTTAGTCTTTTATCAAGGTTTCAATATAGATTTATCCAGTCTTTATTTCAAAAATTTGCTTTTTACAAAGCAGTACCTAAAGTCTGAACCCGGCTTTTAAATAAAAATAAAGGTTTTATTTCTTATCGGTCGAGTGATTTCAGTGTCCAAAATCAGTTAACTGACTTTCAGACAATCACCCTTTTAATTCTCAATTAAATACAAAAAGTTTTCCTCGCCACGCTATAATTCAAGTCAAATTGACTGTCAGTAGTGAAAGTTTGTACCAAAAATGATAATTTACGTTTACGCAGTCTGCGATTAAATTTAAATTTATTAAATTTTGAAGCAATGAGATCAAAATGTCGGAAGTAATTTATGGTGGGTGTCGTTTTATTAAGTCGATGTTTAAATTTCATTTTGATGTTTGTGTTGGAGGTTTTAATCTGTTTAAAATTATCTTTAAATAGAAGTTTTGCTGATTAAAATAGATTTGGAGCAATATAAGATTTGAGAAGCCAATAACCATGATATAGCCGGCTTTTGGTAATAATAATTTGATCTAGGACCTACAGGCAATTGTTCCGGGTCTGGTTATAAGTATGGCTATGGGTACTACTGTACTTATGTGAGTTTTAATATTTGTAAAAGCTCCCACGATACAGGATTAATTGATTTGTAAAATAAACCCAACCGGTCTTGTTGAAAATTTACGGGAGGCCTATCCCGGATCGACGGCGCGTCGTGTTCCGTGAGCTGTCAGCAACCTGACGAGGAGCCCCGTCTTAGAGAGCCAAAGCCTGCCAGGGTCACGGGACTATTTCATCAGCTAATCGTGACCCTGGAACGTAAAGGGCTATTGAAGGACACGGTGGATTTTAGTCCGTATAAGTCTGACAGTCCCTCCCTTCCTGCCCTGGGTAGGAGGACTCATTAGATGATTTTACCACGTAAAAGAAAAGGCCTATGTTCAGCATTGGACTTCCTACGGCTGATATACTCGTATTATGATGACGATATAGTGGAAAAGAAATAAGATAAAACCTCCAAAAATGACGAGAAATTAGACACAAACTATTCTTCACTTCATTTACTTTACGAAGGTTTGAAGTAGGTGATCACAACTGTGATTCTCATTTGTTTTTATTACGACAGTGTTCGACTAAAACCCCAAATATCTAACATTTCTCCAAATTGAACCGTTTTAGGAAATATTCCAAAAGTTTCTTCAGGTTTGGCAATTGTGGAAGTTAATCTAAGACAGGGTGATTCGTTTTAATTATTGAATGTCATTTAAACGTGAAATCGTGATGAGTCGAAGAGTTAGATGAACTGCGACTACCTCAAAGTTTTTTTTTTTTTTTAAATTGTGGTAAAATCATCGAATGAGTCAACCCGCACAGGACGAGACGGGAAGGACTGTAAGACTCGTACTGACTTAAATCCACGGTGGTCCTTCAATAGTCCTTTACGTGCCAGGGTAACGGTTACCTGATGAGACAGTCCCGAAACCCCAGCAAGCTTTGGCCCGCTAAGGGAAGCCTCGTCATATTGCTGACAGCTCTTGGAACACGACGCGGCGTCGACCCGGTCAAACTCCATGATTGGATGGAGAGACCCATTACTCCCTTTTTTCCCGTAAGACCTAGCCCTCCTCCTCCTCCTCTACCCTCCCGCCTCACTCCACAGCTAATGGAACCTCACCATCTTCCACTATCAACATCCTCCAACGGTTATAGGTTTGGCAGAGTGCCAAGTTATCAACAAGTTACGATTTACGACAATTGCTTAGAATAACAAGTAGTCTTGTTTAGACAGATATTATTAGAAGGAACTGTTGTTTTTGTCTTCTTGTAAAAATATATATTTTGTTTTATATACCTGCCTGTCTTCTCAAATTCTTCGTCGCCTTGAGAAGTTGCGTGGTTTTTTCTTCAAACCATTTCAGACAATAACCTGCATGGTCCTCGTTAAACCTGATCTATAGGTACAGGGTGTAAATTAAACACATCACAAAGCCGTTAACCATACTGTCTATGCATTTTGTTTTGTTAACTACGCATACATCTATGTAGCTTTACGCTAAAATTATCGCTGGGAACCGACTTTAGGTCAAAAAAAAAAAAAAAAAAAGCGCGCAATGTAAAGCAAACGGGTTTCGATGCTGGAACGCGCTGTGATAAGAACGTATCGACGTGCGTGCGTTACTTTTTTAGAAAAATCGAAAATTCAGGTGATGTTTGTTTGGAAAAAAGTTTTGTAATAATACTTAGAATTCGATTTCGTAAAAAAAAGTTAAAAAATAATGCAACTTTGACCTTCAATATCTCGAGAACCCGTGGAGTCCCAGGTATGGTCTAAAAGAAAAAAATGATCCAAATAATGGGTAGAATACGTGGCTTTCGGCTTCGTTAAGTGTCTTCTTACACCCGGTATACCTACAACATTATTTTTAGTAGGTGTATGCAAAACCTGAATACGGTTTGTTCAGAACTAGTAACTGAACCGATTCCAATAATTTTTACACCATGTTATATTTTGTTGTATAATTATTTATTTTTTACCAGTTAATTACATTACTATCACTGTACGGAAAGTTACCTATTGCCAAACTATTATCAATGAGAGTACCGGGAACCGCCGCGAAATTAATGTGTTTTTGAACGGACAACCAGGTAACATAACAAGCTTATAACTTTGTGATTTTTCATGATACAGTTTTGAAATTTCGTACATAGATTTTTTACACAAAAATACTAGACAGGTGTATCGGGATTCGCATAAACAAAAAAAAATGTTGTCTTCAAAATAAAATCATCTTTATCTGGACTTCAAATAAAAAGAGACTGTAACCTCAGAGCTTATTTCGGCTGTTTCTTCTCAGAGTAGTCAGGTACGAAACACCGGCTTCATCTAGTTTTAAGAAAAGACGTGTGAAAGACATAATAACCTACTTGCCTAAATAAACATCATTTTCACAATGGGAAAAAAGGGTAAGTTAATGTATGTGAAAATAGTCATCATCATCATCATCTCAGCCATAGGACGTCCACCGCTGAACATAGGCCTCCCCTTTAGATCTCCATATATACCGGTTGGAAGCGACCTGCATCCAGCGTCTTCCGGCGACCTTTATAAGGTCGTCTGTCCACCTCGTTGGTGGACGTCCTATGCTGCGCTTGCTAGTCCGCGGTCTCCACTCTAGCACTTTTCGACCCCATCGGCCATCTGCTCTGCGAGCAATTGGCCTGACCATTGCCACTTCAGCTTGCTAATCCGGTGGGCTATATTGGTGACTTTAGTTCGTCTACGAAAATAGTACTAAAAATATTAAAAAAAAAATTGAGCGCTAACATTACAAAAACGTTTTTTCAGGCTTTTTCTTATCGTGTCCTAATGTTAACTTATTCAGGCATAAACGTGGCTTTGAAAAACGAGAACAAAGACATAGGAAACTGCTAGTTAATAAAACAAAAAGAACTTTTTCGAAACACTACTGAAAAAGTTAACATCGGCGTTTCAGGAATGTTTGATTAACAGAAAGCAATGTTCAGGTTTTACAGTTTTTCAGCTGAAAGCTGTAAATTGTTTTTTTTTTGCACAAAAACTGTTCTCTGTTCGCATGAAAAATTTTTATTTAGTGTTTGATTGTATTTTTTTCACGTTTTATTTTCCAAGTTATTGGAAATCTAGTTACAGGTATCGTGAAATATTGAAATTGAGCTAGTTACGATTTTTTTGTGAAAAAATTAATTTAAGCTTATTTTTTGTTTCGAGACTAAACTGTATAAAAAATACGTGTGGCACTCGGGGACTGCCGCGGTTAAGCTATTGCATAGCATTTTTTATCAATTTATAGAAATATAATTATTTATTTATTATATTTTATTACTGTACTAATTAGGCTATGGTCAGCCATGTCAATAAAGTGAAACGTCAAGAAAAGTTCTCTTGACTCTCCCTCTCCATTCCCTCAATAAAATTGCCCCTTGCTCAATAAAGGCATGCTTTCCTGCTAGTAATGAGTACGTCTGTCCATACCTTTATGAGCACGTCTGTCCGTAACTTTATAATTGCCGAAGTCTCCCGAACTGAAACGACGTTAGACGATGCGTGGTGTCTATTTTCAGATCAGATTTGCATGGAGCGACTGCCTATCTGATCTCCACAACTCAGTCACTGGGTAATGCGATAACCCATTGCATGGTAAGACTGGTTGTCAGACTTTAGAGTTTCTGACTAACAGTAACGACTGTCAAAGATCTGCAAATGACAGCCGAGATCAACGGGTTTACGTGCTTTCCGAGGCACGGACGAAACTCGCTATGAGAGATGGTCCAACAGACCAACCTTGGCAAGCGCGGCTTAAGCCGGAAGATTGGCATGTGCGGCTGTAATTATTTAGCCACGGGCTCCTCAAATGTTACCGTGATTTACTACATTATTTTTTGATGGCCGGAAATATTGAAAATGTTTTTGAGCTGGCTGGAAATGTTGTGGCCACATATTGCATTAAAAATATTTCCTGTTTGGACGCACCTTTATAAAATACAGCTCCCTATACTTACCCTTTTACATTATCAACGTTTTCCAATACCAAGATACCGGTTTAAATCCCAAAGGCGCAAACTTCACGGTAACTTACAAGCGGTAAGCAGTCTTGTCTACTTGGCGATACTTGGCAGAACGCCCGCCACTTGGCAGGAACTAATTGCCAAGTTGGCCAAGCTTGGCAAGTTTGTATTGAAGATGTTTCCTATTGTGTTGTTTCTTCGGTGTGGTATTTTTAATTAGATTTGAAACTGTTCGGGGATAGTTATCGGTTTTGGTGTAGTTTTTGTTTTTTTTTTTGCAATGCTCTTGACTCCAGTCTAGGTAAAAGGTGATAAAGTCTAAGATGAAACGAGTTTACCCAATAGAAGCCAACTTTTTTCTAAAGTGTTTAGTAAACTTATGTTTTTTTTTAAACGTTGCCTCACTCACGGAATTTCTCCTGTTCCCGGAGTGCGTTTACAAACATAATAAACTCATATACACAAACACCCAGACCTGGTACAACTACTTGCAGATCATACAAATATTTCTTTGTTCCGTGTGACCGTGATTTTCAGCAGTTTAAACCACAATATGACCAATAAAAATTTATAGCAAAAAATCTGAACTTCCTTTGAAACTCTTTTCAATACATGAACTTTCACAGAGAAAAAAAAAACGAATTATTACCGTATATTACCGTCGCGTAAATTCGGTAATCATCCACAGTATCATGAGGAATCCAGTATGTCCTTTAACCAAAAATTGTAGGACATAACTGACATCTATCAACCCGCATTGTGCCTGCGTGGTGGATTTCGGCCAACTCCCTCACACAACGAGGAGGCTTGTGTCCCAGCATGGCAGCTGTGGCAACATTATAGGCTGATGATGATGTGATGGTAGCAATAAAAATAAAGAAAAATCTTAATAACCTAGCCCATTTTGAAACCCGAAACAGCGTGCTTAAAAACCGTGTTAAAGAAATCTCTCAGGCAAACATTATAGATAGATAGATAGATAGATAGATAGATAGATAGATAGAATACTCTTTATTATGCACACCATACAACAGGTAATTACATTACAAATTTTAACTTAAACATAGGGTGACACAATGGGCGGTCTTATCACTAAAAGCGATCTTTTCAAGACAACCTTTGGATGGATTAGGAAGAAAGAGAGACATACTGTTGGTAGTACTGTGGTGTACAATTTTAACCAATTAAACAAGATAAAAATATATATATAAATACATACATACACATACAAACATATATAAATATATATATATGTCGGATCTTGGTTGAATAAGCCCTTAAAGGTAACACAAAGCGCCTTTGTTTAGGCGTTGGTCTGAGTCCAGAGTTAGCTGATAAACCCCACGATCCCATGGACGGACAGTGATCGTTCGGATGTGGTGGTAGTCACACGTGCTCTGGGAACTGCTATGTGTTTCCATTTAAGGTCCGATTATTAATTAGCAAAGTTGACCTAGTAATACACTATGTAACACTAACTGTGCATAAGTCAAAGGAGTTATTTCTCTCATTGACCCGTATCCCATTCTAAGCCCACAATTGTAGACACTTATTATTCTGATTCGCCAGCAAATATACCCGGATGCGACATCAGAAGTGGGATAGAAGCGGGTTGAGAGATTAATTTTCTAAAGTGAAAATAGTGCGAATAGACTGTCGTTTGTGTTCGAAAAACAGTGCAGCAACATAGTTGCTACTTGCGGGTCAAACAACAAGCTGACCATGCCGTTGTTGTTCGATTTGGGTAAGATTACCATTAGACAGATGTGCACGATGCACAGTTCTGCGATGTTAAGGGTTTTGACGTGATGAGACAATCGTTTTCATTAGGCCCCATGATGTCTATCAAAAATTGTGTTCAACAGTGTTTGAGTGAGAACGAGTGGGGTGTTATATTCGGTGAGTCATTACCATTTTAGAGGCACTTATCACTAATGACATGTGTTCTCAGAAGAAACATTAAGTACTTCATGTTTCCTGAAGTGTTGCTTTACATTTACGAGCCTGCGGAACATGTGGTCCTGGGTTCGATTCCCGAGTGAGGCGAGGTGTATTGTTTGGTGCACCTTTACCTGACTTTTGATTTTCACCCTAGACGTTATAATGCAACTTTGTTGCTGAGTTAATGTTTATTTACTGTCACCCCGTTGTCTCCCTTAAGTTCACAGTCGTGGGAGTACGTGCTGAACGTGCAATAATGGCATTGATTCTCGAGTCAAATGCGAATTAATTGAGTTTTAAAGGTTGATCCAATTATATTGGGTTGATTTCATGTATTGCGTATGCATAAGGTTTATGTTTGATTAATTAGCGACTTTAAACGTCAATTTACCTAAGTTGTCAAATGCAGGGAGCTACAAACTTGATTTGAAATGAAGAATATCTTAATCGTTAGAATCCACGGTTAGTTACGTACCGTTGAAAGACGATAAGTTGACAGTTTTAGTGAAATACCTTTGAGCTATCTACTACTATACTGTTTACCCAGTTGGGTATAGTGACCGTTATGGTGTTGAATTTCGATTTACGTGTTTTCGGATTCAAAAGCGCGGAACTGTTGAAATTAATGGCAATAATCGGTAGAGGCTTAATCATGAGTTTTCACGTTTTTGTGAAGTGTAGTAGTGTGAAGTATACGGGGACTTTGACGTTAATTTAATGGATGAAATTGGTTTCTCGTTTGTGGTATGAGAGGCTCAATTTTATTTTCCATACAATTTGCGTCGTCATACTGTAAGTACACTGCAAGACCAAATACGTAGAATTCATGTTAGGGCCTTTAAACAGAAAATATGAATTGGATGAGCCTTCCATGTTTTCATTAGCGACGATTGAAGAAGAACAACGAACCTTTGAAGTCTGAAGTTCACAGTACCACCTCATGGCGAGCTACGATACCTCCAGGATGGGTGTCTGTATGGTGGCGAGTTGAGTCCCGACATACAAACTATCCATCATATAATTATGCTGGTTTAACCTTCATCTCCTGCATCGTATCAAGTATCACCCATGAACAGATTCTGAATGGTTGTCAAGAAGAATCTAATAAAGTAGTTTGACAACAAGATGGTGTCAATGTGATGTTGTTTCCATTACCAATAATGGAAAAAGTGTAAAATCCACCCAACATATTTTAATGTGAGGATTTCATTATGTGTTACTATCAGTTACAGTTGTATTATGATTGGTCATCATACCAATGTTCATTGTTTATTAAGATTGTGAATAGCTGAACCATTGTAAAACCCGATGCGTGTGTTACAAAGCTTGATTGTTGTAGCGGATTTCATGAAGTCTTTGTAGAGACGAATTTTATCTTAGCGTTCGTAAAATCATAGCACAGGAAAAGCAACATGAGCACTCAAATATTATAATAATTGGGCCTGTGTAACGCGATCACTGTAAGACAGAGAGCCATTGTTAGTCTTTATGCAGACTTGCACTTGACTATGTCATAGTTTATGCCGTAAGCGCCGCTTTGTTATCGGCACCGATAGAACGAGGTATAGACCTAAACATTATTCTCGGCAGAAATTATTACTCAATAATTATTGTGGTAATCAAAATAAATTACTCTTGATTTAGTTTAATCAAGTGAGTTAATGACTTACTAGAGTCTTGAACCGGATAAGCAGCTTCTGGTTAAATAATAACAGCCACAATAATTGGTATGTGGTTGAGCTGCGTTTGGTAGTCTGATAATCTGTGGATGGCTGATCGCATTCACTAAGTTTCTTATGTGCCTGGGAAAACTCGCTAAGCCGTTATTCCCAACTGTCACTCAGTAGCCCCTAGTAGTTAGTGGTCTCGAAGTCTGACCACCATGAGCCTAGCCAGAGGGTATTGTATTACCCAGTATGGGCTGAGTTGTGGGAGTCAGATGAGTGGTCACTTCCTACGGAGGGACTGTGATCGGCGGCATCCAGTTAAACTGGAAGCTGATGCAGGTACGATTGGCAAAAGGCTAGTAAGGTGATAAAATAAATTGCTTTAGAAATGTTATTTGCAATATTTAACCACTGACCAGTTCAGTTAGTGTCACGAGGTAATGATAATTATGATGATACTTACAAGATTCTGGAATATAGTAGCATCATGAATTTGGAAGTAATGTTAGTGAAAACAAGTTACAGAATAAGTTTCGTAAGTTTGCTGAGGCAGCTTAAATAATTTTCAGTTGGTTATTGCTCTGATAAACAATAGAGAGTGCTATCAAACGAAATAATTATAATCGAAGCTGGATGCTTCCTTTAAAGTTTTCTAGTTATTGAAATTTTAATGGTAACGCTATGAGCTAAATACCCTTAAACATCAGACATACTGTCATGTTGAATGTTAGAATCCATGCATTCATAATACAATAAGAAGAACGCCGAAAGTTAAGTACCTTTAACGTAATGTTCTAATGTAATAACAAATCCAGTAATAGTAAGGTCGCTCGTCTAGGTCACTGTGATGACTAGACTGTGTGTAGCCACTGGGATGACTACAGACGTAACCACGGGGATGGTTACGAGGTCCTAATCACGAGGATGATTGAGGACGGAAGCGTCACAGGGTTGACTGCTGTGTAGCCACGGGGATGGTTACGAGGACCTAGTCACGAGGATGACTGAGGTTGGAAGCGTCACTGGGCTGACTGCTGTGTAGCCACGGGGATGGTTACGAGGACCTAGTCACGAGGATGACTGAGGTTGGAAGCGTCACTGGGCTGACTGCTGTGTAGCCACGGGGATGGTTACGGGACCTGGTCACGGAGATGATTTTGGTCGTGATAGTTACAGGGATAGCTATCGGAAGCCAAAGAATAAACTGGATTGAACTAAGAGACATTGCTAATAATATAGCTGAATTGTGCTGTTTTTAATTTTATTTAGTTCTAGTTAAATGGTACTTACACTTTGTTAAACGGGCTAGTCTAAGACAAACGTAATTTTTGTATCGAGACAAAATTTGTAAACAAAGTGATCATGAGATGTTGTAACAAGAGGAATTTGACACATTCTCTTGGTTAAGTCAGAATGACCGAACGGCAGTTTCTTGTAATTGATATTTCTGTTACTGCAGATTAACACACGAGGACGTGTGTCTTGCAGGATGGCCGTGTCGGATCTTGGTTGAATAAGCCCTTAAAGGTAACACAAAGCGCCTTTGTTTAGGCGTTGGTCTGAGTCCAGAGTTAGCTGATAAACCCCACGATCCCATGGACGGACAGTGATCGTTCGGATGTGGTGGTAGTCACACGTGCTCTGGGAACTGCTATGTGTTTCCATTTAAGGTCCGATTATTAATTAGCAAAGTTGACCTAGTAATACACTATGTAACACTAACTGTGCATAAGTCAAAGGAGTTATTTCTCTCATTGACCCGTATCCCATTCTAAGCCCACAATTGTAGACACTTATTATTCTGATTCGCCAGCAAATATACCCGGATGCGACATATATATATATATATATACATATGTAATAATCACGAAAACAAAGAAAAGAAGCATAATAGTCACATGGTTAGGGAGAGAGGTAGTGCTTCTTGAGCAGATTTTTAAAAATTGACATGTTTTGTGCGCTCCTTACTGACATTGGCAAGGTATTCCATAGTCGCACTGCTTCAACTGTAAAAGATTTGTCGTAAAAGCTCGTAGAGTGCATTGGCATCTCCAGTCTCAAGTTTTCCGAGGACCTAAGATATCTATTATGTGTGTCATGAAGGAACTTGAAACGTTCTTTAAGATAAGAGGGGGTTTTAGGATTGAACAGAATACTGTAGAGTTGAAACAAGATATGAGAATTCCGGCGAAGACGTATAGGAAGCCACTTGAGTTTCACACGAAATTCAGAAATGTGATCATATTTGCGCAGGCCAAATATAAATCTTATGCAGAAATTTTGAAGTCGCTCAAGTTTATCAAGTTGTGCCTCAGTAAGATCAAGATAACTGACATCAGCGTAGTCAAGGATGGGAAGTAAAAGGGATTGTGCAAGCGCAGCTTTAGTGGCAGTCGGAAGAAAGTTCCGCAATCTCCTCAAGCTCTTGGCAGATGCGAAAATTTTCCGACTCACTTCCTGTATCTGGGGACCCCAGGATAGATTTTGGTCAATCCAAACTCCAAGATTTTTTACCTTCTGACTTAGAGGAATAGCGGTGCCGTTGAATTGTACCTGCGGTAACTGAGACCAAATTACCTTGGGGATCATCCTTGAGCTGCCAACAACAATGACCTGAGTCTTCAATGGGTTAACCAGCAATCCATGTGCTTCACTCCACTCGCAAATCGAAGCCAGATCCTTGTTAATTATATTAATAGCGTCAGACAAATCCGAATGGACAGCTTGCTTATAAATTTGCAAATCATCTGCATAAAGGTGGTAGGAAGAAAGAAGTTTCTTGGAAATAGAATTTATAAATATTGCGAAGAGTAAGGGAGATAAAACGCCACCCTGAGGTACACCGGCAGAGGTATAACACCAGGAGGAGCACGACTCTCCTATGCATATACGTTGCCGGCGGCCATACAGGTAACTACGAAACCAGTCAATCGCTGTTGGAGATATGTTAAGTGAGCGAAGCAAGGCAAGCAGGATATCGAAATCGACAGTATTGAATGCATTACTGAAATCCAGTAAGCAAAGTACCGTCAATTTCCCCTCCTCCATGCCTAATCGAATGTCATCCGTAACGTTAATTAGAGCTGTGGTGGTGCTGTGACCGGGACGGAAACCAGATTGGAAGGGATTTAGTAGACTATTTTTACAAAGAAAGGTACTTAACTGGTTGTGGACAAGGCGTTCAAGGACTTTGGAGAGGAAAGGCAAGATAGAGATAGGACGGTATTCTGAGAAGGAAGTAGGATTTGATTTTTTGGGTAAGGGAGTGATTTTAGCCTCTTTCCACATCGAAGGAAAGACACCGGAGGATATAGAATAGTTCAGGATATGGCATAGGACTGGCAGAATTTGATCGAGAACAGGGAGTATCATTTTCCGACTGACACAATCACCACCAACTGCGTTCGATGATATTGACATTACGCTCTTCTTAACATCACAATCAGTGAATTGACTAAAAATAAATGAGGGATGATCCGGAGTTGGAAGGTTCGAAAGATAGTTAATTGTAGCTGCCTTCATGGTCCCATTGCAGTGGGACGAAGTTGAGAAGTGTTGATTCAGTAGATCAATATCTAAGTTTTTAGGAATAGATTCTTGGCGTGATTTTCCAACTCCCATGGATTTTAGAAATTTCCAGACTTTAGCTGGATCTCCGTTCTCAACTGAGGTGTGGATGTGGCGTCGCTGGGCATCTCTACACACCTTATTGCAGTGATTGCGAGCTTCAACCATGCGTTCGTGGTTCAACGGCGTGGGCCGACTCTTAAATTTGGTTTTAGCAACTGCCTTCTTATGTATGAGTTTTCGGATGTCATCAGTAAGCCATGGTGCCGGAAGATGTTTCATTTTAACTGCACGAATGGGAGCATGAACATCGTACAGTTGCACGAGGTTGTCGGCCAGTAGATTGACTTTATCGTCCATCGATTGAACACTAAACAAAGGAGCCCAGTCAATGCTGTCAACATCTCTTCGGAGATCATCCGCGTTCATTCCACTAAAACTGCGCTGTAAGAGTATCTGCGGTTTTGCCTTAGGAGGGCGAATTTTATAGGATAGGAATATTAGGTCATGGTAAGAAAACATGTCAGCTGCGCATTGCCCATGCTTGCTGACGTGTTGAGGAGAGGAAACTATGACTAGATCTAAAAGTGAAGGATTACAATTTGGAAAATGGTGAGTGGCACTCAAAGGGAAAATTGATAGATTAGATGATTCGACAATTGACCGAAAAGAAGAAGAACGAGAATCGATTTTCAATAAGCAAGTATTGAAATCCCCCAGGATAATTGTGTGACTGTAAGAAGGTGTAAGGTTTTCAAGGATATTTTCAAAGGAGGAGAGGAAATTAATACGTGATGAAGGGCAATAATAGACACCTAAAAGAACTTTCATGTTGCTCAGATTTACTTCTAAGAAGAGATGCTCGCCCGCACTCTGCGGCGGTGGTTGTGCAGACATATCGACGATTGTGAAAGGAATGTGTGGACGAAGGTATATGGCAACACCACCACCACCGCCACGCGCGCGATCATTTCTTATCAGTTGAAAACCTGGCAAGGAATAGGAAGTAGAGGGAAGACAAGGCTTTAACCAAGACTCCGAAACAAGGATAGCGTGGATATTCTTACAGTCTAAATTTGCTAGCATGTCAGTGTAATGTGCTGGAATACTTTGGGCATTTATATGGACTACATTAAAATTCTTAGGCACATCAGAAAACTGAGACTGAAGTGTGTCAGCAAGGGATGGAAAACTAACAAAACTGTCATTACTGCGAGTCGACAAGAAACTTTCAGTGTCGCTGCCATCATTGCTAGCTGGCATTGACCCTGTGTGGTAGATTATTACAAAATAAATATATAAATAAATATAATGTGAACAAATATATATGTGACGATAAAACGATAAATAAAAATTAACGGGTAATAATATCCACCCGCCAGTTGTGTCGTAACGATAAATTACCATAATCATAAAACTAAAACAACGACGTAAAAGAAATAAAAAGAAACACATATAAAAAAATAAAATAACAAGCATTACCTACAATTCAATAAGGAAAAACCATAGACCCAAAGCATGGACCAAGCCCTCCCCAGCCTAGAATTAGAGAAATTATTAAGAATTTATTAATTTTAGGGAGGTAATGCTCGGTCCCTGCTCTATATCTATGGAAAATCCTTGAGTTAGTTTCTGAACGAATAAATGAATGACAAGACGTTTGACAGATGACAGATCAATTGAAATCTGAAATTAGAAAAAGAACTTAACGTGCACGATTGTGAAACAAAAAACAAATAAATAAATAAAATAAAGATGTAGGTAATAATACTTAAATATTGACAGTAAGAGAGGGTTTGTCAAAGACATAGAAACTGCTACTCGGACGATGAATGTACCTACAAATTTCACGGGATTACTTCTTCTTGGCAGCGCGTCGAGCTTTTTTCGGTGCTGGTGATCGAGACAGCGACGATGATAATGCCGATGCGATGGGTGACATAACCTTATCACTGACCTGCTCGATGTTATTGAGGTCATCCAGTGAATTGACTCTGAGTTTCGACCCATCAGCGCCAAGAATATAAATGATGCCCTGTCTAGTCCAGCAATTGGTTTCGCCATGTTTCTCTCGCGCTGACATGAAAAGTCGATGCCGCGTTCTCGTCAGGAACTCTGATACCGTGATGCCAGTGCCCTTCAGCTTCGTCTTAGCGAACCAGACACCATCCCTGACACCAGCGTCCCGCAGCTTACATAGAATGGGTCTGGGCTTGCTAGCACCTGTTTGTCTACCCATGCGGTGGCAACGCCTAATATCAGCCTCCGTAAAGTCGGTCAGCTTCAGGTGACAGCGGACAACCTCTGCAACTACTTTAGCCGTGTCTTCCTTGGCCTGCTCAGTGACACCGTGAAGCAACAGCATTTTCCGGCGTCCAAGCATCTCCAAGTTGTCCAGCCCCTGCGCTAATGACTCCAACTGCTTAATTTTAACATGATTGCTGCTCAGCAACAATCATGTTAAAATTCTTTCACAGCATATTTTCAATGGCCCAAATAATTTTAACAAATGACAAGACATTTTGCGCTCGAAATTTAAAGAATATTTTAAAGTCTCAACCGAAGTTTTTATACAACTACACTTTACTGTTTTCATTAAAAATTTTGTAAGGCAGTAAAAGGATAAAATGTTTTGCAAGCTAGGGAAAAGTAGTCTTTGATTTTTCTTAATAGAAAATAAATTTCATTTCTTACAGAATTCTGCAAATGGGTTTATTTTTTTGCCATAGACCGTGGAATCGCTGTTGTCTAGAGAAGGCAGTCTACTACAAACATTCAGTTAAATAAAGAATGGGTAGTTTTCACCGGTTTTCTAAAGGAAATAGCTCATGGAAGGAATTTGCAGAAAAAGTAAGGGTTGAGACCAGAATATTGTAAATCATACACATTCTATAATACAATAGAAAGCAGGAAATCATATCGGAAAATCCGACCGGTATAATTCACTTCAGAGCCGCTACTTATACTTAGGGAGTCAATGTCGAATAAAAGAGATAGCGTCAAAAGTGCATAGAACGACCTAATCGCTTGACCGCTTGATCTGCTACAGAAGCTGAGATCAAAATGAAGTTCACATTCATTCAACCATATATCAGTTCATGATTGCGACCGATAGTGCGATAAATCGTGGTCCTGACCACGTCGTATGCTGATGTTGGTCGCGCGTACGCATTTACATTGTGTTCTATGCATCATATTGCGATGCTGACGTCGGCGGTGCGTACGCTGCTTGTTATTATTTCTTGCTGACGTACGCGAACGACCGTACGCGACATCATCCTCAGAGGAATTCAGGTCTTAGTAACTTTTTATGAGAAAAAGGTGACACGATTTTGAAATAAAACAGTTGATAATGCCACCTCTTACTTCTCTGTGCTCTGTAATATGTACCTTCAGACACATTTTTTTAAAAACATTTTCAGTTATAATATTTTCAGACACAATACTGTTAAACATTTTCAGTTATAATGAATGCAAATAGTGACATTTTCTAGTTTAGACTTTCCAGCACTTTTGAGACCGACTGTCCTTAGCTGTTAGTTGTATTGTATATTTGAAAAGAAAAATTGTTTGCAGACAAAATATAAAAAGTATTCTTTCTGAAAAGACTTTTCATGTTCTATTTATTTTGTAATTTGTATTTTTATAAAAATGTGTCTACAAAGATAATAAGAAAAATAAATGTTTGAATATAAAGGATATATTATTTTTTCCATAGATTCTGCTTTAAATAAAACGTGAGAAAACTAGTTGGGGATAAGGCAATTCTACTTACACAACAAAATACGAATACGTAGTCTCTTTTTAGAACCGCCAAATATGGCTCTTCTACAATCATAACTTATCTAACTGATACTCTATGCCCATAGACAAAATTGGGACTGTTTAGGCTGCGGTTTCACTGAGGTGAAGTTTAGTGGTTCACCAATTCATGACACTTTGAAGCAGTGTAAGAAGAGATGCTGATTTCAAGCCATGTGATTGGTGAATCGCAGCACAGGTCGTCTCCGCTCGCTCTGCTCCGCTCCGCCTTAGTGGAACCGCAGCCTAAAGGTTACCGCAGCCCTTAAACGCAAAGGACAGCTGAAGGAACGGGTTGTTGTTTTTTTTATGTAATATGGGTTTGCTCTTGGCTTTATTCTAGGTCAGGGGTAACAAAGACAAGGTCGACGATGGAGGGAGCTTACCCAGAAGAAGCCTGTTCACTCTAACTTTGAAGAGATTAGGGTTGTGTGCGTTCGGAAATACAGTCGCAGGCAAAGAGTTCCACTCCTTCGCTGTTCGCAATATATATAAAAGACGTTTGGAAACGCTTAGTGCGAATTGGTGGAATAGCAATAGGTAAGGATGGTAACCAGT
The DNA here is from genome assembly GCA_950005045.1 of Agrotis exclamationis. Classification (NCBI taxonomy): domain Eukaryota; kingdom Metazoa; phylum Arthropoda; class Insecta; order Lepidoptera; family Noctuidae; genus Agrotis; species Agrotis exclamationis. Next base: position 10,896,403 of record OX465442.1, read on the forward strand.
GCGTCTAGATGTGCGATGATAGAAGGGGGCTGGCGGAATGGGGTCGTGGAGTTCTTGGGCACACTCTCCGAAGTACAATTTGTAGAAGACCGAAGTTGTCAATTCTGTGAAGTCTCACAGTTCCTTTCTCTTCACTCAAGTTGCTCCTCATTAACTGGGTGGAGCGTAAGGGGTGTCAGATCGAAATAAACACTTCTTTTTTTTTTGTCTTTTCTTCTATTGTTCTATTTTTGTTTATTCTCGAAAACATCATGTCTGTCTTAGCAAGTCATTATTGTACTTTTACTAAAAGGACTGATAGCCATTCCCACGTCTTAAACTCTTCTAATTTCATAAAAGAAAACAAATATAATAAGAGAAGCCTTTTTACAATATAAATCACATAAACTGTTAGAAAGTTTGTTTTTGTTAGACGTAGAAAGAAAGAAGTGTCATTTAGTATCGTTGTACCATGTCGAAGTTTGTAGCCGCTGAAGTAGGTTTATGTAAGAAATTATATTATACTAGCTTCTGCCTTTTTTAGGGTTCCGTAGCCAAATGGCAAAAACGGAACTATTATAGATTCGTCATGTCTGTCTGTCTGTCTGTCCGTCCGTATGTCACAGCCACTTTTTGTCGAAAGTATAAGAGCTATCCCGTTGAAACTTGGTAGGTAGACGTATTATGTGAACCGCATTAGGATTTTCACACAAAAATAAAAAAGACAAATTTTGGGGGTGCCATACTTAGAATTGAAACTCAAAATTTTTTTTCACCAAACCCATACGTGTGGGGTATCTATGGATAGGTCTTTAAAAATGATATTGAGGTTACAAATATCATTTTTTTCTAAACTGAACAGTTTGCGCGAGAGACACTTCCAAAGTGGTAAAATGTGTGTCCCCCCCTGTAACTTCTAAAATAAGAGAATGATAAAACTAAAAAAAATATGTAATGTAGATCTCAACAAAAACTTCCAACGAAAATTGGTTTGGATGAGATACATTTAGCAGTTTTTGAGATATAGTACATTTTCAAAAACCGCAAATATAACTTTGCCATTCATACAAACACTATGAAAAACAAAGTTATTTTTATTGTTTGTGTATATTACTTACTAATCTCAATATAATTATATCCCTAATCTATGCTTGCTACTACGGAACCCTTCATGGGCGAGTCCAACTCGCACTTGGCCGGTTTTTTATTGTGTATTCAAAATTGTGATACCTCGGCTAATATTTAATTGATTCATATAGTGTAAAAGACAATTTTGATCTATATTAAATGGCAAAGCTTATCGATATTTATTCAGATTAAGTTTTAACACTGAACACAGGAAAACAGCTTCGAATGTAACGTAAGGGATTTTTCTTTTTAAATTAATAAGTTTTTTTCAAGCATTTTTCTTTTAGCCTATTAATTTGGCCAATAAAATAAGTTATTTGTAAGTATTTCGATGAATTGCCAGTCCAAAGTCTGAAAAATGTGATGGGAAAGTTGGAATCAGCTGTGAACGCTACACACGGGTGAACGAAACAGCAATCAAATTCGTTAATACGGTCAAAAAAAAATGCTTGAAAGTATTTTTTTTTTAAAAAAAGCTTAAAAAAAATTTTTTTTTGGAATATACTTGGTTTTTGATACCGAGTACGTACACGAAATTCCTGCAGTTAATTTTTTTACACCTTATATATTTCAGTCAATTTAAATAAAACCGTAATGAACCTATTTGCTTAAGCTATTGTCAAACAGACATGCGAAGCGAACGCGAAGCGAAGCGTTTTTGTTTGTAATGTATGGAATTGTTTGAAGCCTGTCACATAGACTATCGGACCGCTTTCGCTTTCGCTTTTCTATATGACAGGATTCGGATCACATTCGCTTCGCCTGTCTGTTTGATAATAGCTTTAAACCTTCCATAAGAATGCACTACATTTATAAAAAGAGGGCCTTTCAGACTTGTACTTATCCTTCAATAGCCCTTTACGTTCCGAGGTCACGGTAGCTCGCTAGTCCCTTGACCCCGGCAGGCTTTGGCCCCGTCATTGAACATCAGAAAGCTGTGTTTGTTTTTTCTTAAATTACTTTACCTATTTTGTCTCTAGATAGTCTCTAAATTGAAACACGTGGAACAATAAATTGCGAAGACAAGACTGTTCTCAAATAGTCTCTGGAGAGACTCTCAATTTTCCGGGTTCACAACTTGAAGCTAGCAGAAAATACAAATTGTGTTCTACAACACATTTTGGAGCAAACTAGTTTTAACATAATGTTGATTGCTTCTGTGTGAAAGGTACTGTTCTATTAACAAACGTGTCTAGGTAGAATGTTATCCTACGGGAATTAATTGATGGGCTAAAATTATCCTACGTCATAACCAGATCTGTGCCAATTAATAAAATCTATTAAGAGATATTCTGGCACAAACATAGATTTATAGTATGGAATATCAACGCAGGTTATTATTTATTCCAAAAAATAAACGGTAATCAACCATGCCGGACAAAGTCGTGGGCATAGCTGGTTTACAATATATTGAAGCAGTGGTTGATCGCTTGAATGCTGAAATATCGCAGATTTGATCGCACGGGACCAACGACCATTTATATCTAGACGCGTTATATCTAGACGCCTCATGCACGATCTGACTAACGAAAATATTCTGTCAAGTCGCTGAGGTACGACGTAAGCGAGGGGGACGGGGTACTGCGTCCTGATTGGCTAACGGGGACGGGGTCTGCGTTCTGATTGGCTAACTCAAGGTCAGTGCGACGAGGGGACTCA